>JAULUF010000015.1:24052500-24692500 GCA_031834385.1 Semotilus atromaculatus
CGGAACAACCTCTCCATGGTTCAGGATCCGGCTACAGCCGCCCTTCTGCACAAAGCCAACGGTGGGCACTACCCGCCCCTGCGCTGTGCCATCGGAGAGCCCATCAGCCTGTACACTGAGGGAAGCCTGAGCGGCCCGCCTCAGGTGCCCGTCAGGCCCATGGCGTACACGCCGTGTTTCCCCGGAGACCCCCGGGGAACCCTGGAGAAGAGGCACGGGGACTGCCGAGGCCCGGAGCTGACGGAAATGAGCACCTTCCATCCGTCGGAGTCGCCGCGGATCCTGGGCGGGACCAACCGGAGGGGTGTGGTCGTGTGCAGCGTCGCCCCCAATCTGCCCCCAGTCTCCCCGTGCCGGTCGGACTGCGACTCGCTGCGGAAGAGCCCCTGGGAAGACGAGGGTGAGAGAGAGATATATATCTGTCATATATGAGCCGTGGAATGTGATAATTAATTACATAATATATCAGAGAGCTGCACGGGTCCGATTTTGTAAATCCGCACCCGCCCGTACCCGCAGTGCTTAAAACCGCATCCGACCCGTTTTCCCACAGCAGCACTAATTAAAATCCGCAACCCGACCCGACCCGCTTAAAATAGAACCGAGACCCGACCCGCACCCGAAATAAACTCAGTTTAGCCAATCACATTATAGACACACTTTTTTCAAATTTGTATTGCCTTCGGCGGCTTGCCTTAAGACAAGGACAACAGCCGAAGCTGTCAAAAAGCCGATAGCCTATATGTCGGGAGACAGAGTGGGCAGACGTTATTGACCACTTCATTAAGTTTCTTATTGTATAAAGCATTTCTTTAAAGTGAATTTCGTTTTGTATTAATTTTATCTTAATTTTAATCAATGTTTTATAACCAATTGTCTGAATTTAATAAATAAGAAGTAATAGCAGGCATCAGGACACGGAGCGGAGGCAACGGCGCATGAACTGGAAATAAACGAAACTCAGCATATAAGCTACATGCATCACAGACCTGATAAATATATAGAAAGCTTGAAATGTGTACTTTTAAACAAAACAATTCAAAACGAAAGAAAACAGACTGTTCTGTATCCTGGCTATATTTGACATAGGCCTACTCGCTATCCATCTAGATTCTAGACGACTCATGCAGCAGTTCGAGTGGTTGTGATTTTTTAAAAGTGAATGTAACGTTAGGCCTAGAGACTCATGGGAGGGCGCGGGCTCAAATAAACTAAAAACAAATATTTTATCAACTTGAAATACAGGGGAGGCATAGTTTTGTTTTTGTAGATGTGTTCCTAAAAATATGCATTTATTTTTACATTTGCACGTGACTGTTTTGAACCCGTGTTTAGACCCGCGTTTCCCCGTGTCCGACCCGACCCGCATCCGTATCCGACACAGTTGGATATTTTTCACCCGTTTGAGCAAAATTTGCGGGTCACCCGTCGGGTACCCGCGGATACCCGAACCCGTGCAGGACTCTGTAATATATGATATGATTGGAATATTAATAGCAGCAGAATTATGTTAATTGTGCATTTATATTCTAACAAAAATAAATCATATTACCAAATATAACCCCATAACCCCAAATGAAGAAGATTCAAATACTTTTATTTATTCATTTATTTATTTGTAGCACGTCGTTTTAAATCGGTCATTTGTCATTAATTCATTTTCACAAAACGTATGCATTTAATTTTTTTCTTTCCAGTAATATTTCCCAAATTCTACCTTTCATTTATTAAGTTAAATATATATCTCAACATCATATTAAAGGTGCAAAACGCAAGTCTCTGAGTTTTTGCAGAACTACGCCCCCTCTGGCGACAAGCGGAACTGCAACCAGAGTGGTGGCACTAGACAAAATTTTTCTTTTCTTTACTTTACGTGGAGTTTGCGTTGGGGTTTGGAATGGACTACAAGCCGGTCTCTTTGAATCCATCTTCTACCTTTGACGCACGAGTTGTCTTCGCTGATGCGGAGAATGGCGGCTTATACACAGACCTGCGAGACATAGCCTGGTGAGCGTGAACGCGCATGACGTCACGCCCAGTCTCAAATTAGAGCCCGAATCCCTCTTATATATTTTACTGTACAGGATTATAGAGGCAATCTCAGTGAGCAGAGAAGGGCTCATTCAGCCCATCAGGCAGTTCTTTAAGCATGTATAGGATAGAAAAACAGGTATTTTTAACATGAAAAGTTGCGCAATGCACCTTTAATATCATATATCATATATGTAAGGGATAATGTATAGCGAATACAACTCCGACAGGCTGATTATGATCATGTCTTGAATCAGCCTGAAGGCGTATTCGCTATAACAACCGCCTCGCTATACATTATCCCGCTTATTACATGGCTACCTACCAAATAAATCAATAATTGGACACAAAATATTGATTTAAAAAGGAGTTTATTGATTTAAAAACGATTGTATTGCTTCCGCTAAAGAAAATAGTCCGTTCCATCTCTACGGTTAGAATCCTGCGTCCATAGCAACGCTCTGTTTTTCATGGCAACGGTGTGTTATACTTCAAGAAATAACAGACCGCATTCCACATTAGAATTCAAACAAGCCATGTAATAAATAATTGTAAAATTAATACCTGAAGAATGATAGTAATTGTGCATGTATAAAGATGCTCTTAATTATTAAAACATTAGCATGCATATATACATTTAAAAACAAAACAAATTTAGAAAATTCTAAGACTTTATTATTATTATTATTGTTGTCATTTTAACCAACTCATTCTTTTATTATTTGTTCATTAAACAATTTGTATATTTGATCATTATCTTTACTGTAATATATTTCCCAAATTCTCTTTTTTTTTGTCTTAGAATATATTTATAAATATAATTGTAATTTCATGTATTAAATTATTGTAATATTAATAGCAGAATAATTATAGTAATGGGGCATGTACAGTATATACAAAATCTTAATTTTAAAGAACCCCAAATTTAGAGTATTCATATATTGAAAGAATATTATTAGTATTATGTTATTGTTGTATATTGTTTTCTCTCCAACAATATTGCACAAATTCCATCTTTCTTTTATTTACACTGCAAATGGTCTATTTTAAATAGTGTGTATATTATTTCTGACATCCGTTGCACTATGGGATGTTAAAGTGCATTATAATTGTGATGCATTGACCCTCTGATTTAAAATATAAGAAACAAAAAAAAACAGTTTCTCGCTCCAGGCAGAATCATGCAGCTCCTCTCCGCATCTGTAATGTAGTCTGGTGTGTTTGTACGCATATTATGTTTATGCATAAATGTGTTTGCCAGTGTGAATTTATCAGAGGGCTTTGATCAGTTCATGCCTGTCAACTATGAAAAATCCATCCTTCCCTTAACATGTTTTATTTAAATATCGTATTTAACTGCATTTAACCTCACACAGCTCAGAGATTGGCTGAGATCACTGCCTTTCCACACACACACACACACACACACACACACACACACACACACACACACACACACACACACACTGGTATCTCAGTAACCCCCCTGAGCTTTTTGGCATGCACATTTTTTATATTCAGACCTTTAATGAACCCTATACGCCAACACTAAGAACGACAAAGCATTGAAACTTTATAGCGATGCATTGATGGTTTTGCGACCTATGACTGTTTACAGCGTAGATAACAAACCCTGCTGCCAGATTTGGTGTTATCAGTAAATGTAATGGCGGAGCTCCACACTTTTATCTTCTTAAACTCAGCTCCGTTTCCTGCTGTGACAGTTACGGCAGAAGCGCACAGAAGAGAAAAAGCCTGTATTCGTTGAAACTGTTTCCGCCTGCAGCTTCCCACTAGCTAAGTTATCCTTTGTTAATGGTGTTTTTTCGGTAAATCAAATCAAAATACACTTTCATATGAAGGTTACGGCTAAAAAATGGAAAACCTAGCTGCAGGTGGAAACCGTTTTAAGGAGGAAAAGCTTTCAATTTATGGTTCATTTAATGTTGCTTTTTTGCAAACCAAATCAAAAGTGACTTGATTTGAAAGTGACATGGAAATGTAATTTTTGGAGCTGTAATCCTATAACTAGGCCCACGCCGAATCTGCAGAACTGGAATGTATGTCGTTAAGGTTTGACACAACACATGGCTCTTGTTTATACATTTATTAAAAATGTTAGCTATTATTAATTATATTTAGGATTGGGCATTGTTTCAGATACTTATCGATTCCCATTTTCGATTTCCAATGACGTAAACAAAACCTATCAAACATATTTAACAAAACATTGTTGCAGCTGCATAGTTTTCTTTTTATTAATTAAAAATCAGTCAGGATCAGTGAGAGATTTTCTTTGTCTTTTGTTATTTGATGAACATAAATGACACAGACGGCGGCAGGTTTATCAGGCTGCTGTCACTTTAAGAGCTGCACGGATCCAATATACCGTTACACATGCGTTTTCTTTCTCAACTGTTTACGTTCACTTAAGACAAAACCGACTGTGTTAATTGGATATTTTGAGTGCAAGAAGAAATGAAATGGAGCTCAATTCAGTATTCAAATGCGCACACAGGAATCAATAAGCGGAATCGAAATGCAAATGGTTCTTGGAAATTTGGAACCGGTGTTCGATAAACAACCCTAGATATATTATGCTTTCTGCTGCCAATAAAATGTGTTTCTTCATTCTGTTTAATCCACGTTTAAATATACTCAACAAAATCCTAACCCTATTTATATATACCGGTATATATATACACACACACACACGCACACTGTTTCTTTTTGTATTTTGCTTAAACATGTTTGTTTTCTTAAGTTGTTTTTGTGTTGTTTTCATGTTTTCTTATCCAAGGTGACTTCCAGCAGATGTGTATTTGGGAATATTTCTCTGAGATAAAGCTTGTTGTGGATCTGTGGACAGATCTTTATTAGGAATGTACCTCAACTTTTATCTCGGGTGAAATCATTATTAATAATGCTCCAAACCATCTCAAACGGAACTCTTAAATACACACTACTGCACAAGTTTCTTATAATCACCAATTTAAAAGAACTGCTTACTATTGTAATATATTTAAAAATGTAATGTATTCCTGTGATGCAAAGCAGAATTATCAGCATCATTACTCCAGTCTTCAGTGTCACATGATCCTTCAGAAATCATTCTAATATGCTGATTTGATGTATAATATTTTTTGTGGAAAACGTGATCCATTTTTTCTTCAGGATTATTTGAGTAGAAAGTTCAAAAGAACAGCATTTATTAGAAATTGAAATAGTTTGTAACATTATAGATGTCTTTACCGATAATTTTCAGTAGAATGCATCCTTGCTGCATAAAAATATTAATTTCGTTAAAAACAAAACATTCCCTTTTCCTGAAGGAGCATTAATCAGATTGTAGCTGGCTTTTGTATCCATCTGTTGCCATTTTTATTTGCATTATTCATCAGGCAATCTGTGAACGGCTCATGGGAGTGCTTTTGAGAGTAAAAACAAAGAGAAAAGTCCTATTGTAGAAAAAAAACACAAATTCCCTTAAAAGACTTGATATAACTCTTCACGTCGATAAATACTGAAAGAACAGTGGTTATGGATGTATGTGGGCTCCGTTTAGTGTAAAAGCTGATGGCAAAAGCCATTCTCCCTCTGGCATTAAATTCTCCCCCATCTGAATCCTCCGAGGCTTTTTACCGCCTATAATTACTTCATTTTTCATTTCCTCGTGGTTTGTGGTGTCCTCCATTCAAACCCTCTTAGGTCTTAAAAATCTCCACCTGTGAAATGCAAAGTGAGACTATTATATGCAGCCGTTTCCATGACACCATTAAAGAAAAGATCAAAGCAAAAAATGTCTGGGAAAGGAAAGAAATTAAAAGACAAACATCAGAGAAGGGACATGGAATGGCGTGGAGATTCGAAACGTGTGTGTGTGTTTATTGAAAGTTACGGAAGTCGTGATTGGTTGACGTCCTGATCTTTTGTGTTTAGGGAAAGTGGATTTGCTGGAGGAGGTCACGTGTTTCTCTGGCAGTAACAAGGGCAGCAACTCCGAGGTCCAATCGCTGAGCTCCTTTCAGTCTGATTCCTGTGATGACAACGGTAAGACACTGTGTGTGTGTGTTTACTGTTGTTCCTACTCATCATGAAAGGATAAAACAACATGCGTCTTTCTTCAGGACTCTTCATACAGTCATCCTCATCATCATTTTGTTAATGGAGTGAATATTTAAAGTCAGATTGGTTGTTAGAGGTGTGTGTGCGCGCACGCGTGTGTGCGTGTGCGTGTGCGTGTGCGTGTGTGTGTGTGTGTGTGTGTGTGTGTGTGTGTGTGTGTGTGTGTGTGTGTGTTGTTGCTGCTCTCAAGTCGGCCTGAAAACCTCAGAAATCGTAATTACGACCTGATACTCTTTCAAGGTATTTTGGTTATGTCAGTCAATTTCATATTTCTCACTTTTTTCGCAAACCTTTTATTTTTTTTGAAGAGCAAAATATATGCGCATACGGTTTGCAATTGATCCTTCATCTGTGTGTTTTCTCATTAATTATTTATAGTATTATTAGTATTGAATTTGCAATGCGTAATTGGCCCACACTCAAATCTAAAATCAGAGAATTATGGGAAATGTAGTTTTGTCACAGACCTGCTGCCTCATAAATCAGTAAAAGTAGTATTTTTAAAGTAGTATAGTAGATTTATCAACATTCACTATTATGATGTATTATAGCATACCAATCTGTTTGTATTTTATTTATTACTACCACTGTGCAAGTTCCTTTGAGATTGTCCTATGGGTTTTTTTATGTTTTCTTTTTTTTTCTTCAACTTTATTGAGTAAAATAAGGTCTGTGGTAAATATAACTTGACTATACTTAGGGGCTGTTTACACAACAACGTTTTCAACAGATGCGTTTTGGCTTCCAAGTTTGGTAGCAAATCTATGCATGATTCCATGGTAAACCAGAGATGTTGCATTATTTGTTTTCCAGATTCTTGTCATTTATTGTATACGCTACCTTATATTTTCCGGTTTTCAGCTCAGCAACTTCGGTTTTGCATATTCTAAGCTAGCCGTGAATTAATTCAAACCCCCATTTGGCTGCTACATTCCCAGTGTTAGCAAATGCTAGCTAGTCTGTTGACATGAATATTTGCAAGGTGAAAAAATTAACATAACCGCTTTAAAAAAAAAAAAAAAGTGTTTTCGCTATTGGTTTGTGTATTTTACGTTTTTGAATATAACATTCAGGTATCGTCAAGTTATGTTTACCACAAAAATACTGGTCAGGCTCTTTCAACTGTCTATTTTTCCAGCATGATACTTTAATTGGCATCACGAATAAATCCATAGTTTCTTACTGTTAAATACAGCATTGTAGTCTCTAATCCCGTAAATACGATTATTCTGATCTGATTTGAATGCAGCAAGTGTGGATGTGAATTTGTGTGTTGGTCACATCACCACCATCTCTCCTCAGATTCGCTGGAATGATGCCATGCTTGCCTTTCATTGGTCACAGCTAAATTCATCAGCAGCCAATCAGGGCACAGAAGCTTCTGCAGTGGACCAACAGTGTAACAGATATTGTGGAGTTGATTCTTCAGTTTGATTAGTCTGTGGGTTTGTTTGGGTTCGCATGTATGTATGTGTGTGTGTGTGGGTGTGTGAAAGTTTCTGACTGGTCTTCATTGCTTTCTCTTTCCAAGCTTCCATAGTGACGGTAATTCGGCTGGTCAATGATGCAGTCGACACGATTGAGAATGAAGGTACTCTTTCCCACCGCTGGATTCTGAAGCATCTTCCTTAAAAGCGCTTGAAGACACATGAACAAACCTTTGAACTCAAACAAACACACACTCTCTTTCTTTCTCTCGTTTTTTTTGTTTTGTTTTTTTGTTGATTACTCAAATACACATTTACTTGGCGCTCTACATGTGGACCATAGACTTTTATTAGGGTTGTCAGTCATATAAATAATTAATGGATTTTATCGCATTGTATGCAGATTAATCGTTTGAAGTTTTCATGATTAAATGCATATCAATATTTGATAGAAATATCCCTCAAGTAAAGATAATTCAAAATGTATTTTTGCATCCATTAATATAAATATAAATATATAAATATATATATATATATATATATATATATATATATATATATATATATATATATATATACTATACTAATAATAGCATTTAATTGTTTATAATCATCAACAATTAGTTTAAATTGACAGCCCTCATATTATTATAATAACTACAAAATAACCCAAATCCTATCCCTTTAATGAAAACCTTTAGTCTTATTAAAAAAAATATTTTTTTAAATTGTTCTTTCTTTTTTTTTCAGTTGTTTCTTTCCCAAGTACAATACTAAAATGTAAAATGAGTGTGTGTGTGTGTGTGTGTGTGTGTGTATGGATGAATGAGATGGCCTTACTCATGAGGACAAGCGTCACCCCAGTCAGCAAGATGATACAGCATACACACACACACACACACACACACACACAGTCTCTGCTCAAATATTTTCTCTGACGAACACACACATCCCCAGATCATACATTACCCTCTATGGAAGTGCACAAGTCTTGCAAACACACACGTTTGAAGTTGTAAAAAACAAAAAAAATCTTTTCAAGTTTATCTTCAAAGCTAGACATGCTAAAGTAATGTAGTCTGATGAGCTTGTTTGAGCTTGTCCTTTGATTTAGAGGTTGTAAATCAAACAAACTTCTGCATCTTGAAACTAGTTCATGCCGAGACATTTCAAAACTAGTTCATATTTACATATTTTTAAACCATTGCTTCATATTGTCCTAGCAGTCCTTCAGCTGTATATTTAAAAGGACAATGGAGGTAATATTTGTTTTTTCGTCTAATATTTTTATTTTATTTTAAACTCTTTTTTTTTTTAGATTTAGTTAACAATAATAGCATTGCTTTTAAGTTGACAAAACTACTTACTGCACCTTTAAAAACAGAACCTATATTTAGAACTAGAACTTATATATTTTGTGTCTGTGGTTTCTTTTTATATTATTTAAAGCGATAGTTCACCCAAAAATGAAAATTCTGTCATCATTTACTCACCCTCAAGTTGTTCCAAACCTGTATGAGTTTCTTTCTTCTGTTGAACACAAAAGAAGATATTTTGAAGAATGTTGGTAACCAGACATTTGACCATAGTATTTTTTTTATTTTCTACTATGGAAGTCAATCAAATGTTTGGCTACTGACATTCTTCAAAATATCTTCTTTTGTGTTCAGCAGAAGAAAGAAATTCATACATGTTTGAAACTACATGACGGTGAGTAAATGATGACAGAATTTAAATTTGTGGATTGATTTACATAGGCTATGTTTTAGTTGATGTACCTCTAAAGTGATGTTGTATATTTATTTTTGTCCAAAAGGTTTCATCCAATCTTGTAGGACAAAGATTTAAACCTAATTTGCAGAATTGAGTAGTTTGGCTCTGAAGCACTGTAACAGATATTGCTTGTATGTGTGACTGCTTGTTTTTCTGCTCAGTAATGGACTACAGACTCGCACTTACTTTTCTTGGTCCACATTTAAATGACATTTCAGCCCTAACTTAATCACATTCAATCAAACGCATACTGATGAAAATCAAACGTGGGCACTATAATAAGCCGGGAAGGAATGTGCACATTTTTACAGCACCATTCTCTCTCTCTGTTTTTAGTCTCCATTGCTCTGTTTTCTCCTCACACCATGGGCAATATACTTTCTCTTATATAGTCTACTATTGTTACTATTAAATACATATTTTTACCTCATAGTAACTGTATAGGCAGCATTCTTAATCTTCTTGTCACTTTTTCCTAGTGCTCATACTTGATATTAGTGATTTGAACAAACCCTAACCCTAAATATTCAAATTTGGTCCTTGTTTGTGCTGCTTAATGTCCCCCTGTAGTCAATAATTGTATCCCTTAAAACTCACCTTTGATCACCAAAATTATATATTAAAAAGCTTCATGCCTTTAAAATAGTTTGAATGTAACTCTACACCCTTGCCTCATTTAATATAGGCGGTTCTATGAAGATGCAAATTAGCCCCGCCTCCACTCACTCACACCAGCTCAGAGATCCACTCGTAGACATATAAACAACATTAAAAGCTTGATTTTCACCACAGGATGACTTTAAATCTCATATTAAGCGATCGGCTTTTCAGCTAAAAGCCACCACCCAGAACACTCAAATAACCCCATAGTAACAGGCTAAAAAACAACTGCATAGCAACACCCTGGCAACACCTCGCACTACAATTGTGGAAGTGCATATTTTCTTCAGAAATAGAAATAATCTAGTTTTGTTTCACTTTTGTTTACTTCAATTATGTTAACCCAGTTTTAGTAGAATTAAACTGAAACCATGTTTAATTTTTGTAAGGGTATATAGGTCTGGGTATCTAGAAACTGTTCCAAATTTCCAAGAACTGTGGATTCGAAAAGACATGCATTTAGATTCTGCTTATTGATTCCTGTGTGCGCATATTAATGTGATTTTTAAACCGTTCAAGCACAGGAAAACACGGAAGAGAACTCAATTCAGCACTCGCACAAACGAAGCACAAGAAATGTACCTCTCATGTAGTGTGTGAATACTGAATTGAATTCTATTTAGCGTCGTCTTGCGCTTGAATGGGCAAATACACACAAACTGATGTCAAAATATCCTCGTAAACAATCGGTTGTCTTAAATGTACGTAAACGTAAACAGTTGAGAAAGAAAACGCATGTGTAACGGTATATTGGATCCGTGCAGCTCTTAAAGTGACAGCAGCCTAATAAACCTGCTGCCGTCTGTGTCATTTTAAGGTAATCAAAGATCAAAATAAAAGGAAAATCACTGATTCTGACTGAATAACTTCTGTAACTTCAATAAGGAATAATCTATATTTTATTTATAAAAAGAGAACTATGCAGTGTAATCGATAAGAATTGGAATCGATAAGTGGATTCGGAATCGCTTAAATTCACACGATACACAAGCCTTGGTATCACATGCACCCGAATATCACAAACCACACACATCTACATGCAATGTTGATGCATTTGAATATGGTGTTTGTACATAAACACAGTTCAGGATATAGGATGGGTTCTGTGCTGACCCACAAATCTGTCTTTCTCTGTCTTTCTACTTCTTTTCTGCCTACCAGTGTCTGTTATGGATCAAGGTCAAAACTTCAACAGAGGTGATTCACATTCTCTCTTTCCTCCTGCTTTGTTCAGCTAAATCTCCCGGAGTTCTTGCACTCCTTCCTTTGCAGACTTTGTTCTCTGTCTATTCCTCCCTCTCTCGCTCTCGCTCTCTCCCTTTCCGTATTGCTGACAAACTGAGCTATTGCATTCTGGGAAGTGTCACATCATCCAGCAGCGAGATGCTCTTTGTCGATGAGCGCACAGACACACACTCACACAAACACACATCAGAGTACCTGCAGTCCTCCGTCACCCCTTTCCTCTCTTTTTCGTCTGTCTCTTCCCCCACAGTGCTTCCATTGCTGACTTTGTGTTTTTCTTTTGTTTGATATTGATGTTTTCTGATAGCGAGGATTAGGTCGTGTACAGTGTGTGTGTGTGTTTGTGTGCGTGTGAGTCCCTGCGCTTCTGTGTTTCATGCATCGCTGCATGCAATCCTCACCTTCATTTATTTTGGTTTGCATTTTTGATGAATTTTTCCGCTTGTCAACAACACGTTCTCTGAACCTTGACCTCTTGACCCCTGGCTGTGTCTTCGATCACCTTGCAGGCATGTCCACTCACTCCAGCAAGACCTGCATGTAGAGATGTTCAGTATAATGTTCCTGTCCCAAATCCTGTCTCCCAAAATCACATCACAAATGGGCATCCCAGACTCATTCGAAAAACGTGCCTGTGCCGACATAATTACAAAGAAATGGCTGGTAACATTGAATTAAACATGAAAATTGGAAGTAGAAAGTCTAAAATAGTATTTTCTTGTAATACGTACTATAATTTGTTTGATTTAAAACTTTGAAAAAAAAAGTACAGTGTGGTACTATGTTATACGAAATCGTAACATAGTATTGTGCAAGGAACCCCATGAAAATAAGTCTTTATAAATCTATAATCTGCCCCTGTAATCATATTATAGGTATGTTTTTAGAGTTTTACTAAATTGCAGATAGACGCACATTTTTCCAATGAGTATAAGTTGCAAATGGGACACCCTACGGTCTCAACGAGTGTGTCATTTGGGACAGGACCAAAATCTAACCCGTTAACCTCCCTTCAGAGTGGTCGAGCATGCAGCCCAACGCGATTCCGTACCTCCCGAAGGACCCCGTTAGCTGCTCGTTCACTCGATGTTTACTAACTTCCTGTTTCCTGTTTCTCCAGCATACCACTGGGACACTTCCGATTGGCTGCCGAATACACGCCTACCTGACATCGAGGAAGTCCCCACCTATGAGACGAGCGAAGTGGGCGTGACTTTAGAATCTGACTATTACCTCGGCGGGTTCGATATCGACAGTGACTACCCGCCTCCTCAGGAGGAGGAGTTTATGTCCCATGACCAGCTTCCCCCGCCCCTTCCCACCGAGGAATACGACACCTCACCCGCCAATCAACACGCCTCGAGAGAGAGCACTCTGAGCGGAGACCGCAAGCCCCGCCCACACTTCCACCCCAGCCAATACCTGCCCCCGCATCAGCTGCCGCTCGGCTCCGCGGGGGAGGAGTTTAGCACTTTCACAGGCAGGGAGGAGCGCCTGTCCGTCAACGCCTCCTCTGCCTCCGACGTTTCCTCCGTGCCCTGTGGGTTCGAAGACTCTGAGACGGGAGGAAGCCTGGACAGTCTGGAGGACGCGCACATGCACCCGCATACGCAGCAGACTGAGGTCTGACACGCCACCATGAACTAAAGACGCAGTTACTGACATTAGCAGGAGGTGTTTTCAGACATAAAGGACACCAAACTCTGGCGTCTGTGAGACTGCCGAAGCCACAGACGGACTCTCAGCGATGCCCTCTGCATGAGCAGCCCACTAATAAAAGCACAGGAAGTGGCGAAAGTGATGTCATGGGTGGAGACCATACGATTAAAGCAACAAGAAACGTAATAGTGAACGGAGACCAATGATCTGTAGATGTGTTTTCAGAAATCGCCCCGGTGCATTTCATTGTTCCGTCCGGTTCTTTATTTGTTTGGTGCTGCCGCTTGTGATTTTAAAACCTGGATCTGTTCTAAAACCTAGTAAGCTACCTATTTAGACCGCTTTATGCTGCCTTTTAAGATGCTTTGTTTTGTCCAAATTGTTTACATTTTAATTTTATAGAAACAATACTTACAATTACAAACAATTAAGAATAAAAATCAACAATAGTCAGCCTAGTTTAAAAAACCTAAATTAAAATGTATTTAAAATACTTTTATTTCATACTAAGTATACTACAGATCAATTAACATATTCACTGACATATCGCTTGAGACTTACTGATATAAATCTTATAATTAAACTTGATTTGGAGTGCTTACAATGCACATTTCTTAATATTAAGCCTAAAATGTGATTTAATTTCACTATTAGTAAGGATGGAATGATCTCTGTATAATATCTATGCAAGATATTTAAAGTGAACCTATACTTGCAATAGTTCCACTTTAGCACAATCAAATATACTTAAGTATATCTTTAGTTGAACTTAGCACTATTTCTGGGTAACTAAAGTGCATTAAGTACAAATTAGTTCTTTAAGTTTTGATCACAAACTTTAAGTTTATCAGTTTAGTTTATCAAAAGTACAATATCAGGGTATTTATATTAAGTACATAAATATGTAAATGTATTTGTAGTATACTTAGCATAAAACAAGGGCATACCCAATCCTGAATAAAAAAACAGCATATACATTTAAATACAAAACGATGAACTCGTTAAAATTCTAAGGTTGGGTTGCAAAAAACAATTAATCCAATATGGCGGACAAGTCGAGCATGTCGAGTGTCGACTATAAATATACTTATAATTAGAAATGGTTGTATATAATTTTTTTAATAACTCTTAAGTGTGATACATGTATGTATTTGTTGTTAGCATCAAACTCTACATCTCTGCTGAAGAAAGACAAAACTTAAACCAACATAAGGGGGTTTTCTGGTCTTAACTGGTTTAAACTAGTTTCACAGTTCTCTCAGCAAGGAGATGTTTAGCTGGTCAGCCAGCCGGTTTTCCAAGAGCCCAAACCCCCTATAAAACCCTTAAAAAAAGACTTCAGTGTAACCAGCTTGGCCAGGCCTGGAGACCAGCCACCCACCCTAGGCTGGTTTAAGCCATTTTTGTTTTTAATATTCTGTTTAGTTGCTTTCTTTCCAGATCGCTCACTTATGAGGGACCATTTCAGATCAGAAGCCACTTTAAAAGGCAGCTGACTATGTTTTGGAACAGAACATGAATTTGAATCCGTTTTCTATAAATGGTCAAAAAGCACATGGTTTCTGTATCTTCCCAAAAGTGAGTTTTTTTTAGTTGTTGTTTTTTTTTAATGCATTGACTTTTTTGCACTAAACTAACGGACGACACAGTATGTTCAGATTTACAGCGGCCCTGTCTGAAATAATTCTGTCATGCCATATTTAAGTCCCTGGACTGGTAGCAGCGTCGTCTTTTATGTGAAGCATTAATCTGATCCTGAATGGCACTATTTTTCAAGCTGATCATTGCGATGCGTGTGAGTGTTTTTATGGAACGTGGGCGACACTCTTCTGTTCTCCCCCTTTTTTTTTTCTTTTTTTTCACAATTGCATATCAGAAAGCCATAAGCAGAATATCATCACAGTGTCCAATCATGTTTGTGTGTTCACAGGCACTTACAATGCAAGAATGACACATGCCTGTAGTAGCTGGCAGTCCAAACCTCCTCCGGTTCTTTACCGATCCAAACCAGAGAAAGGAGCGGAATGAGAGAGCGAAAGCAATAACAGCAAGTCAGAAAAGAGGGAAATGCCAAGTCCTGAAACAGAATACTGAATAAAAGATGCAGGGAAAAGAAAATATTAAGAAAGTGAAAATCAATAAAATATAAATCAAAAGGAGAACGAGGGAGAGAGAGGAATGATATTGTGTACCAACTTTGGATTGGAATGGCATTTTAGCCCGAAGGGAACATGATTGAGGTGTTTGCCGTGAGCTGATTTGAGAGCGTGCACTGTAATTTTGAATGCCATTGGGCGGATCATTTTTTTGTAAAAGCTGTAATTTTGACAAATTGTTGTACAGTGTATATAAGTAAGTTGTTCAAATCCAGATTTTGTAGATATTGAACTGCAATCATGGCAGGGTTTGTACATCCTGCGAGCGTTTGGCATGGACGAAAAGGACAAACACGCAAACTCACGTAACTTTGCTGACATTTTTAACAGATGTGCGCACACATGCTTTGGCTTGTGTGCATCTTTTTCTTTTTCTTTTTTGCTGCTCCTTTTTTCACAGTAGAAAACTGCATTTTACTTTTTCAAAATATCAGTTTTTCTGCTCATCTTTTTTTGTATTGTATTTTTATTTTGTTTCACCAAGTTTATATTATAGAAAAGGGAAATACTTCTGCCACCTTTGTGCAGGGGGTTTTATTTTTATTAATTTGTTTGTTTGATTCGTTTTAATTTCATATTTGATTCATGGTGTTCTGTTGACTGTGCAAAACAGTATTAAATGTAAGTGTAAAATGCTTTTCTTCTGCTGGATTTTTTTTTGTTTTTGTTTTGTTTTTTTAATCAATGCTAAAATAAAAGAAAAAAAAGAATATTGATCAAAAGGAATATCGCTTTTAAGTTTATGGGTGATTTTCTTCAAGACAACATAACAATCAATGTTAACCCTACATTTACTTTCTTCTTACTAGATATCTAATTTTATTGTTCATGATCTTTTTGGTTCACTTTCTTAAAAGCATTTATATATATATATATATATATATATATATATATATATATATATATATATATATATATATATATATATATATATATAAACACAGGTGCAACTCGAAAAATTAGAATATCGAGCAAAAGTTCATTTATTCCTGTAATTCAACTTAAAAGGTGAGACTAATATATTACATAGACTCATTACATGCAAAGTGAGATATTTAAAGCCTTTATTTGTTATAATTTTGATGATTATGGTTTACAGCTATGAAAACCCATAATTACAATTCAAAATTAGAATATTATGAAAAGGTTTTGATAGCTGTAAGACATAATCATCAAAATTATATCAAATAAAGGCTTTAAATGTCTCACTTTGCATGTAATGAGTCTATTAGTTTCACCTTTTGAAATACTGAAATAAATGAACTTTTGTACGAGATTCAAATTTTTCGAGTTTCACCTGTATAATGTGTTCCTAACCCCTCTGTTTAATCACAGTCTATGATTTCTCACTCTGAATGTGAAAACCTCCATAATTTTTTCGCTGACAAAATGAATCTCATCGAGCTCAAGCTTTCACCTGGAGACAGCAGACACGCGATCCTATTTTTTCTTGGGTACAGTGGAGCGAATTCGAGCTGGTTTCCCTCCAGACATGAAGGGAAATAACTTTGAAATTAAAGTTCACCTTCTCTCCCCAAGATATTCTTCCCTCTCGCTTTTTAAAACAGGTTTTCGACACTGTTGGAGCTGACATTCTAAACATTATCAACAATCCTCTTAAAATCGCCACTGTGACTCTCATTCTTAAGAAACCTTCACTTGATCCTGCTGTATATGAGAATTGCAGACCTATATCCAACCTGCCATTCATATCTAAAATTCTCGAAAAATCTGTTTTTATGCAGCTGCAGAATTATTTGCAGACTCACTCTATCTCTGACATCTTTCAGTCTGGCTACAACCCCTTCACGGCACTGAGTCTGCTCTCCTAAAAGTCCTCAATGATATTCTCATGACTTGACGCAGGGGACACTGTAGCCTTAGTGCTGTTAGATCTGAGCTCAGCGTTTGCTTTCGTTAACCATAAGATCCTTTTATCTCGACTGGAGCGGTCAATTGGTATCACTGGCACGGTACTTAAATAGTTTCAGTCCTTTTTATCTAACAGAAGTTTTTGAGTTAACATCGGCGATCAAACATCCTCAGCGACCCACCTCACCTGTGGTGTGCCCCAGGGATCGGTTCTGGTACCTCTGTTATTCTCTCTGTACATGTTACTGGGAACTCTCATGAGTGGATTTGGTGTGTCTTACCATTGCTACACGGATGACACCCAAATCTACATACCTATAAAACACAAAGATAGCCAAGCGTTTGAGCGATCAGAGGCATGTCTTCATCAAATTAAACTGTGGCTTACAAATAATTTCATGTTTGTTTATACATTAACTAATGTTAACTAATGAACCTCATTGTAAAGTGTTTCCCAGTAATAATACATTATAATACTGCATTGCCACACCTTTAAAAAGTATAATGCGTTAAAACATGACAAACAACCAATTTCAGATATAATGAATCTGCAAATATTATAGTGCATATTAAAGGTAGGGTAGGCAATGATGGCAATCATAATAGAAGTGGTCTAAATGTTAAAACATGTATATGTATAGTGGGTCTCATTCACGAGTAGAACTAATTTTTGTGTAAATGGTGTGTAAAGTGGTTCTGGCGTAAATTTTCGGATTCATTAAAATGTTCGTATCTTCCAAATGTTAGTTGGTACGAAAGAAATCTACACCTGCTCCCAGCCACGCGTAAATAGTGCGTTTAACATCCGAACGGTTTGCTCATTAATAAAGCTGCATTTGAATTCACCTTAATTAATCGGGTACATATTTACACAGCATTTTGAAAAAATATTATATAGCCTCTATAGTAATTACATACGGGTTTTCTTTTTACTTTTATTATGAGAGCCAGTAATAGCATTTTTTTCGAAGTGAACTAATTAGTTTTCTGCAGTCAAGCTTCATGTCGAACCATTTTCTTTTCATTTCTGGGACTGTTCGATTAACAGATGAAACTCCATTAACCGCATCTGTAATGCTGCCAAGCTTCCTTTTTTTAGGACCTGATACGCCATGTAGGCTACGCGTGAAAGTAAAATGTGCCGTTTTGAATGAACTTATGATAATAAAACTTCAATTTCTGCATTTGAGAAATTTTTCTTTTTCATTCGCTTTTGAGAAGACAAGACATGTTGATATCCCTCGTTTGGTGTCATAATATGATGCCCATATATAGTTGTCAGTCTGATAGAATGGGCGGGATTTATGGTAATTGAGAATGAGCGTGCACGCGCGTCCCATTTATGACTGGTTGGAATTCATTAACACACACACACATTTCACTATCACATCTGACGTTTCCGAAGTATTTGTGAATCAGGAGAGGAGTTTTCGGGAAGGTCTCTTCACGCGGAAATCACTCACATATTTACTCGTATGTTTACGAATGTTTCATGAATGAGACCCATTGTGTGGAAGTCTCTGGACCAAACAACGGTCCGAATGCAATAATAGGATGTCTTTCCTGCTCGTCAACATATGTATTTCCATACCTCCGCACAGCTGCTCGTACAGACATCACGTGTAATGATCGCGTTCTGTAAGGCTATGCAGAGTTGTAAGACAGACTGAAGAATTTGAAGTCTGTTCTACTCTCTGTTCTGAGTGAGTGTAGAATGAATGAAATTTGGATACTACATCTGCCATGCTGTCATTATCATGTGACCTATAGCAGCATCAGTTGTCTCGACAACATCCGCCATGTTGTCATGTGACCTACGGTGTCACTTCAACACTTTGTGTTGCTTCACTGTCATTCACAAATCCTCTCCCGTGGCCTCATGGGACAGTAAAGTGTCCATCATATGCACACTTCAGAATCTCACCGGAAGTAGTAAGTCATCCGGATACTTTTCACCTTCTGTTTTATGAATACTGTGGCTGCGTTTAACTTCCCCTCAGGGGAATCCCCACCGCCATTTGGAAGTGCGTTCAACCTCGTCAAGTGGGTAAGGGAAGTGTATTTGGACAGACCTTCAACTCCTCAATTTTGACCAAGGGAGCGAGTCTACTCAATTTGTACACTTCAGGCAGATCTAGACCACAATGCAACATGATTGAGACGTCGCTGCAGAATGCACTTAATTTTCCCCCACCCCACACAAACTCTAGTGTATGTTATTTAACTGCATTTAATACTTGTAGCTACATTAAGCTGACTGTTATACCTAGTTTAATGTATTGTTATCATTTTTGTTTGTGTATTTTTTGTTATATTTTCTCCAACAGCCCAAGCATACATACAAGTCTATAAAATGGTGCGTTAAAACAAATTCATAAGGGAAAAACTATAAATAATAAATCCGCTCCATTGCGGATTCCAAGTGATCAAGGGCTCAGGGCGTTCCATTTAAGCACATTTCAAGGGTTCTGCTATAGTGGGCACTCATGCAACGTAACCAATGACATACATCCAAGTGACTTAGGCTTAGACTTAGGCCTGTCCCAAATGGCACCCTAAACACTTGCGGTCTTCTTACGAGTCTACACTTTCGTGATGTAATGCTGCTTTGACTGACGGGAAGAAGTCTGTTGCGGAGCTCGCATCCGTGGGGGCTCTGCAAAAGTGTGCATCGAGGCCGTATATCGATCGCTAGCACCCTTCTGAATCCTATAATGACAAATGGGACACCCTACTATGGTCTCATGGACTTAATGGACAAGCCCACGCATCAGACCGAAAGTGCATATGAAGTGTGTCATTTGGGACAGTGCCTGAGACAGAGGGAAGTTACTGAGGGAAGGGCATAAAATGGAGTCCCACTTTATATTAAGTTGCTTTAAGTACTATGTACTTACATAGAAAAATAAGTACAATGTACTTATTGTGTTCAGGTTGTATTGTAAAACACTTTTGCTGCTATTGAGATGTGATACTGGTAAGGTTAGGGACAGGTGTGGTGGTATGGGTCGATTTAAGGGTAGGTTAAGGTGTAAGGGAAGGGTCAACTGTGTAATTACAAATGTAATTACATCAATTAATTACAGTTGTAATTACATGCAAGTATTTTCAAAATATAAGTACAATGTAAAAACATGTATGTACATAATAAGTCCATTGTATCAAAGTTGTAACTTCAATGTAAGTACATAGTACTTAAAGCCACTTAATATAAAGTGGGACCAAAATGGACATAAACCAGAGCCCATGAATTCGGACATACTACTCTGTTTTTTGCATACTATATCGTCAGATTTGGGGAGTAACTGTACGGTGTTAAAATAAATGTAACTGTAATCTGTTAAATTACTGAGGAAAAATCTGTAATTAATTATTTAAAGCCCGTTTAGTTAAGCGATGCTATTCTGATGCTTTGATTGGCTCTCTTGTTTGAATTTGCAGTGCGTCATGTTACATCAATCCACATTGCCTGTCTGAGAGTTGCCACCATGGCGAGTGATAAAAATGCATTCCAGTTCTGGAAATTGAAAAATCATTTCATCCAGAAATCTGTATTTAACTTCAGAACGATCTCAAAGTAAAAAGAGCTTTAAATTTGCTTTAAATTTCAATTATTATATCTCAATTCAAGTGATGAAGGATTTATAAAGTCTGATAGTAATCAGTGTTGATACTGTTAGTTTAACCCTGCCTGGATCAAATGCTTGATAATGATTAACAGTTGAAAATATTCGTTAGAAGTTTAATAAAGTATCACAATTAATCAAATATAATCAGTTACTTTAACAAAGTAACTGAAATAGTTAATAGTAAATTGGGAAACTATTACATTTCCAAATTAACCTTCCCAACACTGCAGAGAAGTATTAAGTATTTTAGGGATAAAATAAAACATTATATATATATATTTCTTGTTTTATTGTTTATAATGAATTAATTGAGGAATACTAAGAAGGTTCATGTATAACTTTGAAAACAATTCTGATGAGGGTAGTGAATGACCTTGACCCCAAAATTGCCTACCCTACCTTTAACTTTGGTCACAATTATTTATGAAAAGATATAATGCATTATAACAAATTAATTATAAATACCTTTATAATGCTTTGTACATTAAGGCTTTAAGTAACGTTTTTTCCAGATTTTTCTTAACTATGTTGTTAACTGATAATATTGTAGCCTAGTGTTTCCACTTTTCATGATTTAGTCAAATTCTATTGGATAACATTAAATCCTGCCCTACATTATATCCTGTTGAATAGTGTCTTTCACAAGAAAATGCTTACTGTCACAGAAGGTAAATACTTTTCCATGCTTTACTCCTAAAAGCATTGCAAATGTAATTTGTTGTGTGGTCATTTTGATGTTTTGAGGAGTCGCATGCACTTACCTGGCAAGTACAATAACTCAATAACACTTCAAATGTTTACAATCAGTGTGTGTAATAAGAGATCAATAGTAACTCGTCAGATTCTTTCTTGAAGCGAGGAGAACATATGCGGTTTGGTATTTAATCAGGTCTGTATGGTGTGTGTGTGTGTGGTTAGAGTGTAATCTCAGACTCTCACTTTGAGAGCTTCTGAGGCTCATTATCTTCTCCACTGCTGTGGCTTTTCGAGTGGACAGAGTGCTTCGATTTCTTGTCCTCAATCTTTTTTTTTTTTGTCTTTGACTTTAAGGGCCTTTTCAGCAGAACTGATGTACATGTCCTTTCGAAGACTAGAGAAATTGACGCACTTTTAAACGGTGGCTCTCACCTCTTTATGGGCTTCTAATGAGAATATCTCCCGATTAAACCAGGTGGACATGGAGCCATGCAAAACTTCAGGATTACTGAGTTTGAGAAACTCTTTAATAGTGATATGTTTTTTTGTTTTTTTTGTGTGAAAATATTTCAATGGATATAGCATTTCTGTATAATAAAATTAGCTCATAAAGCAAGTGATGATCAATTATAAATGAATGAAACTTCTTTTAAAATAATCATTTGAGGGACAAGTTCACAGTTTATGTCAAGTTTAGGCTTACAACCAGGGTTAGGTGCTTCTACATCAGTGTTATTCACCTATAATTACCACCAGATTTTAGGGCAAAGTTATGTGTATGGTTATGTTTGGTTATGTTTAGGGGGATATGGTTAGATATTAAAAATGTCCATTTTAAGATTAAAACTATGTTGTGTAAACGGCCTCTAAACAACTCTTAAAAGTAAGGAATGGGCCATTTACACGACGCCGTTATCATGGATCAGTGTGAACATTGTTTTGAATAGGTTGTAATGCAAAGTAAAAACTTCTACATTTCTTTGTTGTCAGGTAAGCGCACCCTTAACCACATGTCAAAATAAATACAACTTAAAGTGAAAATATAAAAATAAAATAAAATTTTAAGTATTAATAAATAACATAAATAAATAATAATACTAAATAACCTCTTGAAAGCCCCGGTAAAGAATTCAAAATCTTTCTTTTGTGCAGCATGTTCAACAAATGATGTCAGAATTTTCATTTAACTCTTTACATTCAATTATTGATTCACGGTAAGCACTTACAGATCGCCAAGAGTGCAACATCTGGAAAGTAGTGCATATTTGTGTCATATTTGCATACAAACATCTGATAAGCATCTCGAGAGCCAATTCACGCACATTCTAAATCACGAAAGCCACAAAAACAGCTGCTGAAAGTTGTTCTCGAATCCAACAGGGAAGAATTTCAGATGGGCAAAGTAAAAAAATTATACGATTGCAAAAACATGTACATGGTGTTCTTTCAGGGCTGATCCAATACTTGAGCGTTTGCCTGGGAATATGTTATCATAAACACCTAGAAATGTGGATGTAAGGCCCTTGGGGAACAACTTTCATTGTTCTGTTACATGATCAAAATGAAAATAGCTTCTAACTTTCTGTCCTTATGCTTCAAAGTGGCTTATACAATAATATATGCATTTTCCATCCTGTCCACTTTGATCATTTTTCATTCAAGGAGTGTAGTTGTAGTTCTGGCACTCAACAGTATTATTCATTACCTCTGCTGATATATTCATGAGTCGGATCTAATCGTGCACATGAGGACACGTTTGATAATTTGTGTTGAAATGTGTTGTGGTGTGACACTGTCAGAGTGTATCTTGTGCATGTGGTCTTCTCCATCTAATTCATCTTTATTTCCTCTGCTTCGGTAATTGCTGATGTGTTTTGTCATTTATGTCGGGGTGTGTCAAAGAACTCACTGCAGTTTTGCTGCAGGAGTTTTTGAAGCTTTATGAATCATCTCATTAAACTCTGAGGCTCAGGTGCAACAAACTTAATAATAATTGCTGTGTTATGATCACCAATGTTGTTATAATCACTAACTAAAACGTTTTTCAGATTTCTGGTCTGCTGTCTTAGCTGGGCTCAATTTAGTCTCAGCCTCAGACCGTTGGCTGATGCGTACGGCACACAAAATGGGAAACACTGCAGGGTTTTCGAAGTCGTCGTCTGATTGGATGAATTTTATACGATTTCCGGGAGACTTGCATGTAGCGTTCTTTAGCGGTCCGCCTGGAAACAAAGCCAAACCCCCTCATGGAAGAGAAAAGCCGTCATGTTTACAGCTGTGAAAATGAACGCTTACCAGAATCAGCTAAACATTTGAATTTGAAAAGTGTGAAGTGTGTTAAGTTCACAGCATAGACTCTTTAAAATACTTCCAAGTGTTTTACACGCTGGTCTGTTATTATAGGGGCGCCGACTTTAAATTTTCATGCCCCTAAACATGTCGCTGAACTAAAACTATGATTGGTTGTTTTACATGTCAGCCACGATTAAAAGCTGCGATGGAGTCCAGAGCTTCTGCCATCAGTCTGAAGGCCTGCTACACAAGACTATAGACTTTGATCTTTTCAAACCTCGGCCATGTTGGGTCCTGATAACTGTTAAATATGGGGGAAGAACAAAAAACTAAACTTGGTTAAAGTATTTATCTGACAAAATTATTTGGTATCAAAAAAAAAGTATAGAAAAACTAAAGGAAAAAGCATACATTGACTATTATTTATTAATATTTAATTGGTTCTTTTTTTGCTTTTTCATGTGTTCATAATATCTATGTTTGACAGCCTTGCCAAAAATATCTTTCTTTAACAAGTTTTTAATAATATTTGAATAAAGGGTGAAGAATCCTGGTGATAATAAAAAGATAAAAATAACCTCATCAAATGTACTGCGTAACACACAAGAATGAACCTCATTGGTTCAAATGTACTGCGTAACACAAGAATGAACCTCATTGGTTCAAATGTGCTGTGTAACACACAAGAATGAACCTCATTGGTTCAAATGTACTGCTTAACACAATAATAAACCTCATTGGTTAAAATGTGCTGTGTAACACAAGGATGAACCTCATTGGTTCAAATGTAGGCCTACTGCGTAACACACAATAATGAACCTCATTGGTTCAAATGTACTGCGTAACACAATAATGAACCTCATTGGTTCAAATGTACTGCGTAACACAAGAATGAACCTCATTGGTTCAAATGTGCTGTGTAACACACAAGAATGAACCTCATTGGTTCAAATGTACTGCTTAACACAATAATGAACCTCATTGGTTCAAATGTACTGCGTAACACAAGAATGAACCTCATTGGTTAAAATGTGCTGCGTAACACAAGGATGAACCTCATTGGTTCAAATGTAGGCCTACTGCGTAACACACAATAATGAACCTCATTGGTTCAAATGTACTGCGTAACACACAAGAATGAACCTCATTAGTTCAAATGTGCTGCGTAACACAAGAATGAACCTCATTGGTTCAAATGTGCTGTGTAACACACAAGAATGAACCTCATTGGTTCAAATGTACTGCTTAACACAATAATGAACCTCATTGGTTCAAATGTACTGCGTAACAAGGATGAATCTCATTGGTTCAAATGTACTGCGTAACACACAAGAATGAACCTCATTGGTTCAAATGTACTGCGTAACACAAGAATGAACCTCATTGGGTCAAATGTACTGCGTAACACACAAGAATGAACCTCATTGGTTCAAATGTGCTGCGTAACACAAGAATGAACCTCATTGGGTCAAATGTACTGTGTAACACAAGAATGAACCTCATTGGTTCAAATGTACTGCGTAACACAAGGATGAATCTCATTGGTTCAAATGTACTGCGTAACACACAAGAATGAACCTCATTGGTTCAAATGTGCTGCGTAACACAATAATGAACCTCGTTGATTCTTGCTGAGGCTCAAACGTGCTGCGTAACACACAGTGATGAGTGTCAAGTTATCAGGGTTTCTTTGCCTCAATGTCTGCCCAAACTTGAAAAAGGCTTCAAATCAACTTAGAGGGTGCATGGAATAACTCAAAGCATCTGATTCTTCATCATCGAAGCAATTTATTGAAGAACTTTCAACAATGACTTGATCTTCTTCTTGTATTTGTTTCCAATGACTATTTCAGATGGTTAGCTTAATAACCTATACAAAAAACATATATCAATATATTAGTCACTACACACAGTATTTAGATCAATTTGCATTGAAATGATATTTAAAATACAAACAACATTGTTATAATATTCACAGTTTACATAGCAACTTAAAGGTGGGGTATGTGATTTGGAAAACGACCGGCAGATTTAGAAAATCCACAACTCAAATGGTCCTACCTTCTTTCCTCCAACGCTGTCTCTGATTCGCTCGAGGGGGATGGGGGGGAGGGGGGTATGGTACGACCGTTTGATTGACGAACTTACTGTCCAATGATTCTAGGATGTCTTGGAAATGATTGGCTGGAGTTTTTCGAGTCCTGCCCGTTCCACAGATGATTAAATTGTTTTATTTTTATTTCAGTGCTTCTAACTCAGTGACTGTAAGTGGGTTAGGAATAGGATTTCAAGTTATTTTGAAAAAATAGCATGTTAGATGATAAAACTGCTAGCATCAACAAACGGCCTCCAACCATGCACAATATCTGTAGTCACTAAATAAATGAGTCTTTGTCCTACCAGTAGCATCTCCAAGTTGATGAACACATTGTGCTTTTCCCAGCAGTTTTTGAACAACAGTTAATATGTGGTGTACTCCAACTCAATCGTCCCAGAAGCACATCCACTGCTATCCAAGATCTCTCCCTGCATGCTGGTAATCACACACACCTGGTTATGTGTGGCATGTGCAGTTTCAATGGCCAATGAGCTCCCTTGTTTCTCCCAGGTGTCACTATGTGCTCACAACCAATAGGCTGCACTCATTTTAGTCTCAAATCTCATTATTTAACAATGATGAATCTATACTTTTTAATCATTAACTTTTTTTTCTCTTTCTCTCAAATTTAACTTAACAATGAGTGTGTGTGTGTGTTGATGAATGTTTATATGTGAATAAAAGCCTAAATTAAACCTATTCATCATTCAGAAATTTAAACCGCTTGATTCATATGGTTTAGTTTTATGATCTCTTTTTGAAGCGTCAAAGTGGTGCGTAGACTGTCAGTGGAGGGACAGAAATATCTCAGATTTCATTAAAAATATAGTTGTGTTTCGAAAATGACCGAAAGTCTTAACGGGTTTGGGACGAACTAACCCTTTAACTCAGTTCACTGGACCAAAATCAGAATATTTCCTTTTAAAAAAACAAATATATAAGACTAAATAAATGCGCATGCTTGAAATTGAATTTTTGAAAGAAGTATGTGATTATCTCAGAGCGATGTTATTAATCTTTGATTTGATAAGGGGCTCTTAGATGAGCTGCCAGCCGTGCCCCAGAATTCCTTTGGAGCATAAGGTAGCTGATGAAATTAATCACACACATTGATTTGACCTTGCAAACACAGCACACGTAGTGTTGTCATTAGGTAGAATGATGGAGATGAAGTGAGAGATGAAGAGATGCAGGAGAGTGCGAGTTTATATGTGGGACTGCAGATGTGCGTCTGTTTGACTTTGTGCCTGTTTGTTTGTGTGCCTCTATAGATTTAAAAGTTACTTTTGAAGTGTTTGTAGACTGTTTTCATTCTGTCTCTCTCTCTTTCTCTCATCTTTTTTAATAGAGTCTTTAAGCTTCTCAGCAAATGTTTTTTTGGCTTTTGGCAGAAAAACAGAGAGAAATCAAACAAAAGAGTGCTGAAGAGGAAGGTGAGAGGGGTATTTTGGAGGAAAACAAAGAGCTGATGCGTCGTGCGAAGGGCTGTTTTATTATGGAGATAAATCCAGCCCTGAGCTCTGAAACAGGTCAATAGCTGCATTTCCATGGGTGGATGGGCGTCCCAAAGCGTCTTGGTTCTTCCTTTGTCAGGCAGATGACAGGTCAGTTTTAGTATGCACACCTTAGTCTCTTTGTCTTTGTCAAAAGTGCAAGATTTTACTGTAATTCTTCCAGTTTTTTTATCCTATACTGTCAGAAAAAGCAGAGATTAGTTAAAGGTGCCCTAGAATGGTTTTTATTTTTATTGTATAATGTTTTCTGTGTTGCCCTTATAATGTTAGTATGTTTTTTAGATCAAAAATAGTCATAATTTACAAATAAAAGGCATTTTTCCTAGCCTGATTTTAGCCCTGAGCCCAAACGCTCTGTTTGAAGGGGCGTGTCTGCTGTGTGTAACCGGCCTCTGCTGTGATTGGCTGACATGATTGCATATGAAATAGCTAGTATTACATGTGAAACTCTCTCAAATACTTTTACTACAGATATTATGCGTTTTTACTATTACAGCTATCGAGAATAACGAATCGTGAGATGTTTTTAAAGTATTTAGATCTATTCCCATCACATAAAATGTTGCCGTGATGAGCATTGAGCAAACAGATGACAGTGTGTTGATCGCGAGAATAAAGATCTTATCATTGCAACGCAGTTTCTGCACTCTCTCTAATGCTTTCACCAATGCAAACACGATGATGTAAATACAGTATTGAACGATTTTGAGAGAAAGATTACCTGTCTGAACTTGAACAATTACACATTCAGAAAGTGTTGCTTGGTAGCTCGATCGATCGAGGCCAGCTCTGTATTGGCCCAAGTTGAGGAAACAGTCTCGTCGCGTCTTCTGTGAAATGTTTAGAAATTTCCAGAGAAAATAAAATTAACCCATTGTTTCTTCAGAGGCTCGGATGAAGGAACTAAATACCTTTGTGTTCATTTGTACATCCAAACACTGAACAACTGCCATGCTTCGGCTGCGCAGTTCCGCCTGTCATTGAACATGGGCTGGCATATGCACATTTTTGGAGTCATTAATGATCCCGACTATTGCGTCACAGTCGGTATTATGTGGAGATTCGCCTGTTTTTCAGGGGTGTTTTTCAAAAACGAGATTTAAGTAAGAAGGAGAAACAATGGTGTTTGAGACTCACTGTATGTCATGTCCATGTACTGAACTCTTGTTATTTAACTATGCCAAAATAATGTCAATTTCACATTCTAGGGCACCTTTAAGTCGGTCATTAGGTAACATATATTTAGTTTTTTTGTTTTTGTTCTTTCTCTATACCTTACCCTCTCAATCTATCTCATCCACTGTTTAACCAGGCAGGCGGGGTGCTAAAGCATGAACTGACTTCAGATAAGCTCCAGCTCAGCTTTACTAGTACACAGATGCTTGGACTGACTGTAGATAAATTACTGTAAACAGGAATAAAAACACTACATCATATGAGGATAAAGACATTTGTCATTTAGACATGATTGAACTGTCCTAAATGTCACTGCAAAGTTATCTTACATCATTCTTTGGTGAATTCAATTTAGGATACAGGCTAGTACGTACCCTTGTGCAATGGCAGCATCAGAATCAGTGGAGCGTCACAGAGAGATTGATGTAACATAAAAGATTGATGTAGGATAGTTAAACCTGATAATGGAGACGACATGTCAGCCCGGGAGCAAAGGAAACAGATGACACGTCAGTGATGCGTGAAGACATGATCATGGTGAAGCTTTGAGATTCAGTGACCTCAATAATATTTGGACAGGAAAGTCACACTTAAAATGTCTTACTGTTATTATATAAAATACAAAATATCATTATCAGCAGATTATAACAAAAAACTCACTTCACCTGGGTCAGTAACTGGTGTGTCAGTTGTGGCGTCCAATTATGCCTTCTTAGCTACTAGCCTATATAAGAGGCGAAAAACAGTATTTCTGACGATTAGGATGTCCGACTCCGACTTCAGAAATAATAGCAGAAAGTACCCGGATGACCTACTACTGGTGAGATTCTGAGCACGTTTCTGCACGTTCAATGGACACTCCCATGAGGCCACGAAAGAGGATTTGTGAATGACAGAGAAGCGACACGACTGACACCGTAGGTCACATGACAGTGACAACATGGCTGGTGTACATACTACACAGATTCATACTATTAAGAATGCACTTTTTAATGGTTACAAAGTTTCAAACCAGATGCAGTGCCTAATATGCGATTTTGGACACAGAGATCATTTTTTTTTGGAGATATGATGTCAGTTTTCCTCAAGTGGCGTGATTCACAGCAAATCTATTGTTTTATCATTTAAAACGTAGATCTCGTGTATTTCTTTAAAAATAGGGTTTACACATTGTTTCAAAACAGTTTTACAGAAAATCATGATGTTAATGTGATATCGCAATATCTTCATGCCTATATAGCATTCAGCTGATTTGAGATGGGCGATAATATCGTTTACATCTTGCGGCGACTGTAAACAATCATGCAGTTGAGATATGCTAGTATATAAATCCCCCTTGAGTATAGTATATGAATGCTGAAAGCTATGCATATATCCAACTTTATATAAAGAGATTTGCTTTGCGTGATATGTAGGCCTATGTGGGAAAAGTTGGATATAATATAGAGCTGTGCAATAATATACTTTACATTTGTGTGTCTTTTGAGGTCACCAACACAGTAGTTTGTTGTTCTAATAGGAAAGGTAGACAAGGTTAAACCAATCATTTTACTCATCAACCAGTCTCGCAACCTCACAAACCCTTAAATTCACCCACACACACATTGACTTTTGCAGACACGCATGTGAAGTCTTTCACACGCCATACAAATTAAACCAAAACACAGACAGTGACAAGCAACGACAGTCTCGAGAGGGTTTCCTACAGTTTGACATCAAAGAAAGGCAAGGCTTCTCTCTATCCCGGAGAAACCAGACACCCGCTTACATAACCCGATTCTCCTATTATAACGAGCCGCGCTCACACAATCAGCCCGTGTACCCACGCACACACCCGACCGAGAAGCAGCCGCCAGCCAGGTTTCCACGCGGTAAACGCCTCCTTTATTCCCAGCGGTGGTGTTGTGGGTGTAAAAAAAATAATCATTCAAACACCTCGCATTGGACTGATTTGAGTAGGCTGGGTAGTTATCTGTTGTTGTTGAACCGTTCTGATTTAGCGCGAGCGCTGGATGGCATCGCTGGCTCGCGGAGATAAAGGCGCACGCGCGGCAGCAAACAACTGTACATTTCTGTGCCGCCCGTCGTATCTGTATTTGTAAACAGGAAAAAATAGATGTGCAATGTGTACCTTTCTGTAAGTACTGCGCAGCCCCCCTCCCCCCCCAAAAAGTGCAGACAAAGAGTATTTTTGGAATTTTACATATTTGTATCACTGTGATAAATTGTCTGCATGAAAATGGATTGAACTGTCTGTCTGTCTGTCTGTCTGTCTGTCTGTCTGTCTGTCTGTCTGTCTGTCTGTCTTTCTTTCTTTCTTTCTTTCTGTTTGTCCATCTATCTATCTATCTATATGATGTTTTATTAACAAAGTTCGGGAGGAGCACGTTCAGATAATCAAACCTAATTAGACACGAGTGGAGCTCACTCAATCAACGAGTTAAGCGCTCTATACAGCAAACTTACCTCCGTTCATTGACAGTTTAACAGCATCCCTCCACCACCCCATCTCCTCACTTCTAGTCATAATACTCTTACAACAACGGGGGGAGTACTCTGGGTTCGGGCAAAATTCCGAGCTCGGAGCCCTCCCCCCGGACAGCACGCCAAATACGCATAATCTTTACTCTGTTTAATTGATGTAAGTGTGAACTCGTGATCTATCTATCTATCTATCTATCTATCTATCTATCTATCTATCTATCTATCTATCTGTCTATCTATCTGTCTGTCTGTCTGTCTGACATGGACATGGACAGATTAATTCAAATCTCACAGGGGCAGATTTATTTTCATATCCATAATATGGTTTAATTGAGTAATAGTAGAGGAAACTCACAAGGTCAAGCACGGCTGTGTTAAGCTTGGATAATCTTCGTGTGTGTGTGTGTGTGAGTGATAGGAGATATAGACAGCCAAATCAGGTGTCAGTGTCTCTGGGGAACCCGCCCCGTCACATAGCTGTGGGACGTGTACTCTCTGCAACGGTTGTGCCCTTAAATGAATTGTGACCTAATGGGTATAACTTTTCTTCTGTGTGGCTCCCTGTGCTATACTTCTCCGTCCTCTCTCATTTCAGCTGCTATCCATCTCCACCATAGAAATAGGATACGTTAAAACGTCTCTTTAACTGCTAGATGCCATAAGGTCAAGTTAATCAAACGGTTTCATTTGAACACTGGGAAGGATGCATCTCCTTTTCAAATAAATAAATAAACCATACCATAAGTTTTAACAAACAGTGTCGTTTTTGAAAATGCTATTTTAGTCAACCTTAGCAAGTGGAGACTCAGTGTGAGCCAGAAGGTTTGGAGCAGTGAGTGGTGAGATGGATGCCAGGGTTACCAGTAAGCTTTTCATTAGGTTGTTCCATTAAACAATTATTTGTTTAAATAATTGTTTAAAAAGTAGTAGTAGTCTCATTAAACAATGCCTCAGTTTCAGGCTTCATGCCCACGGACCGCCCATAGTCTGGTTACTGACCGTCTGATGCAAATTGCAAATAAAACTGGAAAGTAGCCTTACTATCTCAACCTGATAATCTCTAATGTGATTGGCTGACTTCTGCAAGTAAGAACACATTGTTTTTCATCTGTAGTCTGCATGAAAACAAAGTCATGTTTACCGAGATGCACAAGCATTTTTGGAGGAAGAAATAATCCATGGCCAGTTTGTTGGTGCCATGGCATATTTAAAGATATTCGGTTTTGTTTGAGGCACTTGAAGTAAACACCCAAACAGAATACAGCCTACATTCTGCTTTGTTTCAATTATGTATGTGAAATATTGTCTGTAACATTTTCAGTGAGTTTTGTTTTAAACATTTTTAATTTATAGTTTATTATTTATAATACAGGCTATAATTTATTTTATATAAACCCTGCCCTAAATGGCATCACTAAACAAGCTGTGACTGATCATTTCAGTCAGAAGGTTTATGGCTAGAATAATGTATTATTACAGTATAGAATAATAAAGCTGTTATGTTTTGTGATGTCTGAAGCACTGGGGGCGGGGTGTCACCATTAGGCTCTTTTGACTTTCAGTTTGTTTTGATTTCTCACATGTGTTTCCCTGTCAGTTGTTTCCCGCCACAATCTGTTCCCATGGACACTAATCACCTTCCTCACAGCTGCCTGTCATTAATGTCATTATCATTGTGCATTCAAGTTCCTGCCTGTCTTCTGTTCAGTGTCCAGTATTGTTTGTGTTACTCCTGTTTTGCCTGTCTCTCTGTCTTCGAATTAAAAGTAAATTTCGGATTATATCTTCTGCTTCCGTCTTCCCTAAACCACCCCGTGACAGAATACCGGACCAAAAAAGAATGGATAATGTGGACTTCATTGTTCTGGCTCAGCAGTTCACCAGAGACTTTGTTTTTCTTGCAGTCACCAGTCCCCTTCGAAAACAAAACCCTGAAAAATCTTTTCTGGATCGGGGCCAACTTCCATCAGCGCATCGACCTCCCACCTGAACTGGAAGGAGGCCGTCATCAGGTGTCTGGAGAGCGTCGAGCCCAGATTCAGAACACAGCCAGACGCAGAGCCCGGATTACCACCCTCGACCACGGAGTACTCGTGCGTGCCCCTCGCAGACGGAGAGCTACCACCCGCCACGACGCGTCAGCCAGAGCCCGAGACAAAGAAGACAGAGCTGACCCTCGCCCCAGAGGAGGAGCTCCAACAGGAGTCTGACCAGGTGTGTGAGCCCACGACACCTGCGGACGAGGGAACCCAATTGACGGAATACGAGGACTGGCTGATCGACTTCTCCGAAGAGACACCGTCTCCCCCCCTATCCCACCCGTCATCTGCATCTTCGTTGTCTTCAGACATCTCCAGTGACTGTATCTGCCCTATCATCAACCTGTCAAATACCATCTTAACACCCAGCTTAGCCAGTCCTCCAGCCCCACCGCTGCTGGATGTTCACTGCCCTACACGTCTCTGGTCGAGTCGCAGGCCAGCCTGCCATCCGCAGCACTCGGGCATGAGGATCTCGTGGCTCCGCCTCAAGCCTTGGTCCTCTGCAGTCCATCGCATCCTGTCGACCTGCCGGCTCCGTCGTGGCTCCTCCCACCTGCGCCTCCACCAGAGACCCTCGAACCATTGGCTACATCGGGTTCCCTCTTCCTGCCGGCTCCCCCTTGGTCACTCGTCTCTCTGCCTCCGCCCCTGGACTCCATCCCTTCGGCTAGCGTCATTTGAGTCCTGGCCGGGACGCGCCTGGCCGGAGGGGGGCGTTATGTCACCATTAGGCTCTTTTGACTTTCAGTTTGTTTTGATTTCTCACGTGTGTTTCCCTGTCAGTTGTTTCCCGCCACAATCTGTTCCCATGGACACTAATCACCTTCTTCAGAGCTGCCTGTCGTTAATGTCATTATCATTGTGCACTCAAGTTCCTGCCTGTCTTCTGTTCAGTGTCCGGTATTGTTTGTGTTACTCCTGTTTGCCCGTCTCTCTGTCTTTGAATTAAAAGTACATTTTGGATTATATCTTCTGCTTCCGTCTTCCCTGAACCACCCCGTGACACGGGGCTTTTAGCTCCCAACATGCACTGATGTTTGAGTATAATATTCACTGTAAAAAACTTAACTCATTATTTTGAGTTATCTTTTTGCATGTTTTTTTTTTAGTTTAACTAACTTATTTCGATAAGTTGAGGACAAGAAAAACTTAAAATTTCTTGTTGTCTGGACAATCTAGTTATCTCTACACAAAAAAATAAGTTGAAATAACTAAATTGCTAAAATATTTTTTACAGTGTTGGAACAACAATTCTTCACATGTATTTCCAACGCACCCTAATAATAAGTTTAGTTTGACTGTACAGTAGCTACATTATTTTATTATTCTCCTATTCTAATGTGTTCTATTTATACATTTTGAGCATGGTGGACCCAGGACCAATTATAGGTTATAATAACCAGGGTCATAAATGGGTGTTTCTGCAACTACGTGCACTTTTAAGTCCCAGTAATAAAATTTCAGATTCATGTTCAAATTTGTCATTTGATGTTTCATAAATATAAACATAGTGTCAATAGACACCTTGACATAAAAAATAATGAATAAATAATATGATTTAGTGTAAAATGATGAAGCATTTATAGGTCCAAACACCATTTTTGCTTATGTGCCACACCCGTGGTTTCAATGTTGAGATACTTAAAATTTGTTCATTCTTTTACAATATGACATTATTCCAAATTAATTAGTTTTATATACATATGATTTTACACCATCTTTAAGTTAGTTGTTTGTTTACTGATTGTTTATATGTTTATATGTTTATATACGCTTTTGAGTCCTTACCGCAACACTGAAAAGGACTCTTAAAGCTGCCGTCTGCAACTTTTTTTTTATCATATTCAGGGAATTCGACACTATATTCCGACAGAACAACATAAATAAAGTGGTTTTAGAAAAAAACCTGAGCTTCTAACTCCACCTGGAGCGTGTTATTTGTATTGCAAAAATCCACCGCTCCCGGTTCATTGTGTCCAATCAGCGCAGGGGGGTGTGAGATAGGACTGTCAATCACAAGTCGTGCACGCACACGTCAATCACATGCGTGTGCCTGAAGTTCACCCACACACAATGGGAGGGTATTCGTTGATAGTGGGGAGGGGCATGAGAGTTGTAAACATTCAACATTTTTCCTAAGTCCACTCAATCAGCCAGAGTTGCTGACGGCAGCTTTAATGTGACATTTGTTCAAAGCCAAACAAACCTAGTTTTCTATGGAAACAGAAATTAGCATGTGAGCACATGTCTTACAGATTGGTCCACCTCCATTAGGTCACTCACAAGATCCAGAAAAAATAAGATAAAGATCACCTTTTCTTCTAAAGTATTTATTGTGCGTCCTTACCATTCACCTTAGTAATTGTGTATTTTGAATTACATTTTAAAAATTTGTTTATATTACTGTTTATTACATACATATTTGTTGCTAAAAGTCAAAACTGATGTATCACACCTTGCTAGCTGCCAGTTATCTGCAATATTAGCAAAAATGTCATTTCCGCAGCACGTCTTTACCGCAACATTTTTAGATGTTGCGGTAAAGACTTTGTGTTGCGGTAGAGACAAATTCAAGGTTTATTCTGTATATTACATTGATAAGCCACAACATTTAAACCACTGATAGGTGTGGTGAATATAATTTTATTATATCAGTACAGTGCCACCTATCAGGATATGTTAGGCAGGAACTGAACAGTCAGATCTTGAATTTCATGAGTTGGAAGCAAGGACCAAATGGTGATGGCAAGACAACTGCATCAGAGCATCTCCAAAAAAGCAGGTCTTGTGGGGTGTTAACGGTCTGTAGCGGTTAGTACCTACCAAAAGAGGTGCAAGGAAGGACAACCGGTGAACAGGGTCATGGACGCCCAAGACACACATGCACATGGGGAGCAAAGGCTCGCCTGCCTAGTCCGATCACACAAAAGAGCTGCTGTAGCTCAAAAATTTGCTGAAAAACGTAATGCTGCCCATAATAGAAAGGTGTCAGAATACACAGTGCATAGCAGTTTGTTGGTTTGCAGCAGACCGGACAAAGTGCCTATGATGACCCCTGTCCACCACCAAAAGTGCCTAGTATGGGCATGTGAGTGTCAGAACTGGACCACCTGACCAAGAGACAGCAGCAGGGTGCACTATGGGAAGAAGGCAGGCTGATGGAGGGAGTGTGATGCACAGGGCAATGTTCTGCTGGGAAACTCTGGGTCCTGGCTTTCATGTGGATGTTACTTTGACACTTATCACCTATCTAAGATTGTCGCAGACTGTGGCAATGGTGTTCCCTGATGGCATAGTGGCCTGTTTCAGCAGGATAATGCACCCTGCCACAATGCAAACAATTTTCAGGAAGGGTTTGAGGGACATGACAAAGAGTTCTAGGTTTTGCCTTGGCTTCAAAATTCCCCATATCTCAATCTGATTGAGAATCTATGTGCTTGATGAACAAACATGATCCATGGAGGCACCACCTCACAACCTGATAACACAGGACACATACGGAGGTATTGTGGAGTCCTTGCCTTGACATATCAGAGCTGTTTTGGTATAAACCTATACCATATACCATAACAATATAAACATGTCATTTTTGCAACCCTTGATGATACCAGATTAACCTACTATAGGATGACAGAAGAGGGGTTTTGAGAAAAGACAGATATGAAGAGTTAAGGAAAAAGAGTATAAAATAGACAGTGGAAGATAAACAAAAGAAACCAGAGGAAAAATCAAAATACTGAAGGCCTCAAATTAAGTTTGGTGTTACAATAAAAATTAATACATGTATTAGTATTTGAAACAAGAAAATAATTTTGTCCCAGTCTTTTCTGCAATACCTCTTCTATCTTTGACAAAATACCTTCTGTTTTTATCTGTTACTGGTTTTCTCTACAGTAACCAGTTGTTAAGGTTACATGATTAACATGTGCCATTAACATTGTGTCCTTACCGATACAAACTTTGCATTGCAGGGCAATGATTTATTTGAATTATTAATCCGATTTTTGCTTGCAAAAATTATTTTAACACTTCAGTAGAGATGATTTACACATTAAAATAATCATATTTGTCATAAAAAGTAAAATGTTTTATCTTTGGCATGTATGAAAGCAATTTATATATAAGGTTAACATCAACATTTTCCACGGCATAAAGAAAATCGTAAAAACGTATTAATGTATTATGGACTGTGATGGTTGAAATTCATAGGGTTTCATTTTTTTTATTTGGGAGAGTCAAAAGTGCCCATAGTTGCAGAAACAACCAAATATGGTTCGTTGATGATTTTGTTTTAGTTTGTCCTTTTTTTAGATCTTGCATCACAGTCCGTTACAGTTCTTTATTTGTATATTTTTAATGTTAAAGGGTATTATGAATTCATTTTATACGAGATTGATTTGTTTAAAAAAATTTATTCAAATAAATTCTTGAGTTTGTAATCGTTGGTGACTTAAAAGTATCGCTCGGTGGAAAAAACGCTGCGCGAGCAGTTAATTCAACCCCTTTATTTGTGACAGGATGCCCTCACGTGCACCTGCGCGCTCTCAGTAAGTTGATGCGCACGCGGAGGCTCCCAGCTCGTGATGTGTGAACGGGGCAGCTGTAAACAGCGGTGGCGCGCGCTCACGGATTTTGTTTCTCAATGAGGAGACCGAAAGAGACCGGCTGTGCAGAGCGGGTCGAAGGCGACGTGTCTCCAGCTGCCGCTTAACTGGACTTATCCGAGAACTGGACCGGAAACTCGGATCTGCTCGCGTGCACCCGACGGGTGCGGACTGAGTCGCTGAGGGAGTCCCTTTGAGGCGGGAAAACACGGAATTAGCTACTGTTCAGAAAGGCTAATTTTCTAAGTTGGATTCTTTAATTTAACGGCTCGCTTGCTTCTCAAACGCGAAGACCACCGTATTAGATGAAGATAACCGTTTTTAACCACACACACTGGTGTCAAAACCAGTCACATACTGCACTTAAAGGTTTCACACTCCTGAGGCTGGAGTTCATCCGAAACGGGAGCCTCGCGCATCGGATTCCGTCGCCACCGAGTGAATTAATAAATAAATAAAGTCTGACTGACTGGACATACAGACGAGCTGAAGAGTCCCACTTTTGACAGCTTTTTGGAGGCGTCTCATTTCGGTTCAATGTAAATACGCTGAAGGAGAAGAGGAGTGAACCCACGCCAGCGTGATCCCTCAGTTATCAATGGCAAACACCGGAGCGCACGCGACTGGAGCGAGAAGCTCGAGACCATCTCGTGCGTCGCCGCGCTCTCGCCGTGAGTGAGTTTAAAAGGCGCGCGGCGAGTAGGAGAGAGCGAGCACCGTGAAGTTGAAGATAATCGTCAGTCAAGACAATAGACGGGTGGAAAATTTATGTTTCATGTGGCACATTAATGAGAAAACAGCACCCGTCACCGAGCTTCCCAAGGATTGCTGAGAATATGGAAATGTGTAATTGTTGACGAAGGTGATGATGACTGAAGCCTCGTGAGAAAGATACCGAGCGTGTTTTTGGTGAGAGAGGGTGAAGTTTATTCGACATGCCCGAGAATGTCTCTCTCGTCAGGAACCGGACGGAAGTCGGGCAGGGTCGCGCTTGGGGTAGCGGAGCGGGCGCGCGGCCAGCATGGGTCGTCATGGTGCTGGCCGGTGTTCTGATCTTCACGAGCGTGGTGGATGTGCTCGGTAACGTGCTGGTGATCATCTCGGTGCTCAGAAATAGAAAACTGAGAAACGCGGGTGAGTGCGCGCGTTTAGTCCACATGAATAACTGAAAGACGAGGGAATGTTAACACAGGACGCGTCTTGGAAAACGCATTCCAAGACGCCTTTATCAAAGTTAAAATACAATGTAAGAAAAAAGAAAAGAAAAAAACGAGTCCCTTGTGAATGGCGCCTAAAAGTGGATGAGAATCATTCACTTGGCTCATGACAAGGAGTTATTAGGATAATACTCGTATGACTCATTTGCAGTATAAGAGGAGGGTCATTAATTCTGTGAACAGTTGTCTTGTCACACTGATAAATTCAAGAATAAACCTAGTGCTTCATTCACAGGGTTACCAACCATTCACGTGCACTGTACATATGGCCTGAGCTTTCATTCTCATTCTCAGTCTCATTCTCATTCTCATTCTCAGTCCCATTCAAAGAAAAGAGTAGTGATTTTCACCATCTGTCATATAAAAACTGACTCGCATTTGATTATTTAAATACTTTTGGGTCTTTAAATGTAAAATATTTTCTAAAAGTATAATCATTTTTAAACTGACAGAAACCCAATGTCTGTTAATTTTTATTAATTTTTTTGTTGATATTTTAGCTTTAAATGCCAGTTATATAAATAGAATAACCTGCTGATTTGTATTCCCATTTGCCCACTGATGCATTTAGTCAAGAAAAAAACAATATGTTTCACGGACATGAGAGGGTTTGACGTTACATAACTCACAGATATCACAGACGGTCAGAGCCTGAGAATAACACTGTGCACTCAAGGCTGTCTGACAGTGATACTTTAACGGATGTTTGTGGAACATCATGTGAATGTGAGCCAGAGAGTGGTGGTATATGCTTTTGAAGATTATAAATGTATGTTTGGATATATATAATTGTATAATTCCAAGAAAATCGAAATCTCATTGGTGTGAAAATCAGTTTACATACACGTGTGTATCTGAGAATGAGCTCCGGTGTGAATTGCATGTCTGAAACAGCAATATCCCAGATTTAATTTACCTCCAATATGATTGTGTTGTGTTGGCGTGAGAGAGTGTGAGTGAGAAAGCAAAGCAATTACTGTTAATTCCACTCAAAAAAGCATTTTTTATTGGAGTCCCCCATTCATTATGATTTTTTCAGCATTACATTCTGGCAATGCTTCCCAGATTCAGGTTTCACATAATGTCTTTATGTGGTGAAATGTTAGAGACAAATCAAAACTTTAGAAAGCATGTTAATTTTCCAAAAGAATGTCAGAGAGAGAAAAAGACAGTGAAATTAACAGGGTTGTTTTAAAATATTATGCATTATCTGACCTCAGAATGCCAGAGGTCCCGTCTTCGGTTATTTCTGAAAGACAGATGGGGTTTTAAAATGCTTTCTTTCTTTTTTTCAGATTTCAGCTTTTCATTGCTCACTAGAGCAAATGAAAAACTGTCAATGGGAACAGGAAAAAGACAGAGAAGAAGTGAGAGTAGGTAAACACAGATGTGAACTGCAATATCTCCAAACAGGCAGTCTGTCAAAGCATTCGACAGCGCTGTGTTATTAGGTCAGAGTTGGATATGTCAGCTGTGTTCTGTAATAGTCATCAGTAATATTGAGTGAGTGAGAGTGAGAACAGAGTGAGGAGCATGGGAAGAGAGAGCTTTTCTGTGCATGTCATTGTGTCTTTGGAGATTTTTGACATTTTCCTTATCTTGAAATGTGCTTGTGGCATCATCCCATCACTGTCTTAACAAAGCCACGGTAAACACGGCAATGTGCCCGTTTACCAGCACAGCCCTGCACTCCAGCTCTCAAACAGAACATTGTTGTCTACAAACGGATGAAGAGAGACCGAAATTGCAGAAATGTTGCTTTCATTCCCCCGTTAAACATTCCCTTTCTCTATCATGCTTTCAATCCAGTCCTTCGCTGTTGAGGTTCATGTCTGTTGAGCTGGTGTTTATTTAGGCAATTAGATTTGGTTTTTGACCTCTCGTGTAAAGGGCTTTTGCTTGTGTTTGGTAGTGTGTTTGTGAGGACCTCAAGGTGACATTCAGCGTCTCATTAGCATAGAGTGATGAGTTTGCTGGTGCTCTATTTAGATACTCAAAGGACATGCGATTAATGTTGCGTGTGTCTGTCATGTAGTCATTGACTACATCCTTCACTTTGACCTGTGATGATTCATTTGCATTAGGGTATAGCACAAGTATATGAGTGCTCAAATGATGGCACGATTGTTGTTTTGTTATTTTACATGCCCTGCGCTGTGCTGTGTCCGGATCAACAGCAGGAGTAAGTAGTATTGATTAATACATCAGATGTGTTTAGTTTTCCTAAAGGTTCCATTTGCTGTGCAGTGCTGGTGGGAATGAAATCCTGCATTAGTGCCTTGGTTCCGGAAGTATTTTTTCCATTCATTTTTTCCCATAGGGATTTAGAAAAATTCTTTGTTAAATCGTTATAAGTCATGCACCAAGCCAATCAGCTATGAGACGAATCACATCAGTACAACCTTTGATTTGAAGCAAAAACGTTTTTGAAAATCAGACAAAAAGACAAAGGCCCAAGACTGTGTACTATTTAACAGCTTTAGTGAGGGAAAGAACTACAATCCCATGAAGCATCTCGAACAGCATAATCGAATTAAAAACTGGAGAAATATAAAACGATTTATTATTTACTATTTATTTTACAAATGTTGATTATTTATATAAAACAAAGTATTTTAAGTTTACTGCAAAATATGCATACACGCATTCAAGTATTTTAAGAGCGTAGGGAGATCGAATCGAATACGTCATCGATTACTTTTCTGTACAGCATCATGGGTAATGTAGTTTTTCACAAGGAATTCTGCACTAAAGCATAAAAATACCATAATACGTTTCAGATATTTAGGAAACATGGTAAGTTTTTCACTAACTCGTTTCTCTCAAAAACAATGATACAGTCTGTTATTTTACTTTGAAATGTGCGTTCGGTCTCGTAATGTATGTTTTTGTTTTGGACTGTGTGATTCCGTCCACTGCCAATTTACCCAATAGTGTTTCAACACCCCAGGTTGCCATTTGGCAGAAAAAAACTGTGTATTGCTGCCATGGAAGTCAGCAAACAACCCAGGTCAGAGATCACAGATTCTACCCGACCAAAAAAAAAAACTCAGCATCCATCTAAAAATCTCTATGAATGGGAGCATATTAAAACCCTGATAAATCAACTCATCAACTTACTAGTGTCTAAGTCTCCTAGCCCTCCATTGTAAATTGTGCTCACTCCGGTTGTGTGTCCTCAATCCTGCAACCTGCGTGAGCGTGGAGTCTGAGGAGGAGGGGGAATTAAATGTAACCATTTCAACCGCTTGCTGTCAATATTACATACTGCACCTTTAAACACAATTATTTTTAAAATAAGCTGAAATAATGCAGGCTGACAGCTTTAGCAGAAGCAATTACCATCGATTAACAACCAAGTAGCTCACAGTAGGTCTGTCTTTAAAGGTTAATAAGTTCCCTATGGAGAAAATGAGTTTTTACTTCCAGAACCCGACTGTTGCACACGATTGGGTCTAGGGACACTGTATGCAAATTAGATGATAGGACACGCCCATACTTCTGTCCAGCTGCGTTCAATTACGCCCTTGCATCTGTGTAATTACCTAGAGGAAAAAAAGGATGTGTTCATATATTTTTTCTCTAGGGAGTGGGATATTCCCTTTAGTGCAGTAAAGGACTTTTCAAGTGATTTATAACATTGTTTCCTGATGCATAAAAATGTGAGGAGTGAAGCATTAAAGAGACATTTTAAAGGAAAATTGTTTTTTTCTGTGGAACACAAAAGAAGCAATTTTGGAGAAAAAAAGTGGGTGTTTATTTGTCCATCCAATGGACACAACACTGAATAGAAAAATGGCATTCTGAGAAAAATCGTTCTGCGAGTCTTTTCTCTTTGCTGCAACCATTAAGGCTATTCTGTTCGAAGCTTAACGGGTGACCTCTTGTCACTTTTTTTGCTGTGCACAGCAACGAGATTGTCATTTCTGTAAAAAGCGTGAGAGAGAGAGGTCAGAGTTTAAGAGCTGTAAAAGTGATTGGTGTAAACTAAATCTGAAGCGCAGAGGTCGAGGTGTAAAAGTTATGGAACACAGGCTGCAGAGGTCAGTCAAAAACAGCATCGGTGTCAACAGAGACGGGCCACGTCAGCGGCGTGCAGCGAAACGTGATCCGTAGCTGACAAAGAAAAATTGAGCATTTTCTACATGCACGTGTGTGTGTGTGGCCGTTTGAAACAAGGCTCTTTGATCATCCTATACAAAGCCACTCCTTTCTACACACACACACACACTTTCACACACAGTAACATTTCCTCAGATACAGGGTTATTGGTGCCAAGTGTGATTACAAAGTCCCTGAGGCCATTTCCTGCGGAGATGCCACAGTGGAAGCACTTTACACCTACATTAATTTATCTTCAGTACAAACACCCGGTTAGATAGGCAAAAGAGAGATGCTACACTGGTAGATCCCATCATGTTTGTTGTTACTCTATGAAATAGTGATTGTGTTTGTGAAGTCCTCGTTAGTTTGGGGTCATTAGAGATTTAATTAACATTCATGTTGACTAAGCACTACCCTGCGTTGCCATCATTAATGGTTGTGTGTGTGAGCATTCTCTGTTATGCTGCTGTTTAATTAAAGGCTTTGTGTATGTTAATGTGTGTGTGAGAGAGAGACCCAGAGGAAACTTTTAATGTTCAGCGGTGGCTCAAAACACCTAATAGTGTTCTCAGGTATGTCCCATTTAAATATCCACTTCCTCTCAGAATTTTCTGCATGATGCAAAATTAAATTGGCTGTTACTGTACCTTGGGAAGTCTGATCACATTTTTAGGGCTCTATAAAATCCGTTTTATTTTTTCCGGTTTTGTCTGTTTTAATTTTGGGGAATTCATTTTTTTTTTACCCTTTACTGTCATTTTAGTCGTAAAAAATAGTGTGCTTTTAATGATTAAAATGTACACAAATAAAATAGGAATGACCTTATGAGGTAACAGACATTTACTCTTATACTTTATGATGCAACATAACACTGCACTGCAAAATATGGTTATGAGGTTTAAACTGTCTTATATTAGTTTATATAAGTTTAAATAAAAGTCACACTCTGTCTCTCTCTCGCGCACTGTCATTGGAGCTGAAATGACCATAGACAGTAAAAGAAATAGACACAGCGACCCCCTAGATTTCAATGGAGAAAAGTGAAGCCCATTAGAAGCACTCACTTCCTGATGGCTGACACACTGAGCTTGATGACGTAGATGTGACGTGAGCAACCTGTGTGTCTTCTAGTAGCTGTGCTGAGAGAAATCGGAATAATTCCCTTTCGAATCTCGCAGAGACGGAGAGCGTGAGTAGGAGCTGTCCATGAGCTAGCAGCAGGAGACACTTTATGACTCTCTATTGGCTTCTCCCTTGACTTTATCAGACTTTATTCCCCCACGTCCCCCCGATTGCCTGCGAGCTTCTCCTCCTGTCTATACGGTAATTTCTCGACTGTGCGACAGAGAGTCGGGTGGTTATGACGCAATCGTTAGCCTATTTTTTTTGTACAAAAACTGCTTCTACGGGGCCATAACTTACAAGGTAATGGAGCCTTTTATACATTGTCGTGTTTCTTTAGAAATAAATAATAGACAAGTGGAGTCTTTAAATGCCTCAGATGTAAAGTTATTTGCTGTCAAAGTGACGCCAAAATGAATGTGAGTGAATGGAATGCTAACAGCAGGTGATGGTCTGCTACAATGGCGGCCACCAGTTTCCGGCTGATGGATTACCCCCTTGGAAATGACGGGAGGGGTTGTGTTGCCCAGATTTGCTTCCCCCGATCTGCATTTTCCCCAGACATACGGTCTTCTCCCACACAACAACAGAATTTCATTCAAAATATGTAAAATTCCGCGTTAACACTATTCCACGTTAATTGGCCAATTCTGCGATTCCGTGATCGCCGAAATGATAGGGCCCTACATTTTGAAACATTGTTGAGCTCTTTTTTGAAACTATTGGAGACATGAGACGAGATGCAGGAAACTCCTCTTGCTTTCCATTTAATCGAATTGGTTCCTAGGACAAACAATCAAAGCATTAGTGAACTGATGGGGGAAGACCATAGGTGCATCCCAATTCGCATACGTATGCACTATTCTATGAGGTTTTGTAGTATAAATAGTGCGAAAAGTTTGTTCACACTGAAAATGTCAAAAAAGATACCAGGATGATGCACTTAATTAACCAAAAAAAGCCAAGTGTGGAATGTTGGACACTTCATGATCCAATGTTGGATCACGTAGCGGAGGGGTTATCAGACTCCAATGTTAAATGACAAAATATCCATATCAAATTCATACACTACATGGTTGAGTACAGATTGTATAAGTGCATAGTTTATAAGTGCATAGTATAGTGTGTAATTTGGGACATAACTCATGATACTCTGTATTAAGGTTTCTCGAATTCAGACGTGTTGTTGTACTCGAGTCCGGTCTTCAAGTCTGTCTTAACTTGGACTTGTCGAGACTAGCTCATTCAAGTCTGATGCCTGGCCGAATATAAATGCTTCTGAAAATATGGTCTTTGTAGATATATAATATGGTGAGTAAATTTTCAAGCAGTGAAATCAATTAAAAAATACCTTATGAACTGTGTAAAGTAAAAAAAAAAAAGTAGATTTAAGTAACTACATTTGGAACCATGATAAATAAAACTGAGTAGACTCAGCGAGTTAAGGTAACTCAAATATTTAAAAAAAAAAAAAAAATTTAAACTAAACCTTTGTAAAATACTCCACACAACCACTAATTTACATGATAATTCCCTTTATTTTCTATGAGTACAGATCTTAATACAGCATATTTTATATAGTTTTAACATGTATACAAAATTGCCTATATTTAACTAATTTAACAAACATTTTAGAAGTGAAAATTAAACGATTAAAAGTAATTAAAGTGAAATCAACCAGTCTTGTAATCTTGTAATCAACCAGTCTCTGTTATCCCGTTTCCACCTTTATGTTGTTGGCTCCTGTGCCGGAGCTGGAATCGTGTTCGGCGGGGGAACTGCTAACTTTAGACTTCCACACTGCATTTCACTCATAAGTAATTGTATTCAGCATCTTCAGCATTTCCATCTTGCGAAAAGACAGATGTGACACTCATTTAGGTGACTGACATTATGTCCCTGTGCGTTGCTTTGCATAAAATAAAATGATTTACAAGACATTAAGGATTTTATATATTTTTTAAAAACATATAAACCAATAAAACAATACTGGTTAATAATGTTTTTTTTGTTTGTTTTTTTTATACAAGAGCTTGAATAGGATTTTATTCTATAAAGAGCTTTTGACTAAACCTTGTAACTCCAGTGGATCCTTAAGCTGTAGACAAAATATCATACAGTAGATCCACCCGCCTCAATCCTGAGTAAAGTGCTGCACGGAGGGCCTAAAAAAAACTTTTTGCCACACCTGCTAATGGCCGATGAGGTTAGGGAAGGCAATTTGTTTTATAAACACTTTTTGTTACACTGGTTGAAACTCTTCACATCCTGATAGCAATCAAATATAGAAGTGGCCTAAAAATGTACATGTATCTTCTGTCGAAGTCTCAGGACCAAAAAATGTTCATCCAATCATTGCATTCGGTCTTAATGTAATGATAACAATGTCCTTCCTGCCTGTCAACATATATTTCCATACCTCCACGCAGCCTAACTCTAAGAAAATGTAATTAAAAAATGTTTTACCAGCCATGAAACATACACAGACAGCAGCAGGAATATTAACCTGCTATCACTTTAAGAGCTGATGCACGGACCGTATAGTGATACACATGCCCTTTCTTCCTCAACTGTTAACATTCACGTTAGACGCATCTGACTATGTTTACGAGAATACTTGCCAGAACGGGATAGTTAGTCACATGCGACGCTACGTCGATACTAATATATGGGGTCCCACTCGGGAGCCCAATTACCAATCACCAATTCACAAGCTCCCATTCAAGATGCTAAAGCAGAAATGCATCCTCACCTCCTACGATTTGCTTTCGAGGGTCGGGCATACCAGTACAAGGTCCTCCCCTATTGTTGTCACAATAGATGCGTCCAGGTTGTGCTGGGGCGTGCATGCTGCATCTTCGGGTCCTGGATAGGACCTCGACTGCAGTGGTTTATCAACTGCCTTGAGTTGCTAGCAATACAGCTAGCCCCGCGCTGGTTAGGACCATTGCCGCAGAATAAGGACATATTGATCCGGATGGACAACATTGCAATGGTGGCTTACGCCATTGCTTAGGTGTACCAAACTCAAAGCATGCCATGTCCCTTCTGAGTTAGAGCTCACTCTAGTGAGCATTCATCAATGCACACATCAGTTGTAGTAAACGGAAGCTCAATCATGTTCGATTGATGTACGAGAACCAATTAGGTTAATTCTCGTGTGTTACGCAGCACATTTGAGTTTCTGCAAGAACCAATGAGGTTCATTCTCATGTGTTACGGAGAACGTTTGAGCTATTGTTTATATTCGCTGATCAATGTTTATATGTGAATAAAAGCTTAAATTCAATCTTTTCATTATAAAAAGCTGAAGTTTTTGAAGCGTCAACCTGGTAGTTGTGTAGTCTGTCAATGCAGGGACAGAAATCTCTCAGATTTCTTGCAAAATATATTTTTTAAATGCTTAGTGTTGATGACGCTGAAGTCTTGGGACCATTGTGTTTGCCGTTTAAAGCCTGCGTTTAACTTTTGACATCTGCCGATTGTATTTACGCTTCAAAATTCATAAAAGTTGTGTTCATTTGTGAAGATCATCACTTATCACAGATGACCCTATTGGGGTTTTGTTGACGGAACCACGGTGATGCCATGTCAGGGTTGGCCCACAAAAAAATGTCATCACTGCACAACTCTTATTACCCCCTTTACTCCTGCATAACCAGTTGAAATTTTATGTTCTGCTCTACATTTATCATCAGTAAAATATTTGTTAAGCTTGGAAATTTTTAATGTGACATTATCACAGGAGCTTCGGTTGCAACAGCTTTAGTTGTATTTCTGGGTCTTTTGCTTTTTAATTTTGTTCTGATCTCGTAATGTAAAAAAAACACACAACAGACAGATCTGGTCATCCAATTTAATTTAAAAAAAAAATCCAATACATTTTTTCACTGGAATACACTTTGAATCTCTCTCTCTCTCTGTTTCATGGGGTGCTTTAAAACTTTATTTTCTCCCCGTCTTCACTTTTAATCCCTATTAACATTCTTTACTGGGGATGTTTCTAAAGTAGGGAAACGCAGTAGACCAGACACCAGATGTCTCTCAAATGACAGAAAGCAATTCATATTACATTTATGCATTTGGCATACACTTTTATCCAAAGCAACTTAGCTTTGAATATATACATTTTAACAGTTTGTGCATTCCCTGTCAAATTAATTTTGAAATATTCTATGAAATATAATTGTTTCGGTTGATCTGATGAAGTGGTGCAATAATTGAAAAACATGTAAATGCTTGGTGACCAATGTGCGTTTGAGTGTGTGAAGGCAGCAATTTACACATTCATCTGTTTAGCTAACAAACTTTATATTGTTCCAAAATCTGTATAGCTGGCACAATATTCATCTCCTGAAAACGTATTCCTCACACCCTCGTCCTCACAACAGCATGTGGCAGGTTCACAGAAGAAATGAGCACAAGTGTGTGTGTGTGTGTGTGTGTGTGTGTGTGTGTGTGTGTGTGTGTGTGTGTGATTGTTTTATGCTCTACTAATGCCGATTTTTATTTGTTTCTTTGCTTAGGCATCTGTCGAGCTAAACTCAGTTATCAGGTTCAAGAACATTCATTCTGGCCTAGCTTCCAGACAAGAGATTATATGGAAGTAAAATAATGGCAAATGTTTTTAAAACAAAAAAAGCCTGTTGAATTGCACTACTTGAAAAAAAAATGCATTGCATTAATCCTGCTTGCATTTTAATGCATTGTATTTTTAGGGCTTGTATTTTGATGCGCTAAAATTCAACATGGTTGTATATTTAAGCTGTGAAAATTTCAATTCAAATCATTTCACACACGTTTTCATTATTTAAAATCCATATTCACCTTTCAGATTTCACTTCCAAAATATTAATTCTGTTTAAAAATACAACCTATAATATTTGACTGGCAATTTTCGGTTCAAGTCTTCACAGTTTTGCACATGTAAGCAGCTTTCTCTACCGTGAAGATTAGTCCAAAATTTTCTCTCAGATTTTCGACATACCAATTAAAACAAAAAGTCCAGCTGCTTTCTTCCTCTTGCCTCTTAATCTTCTGGTGAGAAAGGACGAAAGAGAGCGAAGGTGAATTGAGTTGTAATAAGTGAGAGGAAAAAAGATGGATTGGAAATCAGATACGCTGAGAGATATTGGCAGAAGGGCGGGAGAAAGATAGCAGACATTGACGGATCCAGATGAGGAATTTAAAATAGAAGAGAAGAGGGGTAGAGATAAGAGGAAATGGGCAGCTTGAAAGTTGAGTTGACGTCAATTTGCGCAAATCATTCATTTTTATTTCATTTCAGGTGACATAAGAGACAGTGGCCATTTGTGATGCAACAGTTTAAAAAGGTAAAATGAGCAGCAACAGAATGTAAACTGTGTCAGAAACTGTTGCTGTTCTAAGCGTGTTTGATTCATGCATTGATAGTCGTTCATCTTGTTCAAGATATAATGCACTGCTGCAATATCTATTAGAGCAAGAGGAATGGCTACTAGCGACCTGGCGACCTCCATCGATAAAATCAGTGTGAATGGAGCATAAATCATTTTGATGAGGTATGATATGGAATATTAACCTGAAATGATTACTTTCTATATGGACTCTTTTTCCCAAATTCATTTGATCGATATGCACTGAATCTATGTATCCATTACAAAACCTATTTGAAATCAGTAACACATTGGTTAAGGCATACAATTGTGTGTGTGTGTGTGTGTGTGTGTGTGTGTGTGGTGTACTGTTAAACTATGCCTGAACTCCCTCTGTGCTGTAGTGTAAACGCTTACACAACTTGATCTGAAGAGAACCGTCTCCACTTCCAACAAGCCATCACCCAACACATGCAAACCAAGCAAACATGCACACACATACTGTAGAGGAGAACTCAGTGTCACAGACACCACACTTAATCTAATGGATCTGAACTTTGTCTGAACCTCACTTAAAATACTAGTGCACCTGAGCCACACACTCCCATGCACACACACAAATGCTCCTACACTCCCAGACACGCAATATGTCAACTACAGATCAGGTGCTGTTGTCAAGTTTCCTTTCTTGCTTGACCTTCCTCGTGTTTTTGTGTTTCTACACAAGAAACTTTTGTAAAACCGTGTATAAAAATACACTTGGATTTTTTGGTAGCACTTTATTTTACAGTCCTGTTCCCCATGTACATACTATGTATGTACTTATTATAGTTACTTTCTTAGGTAAGTAGCGTACATGTAAGTGCACACACTCTAAAATAAAGTGCAACCAATTTTATTTTCTAGTGGCAGAAAAATGCTGCTTCAGTGTCATAATTTCATGGATCTGAAGAACCTCATGAGTCTGTATTGCAATTAACAAAAAAAAAAGGTGCAATTTGTTGTCCAAAAGCAGTGACATGTTCCTTGTAATGCTGTGTCCTAACCAGTTGTGATGTGATACAGTGTCAGGCATCATCTCTTCCATAAGAAATCATAATTCTGACCATGTGTCGTCACACTGAGAAGCCCTGCCCACAGTTAACTCTTTTAACTCACTTTTAATGTTGTTTATATGTCTATGTGGTCTTTTTAATGTGCTTTAAAGTCCCCCTGTATTCAATCATTTTATCCTTTAAAACTCATCTTTGATAACAAAAATGACATATTTAAAATTTGTTTTCTGTGGAAAAAAATGTCTTCATGCCTTAAAATAGCTTGAATGCAACTCTACACCCTTGCCTCATTTAGTGCGGGTCGGTGAAAATGCAAATTAGCCCCGTCTCCACTCACTCACACCAGCTCAACAATCGGACAACTTACTGAGGTAAATGATGTACAATGGTATAGCTCTTTACGTCGGACACATAACAGTAATTAAAATGATTAGCCTTTTGTTTGTTATCAAACAGCTAATAATGTGTTGCTAATGTTACACAAACCATGTTCCTGTTCGTCATCTCAGAGTCAGACCGCTGCCTCAGTCAGTATCATTAGAAACGCTTTGGAATAACTCAGAACATCAGAGGTGTTGATAGTTCATCATAAAGTCGTAATATACATCATACACAAAAATATACTGGGATAACCTGGCATCTCTTGAGACTTCAGAGCGGTCATAGTTAATGATATGCTAAAGCCCGCCGGCACGTTGACGTGATTGGTTACAAGGTAGTTTTTAGACGTCAGAAACACGATTTCAAGACGCATTTTTGAGACTGTCTTTAGATCACTGCAGTTTTAAAGAGAAAATAATCATAAAACAACATTAAAAACTTGATTTTTACATCAGGGGGATTTTAAAGGGATAGTCCCCCCTAAAATGGAAATTACCCCATGATTTACTCTCCCTCAAGCCATCCTAGCTGTATATGACGTTCTTCTTTCAGACGAATACAATCAGAGTTATATTAAAAATGTCCTGGCTCTTCCAAGCTTTATAATGGCAGTGAATGGCCATTTCTGTTTTGAAGTCCATAAAAGTGCATCTATCCATCATAAAAATGCTCCACACGGCTCCGGGGGGTTAATACAGGCCTTCTGAAGCAAAGCGATGCGTTCGTATATGAAAAATATCCAAATTGAAAACTTCAACTACTAAAATAACTAGCTTCCGGCAGACGGCTTGAATATTTTTTCAAGAAAAAAAGGTTTAAATGTGTCATTTTGGTAAATATTTTTTTCTCATATCATGTATGTGATGATGCGTGTAACGTACTGCGATTTAATTTAAGCTCTCAGATTTAATCAAAAATATCTTAATTTGTGTTCCCGAAGATGAACGAAAGTCTTACGGGGTTGGAATAACATGAGTGTGAGAAATTACTGACATAATTCAAATTTTGGGGTGAACTAACCCTTTAAGTTTTTAACAGTGAAAAGTTTCTTGTGCATCATATTTGAATGATTTTTGAAGGATCCTGGGGTAATGATGCTGAGAATTCAGCTTTGATCACAGGAATAAACTACAGAAAACAATTATTAGGGCCAGAGGACCAATGAACCCTATTGGAATTGCTCTGTTTATTTCCAATTGTATTGATATTTCACTATATTACTGTTTTTACTGTAATTTCAAATAAATGCAGATTTGGTGACATAAAGACTCCTTTCAAAAACATTTAAAAAATCTTACCAAACCCAAAACTTGCGAAAAGGTAGTGTAGTTACCTTACTAGGCGCCTTTCCCAATTTGTTGGTTTTCATATGACATCACAGTCAGATAGAGCTATAAACAATGTCAAATTTATCACTTGTAATTTGGACTTCAGTAAAGATTTAGAAACTAGTAACTATAGCAATCCATGATGTGAACGTAGCAAAAAAATAATTGACTTTGCTCTAATGCCACAACATGAGGCCTTGTATTTGAATTCCCTCTCTCTGTGTGTGTCCTGTAGGTAATGCGTTTGTAGTGAGTCTGGCTTTCGCCGACCTTCTGGTGGTTTGCTATCCCTACCCTCTGGTCCTGCACGCCATGCTGCACGCAGGCTGGTTGCCGGGGGAGATGGAGTGTAAGGTCAGCGGCTTCCTGATGGGAGCGAGTGTCATCGGCTCCATCTTCAACATCACCGCCATCGCCATCAACCGCTACTGTTTCATCTGTCAGGCAAACACCTACGAGAAAATCTACGGCCGTGCCGGAACCCTGGCGCTCCTGGTGTTAGTCTGGGTACTCACCGCCCTTGCCATTCTTCCAAACCTGGCGCTGGGGTCGTTGACGTACGACCCCCGTGTTTATTCATGCACCTTTAGTCAGACGACTAGCGCGGGATACACCATCGCTGTGGTGACCGTGCATTTCCTGCTTCCTATCGCAGTAGTTACGTTCTGTTATCTGAGGATTTGGGTACTTGTGCTCCGTGTGAGGAGGCGGGTCACAACCGACGTCAGGCCACGCCTCCGCCCGAATGAATTGCGCCACTTCTTGACCATGTTCGTCGTCTTCGTGCTTTTTGCCGTCTGCTGGGCGCCGCTGAATTTGATTGGCCTGGCTGTAGCGGTGGACCCGCCCAATGTTGCGCCCTTGGTCCCTGATTGGCTGTTTGTGGTTAGTTATTTCATGGCGTACTTTAACTCCTGCCTGAACGCCGTAGTGTACGGGCTGCTCAATCAGAACTTCCGCAGAGAATACCGCAGAATACTTCTGTCGCTTTGTAAGCCACGCCTCTTCCTGCAGGAGACATCAAAGGGCGGGACTGAGCGCAGCAACAAACATTCGCCCGGCAACAACAACAACGACGATCAGCCCAAAACGAACACAGTATAATTCACCCACAATCCACAAATCACCCACAAACTGTTCACAAATAGATATCAAAGAGAGAATGCTGCAAAAAGGTTTTAAATGGCACCCACAAATGTTTTAAAAAATAACGTTTTTATGTCTCACTTTAGATACCACCATCTGCAAAAAACAAAAAACTTTTGTTAAATAACCATGAAATTTAAATAATCCTCGGTATCACAAGAATTAATTGCATTTCACATGTATTACACTTACATTTAAATAATGCATGCTAATGATTGAGAACAGTGCAATAAGTCATTACCAGACAAAAAGGTGCAAGCAAACTCGACAATGACAAAGACTGCAGACTATTTCTGTGTTCTTCAAACATGCGTACCTTGAAAATAACTTATTTTTCTCACTGATAGTAGGAGGCTGTTTTCTCCAACCGTCCATAAACACTCGCCAAACAGAGGACTCCGACAGTTTCACAAGTGCTTCCCTAAGGATTTAACAGCATTAATGAAACGCTCCCCAAACGCTGGCACATTTGTGACCGCTCAGCACCTTGGCATACGTTTTCCCAGTGCTCCAATAGCGTTAGCACTTGTGGCACTGTAAGTACACTAGAGCCTCCCCCTTGTGCTATGCAACCAATTAATTTGAAACTCTATGGAGAGAGTGTAAAACTAGGGCTCCCTTAGGTTTGCAGCAAAGGTTATCCAAACGTTCCCCTAAAACACTGCAGCAACATTCTTGTAAAACTCCCCTATTGCTATGCAAACTCAACACGAGCAACTCCCACTGTTGAAATCTTCCTGTAACCTTCCCACAACTTTCCTCAATTAAGTCTGTGGATGCATCCATATGGGAATATGCCAAAATGCTGCAAGGACATGTTCTTATATTTACACATTTACACACTTCAAAGTGCCAGTTTCTTGTCTCAGTCAAACCACAATACTAAAGATGGACCGAAATACCAGATGTAGAAGTAGATTTGATATGAGATCAATTCATACGGATTTAATCATTGATAGATAGTTAGGTCAAGAAAGTCAAAACTGCATTCATCCTCACTTAAGGTTTGGATACTTTTACGTAGTCTGAGGAAAGTTTCCTTCTCAATCATGTAAGTTGCTAAAATTACGGGGGTTTTGTGATATTTTTTTTATGAGAAACATCACTACATCAGTGACATTGAGTAAGGGGGAGGAGGGGGGTGGTTATCCCTGATGCATTATACAAAGCAACTGATATTTTTTTAAAGATTCACACATATTTCACTTCACAAATAATGCAGGATTTATGACATTGCTTACCCAGTACTTGTAATCCATCTGTCCATAATAAAAAGCTGTGGACACTAGCTATGGTACAAAAAGGTTCACAAATAATTTAATACATTTCACAAATAATTACACAGAAACTTGAAGGTGCAGTAAGCGATTTCTGGTAAACGCTGTTGATATTTGAAATCACCGAAACTAACATGCCCCTACCCAAAAAGATCACGCTCATATCTTGATGCCTCCACCCCCACATTTATATACGCTAGCCTATGCACGCTATACAACACATGCCACCACTAGGTTAACGATTCTGAATCTCTTAGTTGATTCCGATTCATTTCGATTACTAATTTTAATTCCAGTTAGGTAAAAAAAAGCACACACAAAAAAAAAACGTGTATATCATTCACATTTAAAGTCTTATTGCAAATTTTTTTATTGTAGCTGAATACCATGAACTAAAATAGGCTAAAGAAAACTTACACAAGCTTACACAAGTTTAATAATACCATAGCAAAACCAACTAGCCTAACTAATATAAATTTCAAGCATAATTAAAGACAAACACTCAGTAATTAAAAAGATCAATTAAACAAATTAGCAATCACACAAATAAATACACCTGAATAAAGATATATGATTGAAATAAGATTTTCAGGTACTCAGGTACAGAAACTGTAATAAAATATAAAATAACACTGCACGTTTTGGATGCACGGGCACAGAAAACAGTGTGTGAGTGTTCTTATGCTTGAATGGTTTAAAATGACATTAAAATAACTTTTTCTGTGAGAAAAACCAAAAACACAGTTTTCATGAACAGCTTCCTTACATAACACGATAGTCCAAGTAACTAATATATTACAAATGTGACAAGATTAAGGGGTTATAGTGATCACTAAAAATGGGAACCTAAAGCAAAACCATATTGGGAGTTTGTTATCTCACTTTTCGGACACATGCACTTTTCAAGCGGTGGAGGAGTACGTTCCATGCTTATAATAATAATAATGTAAATGTACAAGCGAAGATGACACAAGTATATTATTCAAGCAAAAGACAGCATATCTTAGTTCTGTGAAACACAGCAAAACCAACATTACTCGCTTATAGAGAAGAAATAAAGCAAGCTCGGCGTCTGGCTTTCAGACCTGCCCAGTTCCCGCTCCTTGTCTCTATATTAACGCGGGTCCTACCTCTTGCCTGATCGTAACCATTCTTTTTAATTAAAGTTATATTCCACTGGCCATATCCTCTTCTGTATTTTCTCTGCCATCTCTTTCTATAGTCGTTCTGCTAATGTCCATCTTGTGCACTGTGCTCTCTCTCCTCCCCCATCATGAGTGGACACGCCCCTTAATGCTGATTGGTTACAAGTGTGTCGCGGCGATCCAATCCACTTTTCAACCGCATTTTTCAAAAATCGCTTACTGCACGTTTCAATGTGATTTTTCTTGAGTAGAAAGACTGAAATTGTATTTTCTTGTCAAATGCACTCCAGTACTCTTTATTTTATTTAGAACTTTGAAAAAGAATGACTGTTTCACTCAAAACACGTGTTCATGCTCCACTGCATAGCTTCTAATTTGCTTTTCTATGTAAACATGCGTTTGACGGATGCATTTGACGCTGCCTTTTCAGCTCTTTTTAAATCAGCGTGAATGGATTTCAACTTTTAAAAAAGCGTCTTTTCTACCACACTGCGATGTTTCACGAATTTAATAACAAAAAAAGTGTTCTGTGTAAATGGCACCTTGCACGTTTATTCAGAAAACCCGCAGTTTTAAAGCCCACCGACATTTGAACAGCAGGCCTACCTGTTCCGACCAGTACGTACAACTGTCAATCGGCAGGTTTCAACAAACCGTCATTGATACAAAGAGCACAATGCGGTAATAATTAAACTATTCAGCAAAATTGAGAACTTCTGTCCTTGGAGAACTTTTTCTAGATAATATTTAGATTAGCATTACTAACATAGGTGGCGCTAGGGAGGGGCTAGCAGGGTCAGCACCCCCAAGAAAGACCAAAGCACCCCGATAACACCCCCGAAAATAAGTAATTTACTAATGCCTTACTAATTTGCCCCAATTCATTCCAGACATTCATGCAATTTATTTATTTTTTGTCTGTTTGTGTGTTCGTCTTTTCGAAATGAATCTCCTCAACCTGTGCTATCATCTTTTTAGTTTTTTTTAAATTATTATTCTGAAAAGTATGTTGCTAAGAAACTTTTAAATTTCTATGACGTTTCCAGAGATAGGAACTTTATTAATAGACTTTAAACTGTGTGTGTATATTGTTTGTGTATGTGAACTTGTGTATTAAGCCTCAAAAATGTAAAAACTAGAATCTGCCAAAAAATGTAAGGGTGAATTCACAGAAAAAAAAAGAAAAAAAAATGTCAGTGATACAAGCCCCCAAAATACAGTTTAACCACACATAGCACTCAAAACCAACTGACTTGATCCAGAATTGCATTTAGAAAATTCCATACCGCACTAATTTTGTGGCTGTGTTTGCACCATTACCTGATCCTTCAGTGTCCCGGGTGCTAAAACAAATAAACATCGCTATCAGTGATTTTATTCACATTAATCAGTGGATCAAGTTCAGGGTCAAATTTAAGCCTCAAAGTGTTAAATACTTATACCAGAAGCAGTAACGTTTTAGTGATATATTGGAAAGAACCATAATGGTTTTTGGCTCCTTTACCAAAGGAGCTTCAACTCTGATTGCAGTGAGTAATAATTCTTTATGAAAGACATCAATGCACTTATTGAAATCTAAATTACAATCTTAAAATATTGTATGACTTATCATTTAAAGTCATTTATAATCTGTTGAACCATAGTGCACTGTGGCTTCTGTAATGTTATTATTCCACTTGGTTAAAAATAGTTTTAATTTTGCATCACAGTAAAATTGAAAATGTGTAAATGAAACCCAAACACCATATGCTCCTCGTGCTCAGGGTGTTAAAAAAAAAAAACTACCAAGAATTAATGTTTACCTGACTATTTCAAGGTCTTAGTAACAATCATCTATTTTACCTGTGAGTTCATATCAGAGGGTTTCCCAGGCAGCAACATACTGTTATTAAAGATCTTCAATACGGATTAAAGATCCGGCCCGCATCTGGGCCGTGTGGAAACCAAGTGTACCAGATGTGGGCCGGATCTGGACCGACACTATTTTGCTCTCTGGGTTGACATCTTTACCTGGAGTATTACAAACACAACAGGCTGCCCCGAGGGTGATTTAAAAGCACAATAAAGATATCGTGAGAAAGAGAGTGGCATACTTGTTCTGTTTACAGTTCCAGTGTTATCTTAGTAATGGAGTTTGTCGCAGTACAGTGAATGACTCCATGTGTCTCTATGCATTTAAAACACGTCACGCCATCAGTCACCATATCTTAGTATTCCAACCGAGCGCTCACATAACGTACTGTTTCTATGGGTATTCCTATTTTATATCAGTTTCTCTCATCATGGGTCATGACCTGATCTTAGTATTTATGATGAGAGTAGAATAATCTTAGTAACTTCAATGAGTATTCACATGCTCATTTCTTAGTACTTTTGATGACTATGATGAATAATCTCTGTATTTATGACAAATGCTTGTTCAGTAATCTATTTGTCTTGGTAAATGATGAGTGCTGGCATCTTTGTATCTGCATATCTTGTCCTGGAATTGATGAGTACTCCTATTTTAAAACTGAAGAAGAGCTTTTATCCAGTGACATTCCCATTGGTGGAATAAATATAATGTGCTTCGCTGAGAATGAAGAAATATATTTATTATTGTATGTATTTGTTATTTTCATGAATTATTTTTTAAAATAAGTTTGCTGTTATTTCTACCTTTTGTGCTTTGATACCATTTTCCAGTCTGTGAGTTTCAATTTTGATCTTTGAATCTACAGTAAACACTGTAATTGTACTGTATTTGGCCACTTTATTTTTTTTTTTTTAATATGCTACAAAGATGGTAAAAGTTTCCACAACAAGTACTAAACTGTCTTCTTAACCGAGTTTACTTAAATGGTTTATGCCAAATGATTATCTTTGCTCATTTATTTCCAATTTTATTCAATTGTGTATCCCTAGAAAAGAACTAAACACTGTGCAGATTGTGTTACCTCAAGTTAAGGAGCTAAATTAAGTTGATAAATGAATAAACCCTTGAAGTAATCTCAACCAACAGGTGTGTCTTATCAGTGTGTCTTAGTCAGGTAAGCTCTCTCATCTTAGTAATGCTGCTGTCGTGTTGAACATGAACTAATGTACTACGTTTGTAAAACTTTAACTTAGTAAATCAAAGCATTAATCGGGTCAAACTGTTACAGCCCCAAACACTTGTGATATTTCATACCGCGAAATGAATGTGCATGAACATTGATTGTTTTATTTGAATTTTTTGAATTTGTGCGTTTAATGAACGAGATAGCATTATCTTCAGGACAAATGACGGCATGAGTGATAAATTGCTAAGAAGAGGAATGGACCGATGGGCGATAGGGCCAAGAGGCTCTAAAAATAATGTATTACTGTGACATGGTCTTAAAATGTTTTCAGAAGACTGCTGGTGTAAGATTTTACATGTTAATAAAACTTTTATTTTTAAGAAGTCTCTGGTTTTTGCTTTGCTCTGACTCTTTGCTCCACGTGTGGCGAAGGAGTAAAAACACCTCCATCTTCCTCTCTTTCTCCCTATACACCTCTATCCTCCAGTGGTCCACTTTTCCTCTGAATTCTTAAATAGAGGGCTTTTAAATTGTCTTTTTCCTTCTCCCCTCCAAACCCCTTTTCTTGTCAAACGTATTTTTCCATCATCACTCAATCTCTCTTGAGTGTCACTCCTTTTTATAATCATGCCTTCCCCTTATCACTTCTCCCTCTACACATCACTCTTTCACCATTTTCTTTGTCTCCTCACATATCTCTCTCATTTTTTGCCAGATCCTTGTGACATGAGAAATCAAATTCACCTTGATCTTTTGACATACAAGAGGTCTTTGTAGGCTACCAATAATACATCATGCATGTTTCATAGCTTAAACCATCCTCATCATTATAAACAAAGCATTTATTTAATCAAGCGTGAAAAACAGCTTATTTTGATATTGGGGAATCTGTGATGTCACATGGGCAAATGCATTTGCATATGCCTGCCTCCAGAGCACAGTAGATTGCATTTTTGCACAATAATGCTGGTTGCCACCTGTCATAAAACACAAGATGAAGTGTTCCAGTTAAAAGCTGGATCATTTTTCTCCTCGACTTTGTCAATAAGTTTTTTATGAATATCAGTTCCAGTGTGACATTATTAACAGCTCATTAACTAGTGGAGTTGTTCCAACTTCCAAGTTTTGAACATGCAATTCAACATCCTTTGATATACCAGCAATATACAATGATTACAGACCAATCTCCAAACTGCCTTTTTTCCCCAAGATTTTGGAGAGAGATGTTTATGCAGTTTTATTGATTCTACATACTCTTCATATTTTACTCTTCGTTGATTTAGGTTCACCTGTCGTCTTAGTTTTATTCTGTGTTCAACTAATTGACCATGATATTCTCCTCTATCATCTAGATTCTAGTATGTTCTAATAGGTTGGCATTCAGGGGACGGCCCTTCAGTGGTTTTCCTCTTGTCTAAAGGAAAGGACATTCTCTGTGAATTTAGGCAACTTTTCATCTACTTCGGCTCAATTATAGTGTGGTATCTCTCAAGGGTCAATCTTAGGACCTTTGTTATTTTCGATGAACATGCCTCCCCATAGCTTTTATTCAGCATATCTTATCATTGTTACGCTGATGATTTTATTTCCCAGTGAGTGTAGACAAGAATTGTTCATCTGAGAACGCCCTAAACTGCTTCACTGACTGGCAAACAATTTCTTACAATTAAATGAGAGCAAAACCGAAGTTCTGAATTTAGGTTCCCATGTCCTATTTACCTGGCCTGGTTGGCCAGTTTGGTCCTTTGTTGTTGAAGGTGTGATTTTTGACTCATCATTACTTTTCAATAAGCGGATCAGTGCTGTTGTCAAGGGTAGCTTTTACCATCTGAGATCTATCGCTAATAAAACATTTTCTTCCCTATAAAGACTTGAAAATTGTGATCCACTCACTTATTTTATCAAGTTTAGACTATTGTAACTCATTGTATATTGGTCTGCCCCAAACTGCGTTATCCAGCTTGTTCAAAACCCAGCAGACCAGGCTATTAACGGGGTCAAGAAATAGGGATCACATATAGCATCTCTACACTGGCTCACTGTAAAAATTCAGGGTCGATTTTAAAATTCAGATTTTGTCTACAAGGGACTATTTGGTCTTGCGCCCCAATATATCATATACTATACCTACTACTGTACATATCTGTACTCTCCATCTAGAGTGCTCAGGTCTTCTGATCAACTTCTATTGAAGGTGATCTATTTTGTTCAAATTAAGTTTGGTTGCTCTTTAACAGGTTAAAGTAACATTTCCCGTTTCAGGACTAGCTAAATAATTGCAATTTACTCTTAAGTAATAATAGAGAGGTGGGTGAACAGGTTGGTGGTATTCCTCCTTTTTTTGCACTCTGTTGATCGGCAGGTCCTGCAGACTGGGCTGATTAACAAGTTTGCGGAATCCATAAAACTTCCACACCAGCGAGCTAACTTTCTTGCAGTGCGGGTAGTGTCTCGTCTGTCATATCCGATGACATGCTTTTACACGGCAGTAGCAGCTGCGCGCTGTGTCAGCTTGTCAAGTCAAGTCAACCTTTATTTATAAAGCAGCACATTTAAAAACAACAAAAGTTGACCCAAAGTGCTTTAACCCTCTGGAGTCTAAGGGGTTTTTAAGGTCCTTGAGATGTTTTGACATGCCCTGACATTTGTGCTTTTTTCAGTTGCTTATAAACACATTAATGGCAAAGGTGTAATTACACTCTATTTAGCACAAGTAGGGCTACCATAATATGTGAGCATCATATATGTACATGTTTGTATTTTTGAGGGAATAATGTTTATGCATGGTTATTCAAAAAACTAAAAATGAAAGTTTCTGAAATAAGGCCACAAAACACATACTTAACATGTGTCCACAATACTTTTGACTAATGGATGTAGTTGACTAGTGTTTTTGCTTCAAAATGATCTGAAAATCATCCTGCCTAATCATTCACATAAAACAATGCATTGATTTAAATTTTTTAAAACAGGTTTTGCTTGCAAAGGCAATATGCGCAGGGGCGTGACTTGCTGTGATTCACACCTGAGAAGACAAAGACCCTGCATACTAATGACCCTGCATACTAATGAGCCTTTTATTCAGGTGTGTCACACAAGAAAGAATGCGAGGACAAAAATAAATAAATAAATAAATAAATATATAAATATATAAATATATAAATATATAAATATATAAATATATAAATATAAATATATAAATATATATATATAATCCAAATATAAATGAAAGTTAAAAGCACATTTTTAGTACATAGTCATACCTGGAAACAAATCCTGTTCAAATAGGCTATATGGACCATTCTACAGAATTAGTTAGAGTTAGAGTTCTCAGAGAGGACAAAAAGGTATTTTTTATACATTCAAATTGTATAATTTCCAAGGTAAACATTTCTAGTATGCAGTTAATTCTCATACTGTATTTTTAGAAAGTTTTGGAATATATCCTCTCCACAAATGTGTCACTAATAAAAAACAATAATATTAAGATTTTTTTAACATCTATCTTGTCTTTCTTTTTTTTTAACTGCTGATCCGTTTCTGTGTTTTATCATATTTTCATACCTTGGGGTAGTACAAAATTGTGTTAATTCGGATAAAAAACTTATGAATTATCGTATGTTTACGTCAAATGTCTTTAGAGAGCAGCATATATATATATATATATATATATATATATATATATATATTTTTTTTTTTATATACCAAAAATAGGGAGATGTAAGCATTATGGAAAGCTAAAGGGTGGAGTGTTGCTCGGGAGAAGGCATATGCAAATGTATTTGCCCGTGTGAAATCAAAGATCTCGCAATATCAAACCAAGCCATTTTTGGAGCTTGATTTAAGAAATCAATGAGTAACTAATTCCAGACCATTTGTGCTACAGACATGAAAAATACCAAAAGTTGGTTTGTTGAGGAAAGGTGTGCTTTTACTTTTCACAGTAATCAGATTTTCATCTGGCTGATTAAAAATCAGGCAAAAAGTCAACCAATGTGAAGGAGGGACTAGATTAGAATATCAAAGAGACTTGGTGTGGTGTTGGGGAAGCTACTTTAAAACTATTGAAACTGCTTGCAAATCTACAAGCTGTAGGGTAGCCTACCCTTTAAAAAAGTAGACGGGCGCGGCTATGATACAAGTAGCAAACTACATTCAGGTTACTTAAGGGGACAATTTTTATATCCCATGAAATATTATTTATCCCATGAAATATTATATTAATAATATCATATATTAGAATTTTTTATTATTATATATTATAAAAATAGTAATTTTAAAACAATGATTTAAATTAATGAAATTAAAAGAATGAAACACTAAAATAGCTAAACAATAATTTGTATAATTAAGTTAAACCGAGTCATTATATGATTAACAGCTTATTTAATTATTCCGCTACAAAATAAAGATCAAAGTCCATCTTTGGTACGCAGGGATTCGAATCAGTGAGTCATTGTTTGAATCTTTTAATTTATCTATCGAGCAAACCAATCCACCATCAGATGAATCAGATATCCCTACGCAATGTAGTCCTATGTAGAACAGATGACCGTTTAGAACGAACAAACTGATTCATTATAGAATGATTCGAACTTTCCAACACGTCTCGGGTTTTCCAGTGAGTGCTACAATGAGAAAGACCGTCGAGGTAAGTTTGTTTAAATATTTTATCATCTCTTTTGGCAGCTGACCTATTTAAAAACCATTGTTGAGCGCGTAGCCTACACGTGTAGCTAATGCCCAATTATGGCTTGGTGTTTGGGCAACTGTTTGTTAGCGTGGCTGCATATTATTAACTATCCAAAGTTTATTCGGAATTCAATCCATTTTGGAGAGAAAACCATTCAGAAAGCCATTTATTCACAGGGAGGCAGAGGGAGAAAAAGAGGCGTGATACGATATAACCGAGGTGTAGCCTACTGATAGACAGACTGACTGACAGTTTTTGATTCAGAAATAAAGCTCTTGATTTTCCCATTTTGATTTAAATGCAAATGAAATCTGTCAACAGATTTATTCCAATTGAGTCCCGCGTTTTTTTGTGTGCTTATGCATGAAAGAGTGAACGTGACTGAGAGGAACTCGCCACAATTATATGAAAAATGAATCTCAGATCTATAAATTAAAGGATAAAGCTCTTTATTTTCCTCAGAGCTTTCCTGTTGGTCATGCACCTTCAAAAAGTTTTAGACTGCACAAACTTCCTGACTCTGACTGACTTCCTTAAAGCAGGCACTTACAAGTGATTCTCTTAATCTCAAATACTTTGAAATAGCACCTCATCGGGTTAGATTATTATTATTTTTTTTAAACTTATCTTAAATATTAAACTTCGGTCTGAAACTCATTACACACCTTTTGTACTAAAGACATTCATGATGCCTCAAATTGGGTGGCTTATGCAGAGGTGTGCTATCACTTCTACTTTTTGAAATGCAAATAATCCTATTATGCTGGAATGTCAAAAATAAAGGTTCTTTATTCATTGAAAGTTCCACGAAGAACCTTTCCATGAAGTTCTTTCGATTTTTAAAATGTTCTTTACACTAAGAAAAAAGGTTATTTTAAGAACGATATTGAAAGGTTCTGACTTTGGGGAACCAAAAATGGTTCTTCCATGCTAAAAAAAAACAACAACTTTATTGATCTGAGAGCTGATTAACTAACCACTATACCAGATTAATCAGCTATGAATAATTTTCAATAATAAGCAATAATTAACTTACACAGTGAAATTAAAGCACATGATCTTGAATTTAAATCCTAGATATTGTGAACACCTTAAATGCACAACACAATATACATTCTAAAACCCCAAAAAATAATAATAGTCTATAGGCCTACAGCAACTTCTGACACAAAAGTTTTTATATTTTTTTCAGGACATTTGCCTATGATATATTTTATATAAAAAAAACTTTCACTTACATTCAAATGTAAAAATTTTGTTATCTTTTTCTTATTTCCCACCACCACCATGTGTCTACTAAAACATTCCAACTGAATTTCCCCACTTGTAGATTGTTGATTTAAGTGTTTTATCTTCCATAATCATAATTTAAGCTCCAGCTCTTCACATGTTCCTGTTTGTCCAGTGAATGAGTTATGAATGACTCTCTCTCTGTGCCACACTCAACTTCAGCGCTTACTCCAAACCATTAAGAGGGTGAAAAATGACAGTCTTGCAGACTTCTATCTGCTTAACGCACTGTCTCATGCCCTAGGTCTCGTCTCAGACTCCGTGTGTGTGTGCGCGCTCCATGGTGACCTCTGTATCATCATCAGCAGTGACGTGGTTATTATGGGCTGTCTGCCATGTGTGCTGTGAATGATGACGCCTTTGCTGCGAAAGCAAAAATGTCTCCGGTCATATATTCTTATGGAACGTTTCGGCAGGGTCACATTTGCCCCCATCTAACAATTTGCCTATGTTTGTAAGCTAAGCAGCCTATTTTTTTTTCCTCTGGTTCTAGTGCCTTATCCTATCTAGATGTGATAAAACAAACTCGCTCATGTAAATCAGCTTTTGTTCTCACCAGCTGCGACAGTTTGTCCTTTTGACCCTTGACTTCTGTCTGTTTCACTTGACACTTTGGCTATGTTCAAGCTGCAGGCAAATCAGATTTTTTCTTAAATCAGATCTTTTCAGGCAGACTGTCCACACTATTAATTGATCTATTAAGTGATAAGATTTGTGTGTTCTGACCATAGACTGTAAAAAAATGGACAAAGCGTCTGTGACGTCACCCATAGACTTTCTGAAGAACTGTTTTGAGGCCGTTTATGGGGGGTATGGGCGGCGCCATCTTGGAAAATCGATCAATATTTCAATACAAATGTTCAGAAAGGATACAGAGGTGGTATGATGTGTTGTGTCAGATCATGGCCGAGACGTCAAATTTCAGGAATTCAACTCGGCGCAGCCCGTTATCAGCTGTCAATCAAAGTTAACCACGCCCTTATTTGTCATACATTTTATATCTAAATACGATCTAAACTAACGATTTAGAAAATAATTCACCCCCCTCACACTTGTCAGGGACTCGGATCCTATCGAAAAATACAATAAAAGTCCACGGGACCAACCTGTAAAAACATGAATTTAGCTTTGAAAACGGACATTTTAACATGGGGGTCTATGGATATTTGCTCCCTTTTGGGACCTGCCCCTAGAGGATTTTAGATGTATTGCAATTTTTCGCACTTCCGGACAGGCTTTATTTCTCAGATTAGAATGTTGCCGCTTGGTTCTCACATAACCAATCTATCTGCATGGGTTGGTTTTCTTAATGATCTAGGTGTATGTGATGAGGCTTTTAGGCATCAGATTATACAATTCACCTGCAAAATGTATCTGCCACAAAAATGAAGACATCTTTTTTAATGTGTATGGATGGATGGATGGATAGATAGATATAATTATTATTATTAGTTGTTTTGTTGTTGTGAAAATTTCCCTGCACCAGTAAGGACATTTAGGAAATATATATTTGGGATATTAACACAATCCTGGCATATCTTTTGAATTTCTGTCTATTGCACAACTTGGCAAACCTAAATGATGTTTTAAGATTTCCCATTATATCCAACTGTGCAACTCTGCAAATGCCCCGCCCATTCTCTAATGAGTTTTCTCAAGGTAACAACCAACCCTCTGTGAAATTCAGAGAAATTGTCGAACACGCGCTTTAGGATAAAAAAAATATTGCTTTCAAGTAAGAAAATGCATAAAACATCAGGCATTCTTCTGTTGTTGCTCTTCAAAGCTTTGAAGGATTCACACCGACTTCAGGTTTGAATAGAAGCTCAGGTAAAGTGATTTGCTGAAAACACAATGGCTTTGCTCTCAAAGGGCTCGATGCACTCTTCTCGATTCACCACCAAGGTCCCTAACAGAGCTGCAGATGCGATTTTTATCCTCTCATTGACTTAAGACTTAAGACCTGGGAATTTAGCCTGGTAAACTAATGCTCAATAATCAATGGCAAACAACCACATTCTCATGCACAAACACACACACACATGCACGAGCAGCTTACTAACCTCATGTTGTTTCTGCTTGCTTTCTGAGTCGTGTCCCTATGCAATAGCCACTACCAACAAATGTTAAACTTGGTCTTAGCTCCATTTCTCCAGTTTGCACATCCTAATCTAGTCCTTGAAAGTGTTTAAGGCAAACAGATTGCAAAGAGTAAACAAAATTAACTTGCTGTCCACAAAGGATTCAACTAGAGCCTCACCCAGACTACTTAATTAAAGATAGTTAAGATTAAAAATGAAGGTTGTATGCTGGAAGAATTGTCACAGGATTGAGGTAAGCGCCCACTTATATGCATTTGTGTTTGTGATTGACGCATGCTAAATTAACAAGCTCCTCAGGAGCTTTCATTTTGAACTCCATTATGATTTATCAGAGATAGTAGAAGGGTTGATTATCCTGCTATGAGGCTCCGCATGTGTGCTTAGGTGTTTTCTTGCTATGTGGTAAACGGAAGTTTAAATATCAGCTTAATTCTTCAATTTGAGAATTCAAATGCAGCTGGAATTGACCCTGTAAAGCAGCACGTCTTGATTAATAGTTGAGCAGTGGTTTCATTGGGAAAATCTACTTAAAAGCGCATTGAACGAGCTCCAGCGGCGTGTGTGAATACGAACGGGTTCTGATAGTGGAGGAATCTCTTGACCCGCCTGATTAAACCAAGCGATTGCGATCAGCCTTAAATTTAACCAAAGCTCCGACCTCCGCGACAGATGCAATTGTTGGCAGGTCTGCGAGCGGCACAGCTGTGATCAAAGCCCTAATGGAAAAAGTGGTCAGAGAAAAAAAAGTCATATTAGAAGTTCTTGCCTGAGTCGCAGTAACTTTGAGGAACATGATGACATTGCAGATCTTAAGTTTAGCTCCCTGAAGGCTGCCTTTGGGGAAAAACCTGACACTTCACCTGAATAACACTGGTGTGTTTGAGAGGAAAAGAACGTGTATATGTTTTATTATAGAACATATGCATGTGCTGGAAATAGAGCGATTTTGATCTCTCTTTTCTTCTCCACATTCGTCTTGTCCTTTGAGACACCAGTTATAGAAGTGCAGTTTTATATATATATATATATAAATGAATACTGGACTCGCATGGAGCTGCAGCAACAAAATATGTTAGCACTTTCAAACATCATATGTTCACACTGCAATTGTAATTTCATCAGTCATTTAGTTAATTTAGGTTGTGAAAGATATGATGCAAAATCATGGACATAAATGACATCGCTTGAGATGGTGAAATTATGATAAGTGCATCACAAATCATAATGTGTTGGAAACAGTGGCTGGATTTGAAATCAAATTGTTGTATACTGCCTATAATTTTTCTATATAGTGAGTAAAATATGCAAAACTACATGAACGAGAATAACTGCGTAGTGTCCAATTTAGCAAGTGCTCTCCAGTTATTATCTCAGGAAACAAACATTTTAAAAAAAAAGTTTTAATGCCAATGGGTCTAGAAAAATATATAGAAGTATGGTAAAAATTGCTTCCAGGTTATTCATTACATTAAAGGCCAAGACACATTCTGTACTATGCGTGTTAATGATATAGCGCACAATGCGGCAAAAAATGCCAAGTATCCCATGCTTGCATGCTGTACTATTATAAACAATACATACTGCTAAAATTAGTAGTAGTATGGAAATACAATGTGCCCAAGATTTTCAATGTGCACACACATGCAGGGCTAATGTTACCCACAACCCTTTGCGTTTGTGTGGTGTTCTTTCAACTTTTGTGAGATCACAGCTGCCATCTCTTTTGAAATCACGTGAATTTTAACGTGCTGACGGTTAAAGGTGTCTGTTGCATTAAGGACGCACAGTTTTGTTTCCCAAAACTTGTATACTGTCTTACTGTAAACTCAAAAGCACACACTTTCCCATTATGCACAAAATACATAATTGCAAAGAGGAATAGAAGTCTGAAAGATGTTTGCAAGAAGATGTGACTGTCTGTACAGTCATATGATCAATTTCACTTTTTTTTTTTAAGTATAATTTTTTAATGATTTTGAAAAGATTTTGAATCCCAGTTTTTAACGTGGTATAATTATTTTGGTCCCCACTGCCAATGTGTTTTGATATTCAGACTTCAATGATACTCTTAGAGTGCATGATGGGATATGGGCATGAAGAGAAAAAGCACTGGCTAAGAAAGGCCTGACTGTGAGAAATCATAGAAGGAGAGAGTGTGTGTGTGTGTGTTTGGGTGTGTTGGGGGTATCATCACAGAAGTGGTCTGAGGGTTTTTTTAATTAAAGTTATGTAATGGGTCCTTTTGTATGACTCATCTCATCCTAATACACACATACACTCACTCTCTTAAGGAGTGAATGCATTTTTTTCCTCAAACCAATTTACACATTCACAGCATTTGCTTAGTACGGCAAACAAAAACCACACATGGCACAATTACCTGCTGCAAACCACTTCCCAAAATAGGATTTTTAATGCCCTGAGATTTCCCTCCATGTATGATGGGTGTAAGGGAGGTTTCTGGGGCACGGGTGTTGTCGTGATCATGACAGTGGACCCCACTGTTGTCAAAAGTACCACTCCGAACATGTTTATTTAAAAAAACAAACATTTTATTACTTTAATTTATAAAGGGCTATATGTAAGAATTTTAATTTTAATTGCCAATGTGTGAACAGCTTGTAACGAAAATGAAAGAACGAGACCTTCCTAGGTCGTCTATGAAAGCCTGGAGACTCGGGATGTTCACAAACCAAGAGAATGTGTTAGCTAATCAGGATAATGCAGAAAGAATCATTCTGTACTGCAATGTTAATGTGTCATGCAAAGAAAATCAATTTATTTAAAGGTGCCCTAGAATGTATAATGTTTTTATTGTATAATGTTTTCTGGGTTGCCCTTATAATGTTAGTATGTTTTTTAGATAAAAAAATAGTCATCATTTAGAAATAAAAGGCATTTTTCCTGATGTGAATGCTCTGTTTGAAGGGGCGTGTCTGTGGGTAACCGGCCTCTGCTGTGATTGGCTGACATGCTTGCATATGAAATAGCTACGTATTACATGTGAAACTTTCTCGAATACTTTTACTACAGATATTATACGTTTTTACTATTACAGCTATCGAGATTAACGAATCGTGAGATGTTTTTAAAGTATTTAGATCTATTCCCATCACATAAAATGTTGCCGTGATGAGCATTGAGCAAACAGATGACAGTGTGTTGATCGCGAGAATAAAGATCTTATCATTGCAACAGTTTCTGCACTCTCTAACGCTTTCACCAATGCAAACACGATGATGTAAATATAGTATTGAATGATTTTGAGAGAAAGATTACCTGTCTGAACTTGAACAATTACACATTCAGAAAGTGTTGCTGGTAGCTCGATCGATCGAGGCCAGCTCTGTATTGGCCCAAGTTGAGGAAACAGTCTCGTCGGTGAAATGTTTGGAAATTTCCAGAGAAAATAAAATTAACCCATTGTTTCTTCAGAGGCTCGGATGAAGGAACTAAATACCTTTGTGTTCATTTGTACATCCAAACACTGAACGACTGCCATGCTTCGGCTGCGCAGATCCGCCTGTCATTGAACATGGGCTGGCATATGCACATTTTTGGAGTCGTACATATTAATGATCCCGACTGTTGCGTCACAGTCGGTGTTATGTGGAGATTCGCCTATTTTTCAGGGGGGTTTTTCAAAAACGAGATTTAAGTAGAAAACAATGGTGTTTGAGACTCACTGTATGTCATGTCCATGTACTGAACTCTTGTTATTTAACTATGCCAAAATAAATTCAATTTCACATCCTAGGGCTCCTTTAAACTATAGCCTCACAGCCAGATCTATATAGTCTCTCTGTAGTAGAGATGCTCCGATCAGCATTTTTTTGGGCCGATCACCAAAATCATGATCTGCCGATCACAGAATAGCAGGGGAATTGGAATATTTTATCTATAATCTAGCAGAGTTTTGCACCATTTGTAGAAATGAAACTAACTATGAATTAACTGTATTGAAAAAAGTTTAGACAAAAACTGCCTACCCTACCTTTAATAATTGGCAGCAAAATGTAAAACTTGTTACACCAAAACTGGCTACTGCCACAAAGGACAAAAATATGGCAAAAAAGATGCCAACAGAAAGTTGGCAAAAAACAGAAAGTTTTTTTTCTGTTATTATTATGAACGTCTGATGTAGCCCGAATGTATCCATACTAATAAATAAAACATCTTTAGTTAACTATAGCAGAGCATTAATTTTTTTCATTTGTTAAATAAGAGGCGATCTAAAGCTGAAATGTGTTTATTTAAAAATTTTTATCAAGTGATCAAAGTGCTCGTTGCCACTGTGTTCTCTTGTGGCTCGCGCAGTCTTCACTAGGACGCGCGCTTCAATCTTGTGGAGACTCCCTATTTGTTCAGGTGAAATTATAAAACTAAATATACAAAAATGTGTCCCTGCCTTATATACAACAACTGATAAACAATCGGTTTTGATGAGAAGAAAAAACCCTATACAAGTGTGGATTAGAACCCATGCAGGACCTATGACACGCTAGGCAAAAGATCTGCCACTAGCCCATTAGAATACACGATTCAAATAGTCGAATCTATGTATTTATTCTTGCCGTTAACAACGTCTTTGTCAGACTCTTCCAGACGGGAGAAGGAGAACTCATGTTGCCACTGGCAAGCGCCGCTCTGATGTTGTGTGCCCGTGCGCCACGCATGCAGGTGGGAAAAAGTTGCGCGAGTAATTTACGTCACGTGATCGGCTTTTTTCATCTGTGCTTTTGGGGTTCGCGGATCAAGCTATTTTTAGCCAATATCGGCCGATCAATCGGAGCAGCATCACTACTCTGTAGCCTTAATATACTTTATAATCAAACTATCATATCAGTGTAATTTTAATGACCTCATCTGTCGACATGATGCCGCAGAGCTGGTGAAAATATATCCACATCTCTATGATCAGATGCTCTTAACTGCTGTTTTCTCACTGCTGTCATTTTTTGTTGTTTATTTTCTTATTGAGAGAAAAGTGTGCAGCACATTTTCATATCTAAACGTTGCTCTCAGCTTGATGTTTGTTATCGCTGCAAAGATGTTTCCAACTTCTTACCTCTAACAAAGAATGAAAAAAAAAAAAAACATCTCTTGTAGGCTATGTTACGAGTGCGAGCGCTAGCAATATGTTTCTGGCTGCTGTTCACTTAACGTCCACCGGTGTCACTAATATCTAGCGTTTCTGGATTCTACAAATAGCCCTTTAATTATAATTTTATTTAAAAATTTTTTTTAGTTATAGTGTATTCATATTAAAGTAGGCTATATAATTGTATACGAACGTCCAATAGGGTGAAAGGGCTTTTTTCTACTTGTGCTGCTAAATTGTGGAACCTACTTCCAGCTGAAATTGACGGTAACTTGGTATTTTTAAATCTTAAAAACTTTTGTTAAGGTTGTCTTTTAGTTGATTGTGATATGTATGTTGATTTATTGTTTATGTATTTGAACTATTTTGTAATGTTTTCATTGTTTTATTATGTAAAGCACTTTGAGAAGCTCCTTTAAAGGTGCTATATAAAATAAAGTTAAGTATTATTGTTGTTGTTGTTGTTGTTTATTTAGTGCAAAATTTTCAGTGTCAACAAAACGTGCGTCAGTTCAGTGAAAAATATAAAAGTGAATGTTAAGCCTGCAGTAGGCCTACGTAACTTTTTTTTGGGTTACAAATTATGCAGAATAAATTGAACAAGTACATAACAGCCGGTGTTCAAAACTATCTGCTTGCTTTAGCTCGATTCAAAATGGTAAGCTTGTAATAATGTTTTTAATTCCAGTGGTACTGGTGGATTTCCGCTGGAAATTCGAGCACGTCTTTGCGTCATTACGCAAAGAACAATGTTCAGTGTGAACAAAAAATATAAAGCATGTGATAGAAGGTGATAATTTATGAGCAAGGTGTGAATCTGTTGATAATAATACTGTGATAGATGCGGTACTCGAGTTCTCATTAGTGTGCTTCAGCGTGAATAAATGGTCTAATTTACTGTGGTAAGTAAAGATACTCTAAATAATCACCACATGACGAATCAGTGACACAAGGCCTATGTCTTTTTTTTTTAGATGTCCACAATATTGTGGTTTGTTTGTTAAATGTTGAGGTGAATTTAAGCGGAATCTAGTGATGCTAGAAATTTAGATTCGACCCGATACCAGCATAATGAGAGTTACATCGAGTTTTGGTGCGTCGTGCCGCTTGCTGTCAGTTATGATTGTTTCCTGTTGGAAGATGTTGTGACTTTTTTTATGGACCTTTTATGTCTCCGGGGGTGTCCGTCCCGCACATCAGGGCCCGATAGGCTACAGTGCGGAAAGATTGTCGAATTCGTTTTCTGATCACTGGCATAAAAGATGTGTATATCAGTATGAGAATAAGAGTGGAATTTTGAGCAGGTTTAAAGCAGTATCATCGATGGAAGTTTGTATTGTTATTTCTGTGGTATTCTAAGTGTCTGTACGAGTAATTTATTTATGTCAGTAGTAGACATAAAAGCCTCTCCACAGCACAGGGAGACATTAGGTAGCACACAGATTAATAATGCAGTAAAGAGATTCACTTGGTTATTCAGTTATTGGATGGAAGGTGTGTGTGTGTGTGTGTGTGTGTAAAAGTAAAGATTGTAGCAAACACTTTTTTAATAGGGTTCTTGAGTTATTCTACTAAACAAACTTTATTTTATTTTATTTTTAGTTATTATACTTCTTTGTAACATTCTTCAGATCTGGTTATTTTTTGGTTTCATATGTTAGCATGGAACAAGCAGTCAAGCTGGGTGTACTGCTACATAACTTTCTTAAAAAAAAACTTTGTGAAACGTTTATTTCTAAAGGAATGTTCCATGTTCAATTAGAAGTTCTGTGATATTCACGGACATTAAGCAGAACATTGATAATGATATATTATGTTTCTTGAGCAGCAAATCAGAATGATTTCTGAATGATCATGTGACACTGAAGACTGGAGAAATGATGCTGAAAATTCAGCTTTACATCACAGGAATAGCCTAAATTACATTGAACAATATATTCGTATGGAAAACAGTTATTTTAAATGGTAATAATATTACAATATTATTGATTTTACTGTTTTTTTTTTCATGTCTATTCCTGGGAGACAGCAAGTAAGTGACAATAAGAAACCAATACATGCACAAACAAACTCCGGATCTGATCTTTTGTTCTTTATAGCTTATTATAGTCCTCTCTCCATATACCTTTTGCAGTCTAAAATCGATGACGTCGGCGTTGCCTGTGTGTGTGTGTGTGTAGCGAGCACTCTCTAATTGGTTAGCAGTAGCGTTGATTTAAACGCCTCCATCTGTTTGAACTCTGTATTATGCAGGTGCGGCAGGGTCACACTCGGCCACACACACACTTAACAGGGTAATGGCACCGGATTTGTGCAAATTAATTTTTTATGATGTAGGTGAGGTTACAAACTCTCAACCGAAATGGCCAAAACTTATCTAGAGACCAGAAAAAAGGGCTTTTCACACTTGAAATAGTTGACCCTGGGTTGTAAACTGGGGGTAAACAAAACCCTGGATTATCTCACTTTATTTTTCACACTGCTCATAATTTTTCCGGGGTTAACAATTAATCCTGGGTATCCATAAACTGACGTTTCACACTGGACGGTGTTATTTGCTCGCGATATATTTACATAGTGGCTCTAGCACTTAGCATCCTCATATTATTGCAGACTGTACTATCAAGTTTATCCTGAATGGACTATTCAGATATGTTTCCATGACTGATCAAAGCATGTGAATATGAGGCATGCGATTGCTTGTCTGTTGCTAACACCACATCATTTCACACTGTACAAGTTTAGCACCGCAACGTGTGGTTAGCACCACAAAAGCAGGGCTAGGCCCGCTTCTAAATTACGCTTCTTAAAGTGTGAAAATATCCCTTTTATCTGGGGTTAAAAGCAGGGTTTAGAATGACGATAACCCGGGTTAAGCGTAGTGTGAAATGTTGGCAATGTCTCATATCACTCCCGTTTTGTTGAATCTCCACTGGCTACCTGTAAAATGTAGGATTGATTTTAAGATTTTAGTGCTGACTTACAGGGCCTTAAATAGTCAGTACATCACGGACCTTTTGAGTCCGCACTCCTCTAGCCGCACTCTTCTGTCTTCTGGCCAGAACCTACTTGTGGTCCCCAGGACTCGTTATAAGACCCGAGGGGACCTGTCCTTTCAGTCTGTTGCCCCCAGACTGTGGAACGCCCTGCCCCTGTCTCTGCGTCTGGCTGGCTCTGTTGATTCTTTTAAAAAGGATCTGAAGATTTGTTTATTTAAGAAAGCTTTTGGTTGATGGGTTTTAACTAGTGTCACTTTGATTTTACATATGTACTGTATATACATTTTTATATTGTGTATATATAAGGTTTTGTTTTTACCTTTCTCGTGTACAGCACTTTGTGAATATTTTTTTATTTTTAATTTTTTTCTGTGAAAAGCGCTTTAGAAATAAACTTTACTTAATTACAAAGGACTCTTGACTTGGCATCTGCCTAGCAACCACTTAGAACGCCATAGCAATGTACAATTATTCGTCAGAGAGAGAGAGAGAGAGAGAGAGAGAGAGAGAGAGAGAGAGAACGGTCAGAGATTTGCACCATTGCAAGAACGGTCAGAGAAGTAGAGGACATTGTCTGTATGTGCAAAATAAATGAAGATTTCGAGCATCTTTACAAATTACATAATACAAAGGACAGGGGAAAGTACTAATAACTTTTCAAAAGCTTTGCACCACAATAATCCGAGAATAATTGTGTTTGCAACGGGGACTGTCTGCTATGATCAAACTCCTGGTGTGTGTGTGTCTGTTCGAAGTTAGTGGTCTCTGTTTATATCCCTCCCTCCTGAAGTTCCTCTGTTTCGTACTTAATTGAATATGTTTAATATTAAGTTCAAAAGGTTCCAGTCGTCTGAAATGTATTGATATTAATGTCGTGGAAGACTGTAATTACTGCAACAGACGTGTGCCGTTTGCATCTGTTATTGTGTATGACTTTGAAGTGGACTGTTTTAATTAATTTGCTTAATTATATTTCAAAGCTTATAATGAAGTACGACAGATTAGCATACACAATAAATCCATCACTGGAAGCAGTGACAGCTCCTCGCACACACACACACACACACACACACACACACACACACACACACACACACACACACACACACACACACACACACACACACACACACACACACACGCGCACAGTGATATTAAAGCTGGACGTCCTCTCTCATCTCTCTGTTACGACCTCCTGCATGCGCTCTGTGTAATTAGCTTTTATCTGAAAGGACACCCAGGCTTCTGCAGTCACCCGTCGCTGTCGATACTGTTGTGAGGCTCGTACAAACATCTGCACGCCCCTCGAGACGCCCGGACGCCAGTAAGCTCCCCAGACACTGTGTGTGCATTTTCATCGTCGCTCTAAATGGCGATGGTTTGTCCTTCATTCTTGTGGGTTTTCCCATAAAAAGCTTTAAAAAAAACAAAGAAAAGCAACCACCAAGTAACCACCCACAGCACCCTAGCAACTGCCAAGTAACACCCTAGCAACCACTTAGCAACTACTCAGAACACCCTAATAATGTCTAATAATTTATATAATGGTATTTTTACTTATAGATTATCATAATTATACATAATTGTAACGCTGTGTTGCTGTGGCTGTAATGAAGTGGTCGAAGGAAGAATCAAACGAAACAATAATAATAATCAATATAGCTGCAAGCAGCAATTAATGGGACCAGGCACAAAAAGGAACAATGTGACATGCTAGCATGGCTTGCAGCTTCAGATAAACGGCAACAATAAGTAGTTAAAGAGGTTTTTAGATTATTTTAGTCAAAAATGGCTGAAAAATCACAAATACAATCACTTTTGACCAATAGGTGGCGCTGTTAGCAAATTATTATGGTGTGGTCAGCGTGAGGTGACAATGAAACAAAAAGTTTGGTGACAATATTACATGTATTATTACATGTATATATTACCAGTAGGTGGCGTTGTGCCGAAACGCTACATGTAGCCTCAGGTTATGCTTGTGATGACGTACCAAGTTTGGTCTAAATACGCTAAAGTGTTGCGTAGATATTGCCTCTCGTCCAATTTGGTGTGCTTTTTGTCAAATTCACGTTATTCGAAACCGGTTGGGTTTATGAAAAAGCTTTTGATAACTTTTTGCCAGCATGGTCTGTAGATGATCTGATTCGAAATGGCGTCTTGAGCAAAGGAATCAGAGGGAAAATAATTTTGTTTCTAGTGCTTATGGTTCAAAAGTTATTATAAGTGAAACTTTGTACAGAGGGATTGAGTTAAAGACTCCAAATTTGCTGTGGTGAATGTCTGGACCTCTATCTGTGTGCCAATTTCACAACTTTTTACCATACGGTTCTATGGGCTGCCATAGACTTACACAGTGGAAGAAAAAGGGAAGAATAATTAGAAAACTAACAGATGCAATGGGTTCCATCGCACCATTAGGTCCTTGGACCCTAATAATATTAATAACATTCAAAACTAACAGGAACACAAAGGAGATCTTAGGAGTTACAGAGCAGAACACAACCATGTATTAACACTAGCATAACCTTAAACAATACTGGATAATGAACTATGGAAACTAAGGGCTTAAATACCAGAGGAACGTAATCAAGTTAGAAACAGATCAGGTTTGTGGAATTAGGGACTATGGAAACTAATTAGAAACTCAAGTAAATGCTAACACAGTGAAAACGAACTTAAAAAAGAACATACACATTAAAATAATGGTATTTTTTTCCCATTTATTTTGGAATTATAGTAGATTTTAAAGTGGATTCAGGGTAACTGTTAACTGTGCCATTTTCTGCATAATTATAATTAAAGTTTTTAACGTTAAAGTTTTTGATGTTAAAGTTTAGGCTACTCTTTCCAGTAAACCTCTTTGTCTGCAGTCATCAACCATTTGTCACATCACAATGTTAACTTGAAAAAACATGAATCTCTGAAAAGTGTTCTGAGGAATTAATTTAGAAAGACAATTTGCACCTACTTGATAAACAGCTAAATTAGCTAGCGTCTGTGTTCAGTCATGAATGTTTCAAAATACACTTCATTATGTTAAGCTATTAATTGCCATTAAATGCCGTCTGACTTGCTAAACACAAGCTGGCTCCATGAATATTTTAGAAGACTCTGCAATGGAGCATCTAACACTAAATGACCCGATCTCGAACACGCTGATACGGCTTTAGACTTTGCAGGTGATGCATGAAAGAGAACACAGTGGAGAACAGGCGTAGCATACTTACTGAGCGCTAGTTTGTTGGATAAATCTTTTTGATGTGTGTTAACATGCGGGGCAGTACAGATAGGAATGTGGACTTTCATTGATGGGTTCTACTAGCGCAGTACTGAGGACTCCTGGGAGATAAGGACCGTGGTAGATGAATGTTGTTTTGTCCCTACGTCGACTCTCAGCTGAATGCTAACAACAGGCACCGCAACAGAAGATGAAATGCAGAGACCGGCTCACATGAGGCAAATAACGCAAAGCACCACACAGCTATTCCTGGACCTCATCCACAAATAAGAACGCAAAGAAACTGAGCAAACGTCATAAAGCAGTCAGAAGTCCAGGGATGGAGGTTTTTGTGTTTTGGTCATGTGTGAGTGACAAACAGAAACAGCTGTGGAGATAAAAAAAAATTCAAATGTATTTTAATATATAACATTGTGGCTGTAGTGTGGGTATAAAACGTTTTTTTTTTTCATCAATCATTACTATTGGTCGCCCTTTAAGTCTGTCAGTAGGTTTTGCATGTGTTTGACTAATGAAAAGTATTAAAAAGAGCTTATGATTAAACCCCCTAACTTGCTAGCCTTGTAACTCCATTTGATCTTGTTTTTGGTAAATGTTAAGAATATAATGACACATGCAAAAGTGTCTAACCAAAGCCACAATATCATCTTTGACATCACATTGTTTCGCCATTTCCTGAAAAGTAATAGTTCTGAACGTGGTTTCCACCCAACAAAGATTTGTGCTTTTTTATTTATTTATTTTATTTTTTTAACTAGAAGGAAAACAACTTAATGTAAAGAATAATACAGAAATTGTATATTTTCGTTAGAAATATGACTGTTTGCCCATAGAAAGCTTGTCACGATGCTAGAGCGTTATTGGTTGTTGCCAATGCGTTGCTATGTGGTTGATCTGGTAATCGGGTTGTGTGCTTGCTGGCCAGGGTCAAAGAATACCCTGAAGTCTGAATGATTTTGAGTTTTTTTTTTTTTTTTTTGGCAAAATTATAAAACACACAAAGCCCCATAATCGTACATTGGACATCATAGGGACTTGGAGGTGGTAATTTTTTGACGTGGACCAGTAAGCCACCTAGTAATGACCCTAGCAGCCGCTTAGTAAACACCTTGAACACCTTAGTATATACGTCTCCTACAATCTAGTAAGACACCTTGGTAACTTCCTACCTGCTTCCTTCTTACCAACTTTTCTGGCTCATTTTATCTATTTTGAGTGAAAATATGGATTAAGAAAGCAATTAGTGGAGTAAATGATGACAGAACTTTTATGAGTCTGGTGTTTTGAACAAATCCCTATACAAGTAATATTGATGCTTGCATTGGCAGCAGTAATTAGCTTCTTTTTAGAGCAAATTTGATGGGAACTTCCAATTTAGATGTGCACATTACCCACATACGCTAATTTTCCCAGAGCAAGTGACTTATTTGAATTGTTTGCTAATGAGGACACTTGACGAGTTCTCAGCACCAATAGCCCCCTGCTCTCCACAGCGAATGACGTCAAGACTGCGGCCCACACGCTGACCTGCTGATGTCAAACTCTGAATGAGAGTGTGAGAACCAAAGAATGAGACAATCAATTGGCTTGTGTAACTGACTCCTCAGCATAAGTGACTTAAACGGGGAGAATGGCTCAACAATTTAGCTCCGTTTGAGTGTGCTTATTAGTACATAAGTGTGTAATATCTGCACACCAGCCAAAATAAAGATCACGCTCTCATGTAGCGATGTATTCACAGCTGACTACACTTAGCTTTTCATGTTCGTGCCTGTTATTTAAATAGGTACTTTGACACAAAATAGTGTTTTTAATGCTAAAACTAAAAGGAATAGTTCACTCAGGATGAACATCGCCATCTTTTACACACCCTCATGAGTCATGTCCTTCCAAACCTGCTTGACCAAGGACATGAAGAGTTTCTCGGGCAGGAGCTCAAATGTAACAAAAAGCATTCATGATCACGGTGTAATTCTGCTAATAATAAGATAGATAGACTGTTTGAAATGTCTACCAGGGTGATAATAAAGATTGTGTTCACAATAATGAATATGAGACTACTGAAATAGACTTTTTTATATTTTGTTTGGGGGGCAGTCATGTTCTAATGGTTAGTGTCAGACTGGTAACCCGAAGGTTGTGGGTTTGATTTTCAATACCGGTTGGAAATGGCTGCCCTTGAGCAAGGCACCTAATCCCCAATCACTGTGTGTGTGTGTGTGTGTGTGTGTGCCTGGTAAACCCTACATTATGGGGACAAAATGTCCTTGTGGGGATATATTTTGGTCCCCATGAGAAAAAAACAGCGTATAAATCATACTAAGTGATGTTTTTTGAAAATGTAAAAATGCAGAAAGTTTTGTGTGATGGGTAGGCTTAGTGTAAGGGGATATAATATACAGTTTGTACTGTATAAAAATGTACTGCCTATGGAGAGTCCCTGTGTGTGTGTGTGTGTGTGCGCGCGCGTGCGCGCGTGCGCGTGTGTGTCTGTGTGTGTGTGTGTGTGTGTGAAAATAACCCATCTGGACAGAATATCAAAACATTATTTTCACTTGAAACACTGTTGGCTGTTAGCCTTCTGTTGGGAACCATTTGTTCAAAGATGTTGGTGACTTCCATGAGAGATGTGCCAAGTAATAGTAAATCAGACAGTCTTTCCTGTCCACAGGGACTCCTCAATCTGGACTTGACCAGTTTAAGCTTCGACAATGATCGCTTTGCTGTGGAAACTGGTAATGTAGCATACTGTACATTTTCACCAGCTGATAAAAGGCTGGGACACAAGATGAATGCTGTTGTCTTTGAAAATCTCCAACATTATTACCTTGGCACTTTTCACTGGGCATTTAGGCAGAATGAAACGCTCTGAGTTTTGCTCAGCAGCTGCTCTTCTTACTCAACTCCATAAAAGCTGTAGAGAATATGAGCAGCTTCCTTGGCCTCATCATCCAACACACCTATCCATTTAGATGCACCTGTCAGTGTATGGAGTGACTTCATGATCTTGCTAGTCTTTATCTGCATATTTGGGTTATCTTTCCCTTTAAAAAGGGGATCTGGACTAGGGGTCGACCGATATGTGATTTTCAGGGCCGATGCCGATACAGATTATTACAGATCAAGTAGACCGATAACCGATAGCAAGCGTCACACGTGTGTGTGTGTTTGTGCGTGTGTGTGCGTGTGTGTGTGATTCCGCGATTCCGTCGGTATTTTCTGCATCGCGGAAATCACAGGGCCATATTATATTGAGGTGTTTTGCAACTTCAGTGTAGTGGTTTATTGCTACTTCAGCAAAGTCTGCTGCTGCCTTAACTTTGAAAGACAACTGATGCGTGATCATTGAAGCAGCTCCAGTCAGCAAGTGCTTTCGGTGTGAGAGTGCAAAACTTTCAGTGCCTTCAGCTCTCCGCGTTGATTGGCCGGACTCGTGACTCCCAAAAAATCAGTTGGGCAGGGACATTGGTCTAGTCTACAGAGTGGTGAGTTCTGACATTGGTGGCTTTGTCAGAGCCAAATATAGCGCATTTCAAAAGGAATTTTTTTATCGGCAAATCGTTTTTGAAAATGGCCGATACCGATAACCATAAAAATGCTTAATCTCGACCAGGCCGATAATCGGTCGACCCCTAATCTGGACCTCTTAGAGACATCCAAAAATGTGTAGAAAAGTCTAACCCTGTAAAATTCTTTGAATGCGTGTGGCTCATGATCTTCAGTTGCTGATGTTGAGCATTGCATCAGCTTTGCAGGTATTTTTTGTCTATGCCCAGGAATGACATCAGGAACATCAATACCTGCTGCCTCAGCATAGCTAGTGGTTCTTTCATAGATGCTCTTGAACTTCTTAGTCCTTAGGTCTCTTAGTCTAGTGACAATGCCACTCACTATGTCGTATGCATGTCCCTCCTTTTAAAGGGCATTGGAGGCACATGCGTTTTCAAGGAATACAGGAGTTGTCATTTCCAAGCAAAGCAGAAAATCTAAGTTTATTGAATGCAGCAGTATATTTGCTTCTCCAATTACGGCGGCATCAGGTGGATTTTGTTTTATTAATGTGGTCAGGAATTTCAGGAAGTTTTTCAAGGCTTTCTCCCTAGATGCCCACAAAACGTCAGAGAGCCTCTCTAGGTCCATTGGACGCTGATCTTGATACATTTCTCTCTGGGTCTTCACAAAAGAACATGCCGCTTTGAAGAGTTTGCAATGAAAGCATAACGTTTTTCCACCAAAGAAAAAAAGGTTGCCAAAAGAATGCTTGACTGCAGATTCCACAAACCCTAAATTTAAGCAGTGTGCCTGGCAGTGGACATACAGTGCTTTTTTGTTGGATTCGCGACTGTCCTTTTTGTAGTGACCACTCAATTAGCAGCACCGTCATATCCTTGGCCATTTATGTTTTCCACTTTGAGGTAGGCTTATTCTCACAGAGATCTCTCATGAATCTGGGCCTTGTGGAATCTAGTTGTGGGCGCTTGAGAGCGTTGGGTTGGATGTCACTCTTGCCTGTCTTCAAAACTTGAGAGCCCTGCAACATGGTGAATGTAGTATGTCCAATTACATTCATACTACACACATTCATATGATATAGAGCATACTTTTTGTTTTAGCGGTCGTGAAGTAATTACTTATTCGAAGTAAGTACCTACTCGAGAGTATGCGATTTCAGACGCAGCCCTTGTCCTGCAAGCAACAGTGTTACATCAATTTAACGACACAACAATGACCTGTTCCTCTATCTTTACTGTTCTCCGGAGGCAAGCAGTTCTTGGTCTGCTCTTTCAAATGCTGCAGTTAAAGCATTTCTCTCGAGTGCGTTCCATTTTATCATACTCAGCATATGAGACTCGCAACTACTGTGGTCTTTGATCTTTTGTTTTGCATTCTTCCAGTTTTTAACACCAGCTGTCATCCTTCCACTTTGTGTTTTGAACCTGTCTTCATGGCTTATAAATAATCGACAACTGAAACGGTGCATTCTGTTACATTTAGGTGAACATTCAAGCCAGTGATTGTCACTGTAGTGCCCCCTTTCATCTTTTGGGAACCTGACGAGTTCACACTTACATCTAATTAAATAGAATATTTGGCGTGCTGTCCAGGGGGAGCGCTCCGAGCTCGAAATTTGACCCGAACCCAGAGTACTACCCCAGATTGTGGTAGGAATAGTTAAAACTAAGTGTGGAGATTGGGTGGTGGAGGGATGCTGATAAACTGTCAACGAACAGAGGTAAGTCTGCTGTATACCTCTTATCTCGTTAATTGAGTTGATTAACTGAATGCGCTCCTCTTGTGTTAATTAGGTTAATTAATTATGTGCTCCTCCTGAACTTTGTTAATACAACATCACTTCATAAAAGGTCGGCATGGTCCTTTTTTGATGTCAAACTTGACATAACCTTGTTTGGACTTGATGTCATTTTTCTGTAGTAAACCAGGATCTGTTGGATGTTTATGTTGTAAAAGACAAATCTATTCTGTGTTATTTGCTTCATCAAAGTCTGTATCTGGTCCTTTCTTTTCAAATGTCCCATATCACATTCAGCCTATTCTCTCTCTCCCTCCTCTACATGCATCTGTCTGTTTTCTAACTTCGGCCTCTTCTCTCTCCCTCCTCTACATGCATCTGTCTGTTTTCTAACTTCGGCCTCTTCTCTCTCCCTCCTCTACATGCATCTGTCTGTTTTCTAACTTCGGCCTCTTCTCTCTCCCTCCTCTACATGCATCTGTCTGTTTTCTAACTTCGGCCTCTTCTCTCTCCCTCCTCTACATGCATCTTTAGCTTTTGACATTTGAAAGCGGCATGTATCTGTGTAAATACTCGATGAAGAGCGTCAAAGACAAGGCCGTAACCAGGGTTTGAAAATTAGTGAGGTCCGGGGTGAGGTGTAAAGAATTGTGCTATAATAACATCCATAAATGCAATATACACTCCATATAGCCTAAACTTAAAAATAAACAGACATGTAGATGTTTGTGAAAAGCAATACCAGTGTTTATCACACAATTTTTTGGTAAAGCTGTAGTGAGTGGACCTCTCCCCCTCTAGGGTGGTTCGGGGGCATGCTCCCCCGTAAGAAAATTTTGTGCTTTTTAATGTTAAATTCATCAATTTGGTGCACTCTGAGAGTTCAAAATAAAAAGCTCTAACCCATATTCAGTGTGAAAATTAAAGAAAAATTCAAACCTCTTTTAGTTACAGCGTCTGTCTACATTACACTACATCAGGGGTACTCAAGTTCAGATGCCAAGGGGGCCACATGTAAACTAAAATGTGAAGGGCCACACAAGTTACAACTTGCATCGTAAAACTTTGATAATATTTACAGTTTTTACTTATTTAAAAATGCAGTTTGTTACCTATCTTGCTAGGCAAGTCTTGTTAGTCTTTGTCAAAGTAATGCTGAACATGAAATAATTTAAATCTGGAACAAAAAAGTGTATTAACAATTTTCTTGTGATATTAATGCAAAAAAATGAGTTCATACTCAAGAGTATTAAAAAACATCATTGCTAGTGAAGTCTTGCTAGTATTTGTCCTATTTAAAAAAGGCTAATACTGAACGTGAAAATAAAAAATCTTTAAAAAAAAAGTGAATTAACAGTTTTCTAGCAATATTAATTAAATTAGTTAAAAAAAAGTTCTTACTCAAACAGAGTATTAAAAACCTTGCAAGGTAAGTCTTGCTAGTCTTTGTTCAATTTAAAGAAATACTGAACATGAACATAAAAAAAGTAGATTAACATGAAATAGATTTAAAAAATATTAACACAAAAATGTGTTAATACTCAGAGTATTAAAAACCTCAAAATGTATAAAAAAAATAATTGAGCAAATAGATGCTATTTCTCAAGCCCTGATGAAAAGTAGGCTAGTCCTTATTCCAAGTGGGAAATCTGAGTCTGTATTCTTTTTACCAGTGATTTCAGGTCTAGCTGTTGCTCACTGGAGCTGCAAGACAGTCAAATGTCTGTCAGTTAGACGTGAACGTTGCTTTGACTTTATCATTCCCATTTTGTTGTTTGATTAATATTAAGTGCACAGACGGCATTAGGTTTATTACGCACTGTCTGTCACATTAAGACCGAGTGTGCAGTTACCAGATAATCACGATGATCATTGCGTTTTTCTTACCGAATGTGGTATCTTCCTGTCAGCAATTACAGTTTTTCTAAAAACTTTTTTTTATTAATACCGACAGTAAAACGTTGCCAGATATTGCTACAAAAAAACAAGCAAAATAATAATAATAATAATAATATTCCGAAATAAGTTCAAAGCATGTGTTTTGGAAATAAGATTGATATATCACGAACCCTAACATGCAACTTTCCACTTAAATAACTTCCTACAGTGTGACATTAAATCAGAAAAACAAGTCCAGAAGTCTGCCACTTTTCCATTAGGTGGATCTGGCAACACGGGATGGCACTCGCGCCCTCACAACGAGCTCTCAAAGCCCCGTTCACTGCGCAGCAAAATTAATTGCAAACCCTCATATGAGGTGGTTTAAACTTCTAATTAATCATTCAGAGTTTGAAATTTTATTTTTTAAGGTAAAAAAATGACCGAGGTCCGGACCTCGGTGACCTCATAGCTGGCTACGGCCATGGTCAAAGACATCATGTTTTTGAAGCTTTGATCATTGTAGCCAATCACAGACATAAATGTTGAGCGCGTGAACAAAATGGCCAATCAGAGACATATGTTGAGCGCATGAATGCAATGGCCAATCAGAGGTGTTTAAGAATCTGTTCAACAGCGCTCAAAATGCTAGAGGCAAATGCTGGTATCGATACATTTTTAAAATTTCAGTACCGATTTGGTACCTAAGTCTGTACTTTTCACACTGATACACTAATATTATAAATATATATAATTTTACCAAAGATTATAGCTCCTAAACCTTTTTTTATCAATGCTGATAGAAATTCTGTCGCTTCCACTGTCTCCTTCAAATTTTCTTTAATTTTCTGTCGTATCTCTTTGTTTGGCATCTTGGCTTTAGACTACTTCCTTTATAGAGTTTGCCTGGAAACTCGTTTCTGGAAATGTAACAATTTGAAGTTGAAATGTGAAATGTACCATAAAAGTCCTACATTTTAAGTGTGATGGCAGAGGGGGAAATGGCTCTAAGTCTTACTATTTCTTGAAGGGAGGCAGAAAAGAGCAGAAGAGATGAGAGAGAACAGACCTCAAGGTGCTTTATTGATCAGTGAATGCTATAAACCGTTAAAACATTTTCTCCCAAAGACGTCTGAGCCCTCTCGTGAATAAAATGGCACGTGGATAGCTTGAAAAAAAAAAAAACCTGTCACAAATGCAATATTGCTCAGTGGCGAATATGTAAAAGACATAAGTACAATACCTTTTTCATGAACTTTACACTTTCCTTAAACACGTAGCCATGGTTCCTTTGATTGAACCATCAGTTGAACATAATATTGATCTCTCTTCTAGTAGTAAACCTGTTCATAAACATTGAGAGCACAATAAAAGTAAAAATGCTCATCCAGCCCATCACACCAATTTAGTATATTTAACAATGGAATCGATATTCAATCACACAAAAATAAGAAAAATACAGATAGGCCTACATTGCAAAATACATTGCATTTCTCTTGAAATGGTGCCATTTGTGTACTGTCACCAACTAAATTAATAGGCCTATTTTTTTTCAGTAAGGTTGCATTCAATTGATCATAAGTGACAGTAAAGACATTTATAATGTTAAAAGATTACTATTTCAGAATAATGCTGTTCTTTTGAACTTTCTATTCATCAAAGAAAACATTTATTCACAAAAGTATTAATTAGCACAAATGTTTTCAACATTGATAATAAGAAATCAAATTAGCATATTAAAATGGAAGACTGGAGTAATGATGCTGAAAGTTTAGCTTTGCATCACAGGAAAGAATTACATTTTAAAATAATATATTCTGTCTCTAGTTATTACACACACATCTGTCACTGCAGACTACCAGTCCTTTTTTCATTGTTTTTTGATAAGGTCTGCCTCATGCCTTTACTACTGTCCATCACTGGAGAGCATGATGGTGCAATATACACCCAAAAAACGAAAATTCTGTCATTATGTCGTTCCAAACACATAAGACTTTTTTTTTTTTAGTTCTTCATGACTGTTCGCGTAGGAAGCTGTTGGGTGGAAACATTGTATCTTCATATTTTGTCTTTTTTGTGTGCATAAATCATTTCTATTGGTCACCTTCTGTGTGTTTTGTCAAATATTTAACCAATGAAATTAAAAAAGAGCTTTTGAATAAACCCCATAACTACATTGGCTCCTCAAAAAGGTCAAACCTCATACCTCCTCCCGCCTCGATCATGTATGAACTGTCATTTTGTACGGTCTCTGCTTGTTTACAATGCAAAGGTAAATAAAGAACTGGTTGTTTGAATAAGTACAGCATTTTCTTTACTCAAGAAACACTATGAGCCCTATTTTAACGATCTGACACGCAAGGATCAAACGCGACCAAGTAACTTTGTGGGTGGATCTCGGAAATCTAAAATAGGTTGGTCAGAAGTAGCTACATTACTCATAGGTGAGGTTTGGGCATAACGTGCAATAAACCAATCAGAGCGTCATATCACATACCCTTTAAAAGAAGGCCTCTTTGTTCCATGGCGGATTGCTATTATAATGGTGGATTTACCAGGCGCACGCCAGGAGCGATTCACAGCCGAGGAGACCGACGTTCTCGTCAGGGCCGTAAAAGACAGAGCAGTGACATTGTATGTGGATGGGAGAAACCCACCCAAATTAGCTTCGGTTAAACAGGCGTATAATAATTTGGGTAAATGTGTAAGCTAGATTATGCCTATTTTTCACATCTTGGACACCACAATGATTTCCCTCGTGTGGTAATATTTTTCCTTGTAATTATGTACGGTTTGCAAAAATGGGAACTGCTGCGTCTGTGTAAATGAGAGAAGCCAAGTATACACTTGTGCTGTGCACACGCTACATTATGGCCACGCATGCGCCCTTAAAATAGCTGAATAACTTGTCACTCACTGACTTTAGAGTATGTTCTTCCTGGTCTGTGTCAGAATTGTTTTCTGAAACTGCAAAATAGCACCAGGGAACATTTGTGCTGGAACACACCTCCTCTTTTCGCTGAACCGCCCCCGGGAGCGCAAGTTCATTCCCTAATTTACCGACGTGTGTCTGCGGAGGGAAAAGTCTGCTGTGCGTCGGGTGCAAAATAGGAATGATACATGCGTCGGTGTACAAAGTCAATTGCGCTGGGTGCGAGATAGGGCCCTATCTATGAAGACTAATGTTTATGGGCCTCATTTCTAAAATGTTGTGCAGAAACTGTCCTACATTTGATCTTACAAATTTTTCTTGCCAAGTGTGCGTACATGTGATTCAGTGAACGAACATAATCATAAAAAAACATACGTACACCTCTCTTCCAGATGTGAAATCTGTAAATTGCACATTCTAGAAATTGTGCGCAGCTGAATGGTTTCAGATCTCCACCTTGTAAATGCTTCCTAATTTATGTCGTTAACATATATCAGAGCACCAGTGAACATCCAAACCCTTTATCCATTTTCAAATACCTGCAGTACTCTCTGCCACAAGGAAAAGTGTGTACATCTACTTAGACCCTGATGTGGCGCTGAGCACTTTTCCACGTCAAAGACCGTTCTTATAAATATGAACGTTGGTGTGGATTTTACTCTAAGTTCAAAGTTGTGCTTGCACAGGTTTTATAAAGGAGGCCTGAGGAGAGTCTTAGTCTAGCAGTTGTTATCGAGCCATAGCCAGTACTGTCTTAAATATTATAAATGATAATATTATATAATTATTATAACTTATAATATATTATATAAATTCTATATAATCAGTGAGATGATGAAAACGTAATGCGATGCAGTTACTGCCTCAGATGTGGCCGTTTTAATGATGGACAAAAACAAAAAAACCTCTGACATTCACTGGTGAAAAACCTTGTACCATTTGAACTTGATTTTGGTAAAATATTAATAATATAGTGACTCATGTAAGTGTCTGACCAAACATTTCCTGCAAAGTTTTTGGGATATAGCAGCAGCAACGATATAATGAAAATGACTAATCTTTTAGAGAAGAGAACTTTGAGAGAAAGTTTCGTAAAAGATGTTTATTCACTGGAAACTACATTTGGATCTTAATTTATGTTTGTTCCATACAAATCAACTTGAAACAGAGATATCAAAGTGCAGAAGTCATATTGGCTGCTTTTATGAAACTTTTAACGGGTTTTTGTGTGTCCTATTGGACTTTTCAGTCCCATTTTCTTTTTTGTATGGAAAGAGTGTCCTGAATAACATTCACCTCTTATGCCCCACAGAAGAAAGAAAGTCATTTGGAACAACATGAGGGTGAATGAATATTGACAGACCTTTAATTTTTGGCTGTTAACATCGACAGCCTAGTGTAAATACTACTTCAACTTTTGGCTCTGGAAGGAAACCAGGTGTTGTTATTTTTTTTATTTATACTGGAAGGTAGAATCTGTGTATATGTGCGTGTGTGTGTGTGTGTGTGTGTGTGTGTGTGTGTGTGTGTGTGAGAGAGAGAGAGAGAGGACCGCAGCTCCAGCTGGCGTTTGTGTCTCTCTTTCACACACACACACACACACACACAGTCACTAGGGTTCAGTAAGCCATCTGCCAAGACACTAGACTGATAAAGACACATCATCCAAACAAGTATTACATCTCTCTCTGTCTGTCGCTCGCCTGCCAGTACACACACACACAACAACAAACAACTGCCATTTTTTTGTCAGCTAAACACCGACGACAGTTTACGCAAAATAAACGTGCAATTATGTCTCCAAATTGAAAGTACGATTTTCTTTGCCAGCGTTTCCACATTGGATGAAAAATCGGCACACTAGCATCAACTAGCTTCAACGGGTTCACGCATTTGATGGACTGCTACAGCTCTCCGGTCTGCTTTCCTGCAGATAAACAACATTACGCAAGACTAATGATGAACAAAAACCAGAGTGACTCCTTTTTTTTGCAATGCAAACTATGTGTTTATTTACCGCTGTGAAGTCCGCTAAATGGAAAATCAAATAATCAATTCATGAAACAAGAACAAATCTCTAGTTGCCGCTTTTAAGCAAATGTGCAGCTTAGTGCGGCTCCAGATTCAGTTGATCACGAAATCCTCTTTGACCGCGTGCAGTATTATGCAGTCCGCCCTGGCACTGTTCCTAATTGGCTGCGGATTTACCTGTAGAACTGAGAAATGTCACAGCATGTGGGGTACCTGCTTGAAGAATGAGCTACTGAGGTGTTTCCTGAGGCAGCGTCTCAACACTGTCTGTGTTGGTTCTTATTTATGTGACTGGTGGTGGAACAAGGGAGACTGAGCTCATCAAATATTTATTCGAAAGGAATTGAACCAACTAAAGTGTTAAAGTTATCTTATGGTTTAATCAATTTGCTCAGTACAAAGCTAAAATGGCAAAAAAGGCTGAGGCAAAAAACTCTAGATTACCTTCTAATAAGCTCGTTTGTGCTGATTTGCCGATGTCACCACGAGATATCACAGTCCCAGGATTCATTTTTGAATTTTTTTAATCCAAAATGGTGCATCATCATACCTGTTTGTGGTTAATAATGAAACGGGTTAAAAAATTATCAATCAATAGGCAATATATAAATCTGCCAAAATAAAAAGATGAAGAGCAGGGTTGTGTGCCGTTCACAGTTGATTTGAGAAAACAATTTAGATTTCAAACAAATTCCTGAATTTTAATTGAGGTACCAAACATGATGCAGAATTGTAAATCTAATTTGAATATAAATGGAACTAAAATTAGTTGAAATTTAAAGTAATTCATATAATATATGCATTTTAAATAGAAGAACAAAGCTTGTCAAAACATGGATGGATGGAACACATAGTAATAGATAGATGGATGATGAATGGATATTTAGTAATCATTCAGATCGATTGGTGGGTGGGAGGATGGATCGACAGATAGTAATCATTGAGATAGATAGATAGAACAGAGGATGTATGTGTGTGTGTATGGGGTGATGTATGTATGTATGTATGTATAGACAAAACTATCCTGTCTGAACTAATATTGCTTCTATTAATGATTTTTGAGCTACAATTGACATCTGTGATTTGATGCACTAATTTGGGAGTGTTCATGATGTCTGCAGGTTTTAATAGAGAGTGTTCGTCACAACACGCCATGATGTTAATAATTATAACACAATGTATATAATTAAGGAAGGGACTCAGTTTTCTTAATTGATATAATTGTCTAAAGTGGACACTCTCCTTTGATTGAATTCTCCTTGTAAGTTGGATTTGATGCCAGCATTACTTAAACCACCAGCTGTTATTTTACCATAATGTTGACAAAAAGGTCTAAATCCATATAATGAAGGTTAACCAGGCAGTGTGACGAGAAATTTAGCATTAGTTTATGTATTTGACAAAAGTCAAAAGAAAACAACAATCACAGATATTTCTAGTTCGCTCTTAATTTGCTCTGTACAAATATAGAGGTGTAAAATCATAATATAGGACTGCGAAACACATTTACCTGATTTAGACTTTGTGTTTTGTATGTTTCAAACCACCTACCCCGGATTGTATTAAATGCATTTTGGAGAGTATTACACTTGGTAAAGATTTGAATTTCAATTTGAACTCAAACATTATTAACCAACTCTTTGAAACCAAATGATTAATTCTGTGCAATGCTATGAAACAGCAACAAATTTTTTATTTGTGGGTATACAAAGTGTCCTACTAAAGGCCTTTTTAACTGAGTACCAATTGAACGTACCAGGACTTATTTTGTAAAATATAAGATATGTAAAATCATGGTCCGTCATTCTCACTGAAAGGTTCACAAACTGTATGCTTTAATTACCAGCTGGCAGGAGCGCTAAAGCTCTTCTGAACCCAAAACGTTATGCTTAATACAGAACTTAAGACTCACACCAGAGGCAAAAGTGAACATCACACCAAATGCACTGGATTTCCTACAAAAAAAAAAAAAAAACACTCATTAGCGTATTCGTCCCTGCATGACCTCAGTCCCGGTATAATGTGGATGCAATATGGAGATGCAGTCCCAATTTCCCACAAGGTGCTCAAATTATCCATGTTCTCCTAAACCAAGATGAAATCATATGGTGAGGGCAGAGGCAGCGTTTCTTTCTCTCTTTTTTTTTTTCTACTTTGAAACCGTAAAAAGCCTCAGATTATCTGAGGACACCAGAATTGTTGAACAGTGAATTTAGGTGAAAAGTAGAAGTCACAGAGGGATGTTTCACAAATACTTTGAATGCAGAAATGATTCTTACTTTCTTAAATGTGATTATTGTGATTTTTATGTCGCCTTGTAAAGAAAAGCGTCAGTTAAAAACAAATGATCATATAAACTGAAACACTTTGACCTTAACTTAAGTTAAAGAAATATTATTGTCAAGATTTACACCCTAGACATGCCATTTTTAGCAGGCACTTTCAATGCAACTTCCAAAACAAAATATATTTAATGTATTTTAAAGGGGTACCACTAGCAAATGGGCTTTCAATAAAACTTGGCGGCCAATGCAGTAGAAAGGAACAAATAAATCAAATCAGTGCAACCTGACTACAGAAAACAGAAAAAATGCTGTTGTATTCCCTTTTGCCAATTATGTAGGGAAACTTCAACATCCATAATGCACTGGGCAAAGTCACTCCCACCAGTCTTCTAGGGATACGCTTGACCACAATCAAATATCGCCTTGCTTTAGTAGGAAATACTTTTTAGCAAACTTTGTCATAATGGTATTGGCTAGTGTTGATTTGTTTTGGTGCAAGAATTCAAAGAGTAAACGTTTAGCAGGACTGAGTTACTTTCGGTTTCCAGTGAAGGATCCAGTACGCTGTAGGCAGCGGCTAAAGGCTGTAAAGAGTCGCGAATACAGAGAGAACAGCGCAACAGACAATCTGAAAAACCTTTGTTTTTTAGTTGATGTTTCAAACTGGATGACCATGAACACAGTGTTTTAGGCCAAATGGAAGGGAACAACTGAAAGGAAAGAATTGTGACCAGATGTGAATGATCAGCCACAGATTTGTCATTTCTGAAAAATTTGTTCATTACAATTTAACTTTCTCACTAAATGATGTTGGTACCATTGTAAAGAGAAAACACAAGTGATGTCATTACCTGTAACGGCAGAAGAAGAAAAAAAACATCATATCATAAATTTCATCCTTCCCAGACAGCGGCCTAGAGCCGGCTCACATCTGGGCTGTGTGGAATCCAAGTGTACCAGATGTGGGCCGGATCTGGGCCGACACTATGTAGGTGTCTGGGTTGTTATGGGATATGTCGTCCATCAAAATACAATCAACGAAAAATGTATTATTTAACAACTACATCTGATGGACTTGTTTTCGTCAAAACACTGCTCCACCACATATTGTGCGACATAATACTCATCACTCAGTATTTCAATGAGCAGACAAATGACCTAAATAAACAAACCCACTATTGAGGTGATTAAGTCACACTCGTAACACACACTCATTCTTGCAAAACCTGATATAATGCTTTTAGTACAGCTATACATATTTTTTCCACACATTTATCCAGTGTGTTAGCAAAAGCTGTGATAAAAAAATTACATTGCCATGTGTTTTTGTGCTGGAACAGATGCTGTCAATACAGTAAATGTTCCCTCCGTACCATAATATATACTGTAGTTGACCTTTTTAGATGAAGTTTAAGTTACAGTAATTTGGCAGTCTTTACCAGGGTAAGGCCTCTAGTATCACATGGTATTCGGTGTAAAATGCATGTATTTTGATGCAACAGAAAGCCTACCTGATCTGTCTCCTGATCAGTATGCAAGGGCTGAATATACATAAATTCAATACTACAATATTCAATACAATACTATACTTGCAGTACATACAGTATAAAATATCTCGAGGCACGAATGTACCTAATACAAAAGAAACATCTTGATTAGCAATTCATCATTTGTGTGAAATTAGAAGCATTCTGGTGCTGGAATGTGTTGTTTTTTAAATCGTGCGGAAGGCGACAGTGTTCTCAGTGTCTCCACACAGATGAGTGCTTCAATCTATCGCTTAAGGCTGTTGTGGAGACTATTTGTTCCGGTGAAATCACAAAGCAAGATGTACACAAACATGTCCCTGCTCTAGATATAAAATCACTGATGAACATCTTTGGTTTTAATAAAAAAAAATTAACGATTCGAGGGTGGATCAGAACCCAGAACCTCTTGGATGCTTAAAAATTCTACCACCCATCCATTATGACACGAAATTTTAATGCGGATTACGTATTTATCCACTAGAGACTAACAATATATTAAATTGTGGAAGATGTAAGGATGAAACTATCAAATTAAACATGAGTTTAGTTACCTTCAGTTCAGGACCACTTTTAAGAATAATAAACAATTCAATGTATTGACAATTCTTGAATTTGGTAACATTTTTAGGCTCGAAGGGGCTAAGCTTCCATACTAGATAGTTTGAGATACATCCTTGAGGCATACTGTACATCCCACTAGCCTGATAATATCCAAATGTTTCTTGGCTACATACATGTACACATTGCTGAAAGAGATACAACAACTGCTAAAGATTGGCACATGGCAATGTGAACAATTAGTAGTGCAATCAAAACAGTTTCTAAGCAGAAATCCAAATGCTTTATCATAGAGATGCTAGGAGGTGGAGGTGGGTGCACGGTGCGACAGACTGAGGAGCGTGCGTTTGAATGGACTTAAGGTTGATTAGCTGTGTGTCAACGGATATTGTTAGCGATCAGCGGTCTGCCTAAACTATAATTGAATTCCATTTGATCACTCAAGCTCCGCTTCACTCAAGCTCCATTCAATCACTTAGGACCACTTTTGAGAATAATAGAATTTATTGACAATTCTTGGATTTGGCGAAAGGCTTAGGCTCTAAGGGGCTGCCATACTAATCAGTTAGAGATAAATCCTTGAGGCATAAATCCCCTAAACACAATAGCGTATTTCAAAGTCAATGAGTCGGGATCGATTTCATAACTGACTAGAGACTGTGTGTTTGCTTTCTGCGCCACTGTTTTCCCTCAAAGGATAGCTGCGACTACTATAGGATATAATTCTAGTTGTGCAGTACATTGGAGATCAGAAGGCAGATTTATTTTAATTGGCCAAGAATCAGCAAACCACTGGTCCTGAAATATGGCTCCGAAACCTATAGAGGAGGCCGCATCAGTGAAAAATCGTAGGTCAGGGGAAGTTTCATAATGATCATGGTAGAAAAAGGAAATGCCATTCCAAGACTTGCAAAGTTTAACCCAAAACACTACATCTGACCTGCAGCCTTCATCTAAAAATGTTTTGCTTGAGAGTGTGGGTAATCAATAACTAGGAAATCGCCCAGCAGGTGGAGCACAAAAGGCAGTTTACAATTATTGGATAAGATCCAACACAAGGCTTTCAGATAAAGAGTTGAAGATGTGTGGGCTACTTTTGCAACCAAAGGCTTAAAATCTTGTTGCGCCTCCTAATGCAAATAGGTGCCACTGGGACGGGTGGAGGGGCGTGATTTTAAATGCATCGGTTATATCAGCTTTCCTTAACCAAGCACATCTGCCGGCAGTGTTAAGGCGAGACACGGCAGGCAAAAACATCGTTTTTTTTTTTCACTGGTCAATTTTGAGATTTTGGGCTATTTGTCTTGTCTTCTTTCAGACTTGTAGTGAAAAAAAGTCCAAAATACACATTTAGGTCTTTATTTTACTACACTTTGTCTATTTGCGTGTGTAGATTTCGCCTAAATTCAACAAAAGTTGTCGTTCTAAATCAACATGCTGCTCCGCGATCGCTGTCTCGACCCTGTCATCACACACACCGTTGGAAAGCTCTCTCTCTCCTGTACATTGTTGTCGGATTCAAATATAGTAATTTCCTTTTAATCAGCAACCAATCATGAAAGTACAATGGGCATTTAACTCTAAAAGCGAAATCTCATTGGCTGATGTCAATTTCTGACAACGTGATTCGGTCAGATGCATCACGTGACGTGCTCTGACATTTAGATGTGTGTTTTTGACTGTTTTTCTGTTCAGTTGAAGGCCATAAATGCTGTGTTATAAGTTGGTTTGTATTGTTGTTGCTAATGATTTGATAAGATATTGTGTCTGTAAAAGTTGTTACCACTAAAAAAAGTATGAATTTTTACATTACAAATCTTTAAATGCTGTTTTCTCAAAATGGGTTTTTTGTCATTCTCCAGTAGAAACATCTCAGCCTGTGTAGCACCTATGTACACCAAACTTTCCAGTTATACACTTAGCAGTATTCTGAAGATATTTTCAGAGGGATTTGTTAATAAATCATTCCTGGCCTGATTTATGTGACATTTTAATAAAAAAAACATGGCGAAAATGTATTTAAGGCTATGGACAGTATATTTTGATTTCCTAGGTAGTGAAAGCATATATCCTGAAATCCCTCTGAAATTCTTTTATCATCTTGTGTGTAAACAAAATGAAAAAATAATTTTGCACCTGGCTTTATCATATGTTCAGAGCTATCTACCGAAAATATATGCAAAATTGTGCATATTTAATGAGATAATGCCTCATTTGCATAATTAAACATACAAATTTCAAACACTTGTAATACAATTTTTTAATATACTTGAGTAAGTAATCAACTGAGAAAGTTTCATAGTGATATCTATTATTTAAAAATTTTACCCTATTCACCTGTAGTGTCTCGCCTTGAATGAATTTAATGGTGTGGTCGATAGTTGCATAATAAAGAGAAAAAGGCTTGTGATATACATAAACCACCGTAAGACATCGCTAGATCTGATATGATGGCGAGGTAGGTGTCCAGTTCTTGCCTCATTTCAGGTTGAATTCCACAAATAATGTCTCTTTACACTCTGAAAGCGATGTTAAATTAGGCCTTGCTTAGAGAGTGTGGGGTCACTTTCTTTTAATGCCATAGATACGTCACTACAGTCTACAACCCGTTTATCGCTAGATTCAGAACATAACCAGTTTTTTACTAAATTAATGTTGTTACCTGCCAGGATTTGAGCCTTCAACTGATTGCTGGTGGGAAAAAATGTCACTCCAGGTGAAGATCAATACCTGAATCGTCCAGGAAGGGATATAGACTGGAAGTATGTTGCTGGTTCTCAAAGACTTGTACCCTTACATCCATGTGAGATAAGCATTTTGAATAGAAGATAAAATAAGATGAGATCCTGAGGACTTTTGCATTTCTTTGAAAATGTGCATTGCATTTTTGTGTGGCTTTCCATCCGGAAGGTCATGGAGTAGAGACTTCTGATGGGGGAATACACTCTTGTTGCTATGCAGTTTCTGAGAAGAGTTAGAATAGATCTTCGTGGCTGGCATGTGGCGGAATCTGGATATTCTGTTTATGTAGTGCGGGCGGGATTTTCTCAAGAGGTCAATCATTGATAGATGAAGATTTTGCAGCTAATCTGGAGCTTTGTCTTGGAGGTGGTTGGGTGTCTATGGATATTTCATTGATGTCAAGGTGGTTGGATTGAGTTTTCTCTGACGAATCCACGAAGAGGATGGCATGTTCTTCCGTATCAAAGAAAGGTGAGGAATAATGCTTTTATTAGTCGCATGTATGGTTTGGGACTGTGATCTCTATGGCGCAGATGTCTGTGACAGACTGAGGAGCATACATTTGAATGGGCCTAAATGTTGTGGTTGATTAGAGTAGGTGGAGTAACGGATCAGCTGATATTGTTAGCAGTCAGCGGTCTGCCTGAACTAGGCTTGAACTCCATCCGATCACTCGAGCTCTATTTCTATGTCAATAAATGAAACACGATGTACTTTTGAAATTGATTTTTGGACATCGTAATGTTATTTATTGTGCACTTATTATTGTACATTTCTGATATAACCAGCAAAAAAGTTTTAAAATGAAGTTACGCCACTGCTTGAAATAAATGTTGATAACCCTTTGACAAATAAAGATGAATTTCTCGGTCCTGGTAACTCGGACAAGAAGGAAACATTGTTAATTTACGTATACTACTGACATTATAACAATACAAATTGGTTCAAAATCAGCAAAGTTAAAAAATACAAATGCATGACACAATCTATAGATAATTTGTACTTTTTAGTGATTTGAAAAGATTTGCAAGCCAGTCATTGTCAGTGAAATTAACAAATTTTCCACAAGCATCACAACTTCCAAAACCGACAGCCATCACCATATGCATAGTACATTTTTTGGCACAGTTTGATTTCTAGTACCCCAGAAATCAATAAGCACGTTAATCCGCTCTGGCCCTCTTAGCAACAACAAAAACAGATTTGCAACAAGATTTGAATCACAGATGCACCATAAAAAGGAACATTAATCCACAAAATAGCGTGAAGTGTCTCACATTTGCTAAACAATACTGTTTTACACAGTGCTATACTTAGCAAGCTAGCTATCTTGAATATTGCCAGCCTTTAGATATACAAAGCCACTTGTAGTTGGGGACATAATTGAAAACGGAGCTGTCAAGTCGGATATTTTCTGCTTCCCGTAGTGGTTACATGAAAAGAACTTTTTCGGTTATAAAAAGTTTCGGTTTTTTTCAATGGTAGAGCTATGCCCTCGTATCTCCTGATATTAAGACGATCTCGGTCTCAAGTCGGACACAATTTCTAACCGCCATTCGCTGTTTCAAGTCAGATGCTGTGAAGTGCCGTGTGAAGTCTAGAGCGTCACTGCAGCTGCCTTGAGAAACTCCAGTCTCTATAGAAAGTGTTTTGAGACACAAAAGCATTTTTTTCATTCTTTTTCATGAAGTGAGCATTTTGAAACCACATTTTTTTTATTCATATGTTGTCAGATTTCATTTCAAATAGGTATGAAATTTAGTCATAAGCTTGGTGAACAGATTTGGAGAATTTGATGTTTCCACATTCAAAAAGATGAGAGATGCACTAGCACGACCTGAGAGGCGTTTAAAAGATGGCTGCCGAGTGAAATGACTTGCACTAAAGGGACTTTCATATGATACTATTTTACAAAAGAATTGAATCTGTGGATGTTCTTTTTATTACTTTGTACAGATTATGCTTATTTTTTCTGTTTTTGGCAACAGGCTAAAAGGCGACAAGCTCTGATCCAAAACCTATTTTCCATTTTATAAGGATACTGTAAGTTTTGATCTTACATTTCATTTTTATTGGTAGTTTGTGACAAGCACAGTGCTGCATAATGTTTCATTAGCCTCAGGAATGTGGACTTATTGTTCACAAATCAAAATCCAGTCTTGTAATTTGATACGTGCCCCAAATTCTTTTCGATCATCATCTCAGATTTGACTTGCAAAACAAGGACTTGATGTCTGATAGGAAGATGCTTCACTGATCCCTCAAGGGCAATTCAGGCATTTTTCATTTGCGTTTTCAGATTCAGATTTATAGGACGGTAAACAATCATACTATGTTACACAAGCACAAATACAAAGATTATGGATTACAGTGATTTTGACGGCGAATGTGTAATGATGACACGGTCTGCTCTGGGAGCCACAGATGACCTGTCAGTCATCACAGACGGGCTCTGTGAGCGTTTAGACAGGCTTGGCTCTTCCCATCCATTACTCTGATCAGTAATGTATGAGCTGATTCAGGCTTGGCTAAACGTTCACTGCGTGGTAGACACATCCGTCTCACTCCATCTTCTGTAGACACATGCTCTCGTTCACACACCAAGAATCCATGCATTTCATCGTGCGCATATAATATCCGTTCAACCCGTGTTAGTGACATTTACCACACATACAATTAAATTTTTTAATTTATTTTTTTTGGGATGGTATACCATAGTAGTACCATTATTTGTTGCATACAAAAAAATTACCACGGTAGACGACCTCATTGAATACTATGTCCAAAAAAGTCCAAAAAACTACAGTACAAATGCTGCTTGTTACGTTCATTTTCATGCATTGTTGCGTCCTGAAATGTGTCAGATCACAATTCATCATGAAATACATAGGACATTATGTATTAGGGCTGGGTAATAAATATCGATTTCTCGATATTAATCGATTCTCATTTTTACGAACCGATATCGATTCTTAAATCTCAAGAATCGATTAGTCATCCTGTTTCATTTGAATGAATGGAACATTGTAGCACACATCCAAAACATCGCAATAATCTTTGTCCTTTGTCACTATTGATATGAAACAGTCAAAATTTTCAAATTACGTCCATTTTCTTTCGAAATTCAAAAACATAAATACCGTTTTGGCGCTGTGGCGTGAGATCGCTCTTGCGCAGCTCAAGAGAAGCAGCAGCGCGGAGCGCTTTGATCTCTTCCGCCTTAATAATAGCTGCTACCAGTTACAGCGCAAAATAAACATGAATGAGCATCTGAAAGTGTGTTAAAAGATAGAGTACAACTTATCGAAATCCGTATCATGTCACAATCATGTCGCTCAATCAGTGTTTCAACCGTGGTTAAACAGCTTGTAGCCTAATCAATGTCATGTATCGTCATATTTACCTCTGAAAAAACACATGTGACCATAAACTCGTTAGTCAGCCAGAAAAATTTACTCTAGAGAGGAGCATTTTGCAAACATATGCATTATAATCTTAATGTTCTTCAATATTTAATGCATATTTGAATAAATCTATGACAGCCACCATTTAAATGTTTATATTTCATATAATCTTCTTGTTATAAAAATAAATAAAAGTGTACTTTAAAGTCCCTGTAAAGGCAATAAAAAAAAAAAAATTCTAAACACATTATAAATGTTAGAAATGTATTGCTAAAACATATTACAAAGACTGAACTGTGAAGTACTGTTTGTATAGCTACAAAACAGTTAATTATTACCTTCATATTAGGCTAATGAAGCCTAGTAGGCTACAACTAGACTCCCATAGTTTACAGAATTAGTTAAGAGATTTGATTTCCTTGAGAAAATTTGCCATTTATTGTAACTGATATCCAAAATAATCAATATTGAATCGAATCGAATCGTAATCGAAATCGAATCGAATTGCAAGCTTGTGAATCGAAATCAAATCGAATTGTGAAATTTGTGTCAATACCCAGCCCTATTATGTATATTAGCATAAATGCCATTATAAAGACATTACTCTTCTTCTATAGTCAATTCTCAGCCATTTAACACACGATATCCTTTAGCTTCCGAGTAATAGGTCACATGGCATTTACGGCTCAGATGATGTGCTCAAACATAACACGTCAATGTGAAATCGTTTACTTCCTTAATGCCTGTTACTCTTATTGTGAACACTACTCTTATTCTGGTACAAAACACAATGCATTTTTCACAATGCAATCAAAAATAAAGCACCACCCAAGATTTATCCTTATATTCTTCACTTGGAAAATACAGAAGCTCAAATAAACACCTGTTTTTGTACAGAAGAACATAATACACTGATGAGCCAAAACATTATGACCACTCATAGGTGATGCAATTTTTTTTAAAATAATTTCTCAAGGTCAAAAGTCAAGTTATGTGAACAGTTACCCCCGTTTCACACCGCAAGCGTGAGCAGCTTGTATTTTTTTCGGCGTGCATGTTAATCAATGAGTGCGTTCACACCGCGAGCAGGAGCAGCGCGTGAGCGTCGAGCAGGAGCGTCGCGTGAGCAGCAGTGAAGCGGGGGTTTCGGCGGCGAGTCTATTTTTGTTGCGCCGCTCACGCTCAATTAAAGTGAAAGCACACTTTTGATGGACGAAATTAATATGATTTCACACAAAAAGTGCCCAAAACGCACAGAACTTGCATGTCTAGTGTGTTTTAACAAGAACTGCAGTATGTCAGAAAAGAAAATGAAGAATCACAAATTTTTATAGAAAATGTACCCATTAAACTTGTTTTTAATTATTCAGTTTACCGGGCTTTAAACAAACTTCATGTCTATCAAGTTTGACCAACTTCTAAAAACAAATTTAACAAGTCTTTGTAAAGAAATGCTTATATGTAGCCTGGGAGCCGCTGTTGTGACGCTGTACAAACGCTTCCAGTGTGAATACTCGCGCGCGTCTGCAGCTGCAGTGACGATGTAGTTGCGCTGTCGTGCTGCTCACGCGCCGCTCACGCTTGCGGTGTGAAACGGGGGTTAGTCAAGACACGAGACTTTTACAAGGGACACATTTTTATGGCAAGCCGACTGAGTCAGAGTATCTCTGAAACGGCAAGGCTTGTTGCTCTCGGTCAGCAGTCCTGAGAATTTACCAACAGGTCAGAGGAGGGTCAAACCACAAACCAGTGACTTGGGTGATTTGGCACCCAAGGCTCATTATTCATGAGGACAACGAAGGCTATCCCATTTGGTCCGAGCCAACAGAAGGTCTACTGTGGCAAAAATTTTATTGATGGTTATGGGAGGAATCTGTCAAAACAAATAGTGTATCACACTCTGCTGCGTATTGGACGGCATAGCTCCAGTGTCCACCATTGAAAGCACCATTATGGGCACGCGAGCAGTGGAAGAAGGTTGTCCAGACTGATGAGTCATGTTTTCTTTTACGTCACATGGACGGCCGTGTGCGTCATTTACCTGGGGAAGTGATGGCACAAGGACGCACTGTGGGACAATGACAAACCGTTGGAGGGATTGTGATGCTCTGGTCAATGTTCTGCTGGGAAACCCTGGTCGGGCCATTCATGTGGAATGACGGGACGTGCCTCTTTCAGCAGGATAATGCACCTTGCCACACCGCACACATTGTTCAGGAATGGTGTGAAGAGCATGATGAAGAGTTCAAGGTGTTGCCCTGGCCTCCAAATTCCCCAGATCTCGATCCAATTGAGCATCTGTGGGATGTGCTGGACCAACACGTTCGATCCATGGTGGCTCCACCTCGCAACCTACAGGACTTGAAGGAGAATGTCTTTTGTGCCAGATACCACAGGACACCTTCAGAGCTCTTGTAGAGTTCATGCCGTGGCGCTGTTTTGGCAGCACGCGGAGGACCAACGGCATATTAGGCAGGTGTTCATAATGTTTTGACTAATCTGTGTACACACACACAAAAGTTTGGGGTCATTCCCCAATGTCTTCTAACTGAAAACAGTTATTTTAAATTGCAATATTTCACAATATTCCTGTTTTTGTCAAATAAAAACGTTTAAAAAACATTAAAGTAATCTTACCCACACCAAAAACGTTTGAACAGTAGTGTATGTGATTTAACAATATAATCAAAGTTCAGTTCAGTAGTTCTAGTAGCTACTACAGAAAATGGACTCAACCTTCAATTTTCAAAAGCCAAAAATTATATAAAGGAATAAATGTTAAAACAATTACAACGCAATGTATAGGCAGTAGCCTATGCCTGTTAACACCAGACTAGTGTTAAATAATTTTGTGAATGATTTATCGGTGCACGTCCAAATTCTAAAAGCGTGTCTGTTATTTTTTGCTCTTGCACATGGCAATTCACTTGATCTGTGTTCACTCTTGCAATTCTTTAGTCAAGTGTTCATGTTTCTGGCCTTACAGACGAACGCATACGTGACAAAGAACTCCAAACGTGTCAGATCGACGAAAGAAAGAAACTCTAAATATACCTTTTCGTAGGCTGCGTCTATAAATACGCATCACGTTGAGAGCACTCCCTCTGAATAATGCACGTTTTAAAGTGAGTCCTACTGCTCTCATTTGAATGATAGATGTTAAATTTCATGCACGTCAAAAATAGATTTCCCGAAAAGGAGCCGGTGGATGGAGGAGGGTGCACTCCTTCAGAAATCATTTCCAAAAGAGCGGGCGAGTCCTTTCTTGCTCACTCCATCTCGCTCATTCTATGATCTGCACTATATTTAGCTCAGAGAGGTCTATTTTTGTCCTCACGTGCCAGACAGACTCCCCTCACGCACTCGGAGATCTCGTGCAAAATTCCCCCCGTCCTTTCTTCCTCCCTCCCTCTACGCCTCGCTCGCTCCGCTCTCAGTCTCCCTCTATTTTTCAGCTTCTAATTTGCTCCATCTCTCTCTGATCCGAGCGTTTTGCCCCTCGCTTTTCATATTCTATCAGCCTCTCTCTCTCTCTCTCTCTCTCTCTCGCTCTCTCTCTCTTTCTCTCTCTCTCTCTCTGTGTCGCGTGCCAGTTGTCAGGTGTCCAGCTTTCGGCAGAGAGAGGAGAAAACATGAGGAGAATATAAACAGGACCCGACTAATGAGCCAAAGCCTGAGAGGGAGAGAAAGAGATGGAGAGAGAGGCCAAGAGATAGTAAGAAAGGGCTGTCTGGTGTCACTTTGAGCTTTTTCCAGATCTATTTAATTAATCAGAAATAGGAGGGAACGTGACGGAACTGATCTGTATTTCTATATAAAGTAACCTTATTAAATGTGACATATTTCAATTCTGTCACAGATGACCGTTGTTAAAATTGGACAATGAGCAATTTAATTAATTCACGCTGCCATTTAAGGAAGCTTGAATCTTTCTGAATAAATTGCACGATTCATTTAAAGCCATTGTTAAATGGACCCGATTTACATTTTTAATACACGTTCAGGGTCATATTGTGAACGATTCATCAGATGCATTGTCTTTATAACCTTTGATCAAAATCTAATAACTTCCTCTGACATTGAAATTAATTTCCTTTTGCCTGGCATCACCAACCTCTTCATTTTTCAACCCCTCCCCTCAGAATAAACGCTATTTTTTTTTACGATCCAATCTATTCCTGATGGTTAAAATCAAGTACTGCCTTAGATTTATCCTCATTGATTATCCTGTTTCACTTGGAAATATGGCAAGAACTACTTTCCTCCGCTTTTGAAGAACTTTAACAATAAGTGGAAGGGGTTGCATGAATGTGGAAAGGTTCAATACAAAATAGGGTCTATCTTTTCTAGTACTACAGAAAATGGACACATCCTCATTTGTAAAAGGAAAACTGTATTTTACATCACATACTGACATTACACTGCACTTGAATAAATGTTAAACAGTACACCATTAGGGAAAGTAGCCTATAGGCACAAAACATTTTGGCCCTGTTTACACCTGGTATTAAGATGCGATTTGGTTGTCCGGACAAGTAGATGACGCAAAATACAGGTGTAAACAGGGTCTAAAACGTTTTAAGCTTTCAACCACTTCCAGAGAAACGCATTCGACCGAATACTTTCGTAATGTAAACGCTCATGTCGAATGTGTTCTTACAACAACAAAAGACCGCCTACTGAGTCTGACTTAATTAAATACTACTATTCTTTTCTACAATCATCATTTTACGTTAAGTAAATTGTAATTTCCTTGCTTTACCCTGGTCTCAAACAAGGCGACTAATGAACGACACTCGTCTCATTCGTGGAGGTGGAAAAAAAAGTTATTTGTGACCAAGATTTATTGTGAAAAGGAATGATTCTGCTGTTTTTGTCAATTTTAAGTTTTAATATAAGTAGGCATGGTTAAATGTTACCAGTTGCTTGAGCAACTTAATATATAATCTATATAGAATTAATTCATCAAATAATAAGATGTTTAAAGTGTTTTAACGTGAATACGTCTATTAAAGAGACAACTCACAAAAACTTTGCTTAATTCGCAACACATTCGTACGCACGTGAATTTGTTCTTAACCTCTTTCTAATGTTGATGAATTGTAATTGAGCGACCACGTACCCAAGATAAGTAATTTCTTATTTACATAAAACACGCCCAAACCATGTCCATATAAGGGCGTTACACACACACACACACACACACACACTTTTCTTTCATCACTCTCATCAAACATGCATTCTCTACAGGTGTTCTCGCTATAACACCTTTTCTAACTTTTACTGTTAGTCCTATATATATGATGAAATATAACCGAAATAAGATCTATATTTACAAACTTTGATTTTAAGCAAAAAAGTTTTTGAAAATCTGACAAAGACAATATGTTCAAGGCTGTGTACTTAAAAGCTTTAGTGAGGGAAAGAAGTACAATCCCATGAAGCATTGCGAACAGCAAAATCAAATTAAAAACAATGAAGAAATGTTGACTATATATATAAAAACATTTCAAATTGACTGCAAAATGTATACAGTGTATATTATATATATATATATATATATATATATATATATATCACACACACAAACAAGTAGTTTGAGAGTAGAACGATCAAGTCATTTGCAGTGATTCATGGGAGTGGGCGGAGCTAAAGAGATTAAAAAAATTTCTGATTGGTGTAATTTTCTGCACAGCATCATGGGTAATGTAGTTTTTCACCAGGAATTCCACTGTTAAACACGATTATTTTAAAAAATACGCTGAAATAACATAGGCTGACGGCTACAACAGAAGCAAATACCATCGATTAACCTCATAGCTGACAGTAGGTCTGTCTTTTAAAGGTATATAAGGTTTATAACTCAAATCAATTTCCTTATGGAGAAAATAGAAGTTTTCTTTCCGGAACCTGACTGTTGCGCTCTATAACACTAATGTGTGCTGGAAAAATGAATGCTGCATTTTTAGCTATGTCACTAACAAAATATTAAACCTACAATACAAATTCAACTGAAAAATTACAATAATTGATAGAACATAAATAAAAAATCTGAAAATAAAATAGAAATAAGCAACTGAAAATAAAGCATTCATTTCATAACCAACAGTCATGCTGATAAACAGTAAATACCAAGAGGATTCTTGGTGACATAATCAGAAATACACAACTAACAGGATTATTTAGAAACGCATTTTCGCATTGAAGAAATTAAGAGCTTTAACTAAAAACCTTCAACGCCTTCTAGTGCAAACAAGATATTTGCGTGTCTTTACAAACTGAGGGACGAGTCAAATATGATGTCTGTGGTTATACTTTATATTCCACAGATACGGTCGATACAGCCTTGAATCCAGAATATTTCCCCAAAAAAAGGAGACTTGCTTGTTTTCTACAATCAGAGTGGATTTTTACTTAACAGTTTAATCGTTTGCAATACATTTAAACATTTCAATGTTTGTCATTAATTAAGACTTATAATTCCCACTGAATATTGCTGCAGTCAAAAAAAAAAAAAAAAAAGAATAAAAATAATGAAATATCACAAGCCTCAGGAGAAAGGATTAGTTTATTAATAATACCTCTAGTCAGCGAGAACGTACATTCTTTACAGTGTGCAATATTTCTCTCCCGCTGTTAAACGCTGACATGCTATACGGTCCACCGACCTGATCGAGTAAAAGCCATTCCAGAACAGGGTGGAGTCATTGAAAGCCCAATAAGGCTGTATGGAGAAAATATTTGCTACGCACGCCATCACTCACTCACTCACTCACTCACACACACACACACACACACACTACAGCAGCACACCTCGGGCATGTGCCTGTGGAATAACAAACAATTTGAGCTATAAAATACACCTCAACCCCAATAAGACAAGTACTTGATCCCAAAGCCACTATGAAATGTCTCTGCTGTCACAGTGTTTACAGTGGAACTGTGCCTTCACTGATTGGTCCTTCCTTTGTGGGCGTGGTCCTCAGGGTCGTGAGGTAGTGGGTGTGGTCCAGTTCCCATGGTTACGGAGATGGGTCTGTCCTTGGTCGTCGGGATAAATAATCTCCTCCATCGTCACATAGGTTCCAGCCAGGAAGCCGATAAAGCCGAGGGTGGCGATGGAGAGATCTTTGAGGAGGAGGAGAGGAGGGGGGTTACTGGGAAACGCCATGAGCTCCACCAGCGGAGGAAAGATAAGCGCCAACGCTGAGCTGCTCACCGCGCCAACCAATGAGATCACCAGGTCTAACCGCGGTATCATAACAGCAGTTACACCTGAGAGAGAGAGAGAGAGAAAGATTGTTTTCATGTTCTGAAGGAAAACATGAGTGGTGTTTGCTCATAAGAAAGGGTGATTGTTATGGTGTTGCAAGGGGTTCGTTATGGTGTGTTGGGATATATAAAGTGTTATAATGCCGTTGTTAGTGCGTTATTGTTGGTTGCTAGGGGTTTGGGATATATAAAGCATTACAATGCAGCTGCTAATGTGTGGTGGATGGTTGCTAGGGTGTTGCTAAGGTGGTCTGGAAGGTTGCTAGGGTCAAAAGCTTGGTGGCAAAATTTGAGTTCTTGTCAGTATTTATGTCTGTAGCACAAACAAGTTACATAAGTTTCATACTTTGTTGTAATTATGGTCAAAAGTTTGTGCAAAAACCACTAAGAAAAAAGATGGGAAAAAAAGGTGCAGTTTGCGCAATCATCCAAATAAGCCAAAAACCTACAAAGCACCTTTTTCTTAATTCATCCGGCCGTGGTTTTGAACTGTAGTGTGTGTCTTTAACTCTGACATCCTGACTGGTTTAGTGGTTTGTGGATGAGTGTAAGCAGAGAATTGTGGCTGAAGGACTAAATCAGAAATCAATATTCATATTTTTTGCTGACGTGGAATACACAACCCCTTTTCCTTTCCCTAAAAACAAAGGCACAAACATTGACATCCACACACACATGCAGCTTGTAGTGGAATGTCTCCAAACGCTATTCGCACAATTTTATAAAAAGCACACACACACACTCTCTGGCTGTACACATATGTTTAATTCATGAGACTCTAGTGTGAAGTGTCACACACCTGCTCTCTAAGCTACATCTTCTCTCTCTCTCGCTCTCCTTCTCTCTGTTTCAGAAAGAAACCAGTAACATATAACACACACTTGATTCTCTCTCTCTCTCTCTCTCTCATGCATTCTGAACACTCTCTCTCAAACACGCATGAACGCTTCAGTTTCTCGTCTCTGTGTGCTACTGCCACCCTCAGGATAGAAGTTTTGACAGTTCGGTACATGATATGAGAGATAAACCAACACCAACACATGGACCCACGTTCAAAACATTTATGAAAATGAAAATCTAAAACCGAACAAACATAAATAACCAACCATGCATAATAATTAGAGGAATGTGATGTGAGTTCTGATGAAGCAAAAGTGAATTACTTGTTTTAGAGTCTATCCAAGTTCATGTAATTGTTAACTAAAATCATACATTATCGTCACTTGAAATAAACGTTAACTAAAAAAAAAAAAATCTGTATATTAATACCAACAAAAACAGAAATTTGATAAATACCAAAATAACAATGATCTACAGTAGTGGCCAAAAGTGATGTCTGGAGGGGATATTTGTTTTTAACAACCATAAACATTTGATTTAAACCATCAAAATATGATAAATATTTTTTTAAATATGAGGGAAGAACAAAAGACTAAACTTTGAGGTATTTATCTGACAAAATTATTCATACAGCTACAAGTTAAGTTTTATTTATGAAAAAAAAAAAAATGCATAGAAAACCAAAAAGCTCAAAGGAAAAAACAAACATTGACTACAACACAATCAGTTATTAATATTTAGTTGGTTATCATTTGTCTTTTTATGTTCGTAATTTATTTGTATGGCAGGCTAGGAAAAAAATGTTCACACAATTTGGCATGTTTTATTGTGTTACCCCAAATAAAACAATTGACTCCAAGCACAACTACGCAAAATAGGTGCATTCACGCCATGTCATTTTTACCCTAAAGATTCTGAACTGTAAAAAGCCTTCACGTGCTTGTAATTTAACTTCTTGAAACGTGACTATTTACGTGTTAACTTGTAATTTTCTGAGAGCTACGACTTGTACCATGTGGCCGCTGTACCACTTGACCACTGCAGATTTAAGGTGTGTTCGACTTGAGGATTAAATTAATCGATATATGATGTCAAAGTACCGCGAGTGAAATTCAAAAGCATATCACCTATACGCACACACTCCCTGGGTCTCGAGTCCCACGGAGGAACTCCGGAAGGAGAAAAAGAGGAGTGACGACAGTGAAGGACGAGATAGGACCAGGCCTGATTTTGTGTTGTTATTTTGTTTTAGTTTATGCGGCAGTTGCCGTGAGGGACGTCTGCCACATAAACTGAAACAAAACAACAAAGTCCCTGGCCTGGTCCTCCTATCTAGTGCTCTTATTTGTTTTGTATTGTTTTTTTTTGTTGTTTTTTTTGGTCGATGCCGTTATCTTAAAGTGCAGGGTGACCGATATATAATTTACACTCACCGGCCACTTTATTAGGTACCCCATGCTAGTAACGGGTTGGACCCCCTTTTGCCTTCAGAACTGCCTCAATTCTTCGTGGCATAGATTCAACAAGGTGCTGGAAGCATTCCTCAGGGAGTTTGGTCCATATTGACATGATGGCATCACACAGTTGCCGCAGATTTGTCGGCTGCACATCCATGATGCGAATCTCCCGTTCCACCACATCCCAAAGATGCTCTATTGGATTGAGATCTGGTGACTGTGGAGGCCATTTGAGTACAGCGAACTCATTGTCATGTTCAAGAAACCAGTCTGAGATGATTCCAGCTTTATGACATGGCGCATTATCCTGCTGAAAGTAGCCATCTGAAGTTGGGTACATTGTGGTCATAAAGGGATGGACATGGTCAGCAACAATACTCAGGTAGGCTGTGGCGTTGCAACGATGCCCAAAGAGTGCCAAGAAAATATTCCCCACACCATGACACCACCACCACCAGCCTGAACCGTTGATACAAGGCAGGATGGATCCATGCTTTCATGTTGTAGACGCCAAATTCTGACCCTACCATCCGAATGTCGCAGCAGAAATCGAGACTCATCAGACCAGGCAACGTTTTTCCAATCTTCTATTGTCCAATTTCGATGAGCTTGTGCAAATTGTAGCCTCAGTTTCCTGTTCTTAGCTGAAAGGAGTGGCACCCGGTGTGGTCTTCTGCTGCTGTAGCCCATCTGCCTCAAAGTTCGACGTACTGTGCGTTCAGAGATGCTCTTCTGCCCACCTTGGTTGTAACGGGTGGTTATTTGAGTCACTGTTGCCCTTCTATCAGCTCGAACCAGTCTGGCCATTCTCCTCTGACCTCTGGCATCAACAAGGCATTTCCGCCCACAGAACTGCCGCTCACTGGATGTTTTTTCTTTTTCGGACCATTCTCTGTAAACCCTAGAGATGGTTGTGCGTGAAAATCCCAGTAGATTAGCAGTTTCTGAAATACTCAGACCAGCCCTTCTGGCACCAACAATCATGCCACGTTCAAAGTTACTCAAATCACCTTTCTTCCCCATACTGATGCTCGGTTTGAACTGCAGGAGATTGTCTTGACCATGTCTACATGCCTAAATGCACTGAGTTGCCGCCATGTGATTGGCTGCTTAGAAATTAAGTGTTAAGGAGCAGTTGGACAGGTGTACCTAATAAAGTGGCCGGTGAGTGTATATTTATAAGTTATATTTATTTACAACATATTTTTCCCAAATCAATGAATAAAAAAGTAAGTAAACCCTGTAACTAACAGGGTACTCAGTAATTTTTTTCGTATATCGTTTATTTTCTTTGTTTAACAGTTTAATCTAATAACGTTAGTGGTCTCAGTGCCAACAAAAATATATATATATATATATTTTTTTTTATTTTTTATGAAACTTAGCCACATTCAGGTGTTGATGAAATGACCAAAAATGCTGGCGGTGGCTGGCAACTATTTTTCTTGCTCCATTCCCATGGCTCTCAGGCCCACCCTGCTTGTCACAATGCTTATATAATCTTTAACAATTTTTTTATACTATTTGGGAGGTGTACATTTTCGTAGGCTGGACGTCACTTTTGGCCACAACTGTCAGTGCAGCAACCTGGGGTTACGTGACTTAAAGGGGTCATGACATGAGAAACCAAATTTGCCTTGATCTTTTGGTATATAAGAGATCTATGTACTATTAAAACTTCCTGCAAGTTAAGACGTCCTCCCCATTATAAACAAAGCATTTATTTAATCAAGCTCTAAATACAGCTCGTTCTAGATCCTTTGAACTTAGTGACGTCATGATACGAAGTGATGTACCAGTCATTTGCATATGACCGCCTCCAGCGCAAGACAACTACGCCTCATTTCACATCATCGCATCGTTGTCGTGTGGCTCGCGCCCAAATGTGTTCAGTCGACGTGTTGCGAGTGGGTCTGTTTACAAGATGACTGCGATGCCACGCAGATGTACTGTTCCTGTTTGAGTGTTACGCTACCGAACGATCCAGACGTCAGGGAAAGCAGTCGGATGCAGTTTATTTGCAGCATATGCAGCGCGCCAAAGCCTTATTTGAACGGTGAGTGATCAGATGAGTGTGACAGGGCATGTGACTGAAAGAACGAGCAGAGAGCGAGCAAGCCTTCAATCTCTCTCTCTCGCTCTCTCTCTCTCTCTCTCTCATATGAATCAAAATCAATTGAGAATTGACACGATGGTAAAAGAGCGGTAGACCGAAGTTTCACGTGGTGGAGCATTGTGTAGTCTACATGTGTGATACAAAATGATTAACGTTAATAATTTATGCATAAGCAGCACTGACGTTAGCCAATCATAACAGTGGGCGTTAACACTGAACTCTTAAAGGGGAAACACCTCAAAAATAGACTATTTGAATCAGAGGTGAGAAACAGGGTGGGAAAAGGTCATAAATCACAAAAAAAAATTTATTTTTTTTTACAAAAAACTATAGTAATACCATAATTGCACCTAAGGGAACATAATAAAAAATAAAAAATAAAAAAACCTTGTCATGATCCCTTTAAACATTTATGGTTCGATTCATACAAGAATTGTTACAAGTGAACTTTCTACAAAAGTGGTTGAGTCAGAGGCATCTTGTAATCTCAGAGATGGGCCTCAGCGTGCAGGTGCGTGATAAGCCCCCATGCGGAGCTCCGCGACAGGCCTCAGCAGAGAGCTCCATGATGGGCCTGTCTCCATAGGGTAGGCAGGTAATAATTCACAGAGTTTCAGAAAGACGGAGATAAATGACCAGACACTGAATGAGTCCCTCAACTCTGCCCCAGCTCTCACACACACCACAAAAGACATACACGGCCACAAACACACTCCATACATACAATGCACCCGCAATCTATCACGGTGCTCAGGGGGGTGACGGCCTTGAGCCAGAAAAAGAGGGAGGAAGCACATCAGGTAGAAAGAACACAGAGAGAGATAAAAGACAGCATAGGTGAGTGACAGAATGAGAACTTCATCTTTTTATCTACCAGCACGGGCCACGGACCCGCAACCTTCAGAGCTCATTACCCCTCTGTCCAACAGCACTTCTACGGGTCTCTTCTAAAACTTCCTCAGAAGAGATCAGCTCTAACTACACCTGAACACGTTATTAAAAAAAGCTAATCGGAACCTATGATATTTTCTAATTTAGATGATCGTCACATTACAATTATTCTAGTTCTGTGTTAAGAGTGATGATATGGTGACATATTTCACTGAAGTAGACTGTTCTTCTCTGAAGTTAAAGTTCTTCTTTGGCAAAAATTACAATTCCTTAACCTAAACACAGGCTTTACTCCCTTCAAACTTAAATGGGAATGTCACTGTTTCCATCACTGAAACTTCCTGAATGCAGCCCAAGCAAAGGCTGGATATAGGCTTTATGAGTTTGTCATAAACAGCGCTTCACTGCAGTTACATATCATATACCCAGCACTTGATTGATCCTGGTTAACTACTTCATTTTGCTTAGATCGGAGAGACATTTCAAAACGCGAAATTAAGAACCGGTTTGCCTCCATAGTTGCTTGAAAAAGTGGACCCTGCAACTGTGCAATCTTGAATCTTGAAATTACTGCCTGATGAAATATTACCATCATTAATGATTTCTCATCCACCCACCCGTAATTAATCAGTTTGTTACTTTATTACTTGGCCCAACCGAGCCGCAGATTATCTGCAGTGTCCGTGGATATAACCACAATCCCCATCACTAATGTGCAGCATAAAAGCGTCCAACAGAACCGAAAAAACCGCAGCTGATGCATGTGATTTATGGATATACCGTTTAAAGAGAAAATAAAAATAAATATTAATATAAATATATACACATTATTATGATGATTATATAATTATTAGTGATTTATATAAAAAATATGACTCTAATATGCAACTACTTTTTGTATCCATAAATGATGTATTATTATTAAAGAATTAAAATTAATAAACGAATGGCCCCTTTCTGGCTTCCCATACCTTTTGACCAACTATTTATAGATACTGTTCAAGTTTTGCACTGAAAAACATCAATTTGTAGGCAAATAAATAATTTAGAGCTGTGCATAACTAGAAACATTTATATTTATTATGGAAATTTCCAAGACGTGAAGGATTTCAAAATTGTATTTATTCAGATGACTTTTCCAGGCCTTTAAAATTATTATTTTACTTTTGTTTCCATTTCTAATTTAAATAATTCAAATAATTTCCAAGAAAGTAAGAATCTTGCTATTTTCTTTCCTTATAAATGTCCATAGTCTCATTGTACACGGCTCACCGGCGCATTTCATGGTAAAGAAAAAAAAAAAAGAGACGTTTTTCATAATCTTTCATCAAAATGTAATTACTTTCTCTGCCTCTGAAATTACGTTTCTGCTGTGTGGGCAGAGAAAATAATATTAACCAATAATATCTTGGCCAATAAACCAATCAAACTTCAATGGATAAAATCAAGTCCCACCAAACGACAATTGCTTTGCTAAACTACATTTATATTTCCGAATTATGCATTTCTGAGTAATGAATTAATGTGAACATTTAACTCAAAAGTTTAAGAAACGCCACTAAGTTCTGTTCTTTAACAAATGGATTCACAAGGCATTCATGTTTCTTTCATGTCGGCATGTTGCAACTTATACCTTTGAACGGAGCGAGGAAAAGAGAGACGGAGAGTAGCGAATGACTGAAAGGTCAGGACAAAAGAAAAAGAGTCATGGATGCAATAAAATAAATCTTATAAGTGGAGAACGTGATATGTCCTAGGAGACTAGAGATGGATAGAACAAAAGACTGACAAAATGAATAGTGAGCATAGACACTGGGGAGGGAAGGTTGTTTTTTCATAGAATGATATATGGATACAACAATATAAAATGAATGGTAGATTGCAAGAAAAATAGATCGCAAGAAAATAGCTTGAATAACAAAGAGCCAAAACAATACATAAAACAATAGGTGGTTAGAAAAACTGGTAGAATTAGGGTTACTATTAACAACAGGTAAAACCATAGAGCAATTGTTGATATGATAGCAATAGATAGAACAATGGATAGTTAGCTAGAATGATGTAGATGGCTAGATAGAAAAACTGATAGAAAGGTAATTGGAAACAAAATGAAATAGAATAGAATAAAATACACATAACATGAAATCGGCTTGCGTTTCACAGTCTCGCTCCATTTTTCTCCATCTTCGAAAACAAAAACACACCATCGCTTACTTTTCCTTTCACTCTCCGGCGTGCGAACACAATTCTTGCAACATGCTCTCTTCCTCTTTCCTTCTCTTTCTTCACCGCAACGCTCTCTCACTTGTCCCTGCATGACTGCCGGTGTTAAACAAATATTTATTTTCATATTTTAGGTCTCTGGGTGGTTCACGGTTCAGTGGCAGACTCAATTTTTCCAAAGATAAAAAACATATATCAAAGTAATCCAAAAACCTTCAGGTTTACAATGGTTCATAGGATCCATCCATCATTTTTGGGAGGGGTAAAAAACCTCGACTATCTCGCCTCTCATCACCAATGACTACTAGAGGGAGGATTAGGATGAGGGGAAAAAATGAGGGAAGCAACAAAAAAAAAAAACTAATTGATGGATGGGTGGAGCGAGTGCAGATAATAAGATGGAGAAGCATAACACAAGATGAGTTTCCTCATGGATGTTTATTGTTGTCATTGAGCTCGGCACAATGCATTCTGGGACTACTTTCATTATGTAAGATGTGACTATAACTGTTACCAATCACCTATTTTATGCAAATTTTACGTTATCTCATAAAAAATTATGGAAAATGCAAGATGCAAAATAATGTAAAAAATGCATGCGCTCAAATGGGGCGCATCATTTTTGGACTCGATAAGACGACGTGCATAAACAACAATGGAAACACATTTACTGAATAAATCCCTCTGCACAACAAAAAAAAGTCATGTGACTTTGCCTCAAAAGTGGATGATTGGATAACTGGACCGATTTCGTCGCACAGCATCTCAAATGTGGATCTGAAACGCCTGAGCCAAAGTCTTTTCATCAGAATGATTTGGTTTTAATTCCCTCCCAGAAGCGTCCGTATGCTGAACAACATAGTGCGTAGACAAAACCCAACAAACCCTGTCGAGACGCAAACTCATTTATGATGGAGGAAAAAAGACAGTTTCTTCCCTGACTGCAGCGACTTGCAATCAACAGATTATGTGTGCGTGTTTGTCTGTGTGTGTGTGTGTTTGTCTATGTGTGTGTGTGTGTGTGTTTTTGTCTATGTGTGTGTATCTATGTATTTGGTTGTGTGTGATTGTGCATGTGTGTGATTGTTGTGTGTGATTGTGCATGTGTGTGATTGTGCATGTCTGTGTGCAAGTGTGTGTCTGTGCGTGTGTGTGTTTTTGTCTATGTGTGTGTATCTATGTATTTGGTTGTGTGTGATTGTGCATGTGTGTGATTGTGTGTGATTGTGCTTGTCTGTGTGCAAGTGTGTGTCTGTGCGTGTGCATGATTGTGTCTGTCTGTGTGCTTGTGCACGTGTGCGCTTGTGTGTGTGTGTGTCTGTGTGTGTGTGTGTGTGTTTGTCTGTGTGTGTGTGTGTTTGTCTGTGTGGGTGTGTGTGATTGTGCATGTCTGTGTGGATGTGTGTGATTGTGCATGTGTGTGTCTGTGCGTGTGCATGATTGTGTCTGTCTGTGTGCTTGTGCGCTTGTCTGTGTGTGTGTGTGTGTGTGTGTGTGTGTGTGTTTGTCTGTGTGTGTGTGTGTGTGTAGGTGTTTGTCTGTGTGTGTGTTTGTCTATGTGTGTTTGTCTGTGTGGGTGTGTGTGAGTGTGTGTGATTGTGCATGTCTGTGTGGATGTGTGTGATTGTGCATGTGTGTGTCTGTGCGTGTGCATGATTGTGTCTGTCTGTGTGCTTGTGCACGTGTGCGCTTGTCTGTGTGATTGTGTGTGTGTGCGCGTGTCTGTGTTTGTTTGTCTGTCTGTCTGTCTGTGTGTGTGTGTGTGTGTGCGCGCGCGTACTCACAGGTGAGGCAGACGAGCACCGCTCTAAGGCTGAGATCAGCCGCCCGTCTCCAGTTCTTTCTGACGCGCTCACACACAGGCGGAACCAGAATCTCTGCCGGCACGAAAAACTGCACTGCAAAACTCACAAACACGCCGAATGAGTACAAGACCTTCACCAGCTGATTGGACCTGCAACACACACACACACACACATCAGAAATCAGAGAATGTGCAATTACGGGTTGAGGAATGTCAGTGATGCAATGCACCATTTCAACACATGACATCAGAGGAAACTCAATGCAGAAACAGACTTTTTGATCATTAACCCACACCATGCTTTATTTTATCCAAAATATATTAAAGGGCATATTGCAGGTTAAAGTACCCAGTGAGCCAATGTATAGAAAAATTATGTAGGAACTAGATTTAAATATAAACATATACGTATAAAACTCTATTTTGGCTTCTAGAGTCATTTTTGTGTGAAAATTTTAGTTCCGCATTTGAAAACCGCCGAACCAGAAGTGACGTCACATGAGGTAGTGCGCTCAAAGTAAACAATAGGAAAGCAATGGATCGCAATGACAGTTCGGACGCTGAGGAAATTGTAGCCTAAATGTTTACTCGTATGACGGACCTCAGCCATATAATTATGAGGCTGCGATGTGGCCAAGAGAGCAGACAGGCCAGGATTAGACAGAACAACGATCATTTGTGGTGCATCACGCGATCCACGTTAGCCGACGAGTATAACACCATGCTCAGATCACAATTGTACAGATTATTATCATGTATCAGGCAATAACTAAGCTAGTATTTAGACCTTTAACTGCATGTGTTGTATGTAAGTCATTATATAGGAGACAGTTTCCAGAGGAAGAGGGACTTTATAGTTAAAGGTTTTGAATAAACGAATACAAAAATAATCACAACTTTCTTACTGTATAAAAACGTCATAAGTAAAGAGCCAACACAAACATTAAAGTGGTTTTGTACAGATTGAAAATGAATTATATAACATAATATATTATATTTACAATAATAATATGTTTCGGCTGCAGACTAATAACAAACACAAATGCATTACATTACAATTTTATGTGATATTCATGAATTAAATTGAGAGAAGGCACATTTTGCACACTTTGGTCAGTACCTGATTGCCTAATCCTAACCCCACCCCTAATCCTAACCCCTCCCCACAACTAATCCTAAACCTACCAATGCTAGGGGGCTAATAATTTGGCGGGGGTCGAAATTCGGCACAACACCGGTCTAAAGTGAACGCTACACACGACAGCGTGTTTTGAAGCAGATGCAGAAGTGAAGTCCATCTCTTCACCCGCACAAAACGCACCACGGAAGATAGGATAGCACCGTCCTTTTTTGTTCGGAAATCTGTGGACTCGATGTCCTGACAGGCCATAATTCACAATAATTACCACGATGATAATTCATTTGAAATACAGCAACCACAGAAAACACACTGAATCCCGACCGCTCCTGATGAATCCCAGCACACTCTCCATTGAGTAAACGCACAGCCCGCCGAACGACTGCCTCATGTGACGTAATATGACGCGATGTTGAAAAAAAGCGTTTTTTTCAACACGGTCAAGGAAACTGTTACATTTCTACTAAATTTGTGCCCTTGTGTCTCGCAAAACATTTTTAAATCCTGCATTAGCTTTTCATATGATATTTTCAAACATGGTTATATATAAAAAAAAATATTAAAAAAACCTGCAACATGGGCTTTAAAACAGAAACATTGTGAAATATTATAATAATTTAAAATATCTGAATATATATATATATATATATATATATATATGTCAAATATAATTTATTCCTGTGATTACTCCAGTCTTCAGTGTCACTTCAGAAATCAGTCTAATATGATGATCTGATGCTCATTAAACATTTTGTTATTATTATCAATGTTTAAAACAGTTGTGTTGCTTCATATTCTTCTTCTGATCAATTGAATGCATCTTTGTATAATAAAATAATTAGTTTCTTTAAAAAAAAAAAAAAAAAAAAACGTTTCAGAAGCGTATCAATGCTTTATATGGCAGCAGTCGATTGCTGAATCGGACATTGGCTCTGGTGACAGACTGTTCTCGGCTGACAGGATGCTAATGAGATCTAGAAATACGTTAACTGCTAATAAAAGTCTCGTTAGTTGAAAATGGCAGCCTTTAGTTAAAGCTAAACTTGAAAGCAGCTGGTTTTTATTTCTTGGTAATTTGATGTTAAGTCGCTCTGAGCTGCGATCAATCACTCAAGACGCATCTGACAGTGAGAGCGGAGGAGTTTCACATTACTTCTCTGAATTTAACTCCACTATGGCAGAATGCTGCGATAACTACATTGATCTGAATCAGGCACTCAGATTTGACAGATCTACTTTTTACTTAGAGGTAGAGGTAGTTTTTCCCATATGAGCACTAACGCACCATAGCATGAGCATATATGATTATATTTTCACCCACACCACCACTTCGATGACTTTAAGTATGAGCGCATGTTACCAGGAATCATGCGGGAGGTTGAGTGTGATGCTTCCTCTGATGTCGTCTCTGAAGCAGAGGTAGCCCAGCGTCGCCAGGGTCACGTAAAGCACGATGATGACGCCCATGCCAATGTTGAGGGCTTGAGGGAATCGTTTCGGTTCGCTCATTTGATTCTCTAATGGAAGAACCTACACAAACAAAATAGGAACATAGCAAATATCATTTTTCCATTACCATTCGCTCTAATTGTGAAAGGGAAAAAAAATCCACTATTGTCTTTGATGACTTTTCAATAGAAATGGATGGATTTTGATCGCCAGAAGAGCGTAAGATGTCAAATTTACCATCACCTACCTACAGTAGAATTGACTTTTTTTGTAATTTAATGCTAGGGTACCAACTCAATCCATGGTATTGCAAATGTATATTAAATGGGCTATATGTAGAATTCAGATACACTTGTTATTAGCAACTTGTATGTTTTGTGAGCACGAGCAATACGAGACTGAACGTGATTTAAGGCTCTGATATACTCACTGCAAACTTATTTTTCATTCCTCACTTAGGGGTAAAAAAAGTTGGAAATACTGTTAACGAACATCCAGACGGCGTTCACGCTGCTGAGAGCAACATTTAGATGAATACTTAAATGTGCTGTGCGTTTCCCTCTCAATAACAAAATAAAAAACAAAAATGACAGCAGTGAGAAAACAGCAGTTAGGAGCATCTGATCTGATTATAGTGATAATTAAAATTACTGTAATGATAGTTTGTGTCTATAGCCTCAAATATACTTAATCATACTCAAATATATTAATCATACACATGTATATATGTCTGTGAGACTATAGCTTGAATGGCTCTTTATCATCCTGAACATTGTATAAGCATTTGTTTCACATGTCACTGAAGGGAAGAGAGGCTCTTGGGAGCATGTAAACGTCACATTCTTTTGTTTTTCCTGGGAAAAAAACGTCCTGAGTCATAAAACAAAAATCAGTCTACAGGCTTTCAAAGAGAACCTAGGAAGTTTTTAAGTTTCGTTACAAAATGTTCACACTGGCAAAAAAATTAATAAAAATGAATACACGAATATTCTTACATATAGCCCCTTTAAGTTGTTCTACAGAAAAAAATATTTAAAAAAAAATTTTGTACTATTAATACTGCACTGAAAATAATATGCAAGTTGCTATGGATAAGCATCTAACCAAATATATTTATGGAAATATTACGGTTGCAGAGCAACAAGCTCAGTGAAAAAAACAAAACATGAAATGACAGTGGACGAAGCAATAGAATTGTCCATTCTTATTATCCCTTAATTTATTCAATACCAATAAAATAGTAGATGTATCGAAATCAAATAAATAAAAAACCTGAATCATAAACTCACCACTCCAATTCCCTCAAAAGCAAATATGGCTGTTCCAAAGAAGAAGGGAAACTTCCGCCATGTGGAGGCATACGGCAGGCTTCTGGGATCGCCCACATCCTACAGGCAGAGATGGAGATGATAAAAGACATGATATAGTTTCACATGCCTATAATTGCAGTCTTTCTTTCTAGTATAAAGGCTGAAAGATGCACACACACTTACAGGAACAATATATTTAAAGATCAAGAGTCGGGCTCAGACGTACCAGCCGCCCACAGCCTTCACAATTTGATGCATAGAAAAATGACTCCAATCTGATTTGGTGGCTTCATGCAATTTGTGAGAGTTTGCATGCACAGGCTTGTATCAGTCGTGTTCCTCGGCTGCACTATATTTCTGACTACAAAAGTGGATATATGAGACTGAAATAATATGAAAAGTATGAAATAAAACTGAAATCGCAATATGGCTTAAAGTTCACATCACAAAGACTGATTTATTTAAATTAAATATATTTGCTTGAACGGTGTTCATTTACACGTGAGCAGCTTATGATCTGGGCCGTATTTATCAAGCCTCTGAGAATTACTCACAAGAACACTACTAAGAATTGACTTGACTGGGCTCAAAGCTGCTCTTAAAAGTTAGTTATCAGTCGTAATTTAAGTGAAATGCGGGACTAAAGCTTAAAGAATTAGTTCACTTTAAAAAAACTTTTGCTGATAATTTACTCACCCCCATGTCATCCAAGATGTCCATGTCTTAGTCTAAAAGAAATTAAGGTTTTTGATGAAAACATTCCAGGATTTTTCTCCATATAATGGACTTCAATGGATCCCAAACGGTTCAAGGTCCAAATGACAGTTTCAGTGCAGCTTCAAAGGGCTTTAAACGACACCAGACGATGAATAAGGGTCTTATCTAGCGAAACCATCGTCATTTAAAAATAAAATAAAAAAAGTTTACGTTTTATAAGCACAAATGCTCGCCTTGCTCTGTTCTGTGATGCGCGTTTGTGACGTCACGCAATTACGTTGAAAAGGTCACGCTTCTGTCCTGACGAAAATTTTCTTTTAGTCTTTTTAATATTAAAACACCCAGGATACGCACACGAAATGGGCATTTTAAACGATAAACTGACACAAAGACATTTGAATATGTGTATATGGTCCTCCTTCCTCACATTCGTAAACACTGACTCGGTACTTCCGCCTACGTTAAGCGTGACCTTTTCAACGTAATTGCGTATTACGTGACGTCACGGACACGCATCACAGAACAGAGCAAGGCGAGCATTTGTGCTTATAAAACTTACACTTTTTTATTTATTTTTGAAATGACGATCGGTTCGCTAGATAAGACCCTTATTCATCGTCTGGTGTCGTTTAAAGCCCTTTGAAGCTGCACTGAAACTGTCATTTGGACCTTGAACCGTTTGGTTCCCATTGAAGTCCATTATATGGAGAAAAATCCTGGAATGTTTTCATCAAAAACCTTAATTTCTTTTCGACTGAAGAAAGAAAGACATTCACGCACACAAAGAAAGACCATCTTGGATCACATGGGGTGAGTAAATTATCAGCAAAAGTTTTTTTAAAAGTGAACTAATCTTTAAGTGTCAGTCTTAGAGATGATTCACGACACAAACGGGATTTTGGATGACGACATTGGCATGGGCCAATCACAGAATAGATGTCCTTATTTAAGAATATTCTCAAATAAATTCACTAATAAGCAAAAATGACTTTAGTGAAACATCACATTTGTGTTTATTCTTTTTTGTTTTTCCTAATCCTCTGCAATCCACAATAGAAGCAAAAACTGAAAGATTTGTTTGAGCAAAATTTTTTGTGAGTAGTGCAATATTGAAATGCATTACTTTTAAAAGTAACTTTTCCCAACACTGGTGCCAATCATCCTCCTAAACTTGTAATGTTATGTGCTTTAATAACAGGTGTAGTCAACTCGAGAGAAGCTTTAAAGGGATAGTTCACGTAGTGTAACGGCGTATCACTTCTGTGACGTACAACACAAAGCGCTGCGCTGTTACACTACGTGAACTCACTCCAGGCCCACAGAGAAGGAAACCAATAGTTGAATAAAGTCGTTATTTTTGTTTGTTTTTTTGCGCACCAAAAGTATTCTCGTTGCTTGATAAACTTAAGATATAGAAGCTTTAAAAAAAAAAACATTTTAAATTGCAATAAAAAAAATCTCAATTCGATTTTTTTTTTAAATTTTTTTTCACAATCATGCAGCCTCAACACACACGCACACTTACGTGGAGTATATATGTGAAGATCAGGATGAGGCTGATGGCCATACAGAGGTTGGCGATGGCGGAGAGCACGGCCATGTTCCGCAAGTCCCTGATGAAGGTCAGCACGATGATGAAGGGAAGGAGGAAGACCATGTAGAGCCGTAGATCCAGCCCCGCAGCAGAAGGAGAGTCCTCCCCTGAGCTATTGGAGTATAGCGGCACGGCCTCCGCGGAAGTGTTCGGACGAGCTCCTTCCATCACCTGTACAACAACATACTCAGCTTTGGCTTAATTACAAACAAATTTGATTGGCTGTTACGTTTAAAGCCAGATTATGTTTGGCTGCTGATGGTCTTCTCTTCATTCTGGAAATGTTTTTTTCCATTCGTTTTCATTGGCTCTGCCTTGATCATACAGTGGAAAACTGCTTATCTATGGAGAAAATTAAGTTTTGGAGCACTACTGTCCCACATACCTGTTTAATGTTCTCTGCCAGGAACACAAAATAAACGCTACAGAAGCCCAGCTGGGTCAAAACCAGGAAGAAATTCACCAGGTGCCTGTAAAATATATTAATAATATGTGATAGGAGACATGAATCAGGTGCAACAATGATCAATTATACAGTTTAGCGAATTATAGAAAAAATATTTGACTGAAGCAACTGACCAATAAGAATCAAGTATTCCAGAGAGACATGTACTTCATTCTTGTTAAACAATTTAAAGGGATAGTTAATGTCTTAAAGGGATAGTTCACCTGAAAATGGAAATATATATATAAAAAATGTTTAAATCGAAATAAAGGAGAAATAAGACGAAATATAAATATTAGATTTAAATGAGAAAGGTTGTCTTGGCAGCTAATTGAAATAAAGTCAAGTTGAAGAGCTAAAATTACTAACTAAAATAAAAGTTAATTAATTATTTAGAAATATTTTAACAATTTAACAGTTTAATAAAAAATAAAAGTAAAATGATTTTAAAAAAAGTTAATGGTATATAAATTAAAAGAAATAACAATGGAAATTGTCATAATTTACTCAACCTCATGTTGTTCGAAACCCATATCACTTCCTTTTTTCAAAATAACAAGAAAGGGGAACATTTAAAGACTACAATCTTTTCCATACAATTGCCATAAATAAAACCTGAAGGTTTCAAGCTGTTCCAAAAAAAACAATCATATGGGTTTGTAAACACACAAGGGTCAGTAAATACGGACAGAAGTTTCTGTTATATATACTATATGCAATGTAAGCTACATAAAATGTTAAAATATTTATTTAATCAATATTATTATTAATAATTGTAATATTATTATTATTTCTTTTTTTATTAGCAGTAGTATTGTTAGTTTTATTTTTCAGTATGCAAGATATTATCTTTCAACAATGACAATACGAGGCAACATTTCCTGGTAAGACGGATCTTTTTAAGATTCAGGGCACGAGGTTTCTCTGTGTGTGTGGGACATCAGATCTGAAAACAGCACTGCAGGCACCGTCCTGTCTCTCTCTGCACTCTAATGAATATATTCATTCCAGCACAGACGTTTGCCCTCCTGCCATCCCCTCTCTCTCTATCACATATGCACACAAGTGTCATGCCAATGAACTGCATGATGGGATAGCTCACCTCCCAAAATGAGCACCTTTCCTGAGGCAGTGGGAGGAACTGGTCTCCATGGCAACGGCAACCGTTTCGCTGTAACCGAGGGGGGAACGCTTCAACCTGTGAGAGAACGAGCAGGAATGAGACAGACAGACACAGAGAGGAAAATATTCTTGCAGAAAAGAAAAAACTGCTTTTTGTGTAAAATAATGAGGACAAAACACTGTTCATCACACGTGATTTTTATATTTTATGTGGTGGTTGTTGGAGCTACTTGACTCAACTTTGGGCACAAAATTGACCTCCAAAGCAAAATCTGACAATACTTCCCTGGTTATGTCCTCAAAAAGAAAGACTCATAAATGAAGTGAATGACTTTAAATTTGTTTTTAATGCTTGAAAGTAAAAAAAAAATTTGTAAAAAAAATATATAAAAAAAAAAAAATAGAGAGATTTTATATTGTATTTGTTTTCTTGTCTTTTACTCTGTCAGCGCTTTGGGTGTAAGAAAAGCGCATTATAAATAAAACCCGTACCACCACACCTGTCCCTAACCTTACCCGTACCAATACACCTGTCCCTAACCTTACCCGTACCACCACACCTGTCCCTAACCTTACCCGTACCACCACGCCTGTCCCTAACCTTACCCGTACCACCACGCCTGGCCCTAACCTTACCCGTACCACCACACCTGTCCCTAACCTTACCCGTACCACCACACCTGTCCCTAACCTTACCCGTATCTCCACACCTGTCCCTAACCTTACCCGTACCACCACACCTGTCCCTAACCTTACCCGTATCTCCACACCTGTCCCTAACCTTACCCGTACCACCACACCTGTCCCTAACCCTAACCTTACCCGTACCACCACACCTGTCCCTAACCTTACCCGTACCACCACACCTGTCCCTAACCTTACCCGTATCTCCACACCTGTCCCTAACCTTACCCGTACCACCACACCTGTCCCTAACCCTAACCTTACCCGTACCACCACACCTGTCCCTAACCTTACCCGTATCTCCACACCTGTCCCTAACCTTACCCGTACCACCACACCTGTCCCTAACCCTAACCTTACCCGTACCACCACACCTGTCCCTAACCTTACCCGTATCTCCACACCTGTCCCTAACCTTACCCGTACCACCACACCTGTCCCTAACCTTACCCGTACCACCACACCTGTCCCTAACCTTACCCGTATCTCCACACCCGTCCCTAACCTTACCCGTATCACCACACCCGTCCCTACCCTTACCCGTATCTCCACACCCGTCCCTAACCTTACCCGTACCACCACACCTGTCCCTAACCTTACCCGTATCTCCACACCTGTCCCTAACCTTACCCGTACCACCACACCTGTCCCTAACCTTACCACCACACCTGTCCCTAACCTTACCCATATCTCCACACCTGTCCCTAACCTTACCCGTACCACCACACCTGTCCCTAACCTTACCCGTATCTCCACACCTGTCCCTAACCTTACCCGTACCACCACACCTGTCCCTAACCCTAACCTTACCCGTACCACACCTGTCCCTAACCTTACCCGTACCACCACACCTGTCCCTAACCTTACCCGTATCTCCACACCTGTCCCTAACCTTACCCGTACCACCACACCTGTCCCTAACCCTAACCTTACCCGTACCACCACACCTGTCCCTAACCTTACCCGTATCTCCACACCTGTCCCTAACCTTACCCGTACTACCACACCTGTCCCTAACCTTACCCGTACCACCACACCTGTCCCTAACCTTACCCGTATCTCCACACCCGTCCCTAACCTTACCCGTATCACCACACCCGTCCCTACCCTTACCCGTATCTCCACACCCGTCCCTAACCTTACCCGTATCTCCACACCCGTCCCTAACCTTACCCGTACCACCACACCTGTCCCTAACCTTACCCGTACCACCACACCTGTCCCTAACCTTACCCGTATCTCCACACCTGTCCCTAACCTTACCATACCACCACACCTGTCCCTAACCTTACCCGTACCACCACACCTGTCCCTAACCTTACCCGTATCACCACACCCGTCCCTAACCTTACCCGTATCTCCACACCCGTCCCTAATCTTACCCGTATCACCACACCCGTCCCTACCCTTACCCATACCACCACACCTGTCCCTAACCTTACCCGTCCTAACCTTACCCGTATCACCACACCCGTCCCTAACCTTACCCATATCACCACACCCGTCCCTAACCTTACCCGTATCTCCACACCTGTCCCTAACCTTACCCGTATCTCCACACCTGTCCCTAACCTTACCTGTATCTCCACATCCGTCCCTAACCTTACCCATACCACCACACCTGTCCCTAACCTTACCCGTATCTCCACACCTGTCCCTAACCTTATCCGTATCTCCACACCTGTCCCTAACCTTACCCGTATCACCACACCCGTCCCTACCCTTACCCCTACCACCACACCTGTCCCTAACCTTACCCGTACCACCACACCTGTCCCTAACCTTACCCGTACCACCACACCTGTCCCTAACCTTACCCATATCTCCACACCTGTCCCTACCCTTACCCATACCACCACACCTCTCCCTAACCTTACCCGTATCTCCACACCTGTCCCTAACCTTACCCGTATCTCCACACCTGTCCCTAACCTTACCCACACCACCACACCTGTCCCTAACCTTACCCGTCCTAACCTTACCCGTATCACCACACCCGTCCCTAACCTTACCCATATCACCACACCCGTCCCTAACCTTACCCGTATCTCCACACCTGTCCCTAACCTTACCCGTATCTCCACACCTGTCCCTAACCTTACCCATACCACCACACCTGTCCCTAACCTTACCCGTATCTCCACACCTGTCCCTAACCTTATCCGTATCTCCACACCTGTCCCTAACCTTACCCGTATCACCACACCCGTCCCTACCCTTACCCGTACCACCACACCTGTCCCTAACCTTACCCGTACCACCACACCCTGTCCCTAACCTTACCCGTACCACCACACCTGTCCCTAACCTTACCCATATCTCCACACCTGTCCCTACCCTTACCCATACCACCACACCTCTCCCTAACCTTACCCGTATCTCCACACCTGTCCCTAACCTTACCCGTATCTCCACACCTGTCCCTAACCTTACCCACACCACCACACCTGTCCCTAACCTTACCCGTATCACATCTCAATAGCAGCAAAAGTGTTTGACAATACAACATGAACACAATAAGTACATTGTACTTATTTTCCGATGTAAGTACATAGTACTTAAAGCCAGTTAAAGGTAGGCGGGATTTTTCGAAAAAACTTTTTCCCAAATTAGTTTAAACTGTCTATACATGTATATCAGGGATGCAAACACATGTATGGTCAAAAAAGAGAGAGGTAATCGAAGCCCTCACCCCGCGGCAAATATCCATTGCCACCAACCCCTGCCATCCCCGGCCCACCCCTATAGGCACATATAGTAAAATGAAATTCAGATAAAATTTTGACAAAAAAGGTTTATTAAAAAGATAAACATCACATATTTCAGCCTTTAAAGGGCACCTATTATGCCCCTTTTTACAAGATGTAATATTGGTCTCGGGTGTCCCCAGAATGTATTTGTGAAGTTTCAGCGAGTTTCAGCACAGTTACTTTATTATAACCATTTGAAAATGTCATTTTTGGGGCCTGTTTTAAAAAGAGCTGTTTTGGTGTGTACCACCTTAAATGTAAATGAGCTGCATATCCCCGCCCTGCCTGTGGATGAGGGCGTAACTTGCATAACTATGGCAAAAAAGTTGGTAGAAGCACTGAGAGTGAGAGACCCGCTGTTTTGTATGGCGTTCAGCCGTACATGTTTGAACCAGAATCAGACCCAGATGATGAAGAGACTCCGGCAGAAGAAACACAAATGAGAAAGGACCAGGACGTCTCGGAATGGTTATTGGATACATTTATGTACTTATAGAGTTGTAATCGCGTCCCCTTTGCAATTATGGATGTGCAACACACACACAGACACACACACACACAAACTGTGATAACGTTGGCGCAATTTTTTTAAACTACAAACACAAATACTGTGATAACGTTTGCTACGTACAAACGAAATTACATTTAAGCGAGGGACCTGTTGTTGTCATGTTTACATTACTTGTCTTACAGGTGCTTATGTGGCAAATGTGACTACAGAACAAGAAAATATATGCAGTTTTTAATACAATATCTTAAAAAAATATATTTATAAACGTGTGGTTACTCACTATGCAAACAAGGTTTAAATTATACACACAGACATCCTACGACGACAACAACAACTTTAGACGCATTTGTTGTTGAATTGGCTGACATCGACTGAAATGACTATTTGCTCAAAAATCATAAAATACACTTTCTTCTTCTGGAGGTGACGTTGGATCGCGAACAGTAGACAACAATCCACACTTGAGGATTAACTTTGAAGCAAGACCTGCTTTGGATTGACCCTCGTTCACAAAACAGTCGCAAACATAAACGTATTTTGGAAGTTCAAGTGGCGCCTTTCCTTCGTAAATAAAATACATCCACTGCGTTTTCAGTGGCTCTGATGTCGGAAGTAAGTGAAAACTACTATGTACATTATTACATCCCACAACAGAACACTTATGTTTCTTAGGAGACATTACTGGCTGTCATTGAAACAATGGAGGATAGTGTACAGATCACCGAGGGCGGGGTCTATGCCAACACCACAGTGTCAATCAAACTACGTCGGTGGGGCTTGCGCAATTCTACGTCACATTGTGCCGAATCCTAACAGCTCAGACAGTGCTTATGATTTATTGAGATTGTAAAAAAAAAAAAAAACACTGGGTGGATTTTTATCATTCTAGGGTGGTTTTGCTCACACACTGCCAACACACATTTATGTTCAAACACCATGTAAAAGTGAATTTTGCATAATAGGTGCCCTTTAAATCATTTTGCATAAAAAAGGTTTTATAAAAAGATAAACCTCACATTTTTCAGCCTTTAAATCGTTTTTATAAAAAGGAGTCAAAAAAGACAAATTACTTGACATTTGCATTAATGCACATTAGCTTATCTTTTATCATTAATAGTCAAATTCTGTCTGATTTTCCCGTGGCGTCTGTCGTTGCTATGCAACCATGCACTGCGCTCTCCACAACGACAAATAAGTTTTAGTAGCTAATGGATTTCCACCACGAGAAACGCTTGCTGTAGCTCTGCTACAAGATTTATTTACGGAGAAGAGAAAAACACCCGTAGTGTTTGTGTGCACCCCCATCCTTCATGTTGACTGAGCTTTCAATGTTGTTACGGAAAGGGTGTAGCTGATTGGTTGGTTCTTGTCACATGACCTGCGAAAATTGAGAGCGCAAAAAACACGATATGTGAACGGCCCCTTGCCGAGCTACCTCCAATCAGGCTCGCGAGTGACGTATTGGAGACCCCAGTAAAAGATAGCAGTGAGAAGAAACACTAGTGGTTCACGCTTGCGCGCATACAGCGGTTTTGCCGCGCAGTGTTCTGATTTGCTTATTTCCTATTTACTTGTTTGGTGGAGGCAATCCAGAATTACTGTTGGTGAAATTATAATCAGTCACTCCATGCACTGCTCCTCTCCACTCGGGGCTGGTAAACTCGTCCTCCAGCTGAGCGCGGGCGGCATCGCGCGGTCATGTGTTTTGGGGGCGTGGCTTTGGAAGGAGCCGAGAAGGGAGGGGTTGGGAGTGAATGGAATAAGTAGCTGTGTTTATTGCAGCACTGAGAGGACTACAGACACTCGATTTTTATACTTTCTTTTTCAGAGTACTTACATTTTAATTATGTATTGGTATATAAAGACAGTTTAAACAAATTTGGGATTTTTATTTGTTTGTTTTTTTTAAAAATCCTGCCTACCCTACCTTTAATATAAAGTGGGACCAAAATTTATATTAAAATAAATGCTGTTCTTTTGAACTTTCTATTTATCATATAATCCTGAAAAATTCAGGATTACACACATTCTGTAATTAATCGTGATTACTCGCACCTAACATTAAAGTTTTGAATATTTTTATATAGTTATAATTTCACAGTTAATCTCCAAATTCATGTAGAAACAACAAAGACGGTACATTTTAAATATTTGATCTAACAGGTAGAAAAAAAACTGAAATTGAATTAAGTTAAACACTTCAGTCTTCATGCATAAATTATAATTTAAATATATCCTTATTAATGCTAATTAAAAGTTATTCAGTCAAGATAATTGAGTGTTTGTATCTTAGTCTTTGTTCTTTGCTTTTAATTAATAACAGACAGCAACATGGTTATTAGGCTGCTGTCACTTTAAGATCTGACACAGATCCCATGGCCTCACAACTCTTTACGGTAATTTAAGACTTTATATAAGTTACATAAATATATTATTATATTTAGTTACATACTTTAAGACTATGCTTACGAGCATACTCGACAAAGCAGGCAATTTGGCAAAGTGGCTTTGTGTGTGTGTGTGTGTGTGTGTGTGTGTGTGTGTGTGTGTGTGTGTGTGTGTGTGTGTGTGTGTGTGTCACACAGACAGGAGAAACTCAAGAGTGCCAGTACAGATTTAAGTTCTTATCACGCTTGGATGGTTTACTAGAAACTGAATGAATGATAGCGTGATACTGATTATATACTGTAGTGTGACTTATATACTTTGCATATGTGTGTACACTCACCGGCCACTTTATTAGGTACCCCATGCTAGTAACGGGTTGGACCCCCTTTTGCCTTCAGAACTGCCTCAATTCTTCGTGGCATAGATTCAACAAGGTGCTGGAAGCATTCCTCAGGGAGTTTGGTCCATATTGACATGATGGCATCACACAGTTGCTGCAGATTTGTCGGCTGCACATCCATGATGCGAATCTCCCGTTCCACCACATCCCAAAGATGCTCTATTGGATTGAGATCTGGTGACTGTGGAGGCCATTTGAGTACAGCGAACTCATTGTCATGTTCAAGAAACCAGTCTGAGATGATTCCAGCTTTATGACATGGCGCATTATCCTGCTGAAAGTAGCCATCAGAAGTTGGGTACATTGTGGTCATAAAGGGATGGACATGGTCAGCAACAATACTCAGGTAGGCTGTGGCGTTGCAACGATGCTCAATTGGTACCAAGGGGCCCAAAGAGTGCCAAGAAAATATTCCCCACACCATGACACCACCACCACCAGCCTGAACCGTTGATACAAGGCAGGATGGATCCATGCTTTCATGTTGTAGACGCCAAATTCTGACCCTACCATCCGAATGTCGCAGCAGAAATCGAGACTCATCAGACCAGGCAACGTTTTTCCAATCTTCTATTGTCCAATTTCGATGAGCTTGTGCAAATTGTAGCCTCAGTTTCCTGTTCTTCGCTGAAAGGAGTGGCACCCGGTGTGGTCTTCTGCTGCTGTAGCCCATCTGCCTCAAAGTTCGACGTACTGTGCGTTCAGAGATGCTCTTCTGCCCACCTTGGTTGTAACGGGTGTTTATTTGAGTCACTGTTGCCCTTCTATCAGCTCGAACCAGTCTGGCCATTCTCCTCTGACCTCTGGCATCAACAAGGCATTTCCGCCCACAGAACTGCCGCTCACTGGATGTTTTTTCTTTTTCGGACCATTCTCTGTAAACCCTAGAGATGGTTGTGCGTGAAAATCCCAGTAGATTAGCAGTTTCTGAAATACTCAGACCAGCCCTTCTGGCACCAACAATCATGCCACGTTCAAAGTCACTCAAATCACCTTTCTTCCCCATACTGATGCTCGGTTTGAACTGCAGGAGATTGTCTTGACCATGTCTACATGCCTAAATGCTTGTAGTTGCCGCCATGTGATTGGCTGCTTAGAAATTAAGTGTTAACGAGCAGTTGGACAGGTGTACCTAATAAAGTGGCCGGTGAGTGTATATACACAGCAGTGCATCGATGAAGCTGAAGTTTGGCACACTTTGTAAAACCCCCTGCCCACATCATGTGACTGATGCAGTGTTCTGCCGCTTCCTGAATACTCAGACCCGAGGGAGAGCCCTTTGAACGTGTTTAAAGCTGGGATGCAAGCAAGAAGTTGTGTTTTTTAAAGTGTGAAAACCGACGGATATTCAGGCTGTCCATACGCTAGCAGCTGCTACATTCAGAATACAGAATATGTACGCTTCAAATTTATGCACACTTCTAAATTTACAAACAACCCAAGCCTCTCACGTTTATATGAATACCTAATGAGATTGGTTTTTAGGTCGCCCCTTCCATTGGGGAATATTTCAAATACCACACGTGATCATGGGAATCACTTTAATCAAGAGCGCCGCTGTCAAAATCTCACGGCAGGGCAGGCACGCTTGCTTTGTTGATGGGAAGTGAGCTTTGGTTTTCCATCACCACCAGTATCAGTATCAAACATCCGTTTAGAGTTTCAGAACAATTTCAAAGAAAAGGGGGACATATCTCACATGTGCTCCAGGGCCACAATCATCTAAAAGTCACCTTTGGTCACCTGAAATGAGCGACGCTTTATCTAAAGTCTTCGATGAACACCTGCTATGTGTGAAATTAGTATTTTGAGGGTTATTTTTGTCTATTAACCTGGTTAAATAAAGAATGACAGGAAGTACAGGCCCATTTACATCAAGAACAATATCTATAAAGTATAATTAAACTAACAATACTATTAGCATCCACACAACACACAATATTGTTTTGTTTATTATAAGCACATGCTGCCATTTTGTCATCTGCCACTATGCGCTATGAGAGAGAGAGAGAGAGAGAGAGAGAGAGAGAGAGAGAGTCCTACCTCTCATAAAACATTCACTACTAGGCTTAAGAGATTTAACCAGTTTAGGATCTCAGGCTGACTAGCTGAAGACGTTACTGTAGCTTTACCCATTAATAGACACGGTACTTCCTTGAAAATAAATTCCAGCACAGCGCTACAACCATTTTAATAAAATGACACGTCACAGTAGATAATGCTTTACAGTCAACTCTGTTAGAGAGCAACAAATGGAAATTCATCCGTTCAATAAAACTCATCTGCCTAGTAATAAAAACACCATCTCTTTTACAACCTTTCAAATCCCTGTTCTCTCCACCTCTGAAAAGCCAATGTTGATTCTTGTTTTATTACGAGCTATGTCGCGTTCTCTTTTTGTCAGCAGAATCTCCTCTGTTCGCCGTTTGTTTAAAACAGGTGATTCCGGAGGTTGGAGATTTATCTGCTCCATATCTTGTGCCAGACAAAATGACGGAAGACGCTGGATTGTCAACAGTAGCAATAGTATATTGGTCAGGCCCGTGGCTGAAAGTTTTGATGCGAAATGCCTTTTGCCGAACTCGCTCTACTCCCTTTTCCCATCGCATATCAGATCAGAAAGAAAAAAAAAAATTAAGAAAATATTCTAAATGTGGAAATAAAGGGTCTAAGGTGTGTTTATCGGTTAGGGGTAGGTGTAAGGAGGGTTTATTGTCCAAATAAGGCGGCATCCATTTAATCATTTTAATAAATATAATTATTTACACGCCATGTTATTATTGCATACCGTTTAATGTACAACAACACTGAGGTACCAATAGTATGTGCCACTATTTTTAAGTATACTACTTTCTTTCTGACAATACTTTTTACACAGTGTAAATAGTGATAGATTCAAAGAAAATATGTTATTGTCACTTAGTGTAAATAAAATCTAGTAGACATTTACACATTTGCAAATAGCAGCTGCCTTATGTCACGTTTTGTCAAATTCTTAAAATTCCATTAATTTAATTATTAATAAATAAACATAAATATCATAATAAAATAAAACCAATAAATAAATACAAAAATTCAAATGAAATTCGTATCAACAAAAGCCATTTTTGCACTGCAGTGGCATAAACTGCATCTAGATGTATTAACAGTTTATTTAATGCTGCTCAGAGGTGGCATGAATGCATTTACAATGGCGTGAATCATGCTACGTTTTTAATATGATGGTAAAAAATGTAATACTTTAAAAATTAAACCGCCGGTAGGTAGCGGTCTTAATGAATGATTAATTCCTTCAGTAACGAAGCAAGTGGCTGTATTTATGAATTCATTGAATCATTGAGCCAAAGATTTGTTCACGAAATAATTTCGTTGCAAAATAAAGCAAAAAATACTGACAATACGGCTTAAAATGAACCACTTAATAGTAACTTTTTGTTTGTTGAACTGTTGTAAAAAGAATCTGTCACATTTGCAATCGTGTGGATATTTGGGAAAATTCCTGATTGTATAATATATTGTCAACTTTGAAAACCAAAACTCAACATGTATCGAAGAGAGTTTGAGTCATAAATCGATCTCTATTCACATTCAGTCTATATTTGTTCTTCATGCTAGTAAGTGCCAAATCCCCACTTTTTACAAAGGTCGGTCCATTATCGAGAACAGCAATAATGAAGTGTGATTTGCTGAGGCAGCAGGACTCTGCACACAACCTATCTATCATATGCACGCTGCATGTGTGGATGCAATCAGTAATTTGATTGGATGTCATGTTTTTGACCTTTTACAGCACTACCATTTTCCCGTTTTTACACTCGAGACAGCATTTTACCCGTTAGAAATACATGCTCCGAGGCAAAACTCAGCATGTAGGACCCACTGACCTACACCTCGAATCATGCCAGGACTGAGTGTTCATTTAAAAAAGATGAGCTGAAATGTGATTGGCTGTGCAGACTGAGACAGTGGGCTGTGATTGGTGGATTCTTACCGTTCACTGAGCTGATGGCTGCAGTTGACCAGGATGTGCATGCAGTGAAGACACACCACACCCATCAGAACCAGACTAACCGGACCGAGCTTGAGGAAAAACAGAGAACCATGTTCAGTCTAATGCTTAAAACACATCAACCATTTTAAAAGATAATATCTGTGTTTTTAGTGACCAAATGTAATGTCTTCCAGAGCAATAAAGCCTTATCGCTCTCGTTCTCCGTCAACATGAACTTTGCCTACATACTGTACAAAAGCTTTATGACAGTAATAAAATGTGTGGACTGACATTCTAACTAATCAATTTGCTGGTCAGCACACAATACAGTCACACAGTTTAGTTTGTAAACCAGTCTGACTAGTTTTTCAACCCGTCCACCCATTAAACAGTCAGTATCTGGAGATCAGGATATGATGGTGAAAACAAACAAATCTAATCACAGGGAAAATAAAGCCGCAATTGTATTTTCTTTTGGCAACAATGAATGCATTTAAATGCTCCTCTAAAGCGTTTCCTGTTTTTACAGTCTGCAAGTCAGTTTTCATGGTGTACTTCGAATGATCTGGGTTTACTAACCGTCTAAAGCTTCAGATTCAGGCTCAGTTTGAGAAGAAGCAAAGAAATGGTCTGTATGTATGTAACAGAAACGGGTTTATCGTTCACAGAAGAAGCGGAGATGCTACGTACCACTATCCCAGCATTCTTCACTGCCAGAGGAAGCCCGAGCAACCCTGTGCCGATGTTCCCCTTTAAAAGATGCAGCAGGGTTTGAGTAAACCTGAAGAATAGAGAAAACAGATCCACACCAATGTGGTTATTTCAGGCAGACAGATGGCAGAAATTAAAGGGCACCTATTATAGAAGATTACATGTAGTGTGTAACATGGATCTAAGTGAACAAAAGCATCCTGCAAAGTTTTATATATGAAAGGTCACCGTAAAAAAAGTGATTTGCTGTGTCCGAAATCTCCCACTACTCACTATATAGTGGACTATATAGTGAGCTCGCCATTTTGAAGTGCTGTCCGAATGTATAGTGATTATTATTATTCCCTATATAGTCCACTCAATGTATCCCAGAATGCATTTTGAAAAGTGGTGTACAACCGATGGTCACTAACCCAAGCCCTACATACCATCATGCATTGCGCTGATTGTAAAAAAGACGGACGGGCGACAGCAATGACGTAATCAACGGCGCCGAGAGACGATCGAGTAGTGTCCGAAAGTGGTGTTTCTATTATGCTGGTGAGCTCACTATATAGTGCTCTACTCCCTACCCCCTACATAGGAGGTAGGGAGTAGTGGTTTGAGTGGAGATTTCGGACACAGCCATTGTTTCTCAAAAGTATGAGTCGACTCTGAATCAATTTAATGAATCGGTTTTCCAATGAGTAATTTTTCTTTTCGTTGTGACGTAAAGACGAAAAATTATCAAATTGGCCACGCCCACTCATTACGACCCGACACCAGGAAAAACTTGAAAACATCATGTCGACAACAAGACGCTATGTTCTGAACATAGACAGTAAAAGTGCGAATCAAATGCGACATTTTTTTCACTGCCCAGGGACGAGCATGTGAAGAATCAGTGGCTAGAGTTTATATTTACAACTATACCACACAAGTATAGCCTGAACCTTGTGCTGTGTTCGCATCATTTTAATGACGATCGCTTTACAAACATAAATGCTTTCAAGTGTGGATTCGCGAGCCGGCTGATATTGAAGGAAGGTTCAGTGCCAAGTTTATTTGGATCAGCTTCCTCCTCCGAATCACAACCTGTAAGTATTATTAATAATTGTTGCTTTTATGTGTTTTGTAGCATGCTCAATAAGTATGTGTGTGTTATGTAAGTTACAGGGTCATCTGACCAATCACCGCAGATTAGCGTCACGCAAAGGAGGGGTTTGGAAAAATTAGTCGTTGAACGAATCATTTGGGAGTCGGTGAGCAAATCAGGTAAAAATAAATGCATATTATAAGACAAAAAAAGTGTTTTTTTGCCATTGCATGCATGTAAAACTGTTGTTGGGGAATCCCAAAACAATATTAGGAACATTTTAAATGCCATAATAGGTGCCCTTTAAAGTATAACATACTTTATGTAATATGAGAGTATGCTGTTTATGTATACACACATACACACACATTATTTTGATACAGATAAAATGACTGTATGCAAACAAACACCCGATGAGTCTCAACCCAAAACCACGACTGTGACTCACGTGATTCCTCGTGGCAGATGCTCTGAGTCTTCATCTACGTCTACATCCTCTTCCTCGCCTCCTGCTTCCTCCATCAGAGGAGTCATCACCTCCATGTCTGCTCGGGATCAGATTTAATACAAACACAGTGTAAGATCTTGTGCAGTAATAATAATAATCATCAAGTTTTATTTCCCAAGCTCAAGGTCACTGTACAGGGAAATAATAAAGTGGACATGGAAATGGCATCAAACAAACATTTATACATACATACAGTGCTGAGTAGATTTACAAACTGTAGTAGTCTATTACTGAATACAAATTATATGATGAAAATTGTAGTTTGTAATGTAATCTACAACATGAAGTTGAGTAAACGGTTTGGGAAGGAACTGCAGGGGTTCATAAATTGATGAAAAGCTATTAACCAATTAAATCTTAATCATTTTAAATAAATGGGAGAGATTATGTCCAAATAAAACACTCACAAAAAGATAAAAATATTTGATTTGTTTATGCTGTGTGGCCTCTCAATTTTCCATGTAATTATAGTCACCTAACTAACTAGTGGCCTTTCTGTGTGTAATTCCACTAAACTGGAAGACTTTCTGAACATAAGCAATAGGTTTTTTCAGAATTTAAAAATTTTAAAGATAAAATTTTAGGTAGAATCAATGAGTTATGAATAATGTACTCCCATTTTGTGAATATTAAGTAATTAATAAAAAAAAGTAACAGTAGTCTGTTTATGAGTATTTTAAAACGTAGTATAATTGAATTACAATTACTTCATTTTTGGAATCGGATTACGTAATCCAACGCAATACAGATACATAATATATTTATACACACATAAATTAATTAATGGCCTAATTAAAATGGATCTAGTTCATGCACATGCTTTAACAAACAGCAGCCTGATGCTTTATTCAGTTAATAAAGAAACACATGAACAGCATTAAATATCTTTCTATGTCTATCTTTCTTTCTTTCTATCTATCTATCTGTCTGTCTGTATCTGTCTATCTATCTATCTATCTATCTGTGTCTATCTATCTATCTATCTATCTATCTATCTATCTATCATTTTTTAAAGTGGTGTGTCTGTTTGTGTTTCTCTTCTGGATGATATTGATTTAAATGCACTAAAATAAAAAGTATCACAATAACACACTGCATCAAGCAGAGAAAGAGGCAGCGACACACAAATTGGTTCAGTGTCATCTGTGGTGTAAAACACACATTACCTAGTTGTTCAGCTGATACCATCTTCTGCTGCTCATCTGGAGGATGTTTATCCACACACACACTCAAGCTGATTATCTTACGGCCACGTGTCGTGTGCTCCGATGAGCTGGCACATGGGGAATCAGCTGTAGACCCAATAAAAATGCAATGACAGACATTTATTAGACTCGAAAGAAGATGTAAACACATAGACAAAAACTCCAAATACTATTTGTCTGTTGTTACACCCTATTGTGTGACCTTTGTCAAATGCTGTGATTATATTAAAAACTATAAATGTCAAAACAAGTTGTAACTGTTAAGCAGCAAAGAGCATATAAATATTTAGCATACTGTGTTGCAAATACTATGCAGACTTCCAGACTTATAGTCATGGTAAATAATAGGTGTGTCCAAACATAAGTTATAGATATAGTTTGTATTACACAAACAATAATAGGCAGCATCCAAAATATGCAATAAATGTATTTGTAACATTTGTTTACAGAATTGTTTTAATAGAATAATGTGCTGACTAAAAATTTATTAAGTTATTTATTAATTTAATTAAGTTTATTTTATTTTTCAGATTTCAATGTAAAATTATATTTATATATATTTTTGTTCTCTCTCACTCTCTCTCTAAATATATATTATACAAGTTATAACGCACGCACACACACATTAAACCCCTATTATACTTTATAACGACATACAATAATATATCTGCTCAACATTAACTTTACATTTTAAAAATAAAGCAATATAAAGAGCTAAGTGTTGATGATGTCGTGCATTTTAAGCGGTTTAAAGAGGTGTGTAGTGGAAGTGGAGGCGGCTCACCGAATGAGCGCAGAAATCTCAGCCGCTCCTCTGTTGCTCTTTCCGGCTTCAAACGCGACCATCACCGGCCCTGTGCTGTGGATCCGGGATCCCGGTATCCCGCGACAACCCGCGACACGACGATTCAAGCCAACAGTGATGACATGCCATTGGAAAAGAGCTAGGCCTACTCGTCAGTGTAGATGAGGGCTTCTGGAGATTTCTTCCACACGGACGGCGAACATCATCAGAATCTCATACACAAACTGTGCGGTGAACATCACCGTCGTCACGACTGTGCAACTCCTTAAAGGGGCCGCGACACACATTACAGACACACAGGGCCAGGACTCGAGTTTGACTAGTAGTTAACTTTAGTAGGCTACACAATACAGGCTACATTTCTTCCCCAAAATACAAACTTTAAATATTTAATGATGGTATAGCATTGTAGATGTTTCACTAGAGGTTGATTTTTAGTTCTATTTTTCTAATCAAGGATGCATGTTGAGAGCTATTTGTGTTGCATTCCCATAACAACATCATAAATAGCTATACAAAAATAATATACAGCACTGATTTTTACATTTTTGTAAGCATAATAATACAATACTTGCTGCTTTCTTTTGACTTTTACTTATGAATATTGGCCAGCTACATACTTTCGATTTCATATGTGCAAATTCCAAAAGGTGCATTTGTCTTTAAATCAAATTGTTATAAACTCTTTGTTAAATTTGGTACTAAAGCTCTCTTCTGGCAAGCAGAAGAAATGACCTGGGCTGCGTCCAAAATCTCATACTTAGCCTACTTTGCTACTGCTAAAACAGTATGTTCTAGGATAGATGTGTGTAGTATTAATGTAATGTGGATGTAGCCTACTACATTCGCCATGTTGTCATTATCAAGTGACCTACCAGCACCAGTTACTGTCGCTTCACTCACGTCATTCACAAATTCTGTCCAGTGGCCTCATGGGATAGGCTAATAAAGTGTCCATAGTATGCACACTTCAGAATCTCACTGGAAGTAGGTCATTAAGATTAATCTTATGTTAAAGATCTTAAAGTTGCATAACCAATGTTTTTGAAAAGGATTTCCTAGGGTCATTGGGTCAATAGATTTGCACACATAGGCCTATCGCAATTTCTGCAGCCCTAGGTGAGCATGAGGCTGATTTTGTGAATAGAAAATCAACTCACTCCCTCAATGTTCTGGTACAGTCCGAGATGCCCTCTCATTTCTCAATCTTATCAAATCTTATATGATATGGTCATACCACCTGTTATACCATACATGACTCCAGAATTTTACAGGAGTCTGTGTTAGGTCAACACTTTGAGGAAAGTTTGGGAAGAGAGGGGAAAAAAACCACACATACTTACAATGGAACTCTATTGAAGACTTCTATAATTTATTTTATGCTAATTGACCCTTTTCGTGGAGCTGGATTGACAGGTAATCTGACCAATCATACTTCGCCATCCGCCATTTTGTCCGACAAAGCAGTCAGGAGAGATATTAGATTAACATGGGAGGATTTGAACTTGAAAAACGGAGTGTACTGACACCTTTACGCGGTTAAAACAACATTCCTTCTTATGTTCATTCATGTTTATTTAATGCTATAAATGAAGTAGAAGGAAGAGATGATCGGATCACGAGCAGCTTTAACTGATGCTCTACAGCGATCTGTCACGACACATTAAAGAGCCACAAAACGGTATTTATTGTTTAAATTTCTTTTAAAAAATGACCACGTTTGAAAGGTGAGACTTTGTTTAATATGTTTAATATCAAAAGTAACCGAAAAGTAACCTGGTCTGTCCTGTCTGTCAGCGTGTTGTCAGTCTCCTCTCTGCTCCGCGATGTATTTTTCACTGCGTGAGAACATGAGAGCGGCGTAGCTTGTCGGACATAGCGACAGTAACTAAGGGGGGCGGGTCTTTGCGAAGGGTCAATTGACAGGGATGTTTGATGGCATGTTGGTTTGAGACAGAGTTTTACCTTGTCAGCGATTTATAATGACCCCCTACCCTGACCCTGACACAAGGCCCCAGCAGCAATTCAACATGTCCCACAGCAAAACCAGGGTCAGAATCGAGAATACCTTTGGCATTCTAAAGGCATTTTCAGAATTGGCAGTCGATTTATTTGTCTGTGTGGCCTGAGAGCATCACCACAGAGAGCATCCCAGATAGTGGCTGCATGTGCAATACTGCACAATATAGCCACTATAAGAAAAGAGCAAGTGCCACCAAACCACCAACTCCCCCCTGATGAAACTGACCCCATTACGATGGACTTTCCAGCAGGCAGAACACCCAGAGACGCAATAACAGCACAGTATTTCGTTGATTTCTAAAAAATAAAATAAAAAAAAGAACAGTAAACATTCTTGGGTTTTGATTTTCATGACTTCACATACCATCTTCCTGTATTCCAACTCCTCAAGCTGTAGTTTCAGCTTCTTATGTTTTGTGTGTAGTTTTATCTTATAGTCCAGCTCCAGATTTCTTTTGTAGAGGGCTCTGATGGTGTAAAGTAGTAACAGACTGGTTATAATTTTATAGTATACAGCTGTAACTTTGCATTACAACTTTTACAACCTTTTTCTCTGGCCTTGGAAGCTGTGATGAAGAGGATTCATGTAGAGCAGGGATCTCCAACCCTGCTCCTGGAGAGCTCCTGTCCTGCAGACTTCAGTTCCAACACACCTGCCTGTAATTATCCCCCACCCGCTGCAAAGGTGTTGCTTTTTGTGGTTAAAATAGACTTAAATTTGTCATATTTCCTCATAATCTCTTCTTTTACTGAGAAATAGACACACCTGCTTTTTTTCCATGTTGAACGCTATTGGCTGTGTGCAGCAAAGGTGTTGCCTTTATGTGCACGTGCATGATAATTAATCATTGATTAATCATTGATTCACAAAAAGTTGATCACCAGCGTCTAAAAACATATTAACCCAGTTTGGATTTGTCAACCTGAAACTTACTCTGTAACCCAGAGTTTCTACATCCCGTTTTGTGTGGGACATTGGGTCCCCAGTAGCAAGACCTATGCCTAGGGGTGTCCAATCCTGTTCCTCGTGGGCCACTGTCCTGCAAAGTTTAGCTCCAACTCCAATTAAACTCACCTGAACCAGCTAATCAAGGGCTGAATCTGAAATCGCCCCCTAAACCCTCAATCACTATTCCCTATGTTAGTCTACTAATACAGCTCACTAGAGGGAGTGAATAAAACGAGTGAGCGAATATGGACGGCCGCTGAGCATACGTCGGTTGTACACTCGTTATTGCGGTGCAATGTGGGATTGAATGAGTGGACTCGATAACGTTCACCGCTACAAATGGCTGTCCCCTCAAATAATGCCTATTTGATGGTGTAGGGGGGCGATTTCGGATTCAGCCAAGGTCTTACTAAGCATACTAGAAACTTCCAAGCAGGTGTGTTGAGGCAATTTGTAGCTAAACACTGCAGGACAGTGACCCTCCAGGGCCGAGTTTAGACATCCCTCCAATACACCGTTTATTCCTTTGAAGGGATTAGGGCATAGGGTTTGAGCCCTTCAGAATGAAACACAGGATATTTCATTGCCTCAGGCTGTAGTGCTCTTGAGCTAAAACCTCATGAGAAGGATGTGAACTTGGAACTTCTCAAACTTAGTGTAAAACATCACAACATGGAGTCTTAAAAAACATTGAAGCAGTCAGCGTGGCTTTTAACTTCTTTATTAATACTTTAACTGCGGTTACATCATTAAAAGTTTTAAGGCACATTCTTAGATCCAAGTCCTGCTGGAATACATTTTAAAATAAGAGTATGTTTGCCGCTGGGATTGTATATCACAGATGTGTCATAAAAACATGCACTCAATGGTGCATTTGCTCGCACACACACATGGTTTAACCAAAACACATCAGCAACTGACTGTTAAGAGGCATTCGGTAATGAGCATTCAGAAGTATAAACATTCATTTCTGTCATTGGTTTCATGTGACATCCATCAAAGTTCATTTGTGACACGTCCACAGGATCTGTGTGTGTGTGTGTGTGTGTGTGTGTGTGTGTGTGCATAAGCGTGCATGCTACAGACATGTGCAATTCTACAGTCACTTCTCATTTGTACTGACTTGTAACTCTGAGCACAGAGGCATCAGGTCTGACCCTGTTCCTGGGTCAGTCCGAGTCTGCTGCGTCTCAGGTGCTTTGGCATGAAACTGGAACCCTGTAAATGCATTTGGAGCCAACATGGCCCCCACAGACACGACTGCTGGTGGCTGGGAGAGGCACTCTTGCTGGAAGCCAAAACGGAAGACTCCATTAATACACTCCAAACATGGCACTGAAAACCTCTCCATTATCAATCCATTCATCCTTATGATTGTGTCCAATTCATGGCATTGGGAAAGAACAAGGGAAAACGAAAGAGACAAGACAAGGACAGGGGGATTTGGCTATTTGGAGTCTTTTTACTCGATGGCTCCGGGTCTGGTCGCCACGTAGACGAAGAGGACGATGAGCAGCACGAGCACGACGAGCGTCGGTAGAACGATGGTCGTCACCTGCTCCCTGGCCTCATGCATGGCCTGTTTGCGCTCCTTTTTGTCTTTCCACGACTCCTTCTTCGGCTTGCCCTTCAACTGCCGCATGGCTCAGTGCGTATCCACACAGCGGGTTACCGGCGATCCCAGATGAAAACCCAAAAGATGCCCTCCTGTGAAAACATGTACAATAGGCTTTATGTCAAACGTCACATGAACAAACCGAAAAACACGTCTCATTGCATCCGCTTGTCGGAGAAAGCGTTAATGGTAGTACGAACGGATGGCGATATGAGCTAGTTCTTTGTATTGTTGCCGTTTTATTCAGTTTTAGGGCGTTTTCACACCTGGCTCGTTTATTGAGCGTTTGTTTTGGAACCTGGTGCGTTTTCTCCTTAATTTTCATTAGTTTAGGCATGTGTAAACACTGCTATCGCACCAAAAAATCGCTCCCAGATATCCCAAAGTTCCCTCTCGGTTGAGGTCAAAAAAGCATCATGATCCAATGGACCAATGAACCAAGCGGTATCATAATTCACAACGGGAAAAGTATTATAAAAATCAGCAGTGTCTGATTCTGTGAGTGAGCACATTAGTTATCGCAGTTGAAAGCCAAACCATCTTAGAGGTATAGGAAAGAGGCTAGCAATAGCAAGCTAGCTTTAAAAGCATGAGATCCCACCCTCTCTTCAGAGTGTCTCCGAACGCGCAAGTGAAGCAAAGCCAGAGCAGATAATAATAATGAGTTGTAGTTGTACCAAAGACTATAGAATAACACAAGACACGTCACTAATATTGTTTTGAAAGGCGAAAAGTGCAATGCTCAATATGGCGGAATAAGTCCCGCCTTCTAAATAAAAGCCAAAGTCATCGTGTCACTGCAGCTGCAGTTAAAAGCTCCGGTTCCCATAGAAACAGTCAGACTATGCACATGCACATTAGCTTGATCCAGCCTGAAAAATGACGTTTTCTATCATGATTCGAGCATTTAGAAAAAAAAATGATGGGACAGTTGTTGTCAGATTTCATTGGTGAATTACGGTTACGACATGGTGTGAACGCAGCATAAGCTCGATGTTTTGGTTCAGGAGGAACTGTAAAAGGCGGCTGTTGTTTGTGGCACTCGGTGACTGACGTCTGTCTACAACTCTGCATAGCCTTACAGAATGCGGTGATGACTACAGCTGCGTGGAAGTATGGAAATACATATGTTAACAGGCAGGTAGCACATTGTTATCATTGCACTTGGACCGAATGCAATGATTGGACGAACATTTTTTGGCCTTAAGACTTCCACAGAAGATATATGTACAAATTTTAATATTTAGACCACTTCTATAATTGATTGCTATCAGGACGTAAAGAGAGTTTCAACTAGTATAACAAAAAAATTGCCTACTCTACCTTTAAAATGTTGTTTTAATTGCTCTTCTCCGTGCATTGCAAGATTGATGTCCTGGCGAAGCCTTTATTTCCGTTCTAATTGCATTAGAAGTGTTTGTCTGTAGCCGCAGCTACAAATAAAGCCACAATAAAATAGTGAACTTGTTTATCCATCTTGATGGATGACACAGAGGAACATAAACAGGTTAAATCTGACCAATAAGAGGACAGCTTTACTCACTTGCATAAACACATTTTTGGAACACTTTCAAATGTTGTTGTGTGAAAGTGATCTGAACCAAGAAGAAAATGCAACATGGTAACAAATTAAATCGAACAATCCAATAAGGTAAACTCAACAATAAGGAGTCATTTGTTAACATTAGTTAACACTGAACAATACTTCTACAGCATTTCTTAATATTAGTCAATGTTAATGTTGATTTCATTCATTGGGAGTTGACTAAAAATCTGAGGCACAGTAAGTTGATATATTTTGTTATAAGATTGTGAAGATTTCATATAATAATGTGCCATGATGAACTGCGCACAAATAAATATGACTATACTATCAATAAGTAATAATATTAGTATATTATTAATAAATAATGCAATTTAGAAAAATGTTCTAAAGATCTTTAAAGTTGTTTTTGTTAAATGATTTTGCCGTGGGAATTACATTTTGTAGTATGTCAAATGAGTTACACTACCGGTCAAAAGTTCGGGGTCAGTAAGATTTTTTATGTTTTTAAATGAAGTCTCTTCTGCTCACCAAGGCTGCAATTATTTGATAAAAAAAAATAAAAAAAAACTGTAATATTGTGAAATATTATTACAATTTAAAACAGCAGTTTTCTATGTGAATATATAGTGAAGTGTAATTTATTCCTGTGATCAAATCTGAATTTACAGCATCATTACTCCAGTCTTCAGTGTCACATGATCCTACAGAAATTATTATAATATGATGCTCAAGAAACATTTATGATTATTATCCATGTTGAAAACAGTTTTTTAAATTTTTATTTCAGGATTCTTTGATGAATAGAAAGTTCAAAAGAACAGAATTGATCTGAAATGGAAAGCTTTTGTAACATTAATCACTACCATTCAAAAGTTTGGGGTCAGTAAGAATTTATTTTTTATTTTTGGGGGAAAGAAATTAGAAAATACTTTTATTCATCAAGGATGAGTTAAACTGATCAAAAGTTATACAGTAAAGACATTTATAATGTTAGAAAAGATTATATTTTAAATAAATGCTGTTCTTTTGAACTTTCTATTCATCAAAGAATCCTGAAATAAAAATGTAAAAAAACTGTTTTCAACATGGATAATAATCATAAATGTTTCTTGAGCATCATATTATAATAATTTCATATTATAATAATTTAAAAAATGTGACACTGAAGACTGGAGTAATGATGCTGTAAATTCAGCTTTGATCACAGGAATAAATTACACTTCACTATATATTCACATAGAAAACCGCTGTTTTAAATTGTAATAATATTTCACAATATTACCTTTTTTTTGTTGTATTTTTTATCAAATAATTGCAGCCTTGGTGAGCAGAAGAGACTTCATTTAAAAACATAAAAAGTCTTACTGACCCCGAACTTTTGACCGGTAGTGTATGCACGCATGACAATTATTAAAAAAATATGGCGTATAGCTAAAGAGATAATGTTTAATATGGAGTATAGCATGTCACACTTAATACACTGCTGTCTATACAAAATAAAAATACATGAATAATACATTAATAATAAACGCACCATTGGTGCTTAGGTCCTAGATATTGCTCCATATCTGTGGCTTCACACCTTTAGTAAGTTTTTTCACCCGTAGTCATGGAAACTGAGCAAAGGCCAGGACTAAGAAATCTGAATGTGAAAATGCAGTAGCGCACACACATACAGAACCGCAGCCACAATTCCCACCCAGGCAAACAGGAACTGGGTGTTGTATCCTGAATCTTAAGATTGTGTGATTTTGTGCACACATTACGTGTGTGTCATAATGAACTAAATGCTTGAATAAAACCACATATTCAATTAAATAAAAAACTTTAAAAAATCAACACACAAGCAGATTTTCATAGTATTTTGCAGACCAGCTCATGTGAATTAGGGTAATCTGGGACATGAAGCTCTGATGAGTAACTTTACAAGCAGACGACAAGTTTTTAGTGACTGATGTTGATACAATATATAAACGCTGATACAATTTAATTAGAGCAAATGACATGTTAACTGATATGAAGAATTGTTCAAATCTACAGACAAAACCATTGGCAGATTATGGAACCGAAACAGGGTTTCATTTGTGATTCAAGGATAAGGATTTTAAAATAACTATGAATATGGCTGATTCGCTAATGAATCAATCAGGCCAATTTGTTGGAGTGATTTGAAAAAAGTGTATACTCAATTATTCAGAAAATTCCCATGACTTTAAAGCCTTTATTAAATGTCAAAATGATCAAATATACCGGTCCATCAAGAAACATCACCATATTTGATCTGGGTTGTCTCGTCATAATTTGTTGGTAAAGTGTTGGTGGACAACCAGTAAATAATGTCCTAGATTACCTTGAAGGGTTAGTTTACCCAAAAATTAAAAACAATCTGTTGTTAATTACTCACCCTCATGTCGTTCCAAACCCTTAAGACTTTTGTTCGTCTTCGGAACACAAATGAAGATCTTTTTAATGAAATCTAAGAGATTTCCATCCCTTCATTGACAGTCTATGCAACTATCATTTTCAAGACCTAGAAAGGTATAAAAAGACATCATTAAAGTAATCCATTGGTTTAACCTCAATTTTACGGAGCGGCGTGAGTGCTTTATTTGCGCAAAAAACTTAATGTATCACTTTATTTACAATATATTAATCTCCAACACACATTCTGCTCTCACGTCAACATGCATGCCTTGTGGTGCTCTTGTGAATGCATGTTGGGGATAATTTTTTTGCTAATAAATTGGTAAATTATGTTTTTCTGCAAAAACAAAGCATTCATATCACTTCATAAAGTTATGATTAAACCACTGGAGTCACATGGATTACTTTTACCACTTTCCAGCCTCAGAAAGCTAGTAACGTTAGTTGCGTAGACTGTCAATAGAGGGACAGAAAGATCTCAGATTTCATCAAAACTATCTTTATTTTTGTTCTGAAGATGAACAAAAGTCTTAAGGGTTTAGAACGACATGAGGGTGAATAATTAACGACAGATTTTTGACTGAACAAACCCTATAACTCAATTTATAACACACATACACAACATCCCAAACCCACCAAGCACATTACAGCATAACATGAACACGACATGCGCCATACTGTGAATAAAGGCTGTTGCAAGTCACTATGAATCAGCACTACAGGTGGTGTATGTGACATTGTGTTGAACTTTTCTGAATATAAAAACTAAAAAAAGTTACAGTTCTCAATATCACTGCTCAAAACACATGAAGTTTGGCCGTGTGAAAAGCTAAGGCGTCCCGGTCAAGCTCAGAGACCAGGCTGCTATTGAACATACTGCATTGACAGCGTGAGCCGCATAGTTTCTCTTCTGCGTCGAAGTTGCTTGTCAGTGTTTACAATGAAACGAGTTGCTACAGACAACAAATCAACGACCTGTTGCATGCAAATGACTCAAAAAGTATCCGATCCCACTTCACACACATGGATCGCCCTGTTGCTTGTGCTCGCGCTTTAAAAATGCACTAAATGTGGACTGCGTCTCGTGCACTCGCGCCGCGCGCGTGGGGACACTTCCACGCACTTTTCGCTTACCGCCACAGTGTGTGTTCCGCTACACCCGCGCGCACCGCCCGGAGGTGTTTCGTACAGTGTGTTTGAGTGTTCCGCAGTCGTTGTCACGGTTCCCGGAGGTTTCGAGTGAGTGAGCGGGGGCTCGACCGAGATTACGTGGCAGAGCTGGAGCCTCGCGCAGGCAGGAGGAGGAGCACGCGCGCGCTCTCCCTCTGCGGGGGCACGAGAGACGGGAAAGAGGTGAAAGAAAAAATACAACATCTGTAGTGATAGTGACTCCTGGCTGCCGACAGGGGGAAACACGGAAACGATCAACAGATCAAAATTACTCAATGGCCCAAAAAGGCTATAAACTTTCACTTACTTTAGGCTACTGCATCATAAAATGTGATTCTTAACCCTTTGATGCGCAAGCTATGGAAACCCCTTCTAATGCGCAACATGGGTCTAAAAAGACCCGTATTCATTTCCTATGTTATTTCATGCATGGCTGGACTTTTTTTATTATTTTTTTTTTATCTTTTGAGATAAATTTATTTAAGCATTTAATATTCCATGATCTATAAATTCCATGATTTATAAATATTAAAAATTTCTTGTTTTCAATTTCCAAAAATTATTATTTTAAATTTTTCTAGGTTTTGTTACTTTATCAAATTTACTTATCAAGCATGATAAAACAAAACAATAAAGACAACATTTTGTCAAATTAATCATTTTAGCAGTCATTTAGACAACACATTTAACACTTAAAATATTTATTTGCCACTTTGTCTCACATAGCATTCACATATCACAGATAACTGATAACACTGAAATTAAACTATGTAACTGTATTGAATTGTGGTGAATGTGATTTGATAAAAGAAAATACAACAAACAAAATAAAATCACACTGGTACAGCGGCATCTGTACTGTTAGGACTTCTACATGTAAATAAGCTTTAAAATACAATCTTTTTTTAGCTAACATTACCTAGCTAGAATATGTCACCAGCTAGCTATAGTTAATAGTGTTGGACATGTTTCTCCTTCTCACAAGTAATTTCTTTCTAGGATTACAAGGTCAAGGTAACCATAGCCTAATATTCAAATATTATGTCCATCTTTTACAAAATATAATATATTTTCTGTGGTTAAAATAAAATAAGACTTGCATCAAATATACAAAAGAGTTGTGAAATGTGTGGCAGGTGAATAGTATTCTGCAGTAAATGTTCCTACTTGCAACAATGTGCAAATATCAAAGTCATTTTTGACCCATGTATGTAAAATTGATGTAGAAATAAAAAATAAAAAACGGTTTGTTTATAAAGTAAGAAAGGAAACATTAACATAATGATTTGTGGAAATCAAAAACAAAATATTTAATGAATACCTGGAATAAAAAAAATAATACAAAGACGGTTTCACTTTATTTTGATGGTCCCTTTAACACATTCTGTTGACTATAAGTAACTTTGCACCTACATGTCTACTAACTCTCAGTAGAGTGTTAGTAGAGTATTAATAGACTGGTAGGGTTAGGGTTAGAATAAGTTGACATGTAGTTGCAAAGTTACTTATAGTCATGTAATGAGAGTTAGTTGACATGTAGTTGCAAAGTTACAATCAACAGAATATTCAAAAGGGACCATCAAAATAAAGTGTTACCAAAAAAAAAACACACATATATTTTAAAGATTCAGCAAAGAAATACTCAGCCATCACTGAAATAACATAGGAAATGAATACGGGTCTTTTTAAAAAAATGTAGAAATACAAAAACTGTGTTTGTTTATAAAGTAAGAAAGGACACAAAAACATAATGATTTGTGGAAATCAAAAACAAGATATTTAATGAATACCTGGAATAACAAATGATAAAATAGATATATTTTAAAGATTCAGCCAAAAAAAAACACTCAGCCATGCATGAAATAACATAGGAAATGAATACGGGTCTTTTTAGACCCATGTTGCGCATTAGAAGGGTTGCGATACAAAAGCGATTTTTATTCGAAAAGTAAGAAATGAAAAATTTCAATTAGGATTTTTAATGATCTAAAACAAGTTAATTGAGGAATACCTGGAATGCTGAATGATGAAATAAATTTCTTGCAAAGATATAGAAAATGAAAACTCAGTCGGGTCTTTTTTAGACCCATGTTGTGCATCAAAGGGTTAAGAAATCACCCCTAGGCTATCTCTGTAACTATGGAAGCTTGTTTCCACCACTGAATAAAAAGTAGAAAAGGTCATTGGAACATTTTATCTAACAATTCGGACTTTTTTTCTCAGAATTGCGTGAAATAAACGCAAAATTGCGTTAAGTAAACTCACCATAGCGTGTTATAAAGACAGATTTGCGTGGAAAAAAAAAATCGCAATTGAATGTTATAAAGTCAGAATTGCGAAAATTGCAATTGTGAGAAATAAATACATTTAGAATAGTGATATAAACTCGCAACTACACGTTATAAAGTCGATGTGAGATATATGTGATAATTGCGAGCTGACGTTTTTCCTCATAACTCACAATTTCGAGTCAGAAGTGCGAAACGTTTTTGAGTTGGGAAATTTTTTGGGGGGGAAAAAAAGGTAAAAATTGTTAGATAAAAAGTTGAAATGATCTTTAAAAAATTTTTATTCTATGGTGGAAACAAGCTTTCATACTGTAACAGGTAACAGCACCATAGAACAGCACTAGACTGTAAACACTAAAGAGGAACAGCCCATGTTTTTTAGCCAATCAGAGTTCGTATGCTCTTTTGCCTTTCACATGTGCTGGTTGGCTGACATAAGCGGTGGGCGGGGTTTAAAAAAGGCCAGTGGTTGTACAGATTGGAGCTGTTCAGTTTGTGCTGAACTCTAAAGAAAATAAGAATTTTGAGCACTGAATTACACAATGATATAATAATATATATACACTACCGGTCAAAAGTTTAAGATCAGTTTTTAAAAGAAGTCTCTTCTGCTCACCAAGGCTGCAATTATTTGATAAAAAAAATAAAAAATAAAAAAACTGTAATATTGTGAAATATTATTACAATTTAAAACAGCGGTTTTCTATGTGAATATACTGTATAGTGAAGTGTAATTTATTCCTGTGATCAAAGCTGAATTTACAGCATCATTACTCCAGTCTTCAGTGTCACATGATCCTACAGAAATTATTATAATATGATGCTCAAGAAACATTTATGATTATTATCCATGTTGAAAACAGTTTTTTACATTTTTATTTCAGGATTCTTTGATGAATAGAAAGTTCAAAAGAACAGAATTGATCTGAAATGGAAAGCTTTTGTAACATCAATCACTACCATTCAAAAGTTTGGGGTCAGTAAAAATTTATTTTTTATTTTTGGGGGAAAGAAATTAGAAAATACTTTTATTCATCAAGGATGAGTTAAATTGATCAAAAGTTATACAGTAAAGACATTTATAATGTTAGAAAAGATTATATTTTAAATAAATGCTGTTCTTTTGAACTTTCTATTCATCAAAGAATCCTGAAATAAAAATGTAAAAAACTGTTTTCAACATGGATAATAATCATAAATGTTTCTTGAGCATCATATTATAATAATTTCAAAAATTAAAAATGTGACACTGAAGACTGGAGTAATGATGCTGTAAATTCAGCTTTGATCACAGGAATAAATTACACTTCACTATATTTTCACGTAGAAAACCGCTGTTTTAAATTGTAATAATATTTCACAATATTACAGTTTTTTTTTTTTTTATCAAATAATTGCAGCCTTGGTGAGCAGAAGAGACTTCTTTTAAAAACATAAAAAATCTTACAGATCTAAAACTTTTGACCGGTAGTGTATATATACATACACACACCCTTATAATAATTTCATTACAGTATTGTCTTTTCAGATTCAAGCGGCTTTATTGACATTACAAAAAGTGATATAGCAATAAAAACTATTTTATATAATACCTAAATATACACATATACAAAACCGGTTGCCCCTTTCTAACAGCAAGACTTCATTTACACAAGCAGTTATTTTTGCACTTTCTGGGGATTCACTTTGCAGGTGTAGGAGTTTGAGCTTGTATTATTGTGATGGACCATTGTTGCGTGGTGCAGGGAAATAGCATGTTTAATGAGTCATTTGTGAATAATTAGGTCATCTGTGGCTCTGTTTTTTTTATTTTATGAGCAGCAGGACTATCTTTTTCTGGTTGTCACAACTCTGTCTTTCTACATTAACACAATGTATTTTTGCTAGTGCACTTTTTTATGTTCAAGTAATGACAAAAGCATTAATATACGTTTCAATGTTTCGTTTCCCATTTGTTAAACAGGCTTGATATTTCCCAGCATATACAAACACTGCTACTGTAGATATTTCATTTCAAGCAGATCACATACTGAAGTCTTTCTCCATGATCTATGAGTTGTTGATGCACTTCTCCATGAGCCCTGGAGGCTGTTATCAGCCGGTCAGTGTGCGTACGCGTCTTGTGTGTTTGCAACTGCCGGCGATGCTTCCCAGCTCCTTCTTCATCTCCCAGCGCTGTAATGCTGAGGCCCAGGGCTCCAGTTTAGGGTCATAAAAGCAAACGTGGGTCTAATAACAAAGTACAACCTTCAGGTCAGGAATAAAACACACAAACCTGACTTATGAGATAAAATAATCACCCTCAGGACCAGAGACGAGGTCGGGACCAAATTGTGCGATATAAATGCATTTGTATATACACACACACATAATATGTGTATATATATATATATAAAAATATTTTAAAAAATGATATATATATTTTTTTAAATGCAATTTATTCATGTGATCAAAGCTGAATTTTCAGCATCATTACTCCAGTCTTCAGTGTCACATGATCCTTCAGAAATCATTCTGATTTGATGATTAGAAACATTTCAACAACATAAATGTCTTTACTGTCGCATATGATCAATTTAATGCATCCTTGCTGAATAAAAGTTAATCCACGCATACAAATGTAGCAAAATGTATCATCAAAATAGTAATTTAATAAGTCATTTTTAAAGGAGCCGTATGTAAGATTGTGGCCAAAACTGGTACTGCAATCACTTTCAAATTACTGTAGAGCGGTGTATCCCCTTATTTGACATCCCAAATTTATGATTAATTGAAATAAATTTCTTACATACAGCTCTTTTAAATGCAATTTTATTTTGACTTGGATGCAACTGGATAGTTAATCACACATGGATCACTAGGACCCTTATAAATGGATTTTCAACAAACATAATATAAAATAGTTAAATTTATTTCACATGTGTCTCTTTAGCTACCTGAGCAGGAGTGGACAGCGTGCCGTCTTTCCCCGTCCTCCATAAGCTTTCTCCGAGTTTCTGTGGCTCATCCTCGCAGTGAAAGCTCTCCGATCTCGAGCGGAGCCCTCTGTGGTCCTCAACCATGTTCTCTGTGATCTGAGGATCAGAGAAACACAGCAATCAAATCAAAGGCAAAAGAAATGCCCATCCTCTGGAGAGCTCGCATGATTTCAACACTGGCTGTGATCAGAGGACAGGAAGCAATCTAAATTCTGACACGGCTTTGAGTATCAATTTCAGGACTTTGGAAAAAGGGATGGAGCATAATTACTGAAAACACCACAGCATTCAGACTCCCAATTAATATTGCTGATGTATGAATGGATGTAAATGGGGTTCGTTTACATGCTGTGACTCCAGACAAACTTCCCGGAGTCTCAGTCCTGCCTCATCCCTCTCGTGCCGGAGCCGTTTCGAACTCTCTTCCAGGTGCTGTACACAAACACATTAACAGCACCATTCAGCACAAAACCCCTGATCACTTATTTACATACTGGCATTTCTCCAGCATTTTGTTGGTCTTGCAGTATTGATGCCCTGAAGGGAGTAACACAGGAAGAAGGGAACAGTAGCTTGCTGAGACTGCACAGAGGAAGGAAAAACAGAGACATGGAGAGAGAATCACAAGGCAAACAGAAACCGATACAAAAAGATGAAAGAAGAAAGGAGTATTTATGGATCCTGATCCTCCAAGTGAACACGTGAAGTAATATCACATGGACCACGAGGACTGAGAGAACAATTTGAGACAGTCATCATCATCAAGGCCTTTTGCAGCGCAAGCGCTGATCTGAACGGTGTCTTGCATGCCGTCTTTCTGTGCACAAGCTGGTGTAAGCTAGCCTGGCTAACGCCAGACCATGTATCATTGACAACGAGACGTGGTCTGGGAACCACATGTTCATTTTCTTGTATTTGAGGCGTGGTTTACGAATGCCCAGAGCCGTTTTATTGGGTGCTACGAATGTCTATCAAATGCGCCTGTACGTAGCTCATAGTCTTGCTGCTCCCTCCCCGTTCTGTGATTGGTTCCCTATCTGAGGCGAAAATCTGGTTCATGGTGTCCAAGTTGCCTAGCAGCGTGAATAAAATCGCGCTGCGGCAAGGCAGCATGGGGAAACCCAGGCTAGGTGTAAGCATGACAGGACAGAGTCAGCGCAAACCACCAAGCTGCCCGGTCTTCCGCAAGGTGATGCCATCGGTCAGGGTTGATGTTAAAGACATTTATGTCCCGCTTGACGACATCCTTAAAGCGGAGCTTGGGTCGGCCACGAGGGCGATGTCCCACAGCTAACTCACCATGGAAAATGGACTTTGGGAGACATTCATCTGGCATACGACGTACATGGCCGATCCATCTGAGACGCCTCCTCCGGAACGCGGTGTACATGTCACTGCTGTTAGTGAGCTTCAGAACGGTGGTGTTCGGGACCCGATCCTGCCATGACAGGCCATGCTTAAAGGCCCCCGTATAATTAAAGTCCCCCTGTAGTCAATCATTTTATATCTTAAAAATCATCTTTGATCACCAAATTGACATATTTAAACGCTTTTTCGTGTGAATTTTTTGTAACTTTCATGTAACTCTACACCCTTGCCTCATTTAGTATGCACGGTTCTATGAATATGGAATGAGCCCCGCCTCCACTCACTCACACCGGCTCAGAGATCCACTCGTTGACGATCACACGTTGATCTGATTGGTTACAAGCTAGTTTGTGACGTCAGAAACACAGGCGATTTCAAACTGTGTTTTTGAGACTGTCTTTAGTTCACTGCAGTTTTAAGGAGAAAACACTCAGCAATGGTGTTGACTTATAAATGTACACATGGTTTGTCTTAAAGCGTATTAAAAACACCACATAGACATATACACAACATTAAAAGCTTGATTTTCACCACAAGGCATATCAAAGAACGAACTGGTGTGACGTAATTCTGAACAAAATCAGGCACAAAGAAAGTTCATTTTGTGAGTTTGAAACTTTCAGGAAAAGTTTGCTCTGGCTGGTAAACACCTTTGAACTACCATTGGTCAGTGGTGATGATGTAATAGGTGGGTGTGGCTCTGAGGCTCCGCCTTCTTTGATGTGGAAGACTTCTCCGGTTCATTTCTTCTGTTCAGTCCCTCGAGGTCCCCGTTTTCACACCGCTGTCATTTATGTTGAGTTTATTTTGTTATTGAGAGGAAAGTGTGCAGCACATATTTACATATTCGTCAAAAGTCATTCTCAGCAGCGTGAACAGCATCTGGATGTTCACTAACAGTATATTGCTGCTCACGTATTACAAACTACTTTTTACCCCAAAGCGAAGAGCGCAACAAGAACGTCGTGAGTAAATCGGGGCCTTGAGGTGAAAAAGAGAGTGCTGACCTGACACTGCTCCTGTAGGGTGTGATTGAGATCTCTCTCGGCCTGTAGCTCCCCCTGCTGTGTGGAGGACAGACACTGCAGCTCAGACTGGAGAGAGACCATCTCAGAGCGCATCTGCAGCAGACACTGGGACTGAAACACACACATGACAAACTGTGAGATGACATCTTTAGTAAAGACGGGTCAGGACATTCACTAGTTGCACAGCATGTCGGTAAGTAAGTGAGGTTCTATTTTTTTCTCAGCTAATATTTTTTATCAGCTGTGCTTTAAAGGGGGTGAATTTAGAAATACTAATTTTAAGCAAACTTTTTAAGCTTTTTAAAATATTAAAGCAGTGCTGGTCTAATAAAGTCTCTGCCTTAAAAGATAAATATCTATCAAGACAATTATGGTCGGAGTCTATTGAATCCTATTATTATGCATTATACATACATTTTATTTATTTTTTTCATTACAACTATGAATAATCATACTAATTATGAATAACAAGATAAAATTAAAGTATTAGATTCAAAATCACTCTTAACCCTTGTGCTGCATTAAGGACATTTTTGTCTTTTGCAGTTTAATTTCTTTGACCATTTTGGCTGTTTTAATGCAAATGGTATGTAATTTGGCAAAATTGTGACTTTTTGGATAAATGTAAAAAAAATGATCCCATTTTGCAAAATAAGTATAACACACTCTGTGTAGAACAAATAGTAACACTCAGCACCATAATGGACAAAAATGTCCCATTGAAACCCATTAAAACGTCGTTTAAAGCCGGGGCCATCATTAATACACGAATCATGATTTATGTTGAAACATCCTTTCATTTTGAAGCAAAAGCATTATATTTGCATTATATAGTGTATTCCACCAGATGACGTCACTACATAGGTATTCCCTATGGGTGGATATGCATGTTATTTTCCTGGTTTCCACTAGGGGCACTATGGAGTGTGTTAAGCATTTTAATGACTCAATGATCTAAAATGATGTTTCTGAGTATGTGTGGATGTCTGAGAGCAATTTGTGTCTGTGTTGACAAAAGTGTGTGTGTGTGTAGGGCCTAAATACAATACATGGTGTTTAGGCGAGTGACAAATCACAATATCCTGAAGGTCATATTTTACCCTTTCTGTCTTCTCTCTCTCTCTCTCTCTCTCTCTCTGTGTGTGTGTGTGTGTGTGTGTGTCAGTCAGTGGTGTATGATGTGTGTAGGCGTGTGTGTGTGTGTGCATTTAGCAAGCTTCTCACTGCATTGTTTTCTTTCAGTTTGATTCATGCGTATTTTACGCACAGACATGAACCTTTGACACAGCTTCGTTTTTTTTTTAGCAGTCCATGTTTCAAAAGTTAATTGATAATTTCTCACATACGTAGAGGCACAAACACAGCCATGCAGTCAGTCCTTAGACAATAATAACACCTTTCATCTTGCAGCAACACAAAGATGGCTGCGAGGGATCCAAAACAAAGTCTGCCTTTGTTTTGGATTAGACTAGTTGAGAAATCATACAAGTGCGGTTGATGCAAAAGTTATAAAGCTGTGCACATCTTTGGTGCGGCAATTTCAAACTGAGCAGAAAATTCAGAGGAAAGTGGGTCTGCAGACACCCATGACAAGAGGAGGAGGGGGTGCAGTTTCTGCCCTAACAAAAAAAGAAAAATCTCCACCACCTGCTCAAAATGTGGCATTTACATCTGTAAGGAGCATGCATTGCAATTCTGCAGCTCCAGCAAATGAGCTGAAGAATGACCCCATTTTGTTTTGAAGTCTTGATATGTTTTATTAATAATAATAATAATAATTCATTACATTTTATATAGCGCTTTTCTCTGCACTCAAAGCGCTTTACATAGAAGGGGGAATCTCCTCAACCACCACCAGTGTGCAGCTCCACCTGGATGATGCGACGGCAGCCATACTGCGCCAGAACACACACACACACACACACACACACACACACACACACACACACACACACACACACACCAGCTTACTGGTGGAGAGGAGACAGTGATGAAGCCAATCAGTATATATGAGGATGATTAGGAGGCCATGATGGACAGAGGCCAAGGGGCAAATTTGACCAGGATGCCGGGGTTACACAGCTACTCTTTCGAAAGACATCCTGGGATTTTTTGTGACCACAGAGAGTCAGGACCTCGGTTTAACCTCTCATCCGAAGGACAGTGCTCTTTGTCAGTATAGTGTCCCACTATACTATGTTAGGACCCACACAGAGCACAGGGAGAGCACCACCTGCTGGCCTCACTAATTTTATGTTTATAGAATTAAATTGTTTATAGAAAAAATTAAAATTCATGTCCATGGTGATCTTGTAGTTTTGCTTTCTTTCTAGAGCAAATTTTGATGTGTAGTGAGACAGGCACAGGTTATAATCACCTAGCAGTACTACAGATGTTTGCAGTATGTCAATTATATGAAAAATGGTACCAACTGGTGGAAAACAGTAAAAAGTAAATATTTTACCCCAAGGCTTGGTAATGACAGGGTTTTTGAATAGAAATTATGATTTTATGATATTATGACAGTAGGTTCAAAAATGGATATTTTAATGGGTTCAAATAGGACCAAATTTGTCCCTTAACGCGCTAAGAGGGATTTTTCTTTTAAATCTGACATAACACAAAATCTTTAACTGCACCAGAAATAATGTTGCCACTAATCTTTGACATATTCAAGACTGTGATAATCCAAAGCTAAAGTTTTCTCTTTGCATTTAGTGTATGGAAAATAATTACATTTTTGTGTTTTTTCCTCTTGTACAAATTGATGGTATCGCCACCAAAACTGGTATTTAAAGGGTTAAAATCCTGAAATTAAATAAATATTTGGTAGTTATGATGAGGACTGATGCTGGTTAAAAGATTTAACTTGGTAAAAGTGGAAAATAATAATAATATATAATATTTTAGGCATGTGTTTAATATGTGGCCATTTTTGTCCCTTAACGCGCTAAGAGGGATTTTTCTTTTAAATCTGACATAACACAAAATCTTTAACTGCACCAGAAATAATGTTGCCACTAATCTTTGACATATTCAAGACTGTGATAATCCAAAGCTAAAGTTTTCTCTTTGCATTTAGTGTATGGAAAATAATTACATTTTTGTGTTTTTTCCTCTTGTACAAATTGATGGTATCGCCACCAAAACTGGTATTTAAAGGGTTAAAATCCTGAAATTAAATAAATATTTGGTAGTTATGATGAGGACTGATGCTGGTTAAAAGATTTAACTTGGTAAAAGTGGAAAATAATAATAATATATAATATTTTAGGCATGTGTTTAATATGTGGCCATTTTTGTCCCTTAACGCGCTAAGAGGGATTTTTCTTTTAAATCTGACATAACACAAAATCTTTAACTGCACCAGAAATAATGTTGCCACTAATCTTTGACATATTCAAGACTGTGATAATCCAAAGCTAAAGTTTTCTCTTTGCATTTAGTGTATGGAAAATAATAAATTTTTTGTGTTTTTTCCTCTTATACAAATTGATGGTATCGCCACCAAAACTGGTATTTAAAGGGTTAAAATCCTGAAATTAAATAAATATTTGGTAGTTATGATGAGGACTGATGCTGGTTAAAAGATTTAACTTGGTAAAAGTGGAAAATAATAATAATATATAATATTTTAGGCAATGTTTAATATGTGGCCATTTTTGTCCATTAATGCACTCAACGGCGTAAAAAATCTAATGCAGCACAAGGGTTAAATAATATATCTTAGCACAATTTGGATGCACACCTGCTCATAACTCCTCCTCTTATATTCATCCTTAGCTTCTTCAAGACTTTCAATTTCTGCTTCCAAATCCTGTTGGGAGAAGCAAGACGATGCAATAAACGGTTTATGCATGTTCTGGGGTGTTGGTATTGCAGTGAGAGAGCTTGTATCCAGCACAGATATGAGGTCAACCATGGGTAAAGCGACACACCTTGATTCTCAGAGAGTGGCTCAGAGCTGTTCTGTTCTCCAGAGACTGATTCAACTGAGACACCAGCTTCTCCAGCTCAGACACCTTCTGATTGGCTTGTGAGAGGTCACCTGACTTAGCTGATGCATCATTTAGTGCCTTATTCAGCTATAAAGAAAACAGGAGTCAGTCAGAGTCATTCTTATTTGTAAAGTAAGTAGTTAAAATTGCTATACATTGAAAACTACATCACAAGACAACTCATTTACATAGAAATAAAAACATATATTTGATATTACCCTCTGTGCTGACTTCCTCCTAGAGTCTTTTTCTCTGTTGAGCCGGTTCTTGAGGGAATCTACACATTCCGTCAATCGACGAATCTCTGCCCTTGCCTCTTTAAGCTCCGCCTCCCTGCTAATTCAATCATGTATAATATGGAATAAAAAACAACTGGGTCCCTTTGGTTTGAACATTGCTGGATCCAGGTAAATGCATAAATAATCAAACACTTAGAGATAATTCATGCAAGGGATGCAGGATAAATCTGTACTATATCAGTTATCGACCAATATTAGAGATTTTTCATTTTAATTAGTTGACATTGCCTCTGTATCAGTCAGTATTAGATATTTAATTGTGCATACTCTTTTACACAATTTTTACATATATCAAATTGAATTAACATTGATATTATATTGACTTTTACATACTTATATTGAATGAACAGCCATTTAAAGTAAGAAATAATAAGACACTAATAATTTAATGTCATTAAGTGTATCTTAAAATAATTATCGTACTATCCATTTTTCGTACTGTACTTCCTAATGTTGTGATGCCTAAATTTTTAGCAATCTTGTAGCATTTGAAACAAATTTAAGTTTTTAATCTTTATTTTTTATTTAGATACAGAACTTTTAACAATACAGAACTTTATTATTGGCCCTTTAATGAAAATAATCATCTGCTTATCAGTATCGGCCAGAATATTCAATATCGTTGCATCTCTAAGTACAGTATAACACACATCCTAATGTGAAGTGACATTAATGAAGGAGCCAAAATGAATAATGAAGAATCGAGTTTGTGGATTTAAATGACAAACAGAACCGCTGATATAAAATATATATTCCCTCACCTCTCGTCGAGGGTGTTTAGTTTCTCCTGTGTGTTTTGGTTTTCCCGTAAGGCCTGCTCTAAACTCTGAGCAAGTGTCCTGTTGTCCAGCTGAGCTTCATCGAGTGCTTTTTGCAAAGACTCCCCCTTCAATGTGAGCGTGTAAACATTTAAACGCCTTGATCGCATCTCTTATTTATTTGGTCATCAGGGTGTTTGTGTGCGTTATACCTTCTCTTTATTGGTTGCGTTGTGATTCTCTACTTCAGCTTCAAGCCTCTGAATCTCTTTTATAGCCTGCAGTCTGACACACACACACACACACACACACACACATATACACACAGCTGATTACCAAAGACAAACACTGACTTAGTAAAAACAAACAACAATCATATATATTAAAACGCACATACCTATAGGATGAACTCTTAATACGCATGTGCACACCATCAGCGTTCTCACAGGTTCACGTTTTTAAAGTTTGCGTACAGAGAACTTAAGAGTTTTCTGTTAAAACGGTGTCGTGTTGAGTTAACAACTAGTGATCATTGCGATGGAAGTGAATCAATCAAAACTAACTTTAGCTGGAAAATAACTTTATTCTAGAGCTGCCATAAAGCCAAAACAATCTCTGTTACTTTCATTTCCTATTATCACTGTAAAGCACACGCACACACACACCTCTCTCTCCTGAGTGTGTGTAGTTCCTGTGCTCTTTCCCTCAGCTCTGCTTGCAGTGTTTGTGTGTTCTGCTGCAGACGAGCGTGAGACGACAGGACGTTCTCCAGAGTCTGCGCTATTTCATTCTGTTACACACAAAAAAACACACATGCGGTCATAAAAATGTGATCTTTTGTTAATGCACTTCATAGCTTTCAACTCTCGTTCTTTTGAAAGACTCACCATGTCTCTGTGCTGTTGCTGTAGTGCACCGAGTTGCTCTTTCAGTGTCTGGTGTTCTATCTGCATCTGAGAATGAGAGTGTTAAATTCAGCAGTCCATTTATAATTTTACCCATAATTTTGTTTTATATCACCATTTTGCAGTTTTTAAGTGCTCCATCATTCAATAACAGCCCCTACAAAGCCACATTTCATCGTGACAGATGCATAAAACAATCTTTTATTACTTTATTGTGACTCGGCAAGCCAAGATTATGAACACACAATGGATGTTGTTAAATGTGTAACGTCATATAAATATATTAGGAAACGTATAATATAGATATACACATCACATAATTGCACATAATTCCTACTTTTGGTTTTATGTGTTTAATATTGATGGTATCGTCTAACTATGGATGGTATCGTTTTGTCTTGTGGTCTGCTTTAAAAAAAAAATGGCAAATGATAATGTTTTCTTTTCTGATGTCAGGAATCTAGCGGTCACATTTTGTATGATATGACGTAGAAATTTTAATAGATAAGATTAATTATGTTACTAACCATAAGACTCTGATTTTATATTTCTATCTTATGGTGAACTTTTATCATACTTTCCATTTTCATGTCTGATGGTGACTAACTTCCCATTCTAGATCTAACAATAAAACAAAATAAATCTTACTTCCTTTTATTTAGGATGTAGCCATCAGACGAACTTTCGATATGATCTAACCATCTAACAAACTTTTGATTCAATGGAACCTTGGTCAATAGAACTTTGCAAATGGACTAAACGTTCTGTTCTTTGATTGTATTGAGAAATGATTGACTGAAATATTAACCCCTTAAAATATTGTTTGAGGACACAGGATATTTTTTGCTGATGTCACTAACAAAGGGTAATGAGGGGTAAGGACTTGCTTTAAACAATGTAACCAATCATATTGATAGAGCGCGACATGTTAGTCATGATGATTCTATTTTGAATGATGATTCTAATGTGTCTGGCTTTATTCCATAAAGCTTGTTGTATTCTTCTTTTGGGTTGGCATTCTCAATGGAAATTGTCTGAGATCCTCCTTGCTTATTCTTGGGAGATTCTCTGAGAACTGCTCGAGAACTCCCGGCCGTGATTAAAGCATTCAGAGGACAATTGTTGAAGTCTGTCTGTTAATTTCTGTCAGTTTAGGGAACCAAAGAAGTTAGGGTAAGAGACTCGGCCAGTTGTCGACGGTAGACGCAGAGAGCTAGAGTAATAAGAAGTATTAAGTGTCGAATTGCAGACGCTCTGTGTCGATCAGTAGACGCAACAGATTTATTTAATAAGTGTCGATTTGTAGACGCTAGATAGTCAGGTTTAGGGGAAAATCTACAACAGATAATATTTATAAATATTAGTCTTTTTTGGATGAGGATGAAGTACAGTATACGAGCCTTTTATTAATTGAGCAGTCTGAGAGTTTTAATCATCAAATGTATTTATTCTTCGTCTCAGAAGTAGTGCGGGCGCTTGGACTACATCACAAATAGACCTGGGCTTTGTCATATCGCAATGCACCGTATCAAGTGTAGAAAGCATCACTGATTATAATGGGTTTTATCTGCTTTTGTGGCTTTTTGTTGTTGCGGCTCACGTCTGGTGTAAACACGGTGTCACACACCTGAGCGACACAGAGCTTGTGAAACTGCAGTGGTTTGTTAGACAGACGAGTGTTTGTGTTTACCTGTGTGTAACTGTACTGTAGTTTAGTGTTAGTCTGACGGTGTTCAGTACAGTCTGCTTTCAATGTCTTCAGTTCAGCGGCCATCTGCTGCACTCGTGCCTACACACACACACACACACACACACACACACACTCTATTAGAAGCCTGGTGTGTTTCTGCTATATAATGTGTGTGTTCATCATATGACTGTTTGAGCATCATTTTATGTCACACTGTACAAAATGTATGCAATAAATCCATATACATACGAAGTGTGTGTGTGTGTGTGTGACAGACCTGCAACTTGCCCTTCTCGTAGGCCAGCTTGTTCTTGCTGTCTGTCAAGTCCCACAGCATCTGTTCTACCTGATGGTGAGTTACCTGGGAGAGAGAGAGTGTTACTAAAGCACATCTTCTTCTGGCGTGCATCTGACTCTGTGATCTTTTGATCTCAAACCTGCTGATGCTCCATGACAGCCAGGCTCTCCATCAGCTCCTTGTTCTCCTCCTTCTGTTTCTGCAGTGCTAAGTTCGCTGTGGTCAGCTCCACCTGTCCATCACGGGGGAGAAGATGATGTTTATGGTAATAGCTGGTGCAATATTACCCTGATCTGTAGAGTAGATGAAATGAGCTCTATTTTGTATCCAGCAAACAAAGAGTAAAAAAAAAAGGTTGATCTTAATGAGATAAAGAAAGACTGGAAGTGACCTCACATTTGGTGAGCAGTACCTTGATCTCTGACAGCTGTGTTTCTAGAATGTTCTTCTCTTTTTTCAGCAAAAAGATTGCAGAGTTCATCTAAGATTTGGAAATTAAGAGTTCATTAAAGCAACGGCTTTGGCTGTGCGGTACGGTACAGTTTTTTCAAAGGTTAAGGGCTGTTGTTAGCAAGCATAATGTGAAAAAAATAATAATAAATGGAGATAATGCACATCAACATTGGTTTATTGCAAATTTTGAATAATTAAAAGTAGTATCAATAATAATAATTATTTGCATATACAAATTACATAATTTATTATAATGATTAACAATTAAACATTATTTACTACTTTGTTGATCAAAGTAATAATAATTCCACAATGGATGATAAATTACTAATATAACATATATATATATATATATATATATATATATATATATATATATATACACACACATACATATACATATATACACACACACACATTTGATCAAGTATAATTAATACAAATATTATTATTCATATTGGTTTTTTTTGTCATAGTTATTATTAATATAATTAATAATACTAATACTCTTCAACTTAATTAAATTAATAACAATATTACTAAAAGTAATACAATGTTAAACAATATATTACTACTACTACCACCACCAATAATAGTATTCATAGTAAAATAATATTAATAATAATTCATAAAATATGAATAACAATATATACTAGTACTACTAATACCACCACCGATAATAATACAGTTGAAACTCGAAAAATTTGAATATCTTACAAAAGTAAAAATTTTGATGATAATGACTTACAGCTTATGAAAAAAAAAACCAAATTCAAAATGTCAGAAAATTTAAATATTACATGAAATCAAAAAAAAATGTCGGCCCTCTGAAAAGTATAATTATGTATATTGTTATATATACTAAATATATTAGTTTCACCTTTTAATTTGAATTACACTAACTTTTGCACAATATTCAAATTGTTCGAGTTTCACAAATAATAATGATAATTGTGATGTTTATGACATAATAATAACAATCATAATTATTATTATTGTTGTTGTTTTTATAGCTTCAAATGTGCCTCATCCAATTATAATTTAGTGCCAGAACTATCCGTTTAATTCATACCCGTGTAAACATCAGTGCTTGTGTCCTTTCCTTTTAGCATGAGAAATGACACCAACAAAAACAATAACAACCATTCAACTCACTTCACTCTTCATGTGATCTCTCTCTTCTCTCAGGGTCTCTCCATCTCTCCCAGCACAGCTGAGCTCCCCCTGAAGCCTCTGAATGGTCCGTTCCAACATCTGCTGATGACTGACAGCTGTCACCTGGGAAACAGTGGAGCTCTGCTGCAGCTCCGAATGATCCTTCTTCAGTGCCTCCCTTGTAGACGAAATAAAAGAGCTTATTTACAGTTTACACTCAGATTTTTGTTCATGGTAATCAAAGATGATGGCATTTCATGCAACATGTTGCCATCTGCCTAATCTGACTGAATGGAGATGAATTTCAGCCAAAATACGGTAGCATCTGGCCGTCTGCTAGGATATATATATGTGTTGGTCTTTTCCCTGCTGTTTTATAGTAGTGAAGGTGTAACTCACAGCTCTTTCTGCAGGACGAGTTTCTCTGATATCGTGCCCTGTAGTTCAGCCTGGATGTTCCTCCTGGCGGTGTCTAAAAGCAGATCCTGCTCCTTAAGGTGTTTAGACACACGATCTCGCTCCGCCTGAACAAACAGTGTGTGTGTGAGAGAAACATAATCTCTAACAGCAAACTTTAGTTCAGTGTTACTATTACTGCCGCCATTTTAATTCATTTACATTTTTATCCTTTTTAACAAGTATAAACTTAACTAATGTTGTTTTACTGGTTCAATATAACTTATTTTGCACTTATTAATGCACTAATTCAGTTGTTGAGATGAAAACGAACTGGCAATAGAATATGTCCAATTATTTTTGATGCCAATGACAGTAAAACTGGGAGTGAACTGAAATACCTTGATGTTGTTGTGATATTCTGCCTGTAGTCGAGTGTTTTCCAGTGTTAACGAGTGAAGTGCAGTGCTCAGCTCTGAACACTGAACCTCTAACTTATCATTCAACACCTGAGAGAGAGAGAGAGAGAGAGAGAGAGAGAGAGAGAGAGAGAGTGACTTTTAACCTTTACTCATAACATGCACATTTGCACAAACATTTTTACACAAGAACAGGAAAGTTAATCAATAAAAACAATGTTTTTGGCTAAACAAAGCTGAATAAATGTATATAAACATACATTTCAATAGGTTTTCCTCACAAATTATTCAAATAACTACAGAAGATTATAGAATATAGCTAATAAATCATACACACTACTATATGATATTTTTTATGTGCTTTTTTGAGCTTGACTGTTACAATCACCAAGTCATATGGTTTTGCAGTAAATTAAAGGATTTTTATTTTAGGTGAGTTATTCCTTTCATATTGCTACTACAACGTAGTGTCACTATTCAGTGTTGGGTGTAACGCATTACAAGTAACAGGATATATGAGTTGTACTAGCCACTTTTGTGTTTGTTTTGTGATTGTGTGATTTAATTTGTTCTGCTATCTTGGCCAGGTCTCTCTTGAAAAATAGATAATAGAGAGATAATATATTTTAATGTGACTAACCTGGTTAAATAAAGGTTACATAAAAATAAAACAAATTATTCAGTTTTATTTTCCAATAAATTGTGTAACTTCATTATTCAAACAAACCAGTGAAAAAAATATTGGTTTTCTTGTTGTTGTTTGTCACAGAAATTTTTCAATTAAAACATTTAACATAACTGCTAATATTGTAGCTCAATATTTTCCCCTAATGTCATAATATATACTATATAAATAATTGTATTTTTAATAATTTTTTAAAGTTTTTTGTACATTTTGCAACACAGAATGGTCTAACTTTATTTTTCAAAACAAACAAAAAAAAAAATCTATTAAGTTTCAATTGTTCATCTTTTGTTTCCGTCAACAAAAATGTTACTGTATTTGCCAGAATTTTTTTTTAAAAGCTCAGCAAACCACAGTAAATAGTGTTTTTTCATAGCATTTTTACAATAAAAACTTAGAGAGAGAGTGTGTGTGTGTGTGTGTGTGTGTACCTGAACTTGATCTGCAGCTGCTCTGAGGTCTCGTCCATCTCTGAAGAGTCTGCTGTTGTCCTGCTGCTGCTTCTGCAGAGCCGTCTTCACACTCTAAACACAAACACACACACACAGACATCATGAGACGTGTCATTACTGCCATCGGTGTCTCTAACACGCATGTGCTCGTACCTTGATCTCTTTGCTCAGCTGTGATATCAGAGTCTCTTTCACTCCTGAGAGGAAACAACACATTTTAGTTTCACAATACAGTAGCATAAACCAAGATTAAATGTCCCATAATTCAGTGTCTCTGACTGGAATGGTCTCGGAGCTGCTGACACTCTCTCTCCAGGTGCAGGATTTGCTCCTCCCTCTTCTTTAGCTCCGCCCTGTTTGCCTGACCGTCAGAACGTAAGACGTGGCAATCTACTTGAAGAACCTCTACCTGACAAGACACCAGCAAATAGTGAATAGAAAGATTAAATTAGGCATTTTATGACTATAAAACACATTCAGGGTGTTGTGGGTGGTTGCTAAGGTGTTGCTATGGTGTTCTGGATGGTTGTTCTGGGCATTGCTTGGTGTAATGAGGTATTCTACAGTAGTCAACATTTGAAGTGGATCAAAAAAGTTAATCAAAGTATCCTAAGACAAGAATGGGTATCATTAAAAATGAATGTATAACTTTGATGAAAGGTTTTGATCCACTTCAAATGTTGACTACTGTAGTTTCTCCAAGTATATTTATCAATCAGACAAGTCTTTTTTTAAATATGCAAGTAAGATCGCAGTAAACGAGGATATACTGTGAACCTTTTCTGGTCCTTTCCTTCCGTTTACCTGGCCTCTCTCCCTCTCCACCACTCTCTCCATCTCCTCCACTCTCAGCAGCAGTGCATTGTGGGATTGCTCAGCCTCCAAGTGTGCCATCTGCTCCTCCTTCTGTGAACAGATTCAGAGGTCAAGAACTATCAAATGAGATTGAAATTACCATATTTATGACATTATTTAGATTGATCAGTTTAACCAAGAAAAATATGAAAACATTCTGCGGAAAAAGAATGGACGTTTAAATTCAAACTTTTATTTAGGACACATTTTGTTGATCGAGTGACAGTAAAGACATTTATAATGTTATAAAAGATTTCAAATCGGATCTCAAATAAATGCTGTTCTTTTAACACTGATAATATCAGAAATCTTTATTGAGCATCAAATCAGCATATTAGACTGATTTCTGAAGGATCATGGGAGTGAAAACTGGAGTATTAATGCTGCAAATTCAGTTTTACCATCATAGGAATAAATTGTATTTTAAAATATTAAAATAGAAACCAGTTATTTTAAATTGTAATATTTTTTTTTCCACAATATTACTGTTTTTACTGTATTTTTGATCAAATAAATGCAGCCTTGGTGATCATAAGACATTATTGAACGCCAGATAACCAGGTAACTATTAGCTAAAAGGTGACAGATGAATTATTAAGAGCACAAATATTTCATGGAGTCATTAATGAATGAATGAGCCCATAGCTATTTTACTTTAGTGGAGTTATTCTCCAGCGCCTCTCTGAGTCTGAGCACCTCCCGCTGCGCCTCCTGCCTCTCCTCACAGGCCTGCGTCAGCTCGTCCTGTACCCGCAGCAGGTCCCGGTGTGAAGAGCGCTGCTCCTCCTCATGCTGCTCCTGCAGGGCGGTTAATCGCGCTACACACAGAGGGGAAATTACAAACTCGTCTCCTGCAGGGCCCACAGATGAATGCAGACAAAACAAGTGCAAAAATCACTCTCTGAAAAGGCCCCCCAAAAAATGTAAATAGGCAAATGCTTAAAGGTGGGGTATGTGATTTTCAAAACGGCCGGCAGATTTTGAAAATACACAACTCAAAAGGTCCTACCTTCTTTCCTCCAACGCTGGCCCTGACTCCACCGTTTGATTGACAGACTTACTGTCCAATGATTCTAGGAGGTCTTGGAAATGATTGGCTGGAGTTTTTCGAGTCCTGCCCGTTCCACAGATGATTAAATTGCTTAATTTTCATTTCAGTGCTTCTAACTCGGTGGCTGTAAGTGGGTTATGAATAGGATTTGTCCAAAAAATGGACAAAAAAGAGAATCACATACCCCACCTTTAAGAGTCAATGACTGGATCATTATTGCAGTGACTAGTATTGATGTGAATAAATGTTGAGATGTTATTTTCATCAAGAGGAGCTTACATTTTTGGTCAAGGTCTTTTATTGGCAGTGCAAGAGTCCAGCACTCTGTAAAGTCTCCTCATGACCGTCACTATGCAACAAATAACGGCGCACTTGTTCATTTGCATTGAAGCAATAGCAAATATTAAAAAGCATTTGATTGACCAAAAAAAAAAACATTGTTATTTTCCAACATTCAACTTTTTTTAATGTTCTTTGTACTGTATTGATCTATCCACCTAAAACACATTTTGGTGATGAGGATGAAAGAGCACGGGAGGAGATGGCTGGGTGAGAAGATGTTGTTTGAATAAGAAAAAAATCTCAATATTTTTATATATTGTTACGTAGGTAATCTGGTTCATTTATTTATTTACTTTTTGGCTAGTAGAAGTTCTGAACGGCCGGTAACATACAAACGCAGTAGCCAAATTGGCTGGTGAGTGGAAAAGTAAATTTTACACCCTGTTCACATGGTCCTTCGAGCCATTATTACACAACATGAGCCTGATGAATCTTGACATTGTCATTCAGGAATATGGCCATGATGTGTCTTCCTAAATGGTTGTTTAAGAAATGAAAAGCTACACACACATCAGTTAGGGTTAGAAGAACTGTTCCCAAACATAACACGCTAGAAACATCATAATCACTGCAATAATGATCCAATCATAGACTCTTATTATATATATATATATATATATATATATATATTATCTATTTTTTCATACATTAAGCGTGCTGACCTGTGTGAGATGGATTGAGTTCTCTGTTCATCTCCAGACGGAAGATGGTGAGTTTCAGAGTGTGCAAAACACTTTCTAATCTGCACACACGTGCGACGAGAGTTTCACTCTGCCTCCATAGCAAACCCTCTCCTGTGGCACTCAGGGGCCCGTGGATGTTCACAGGACTGACCGGACGCCGCTGAGAGGAGTTGGAAGAGTTTACGAGCAGCTGATCTGCAGACGCTCCCAAAGAGCCCAGACTCCTCCTCAACTCCTCCGTCTGCTCCTCCGCTTTCTGGAGACGCCTCTGTAACACGGAGAGAGACTCGGGAGCCGTGGCCCCCACAGTCAGGGGACAGATCACCGGCCTGGACATTACTGGATAGATAGATAGATAGATAGATAGATAGATAGATAGATAGATAGATAGATAGATAGATAGATAGATAGATAGATAGAAATTGTTTAATGTAACCATGTAAATATGCATTATATAACAATGTAAATATCGTTGATTAGCTGAAAACCCTTCTCAAAGAATATAATCACGGCATTAAGGAATTTAAATCTGTGCAAACGCACAAACACGCACCGGCGTTAAGTGACATCGGCGAATCTTATCAACAAAACATCTACATTTGTCACACTCCGAGAAATTAAATAAACTGTTCGTTTATATTTATTGAAGGCGGAGTATATTTAATTTGTTTGTATCTGTTATTGTTGCTTACCTTTAGAGAGCCCGGCACTTCCGGCTTACCTAGTTACCGTGGAGACCGCTCCCTCTCGAGCTCAGTCAGTTCAAACTCCCGCCATTGAGAAAACACACACAAACTAGAGAGGCAAATGCTGATTGAGCTGATTAGGTAGTGGCCCGAAAGTCCTCATTTAATATGTATAACAACAGACCTGACCAATTTTAGTTACATTTTACTCTTCACTGGGTGTTTTCAACTTTAATAGCTTTAAATATTCATTATTCTGGTGTAAAGTATTGCTCATACTACTCTTGAGAGAACGGCCTTGTCACGTTGTTTCTTTACAATCACAGTATCAGAGAATGTCTACTTTGACAGTATGTAATGATTTAAGGACACGGGCGTTTTGTTCAATAATTTTGCAGCGACTGATACTTCAGATTTTTTAAATGTAGACCAGAAGCCAAACCTTTCGTTTCTTAGATTGAAAGGTTTACTTTTTTTTGCAGACAAAAACACTGATATTCTTCTCGAGCCGTCACGCGCCCCCTCGAGGAAAGACAGAAAAATTGTACTAGCAAGTAGTGTCGCCCAATATAATTTCGTGTACTTGGGACGCTTTATTTTATTTTTGTATTCTAGCTTCTTAAAATGTTAGAAGAAAAAAAAACAAAAAAAACATTTTATTTGATGGTAATCATTTATTTTGAGCTTCAGAGCTCTGAGGTTGTTGTTTTATTTTGGAAAAAATCCTACATAAAACAAACAAATCTGAAAACCAAGTCATCAGAATCTGTTCATATATTGAAATTTCATGTTGAAGGTGACACATGAATGCCATTATATTTGAGGGCAGGAAGGCTTTTAATGTAATATAAAATTGTACCAATATATAGGCTATTTCTGAACCAATATTTCTGTTTTACATTTGTTAAAATGGTATGAATCTCATGCTGTAAAAGTCATGTCTTGGTCATATTTTCAATTCTTATTTCACCCCAAAAATGTATTAATTATTTTGAATAAAGAAAATGAAACCTATTTCGAAGACCATTATTTACTAATTTATTTTAAGTACAGTTGTATGTTTACATCATATTATTTGAATGTACTGAATTTAATTGACACTGACTAAATAAATAAAAATGTGTCCATGATCATTAAGTGCATTGCATCATTAAAAATGAAATTTGGAATGAAAAAACAAGGCTTTAAATAAAAGTAATGAGAATTGCAGGAATATGTACTTGTCAGGGGTAAATATAATATTTAACTGTAATATTAAATATATGTACCCCTGACAATAAGTACATATCCCTACAATTCTCATTATTATCCCTACAATATATATATATATATAGACCTGTGGTTTTAGGGTGAGATATGACTTTCATGAGATTCACTCTTAAGACTATTTCTCTTGGCAGCAGAGTCCTGGAAAATTGTGCAGGACACTCAGATACTTTGAGAAAATGCTGTATGAGGCAAATGACCACTTCAAAGCCTCATCAAACCAGGATCTAGAGGTTAGAAAAACATTTCATCACTTTCCAATCCCCACTGAGCATTATTAACTTCAATTAAAAAAAACCCAGAAATGATCACAAGTAAGTTCTGCATCATGTTTGCATGAATCAAAACGTTCCCCTGAACAGCAGCTGATAATGCAGAAAAAAAAACATAAAAGAAGATGCTCATACAAACAACTTTGATTCAAAGTTTTCAATCCATTTGCATTGTGTTTTAACAGGATGTCCCAGCAGTCGGAAAGAGGCACCACCAGCCCTTTGTTTTGAAGCTCAGTCCTCACGTGGGTTATGAGATCTTCTCGTAGAACAGGAGGTAGGCTTGGGAACTCTGCACTTTGGCCTCCGGAACCGGATGGACGCTGCTGTCGCTGATGTGGAACCATGATCCTTTACTGGCCTCGGCGTTACCTGCGACAAGAGGATGATTGGAAAATAATAATAATGTCAATTGGTTTCCAGCTAAATTATGCAATCCATTGTTTCTTCAGTCTCCAACATTATTGTACGTTCACACATATATATATAAAGCTCATTGAAATTATGGACTCAACAGCAGTGATACTCACAACCAGCAGCCGACCCGTTTTCTACGTAACTGTGCGTGGAGGGTCGTGATTTAACGTAGGCCGTGTAGTGTCCGGACCGCATGGTGCCGCAGTGCTCCACTATGCCATACAGACTATACAGCACTCGCGTTTCTCCCTCCTTCACACCCTAAAACAAAAACAGAGATTGATGCACTGCTCATATAGGAGCATGATTTCACTAAAGACAATCTCGATTCAAACACCCACACAATCTCATTCCTAAAGGACGATTCAGCCATGTCTATTAAACCGTCGACAAATAGCCCGTGACACAGTGAACAAAATTTGTCACTGAATCTTTCATTCGAGAGAATCAAAAAAATTGATTCATCTAGTAATGAAACGGGTGCCATCTTTATGAGTGAATCATTCGTTCAAACTGAATTAAAAAAACAATTCAAATTAAATATATTTTTTAAATAGACTGCAGCAATTAACATTTTGTCAGAACCTCTAGTAAATTATTTTGTTTAGTTGTCCATTCATAATCATTGGAGAACCACGATCTCTATTTTAAACACACAAATTGTGTTTAATTGACAATTAATTCAGAATCGTGCAGCTCTACGTGAAAAATGATCATTTGCTCACCTTGCAGTTTGAAGAGCAGAAAGGAGCGAGATCCAGGATCTGAGGAAACTGCACATGTCTGTTCACCTTACAAACACTGTATCCAACCTACAGGCAAAATAACAAAACAAGGGTCTAAATGGAGATTCCTTTGAGTGTATCAGTGTGATGAGGTCTGGGACCGGAGGATCCAGGTGTTTTACCTGCTGGAATCTCTTAAGGTGAAGTGTGAGCACTGCTGGAGGATGAGAGATCAGCATCTGCTTCAGTGCATCTCTGTAAACCGCTTTCTTACCACCTGAATCATGACAAAAGCAGTTTAGAAACAATGCAGTCACAATTGAAGTTTTATGTTCAATAACAAAAAAACAAAAATTTATCTTAGGTAAGGAGATCCAAAAAACTAGAGTGTCAAACACAGGTAAACGATGTGCAATGCATGTTTATGATCTAATATATATATAGCCACAATAGTCCTAGATATTTCATGTTTACTAGCATATCTCGTGGCCATTAACTGAAACATCTAAAAAAGTCTAAGTCTGTTAATATAGTAAATGGTGAGCACAGTACCGTCTGAGGCTTTGTGTCCAGGCTGGCGTTTTGTACAGGTAAAACACATCAGTCTGTTGTTCTCTGTGAGATGCTCCACCTCAGTGAACTGATACAGGCAGGACTCCACCGAACACTCCTTCTTTGGCGCCTCCCTGGTGGTCAGAGCGTGAAAGGCGAGCTCAGGGTCCTGATCCACCACAGTGTATTCTTTAACGTCAACCGAGTCATCATCTCCATTCTCCATTTCACCTTCTGAAGATGTCTTTAGTGACATAATATTCATTTCTTCGACTAATTGATCCTCTTCAGCACCGTCCTCCTCCTCCATTTCATTCACCTCTTCCACTTTGTCTCCCTCTATAGACACATCTTCAGAGGTCTGGTCTTCAGATAAAGCAGTGAAGCGGTTCTTGCCAGCAGTAGCATGTTCTTGCTCGGGTTCCTCATCATCTTCATCCTCATTTTGTGAGTCTGCGGAAGGTTTCTCAAGGATCAAATGCTCCTGGCTGTTTTTAACGGTTTCCACATCAGCACTGCCATTAACTGACACACTGTGAACGGAGCCGTCCGCTGGATCAGTGCTGCTAGCTGTGCTCTGACCGGGCAGAGGTTCCAGAGGGACTTTACTGCCCACCTTCTGCTGCCGTCTCTGATTCTACAGATACAAAAGCCCCAAAAAATAAGAGTATTCTACTTGATATTGTGTAAAATAAGTCACTGGAACACAATTTGTGGAAAACATGTAGGGAGAGATTTTTTTTATATATATATATATACAGTAACATTTAGCATACAGCTTAACATTTAAATAGTCATTGTTTGCTGTAAGCTAGTCCTGTAGCGCGCTATCAGAGTTCCTCTGAAACCCTCCACCTCCCCCAGCTCCACCTGCCTAGAGCTGCTATGGGATATATGCATGTCTCTTTATGCAGCAGCAGCAGCATATCGTACAAGCTCACAGTAACATGTCTGTGTATCTATTGGCAGAAAAAAAGTCTACATTTGCTCTGCAGCAGCAGCAACATCTAATCTGCCGAAACCAAATACATTAACATTGCCCTATTCAATAACATGCTTAAACTATTCCGAGAGTTGTCATGATTGAGCTATATATATACACCGGTATATACAATTTGAAATGTTGACACTGTGTCTTTACCTTGGCTTGTTTCTTGGCCTGTTTCTTGGCTTTCTTCTGCTGGTACTTGCTTCCTGTTCCTGTAGGCATGTCTTCATTCCCATTGGCCAGAGATGTTGTGCTGTCTTGATCTCCATCGTCACTGACGCTGCTGCGAAACTGAGCAACTTTCTTCTGATTCTTCTTCCTGTAGGCCTGGAGGAGAGACTCAAATCAGTTCACTTCCCCAGAACATGCTCATGCTTTACAACTGCAACTATGCACATTTTGCCAGAAGGAAGAGGCAAAGTGTTTGAGGGATAAAGCAGGTATATGAGTCTTACCTCATCGGCTACAGGAAGAGACAGATCCAGAAACATCTCTGTCACCAGAGACACAGTTCTGCACTCTTTACACATCACCGTGCTGCACATCTCTCCACCAAACACTCGGTCCACAAAGTTCTTGGGTGCACCGTTTTTCTCATACTCTGGCGAGAACGATGCGAGAGAAAGTCAAAGTTATTCATTTAATAATACTCATGTTATGATAAACAAGCTTTGGGTTTAATCTTGCCTTAAAGTGCAACTTCGCAGATTTCAACCAGCTTTGTATTGTTACAATGACGGTAATATATGAAGATTCTCCATGTTACTTGGACTGATAAATTCACATTTATGTGTCAGCAAAAGTCCACCGGATAGTGCAAAATGTGTCATCTGACTCACTATACACAGCTCCAGGCCTTTCATGAAAACTACAGATGATAATTCTGCTTTTGTTATATCACCGCCCACGTACAGTCGGATCCACAGAGGGTTATTAACCGAACACTTTTTTTTAAGGGTTTATCACTGAAAACTGTATTGTATTTTGTCTACTCTTTAAACAGCATTATGATGAAGGTGGAACACTTTGGCAACAGCTTTCTTAGCTGTTCGAGACAGAGCCTTGCTTCGGTGGGAACTGATGGATCAGCAGTTCTTTCTCACGCTGTTTGTAGTTATCCAATTTCAAAAGTTGACTACAAACACAGGTTTTTCAGATTGTCTATTGTGCCGTTGCAGCCTTTAGCCGCTGCCTACAACACACTGGATCCCTCACTGGAAACTGAAAGTAACTCACTCCCGCTAAACGTTTACTCTTTGAATTCTTGCACCGGGAACAACACAAGTCGACACCATTATGACTAAAAGTTTGCTAAGAAGTATTTCCTACTAAAGCAAGGCGGCATTTGACTCTAGTTAGTGTATCCATAGCAGACTGGTGGGAGTGGCCATGGACGACAACATGCCCAGTGCATTATGGGTGTTGAAGTTTTCCTATCTATTTAGCAAAAGGAAAGACAACAGCCTTTTTACTGTTTTCTCTAGTCAGGTAGCACTGATTTCAAAACATTTATCGTCCTTCTACGGCATAGGCAGCCATACTTTATTGAAAGCCCATTTTGCCGGCAGAGAAGTACCTCTTTAATCATTCCATTATAATATATAATTTGTCACTCTAGTAATCTGATAGTGACTTGTACCTTTAGTAACCTTCTTCATCTGCTCAGCCTCTAAGCTTTTGCCAGAGTTTTTCAAAGCCCCCAGAATTCCAGAATTTACTCTCTGAAAAAACAAACAGAAAAACAAACAAACAGGACACAGTTAAACTAAAATCCTTATAATCAAATGAAACGGCAAAAGAAGACAAGCAGAGTCGAGTTCATCTGGCTTGTGTTTATGTGATGTTACAGCTTTATACTTTCACTTCTTCAGCCCGCATGCCGTCCAGAAGGTACCGCAGCAGCTCCTGACTGTCCTGCTGCTGAAAGCCTTTAAAGCGTGGAGCTCTATGAACAACAACAGATAATAGAACTGTTAAAAGATCGCCATCCCGATTCAAACTTGTTCCTGAATGACAATGATTCGCCTGTGTCGATTAAACCTTTGATAAAATCCCACTGGAACAATCAGACCTGTGTTGGTGCTGCCGCTGATCTAGAGAGAGCAGTTGTCATGTGCAGGTATGAAACAGCTTCACAAACAGTCTTTTCAACATCACAGTATCATTATTTCTGTTACAATAATATCACAGAAGTACTGGGATACAAGTTTATAGTTTGGATATAAACACTGATGTCTACAGAAGCGGTCAAAATAGAGTAAATCACCATTTGAAAGTGACTTGGTGCTTCTAATAACCATTGTATCAATTACATTTGTACATTTTAAGTGACTATTAATAAATGTATTTGTCATTGAATCATTCATTCGAAAGATTTGTTAAAAAATGCTGATTCACCCAGTAATGAAACAAGTGAAGTCTTTATGAGGGAGTCATTCAAACCTGCAGATATCAACATTTTGTCAGAACCTCTAGTAAATTACACGTTATTTTGTTTAGATGTCTATTCAGAATCATGGGAGAACCGTAATCTCTATTTTATAAAAAAAAAAAACAAGGTGGTTCACAATTTATCCAAAAGTCTCTTATGCTCACCAAGGCTGTATTTATTTGATCAAAAATACAGTAAAAACAGTAATACTGTGAAATATTGTTACTATTTAATTAAATATTTTCTATTTTAATATATTGCAAAATGTAATTTATTCCTGTGATCAAAGATAACAGTTTAGAGTCTCTCACATGATCATGACTAAACTATATCAAACAAGAAACTAATATATTATATATATATATATATATTACAGTCTTTTGTTTGATAGTATATATATAAGTATATATGCAATATATTTCTTTTGGACATGCAGGTGTCAAAATACATCAGTAAAACAGCACTTTCCACTTATTAAATGAGGCAGCTGCACTGGAAACATTTTTGTGCAGATACTTACTTTTTACACACTTGTGTGAAGAGTTCTTTAGGCGTCACAACACCTTTCTTGGTATCCTGGACTTCATTCAGTACCTGACACATAGCCAGCGTGAGCGACCCGGGTCTTTCCAGCTGGATCTGAAGAGGTTCCTGAAAACATAATGTGAAAATATGCTGTTAGATGAAGATTTATGCATTAACTGAACATAATGAGGGTCAGCACTAGTACCAGCTCAGATGATGGAGTGATGGTGAAGCAGCTCTTCTCATCTGAAATCTGGCTCAGCAGTTCTCGCAAAAACTGCGTCTGTGATAAATTCTGAGAGGGAGACGAGAACATCAGAGTTTGCAGAGCTTGTTTACTTGCAGCAATGTGTAGCCTGACTCTCTACCTGCACGACTGCATTGAAGAAACAAGTGTTGCCCAGATTACTGAGACCCTTGACACACACGACACCAGAGCTTCCTGCTGCCGCCACCTTCTGTCTTTTGGGACTGTCATCATGTTTGGAGTTGCTCTTCTGGTTCTCCTTGTTCTCTTTCTCTTCTTCCGGTGTTTGCTCTGCAGGTTTCTCTTCCTTTTTACATTCTACAGAGTATGGCAGGCAAATTATTTGTTTATTTTTTTTAACTAAAACCATGTGCTTTTAGTAAACAAATTTCAAAATAGCAAAATAAAGTGTCTAAAATATATTACATAGTATATTCTGTTAAAGTCCCCCTGTAGTCAAACATTCTATCCCTTAATACTCAACTTTTATCCCCAAAATGACATTTAAAAAAAAATTCATTGAAATATACGTATACACGGTTCTATGAATATGCAAATTAGCCCCGCCTCCACTCACTCACAGCAGCTCGGAGATCCATAGACATAATAGAGAGTAGACGCCGCATTGGCTGCTGGGCGCAAGAAATGCGGCCGCCATCTTGGACCGGTCATACTCCTAGTTACGTAGCAGCAGAAGTAACAAGATGCCAGAGCACTGTGCACAAATCGGCGGATCATCGCAAACAGGGCTCGGGGGCTTACTTTTCACAAGGAACAATTAACATTACCGTACTATTGGTTGTATTTTGTGAATAGAATATCACCAGAGAGCTGAGGAGGAGCAAGGATCTTTGATATTACTGTACTGAAATCGTTGACAGCTAGCTAGGCTATGTTTACTGGACCGGCCGGTGTTCACCCGGCCATGAACTTGATAAGTCATATACCATAACACTGACTTAAGATTACAACTGACACAAGAAGGCTATTGTAGAAATAAAACAAATATTACTGGTATAACATTGGCCAGCAAATTTTACACAAGTGGCACAGACTGTATTATCAGTGTTGGGCAGTCGCTACTTGTAGCTTAGCTAATAACTTAATATTTTGGTGGTAGCTTCACTATTTCCTGAATCAAGTAACTTTTCAGTATCTTAACTCCTTTATTTATCCAGTAGCTTGGTCACACAAGCTACACTTTTCTTTTCATGTGAAATTAGTGCAACTTAAAGTAGCTTCCTATGTAGTGAACTAGCCTACTGCTGTGTGTGTGTGTGCGTGTGCGTGTGTGTGTGTGTTGGGAGGGTGGCTGCTAAATGTAAAGGGCTGGGAGGAGATGGATGCAGAAGGACGTGGTAGTACAGTGTGTGTGTGTGTGTGTGTGTGAGATAGAGAGAGACAAATATATTTAAAAAAAAAAGCTTCAAGTAGACTGTAATATAATCATATATTGTTTCTTCAGCTTATTAAAATATCTGACTTTACTGCCACTATCTGTTTCTCTGTCATATTTATAGTGGGTGATTTGCAAAATACCTATCATAGCCTACATCACATATCATAGGGTGAGCAGACGTCCCCGGTTTCAGGGGACAGTCCCCGTTTTTGGTTGCCTGTCCCTGGCTAAATACAGAAAAAAAAAACTACTTCTGTCCCCGTTTTGTTTTTGAAGACACAACATTATGTTTTCAATCAGATTGATAGTCAAACTGGAAATGTCCACGATTATGTTCCCAGTTTTGATCTTGGACATCTGGTCACTTTAAATCATATATCAGAATATTCTATTACTGTTAAGCCCACTATGAATAGTAAAATATGCCGAACCACGTGTCCTGTATCATAGCTTCATGTATGACCTTTGCAGCAAAAAAAAAAAAACATGTGATCAGTTCGGTATGATTAATTAAACGTGCTGACAGCTCATTGCATCTGCCAAACAGATTACACTGAGTGGAGCGGGTGACCCATCCAAGATTGCGGATCCAAGCTAACCTGATTGGGTTACAAGGTAGTTTGTGACGTCAGAAACACCAGCGATTTCAAACCACGTTTTTGAGACTGTCTTTGGTTCGCTGCAGTTTTAAGGAACAAAATGCTCAGCAATGGTGTTAACGTGAATTTACCCATGGTTTGACTTGCATGACAAGCATATTAAAAACACTACATAGACAATAACATTAAAAGCTTGATTTGCACCACAGGAGGACTTTAATATTACAAACATAAATACATGTTTAAATCATGACTACAAAAAAAAAATATTGGTCAACTGCTACTGATATTAAAAAAGTGTACGTGGCACCTACTTTTGTTGGAGGTGCTCTTGCCAGGATCCGTCGGCACTTGTTTTCTTATGTTTGTGATCAGCTGTGCCAGCTGTCCCGTGCTGGAATACTGAACTTCGTCATCACAGATGTAACACCTTGAAGGCACATCAAGCAGAAGGTAAGAGGTCTGAACACACAAACCCTACCAAATTTCAGTGAGGATGAGGATGCGTGTGACTTACCAGACGCTCCAGACATCCAGGCTGAGCACTAAACAGTGCGGCTCGGATCGAGGCGTCTCGTAGTGCTTGATCGCGTGCTGATTCTCCAATCTCCCGCAGCCCTGACGAGGATCACAACATTGTGTTTATGTGCGGCTGGACAATAGCAACGTGTCATAACTAAGTCACCTGATCACTTACTCTGTGGCCACATTTCAGGCACATCCACACAGCTGGACTTTCTCTGTCGATTTCATCCTCCGAGATCTGGTCTTCAACAGGCTTGTTCGGCTCACAGTCTTGGCACGAGCTTAGATTTAGACCGGCTTTTTTCAGTAAGCTGTTATCTATTCCTTTGCGGATGTGAGTGCAGGAAACCCCTTACAAAGCAACAGGAGAATCATGTTAGTGGTATCATGATTATAAACACTTCATTTACAGCCAGCTGTCACACATGTAACGTTACCTGGGGTCTCAGTGACAGGACTTCGGTCTTTCCCCTTCTTTTTCCCCATTTTGGTTTATAGAGGAACACCTGGGAGGGGTTTCAATACATGGATATTAACAGAACATACAGTTATATCAGTGCATCATAATCCTTTTATAATGACACGAACACCAGTGATTCACTGATGTGATGATGACACGAGGTCGTTTATGAGTGTCAACAAATACAGCTCTCTGATTTGTTTTGAGGTCTCTGAAACGTTTTGAAAAAAGTAATAGTCACATCAATTTAAAGATCAAGTCACGAAGAATAAGTCATGAATGTTTCCGTTTAATTCACTGAAAATACAAATAAACCGCGACAGCAGTCATGAATGTTTCCGTTTAAACCACTGAAAATACAAATAAACAGCTGTTTTAAGTAAACTTACGAGGCCAGCAAAATCATTTAAAAATATGTAAACGGAATTACATCCATCCAAGTTTCCGTATTCAAATCATTTGTAGCGAAATAAGCCGCATGAAAACACCAGTGTACAGCATGTTGTCCAGCGGCTGCTTGGAGTATATCCGGGTGACGCTCGACGCTGCTGAAGTTCATTTCAAAATAAGAGTCTGACTGAAACAATAAATTCAGAAAGGGACACAAATTTCTCGTCTTTCCTTGTCCTTCCTTTTCCATATACAATATGAACAGACTTTGGAATATACATAAGTACTTTGTCAAATTGTTTCTAATGACACTGAAAGTTGTACCTTCTACAAAAAAAAAAAAAAAACTATTTGCATCTACAAAATGAAAAATGACTTTTGACTTTTGAGATAGTCATTTTCAAAAATGACTATCTCTAGTAGGCCTATAGGCTATATAGTCTAGTACTCTCTCCTAGTAGTCTCTAAAAAGTGTTTTGATTCTAAAAGAGACAGAGCTGTTGTTCCAAACAGCTGTATTATGTTGAGTAAAGTTTGTCACACAATAACTTAGTGTGTAAAAACCTAAATAAAAACCAGATCAGTTTTGTGGAGAGAAAAATCCCACCACAAAACAAAATCAATACCACCTACATTTTTGAAAACTTCCCTGTGAACTCAAGCCTGCCAGTTTACAGAAAGACTCCAATTTAGTAAACAGTATGCAGCGAAATATGGAAATATGTATTTTCAGCCATCTGTCCAATCTGGCCTTGCAATCATCTAATCTTCAGGGGGGAAAAAAACTTTTTTTTTTTTCATTCAAATTATCCCTAGATGATTAACACTAGATTTAATTAAGTACACAAGATGGCAGTCGTAAGCCATTCATTCACATTTTCCCAGGCATGAACTAGAATAGGAGCTTTAGAAGAAGAATAAACAAACCTGTGTAGAGCTTTTGGAATCTGATTACATATTTATTCTAATTAATTCTAGTTTTTCTTGATTTTTATAAAGCAATTGACACATTGAGCTTTATTGTTAAAGTGGGCAGTTTAGGACAGTTGAGTAAGTGGGCAGTTTTTTATAAGTGTGGAATTGAGCAAGACTCATGAGCAACTGTCTCATCACTGCTTTTTGTTGTTGGCTTCAGAAACGCTTTCCATCAATCGGAATACATAGCAATATAGAAATGAGTAGCCTACTTAACTGTGTTCAAAGGCAGGAGGGAAAAAACAGTAAAAGAATGTGAAGATTTAGGCGGAAACCTTCATAACTATTCAAAATAGGTAAATAATACAATTTTACAGAAAAAATTTCATTTTAAATTAGTTGCATAATCTTTGTCTCCCTCTGCTTGTAGACACATTTAAAGCATCTATCTCTTGTGTAGCAGGCTCTTGTTTTCTCAAAGTAAAACTTGTAAAAACAAAATGTTAAAAATGCGGCATTTATAAAGGAATCACATTCTCCCTACCCAAGCCAGATAAACACTTTATTTGTATTATTAAATATCTGTTTGGCACTTTATTTCCACTTTTTGAATATTTTCTTAATTTTTCTTTAAAATCAACATCTCTCCAGAGCTGATCTGAACTAATGGGAAAAGGGAGAAAAATTAGTTTGGAAAAAGGTGGATTTGATCTTGGGTAAAAAGTTAACGCCACTCATCCTGTTGTCAGCGGGATTTCTTTTGTAGTTTTGTCTGGCTCAGTCAACAAGATGTCATTAGACACACTGTTATAGGAAACAACGCTGTCAGTATTGCACAATAAATCTATTTTTTACACTGTCAATGGCTTGTTGCTTAAAATGTGCGTTTTTAACTTTTGACACTTTGCTTTTCAATTTTTGCCATGTATATTGAGTTTAACACTATGTACATTGTTTCAAATTTGATACAATTCAAAGTATCTATTTTCAGCACTCATTTTCATGGGCATTACATATAAAAGAAACTGGTGTGAAATCACATACACTGTGTCTTCAGTCTCTGTAGCAGCTCCGTGTTCACCGTGAAACTATTGACATCCAAATACTGAGAGTCTTAAATACACACAGTCACAAATGGAGTATGAGACATTGTTGCTAATAGACTAATAATAGTAAATGACAGACAACTCTCTCTTAATCACTTACGCACAGAGACACTGTAAGAGGATCAAATATTCATATATTCATTGATCAGTCACATATAGAATTAAACTCTAATTAAACACAATTTAAAGTGCAAAGACTAAAGTGGAGCTAAATTATCTTATATTCTTGAGTTACGCGTGTTACTGAATTTGGACCAATTTAAAAGCTTTAAAGGAGCCGTATGTAAGATTGTGGACAAAACTAGTACTGCAATCACTTTCAAATTACTGACTCAAGGTTGCCAGATAGGCTGCAGGATCCGATTCCGACACGTTTGTATCTGCAGCTGTGGGAACTAGAGCAGAGCTGGCAACCCGAATGCTGCAACACTACTGACTTTGTGATTGGTGGATCGACGGAGGGTGGAGCATCAGACCAAAACACAACATGACAACATCAACATCAGTTGAGGGCTGCAACTTCACTTTTTAAATGACAATATCCTGGCCGGACTACTGTTGTCAGTGATTATAAGTATTTGAAATTAACATGATTTCTTAATGTCTAGTGACATATCAGGGAAAATTTATGATTAATTGAAATACATTTCTTACATACAGCTCCTTTAAATAAAAATGTACTATACTATTAGTCCAGTCATTTTATGAAAAAAGGTTGAACAAATTGCAACAGAAGCAAACTCAACTGATTTTATAACCTCAATATGTCCTGAGTAAGGGAAAAAAAGCCCTGAAGAATCCCATTAGGGGAAAGTTTAGAAAAAGACCCAAATATAGCCTATTCATTCTTTTTCCTCACTTGAAAATGGGTAAAAATTTTAACCTTTAGAGATCACCATGAAAATTACTGAGTTGATTACTTACATCAAGACAAACAAAAAATGTATTACAAGTTTTTTAAATGGTTTGTTAACATAGACAAACGGTGCATAATCTAATTAGGTATGTGCTAATTTGCATAAATACCCAAACAGATCTAAACATTGGGTATAGCCAGGTGAAAATGTCTTGGTGAATCTTGTTGACACCTTACAGTAAAAGACTTAATGTTAAGGTCTGAATGGAACCCATTTTTGATCCAGACACTTTTTATTTTACCTACCTTTTGTCTTGTTCCAGTCCAAAACCCCATCTCTGCAATACAAATTAATAAAGGCTGGTTTCTAAAGTACCTCTTCCTACCTCCATGTATTAATGTTCATGGGTAGTCTGAATCGGTTCCATTCAGATCTTACCATTAAGTCTTTTACTGTAAGGTGTCAACAAGATTCACCAAGACATTTTCACCTGGCTATACCCAATGTTTAGATCTGTTTGGGTATTTATGCAAATTAGCACATACGTAATTAGATTATGCACCATTTGTCTATGTTAACAAACAAATTTAAAAAAAAACTTGTAATACATTTTTTGTTTGTCTTGATCTTGATGCAAGTAATCAACTCAGTAATTTTCATGGTGAAGGTTAAAATTTTTACCCATTTTCAAGTGAGGTAAAAGAATGAATAGGCGTATGAATAGGCTATATTTGGGTCTTTTTCTAAACTTTCGCCTAATGGGATTCTTCTGGGCTTTTTTTTCTTACTCAGGACATATTGAGGATACAAAATCAGTTGAGTTTGCTTCTGTTGCAATTTGTTCAAGGTTGACCCCCATTTTGGCTTAAAATGACTGGACTATATAATTTGAATCATCCCTCAGACCCGAGAGCAACTTCACTCCTGAATTCCCTACACTGCAAAATCAAACTAGCTGATTCAACTTGTAAAAATTGTAACCTGGCTGCATTAAAATGTTGTATATAGTTTATTCTCAGACAGATCCAGTACTCTAAGCTGTGAGGGGTTTGATCTCAGAGCTGAAGACAGAGCAACACAGCCTTCATCTGTGATATCACAATGTCTCAACCTGTAGAGAACTAAGACACAAAGTGAATTGTAATTCAAGTTTGTTATTCACTTTGTTCTCAGAGTAGATACTCAGCTCATTACTGATCTCTCCACTCTCTGTGATGTAGAGCTCAGTGTAGATCTCATTCAGGAGAGTCTGGTTTCCCTGCTTCGCTGTTCCTTAATACAGACACTGAAACTTCATTGAAACTTCAACTGCATCAGTTTGATCTAAAAAGACCCATTTCTCCTGATGCCTACACATCTGGACTCTGGATCTGATCTCTTCTGATGAACTGAACTATAACAAAGGGATTAAAGCTGATTCTTTTAATTGCTGTATTTAACAAATTACATATTTATTTATGACTAAAACACTCCCTATGAAGAGTGCTTTATGTTTTCTCATTTACACAGTATAATTACAAAAATTGTAGATTGAATAGTATTTTTTTTACAGATGTGTCTCTATGTGAGCAGCACTATATGCGGTAAAACATGAGATAATAAATAATACATATAAACAATGTACAAAAATTTCTCATATTTTAAAAAACTACTACTCCAATATGCAAAAATGCCATACTATAAAACATATTTTAATGTAAATGTAATACCTGAGATCAGTCGGTGTATCTCCACTCTTAAAATCGAATGGCTGATCCAAAGACTCGTCACTCTTCATTGACACAGGACTCGGTTCTGCTAAACTCATCTATAACAGAACAGATTTAATCCTTTATGAAGATAATTATTTTATATTAAGGTCTTTGGGTCTCTGGATGTTTGTATGTCATCCATGATGAAGGTGAACAGTTGAAGTCTGACTCTGATCTCCATCACTGACTCTGGATGGGGAACAGCCATTTATAGTGGGGCTCGAAACCATAGTGGACATTATGGAGTGCACTCATTCATACATCCCACAATGCACCGCAATTAACGAGTGTACAACTGTCGTGCGTGATTTTTCCCCCCCAAGCCACTTCAGTGGAAATCCTGCCCTTTAGCCGACTCTTAAGTTTTCATTGGTCACGTCAATCACTGTACTGATTGCCTATACCTACACCAAACACTGATCTCTAAACCCGTTACTGTAACCTAAACCAATGAAATCGGCTGCAGGGCGGGATTTCCGCTGAAGTGGTTTGGGGAAGAAAAAAAATCACGCAACCGATGTATGCTCAACCATACACATAATAAATACATAGACACCCTATTGGCCGCTGGAGCACTACGCCATATTGCGGAGGGCAACTTTCCCACGGGATTTGAGAAAAATGCCTGTTTCGCGTGCTGCTTGGGGCTGTACAAATCGCCGCACAATTGAAAACAGGTCTCGGGGAATCACCTTTCACAAACAAGACTGAACATTTTTTTCTGGTTGTATTTGGTCATTATATAATTAGTAATAGTAACGTACACCACATACTAAACCACTGAAATCGGTTGATAAATGTAAACGTTATTATTGTTTTTATCCAGGAAAACCGCAGCTCACCCGTTGTTTACTTGCATTTGTTTATAGCGCAGTCTTGCCCTCAGCAAAATGGCGGATGCGTTGACGTATCGCAGCACCGTTCCAAAGCGGCCATTAGGGCGTCTATTTATTTACTATGCGCACAACGGCTAGATAAAACCCATAATGCACTGTGACAGTTGTGCCGAATGAATTCCCGCATCTGACCTGAAGATGGCGCTCACAACTGAATCATCCATGCATCTATCCATTCTCTCAGCGTAAAATCATACAGGTATAAATTCTGTCCTTTTTAATTGACTATTAAATTGTTTATAGTCATAGTCAATTGTTTAAATTGTATAGGTTTATACCAAGCGGCAACATTCTAATCTGAAAAATGAAGCCTACCCGGAAGTGTGAAAAATTGCAATACGTCTAAAATCCTCTAGGGGCAGGTCCCAAAAGGGAGCAAATGTGAGGGGGGTGAATTTTTTTCTAACTCCTTAGTTTAGATCGTATTTAGATATAAAATGTATGACAAATAAGGGTGTGGTTAACTTTGATTGACAGCTTGATTGACAGCTGATAACGGGTGGAATTCCTGAAATTTGACGTCTCGGCCATGATCTGACACAACACATCATACCACCTCTGTATCCTTTCTGAACATTTGTATTGAAATATTTCCAAGATGGCGCCGCCCATACCGCCCATAAACGGCCTCAAAACCGTTCTTCAGAAAGTCTATGTGTGACGTCACAGACGCTTTGTCCATATTTTTTTACAGTCTATGGTTTATACATAGTTTTCCATGACAGAGTTTAGTTAGTTAGTTAGTTAGTTAGTTAGTTAGTTAGTTATTCGGTCATTTTGAACAATTAAATCTTAGGTCATATATAATTCAAAAATCCTGTACATAATACGATGAAACAAACAAAATATGTACATTAGAAAGAAAAATACAAAAAAATGAGTACCTTAGGAATTTAAATGCTAAATAATACCTGACCGAAGGGGTTTAGGCTGAAGTCAAGACTTATTTTGCCTAACCCCTTTTACAACAAAAACACGATGTCCAAAGATGACACAATTATACAATTTCTCTTATATCAACTATGATAACATGTAAGCACAGAACTTAAACTTCAACAATCAAAATTATATTATGCATCCACTTTCGCCTACTTTTCAAGTGTTCTATACTTTTCCATAATGTTTAACTTATATCTTTTCTTAAATGCATTAATAGTTTTAGAGCTCTTAAATTGAATAAGAAGACTGTTCCATAGATCAACTCCTTTAACTGATAAACACCTCCTCTTAGTATTACTCTTCACCATGGGTTTTTGTAACAAATCAATTCCTCTGAGGCTGTATCTAGATTCTCTGGTTCGAAACATCTCTTGTAAACAGTGAGGAAGCATGAATTTGTGAGCCTTATACGTCACAACTGCTGTGTAAACATCAACAAGATCATGCAATTTTAATATGTTTAATCTAATAAAAAGTGGATTTGTTGGGGCAAGATATTCAGCATAGCTAATCACTCTAATTGCTTTCTTCTGCAATAAAATAGGTTGTATATTGGTTTTATAGGTATTCCCCCATATTTCCACACAATAGCTATGGAAAGATGAGGGAATTGTACAATATATATAATGCGTTTTGATTCACAAAGGTTTTTATTTTACACAGAATGGTAATAAGTTTTGAAATTTTATGCACTTTCCAATTTAACTTATCAATGTTAATTCCCAAAAACTTTATATACACCCTCTCAATTTCTACCTCCCCAATTTTAAGTCGACATGGTTTGTTTACTACCTTGTTTCCAAATACAATATATTTAGTTTTTTGCAGATTTATGGAAAGTTTATTTATTTCAAACCATTTTTTGAGTCTCTTAAGTTCGGTTTCCTCTGAATACAAAAGCAACTCAAGATCTTTTCCCGAACCGTACAAACTAGTATCATCAGCAAATAGGATAAATATGCAGTTCAAAATAAATATTTTCATTACTACTGGAGCTGCCAGTTTAGTGGACTAATGAAGGGAATAGCGAATGAGGGTAGGCTATAGGGAGAAAAGTAACTGGGCTGGGTTTCCCAAAAGCATCGTAAGCTTAAGTTGATCGTAGAACAATTGCCACCAATGGTCTCTACGATCAACTTAGGCTTACGATGCTTTTGGGAAACTCAGCCCTGGATAACAAGACTGTGGCGTTCTCTCAAATAATGTTGGTCATATGTTAAAACAAATGCTAAAATATACCACAAACATCACGAAACACCGGAACGACATTCATTTGCATAAAATTAAAAACATAGAACACAGAAAAAAAAATGTCTGTCAGAGCAAATATAACTGCGGAAGCCTAATGATAGGCGCTTTCGAAACACGCTTTGTGAAGCTTTGAAGCGTTTGCGAATCATTTGTTTCAAACCAGTGATTCGGAGCACATATCAGGATGCTTTTAAAACTGGTCCTTCCTAGTCCAGTCCTTATGAGGCTTGTAGCCTAAAGTCCTCCTCAGCATTAAATACTAGAATGAGACAGTGTAAGTGTGCTATGTCACACGTTACCGCCCCCACGGACACGGCAGTTAAAACTTAATTTAGGAAAAAACACTTTGTTGAAAATGTATGCAGTACAGTGAATGACCTTCTGTGGTCTCCAAGTGGCTTATTATTGGCAGTTTAGTGTTAAGTGGTTAATTTACACCAAAACAAAATATTTTTTCCGTCACTTCTTTTCGTGAATTGGAATGTGTGCAAATGATGCTTCAAGGACATGAAGGATGCACGTGATGCACCAAATGAGGTGAATGAGGGACGGGTAACAAAGGCGGGCTTCCAAAGATCCTTCAAATTGAGACGTCTCCTATCGACATTTATACTCTTCTAGGCGTCTCCTCTTCAACATCTGCTTCGAGTCAGACAGCGTTTTGAACACTTTTACTTGGGGTTAAGGTCTTCACTTAAGCACTATCACTTAGAAATAGAAGCAAAAGATCTCTAGTTTCGAGCTGTAATCAGACAGACCCCAGACAATGCCTTTGAATATGCTTTAATCACGACCAGGAGGATCTCAGACCAATTTCAGAGAGAATCCCTCTGACAAAAAGAGTACAACAGTTTATAGAATAAGTGCAAAGATGACATGATCTATTACACCATTTTTGTCCAATATGATTGGTTCTTCACATGGATAATTCTTATGTTTGTTGCTAGGGTCAGGAGGTTAAATATGTATATATATATATATATATATATATATATATATATATATTCAGATAGCTTTTGTTTCCCCTTTTCTTATATTCAGACACATATCCAGACACACTTTGGCCCAAGTGTTGGGGACATTTCATTGTCTGAAGCATATAAATGTTAATCCTGCAAGAAAAGTACATTTTAGTTATGATTGATTATTTAAAAATTCCTTTACAGTTGTTTCCTCTGTCTCTGTCCCCATGTATTTCACACAGTTTAAGGGAGAGTTTTAACGTGTCTTCAAGTTGCATCCCACGGCCACATTATTTTGAGACTTTTTTGTTTTCAATGTTTGCAGAGACCATAGAAATGAATCAGAAGTGCCTTGAAATGGATCCGCAATTGTCTGTGACTTCTCTTATAAAACAGCATTAGATGTTTCTCTCAATTAAGAGAGCTTGATGATTTCTACACACACAGACAAGTTTCCTCTTCTAAACTCTGTTCACAGGACAGTCTGTTCATAACTGGTAGATCACGACCCTGAAAATGGGTTGCAGGTCGATATCATGTTCAAAACTGAGTGCTGAATCCAGTTTGAGAGTCAAAAATAAATCACTCTTTAAACTGGCCTTCAGGAAAACAAGCTCACAAAAATCATGTCATCATTTACTCACCTGCATGTTGTTCTAAACCTTTAAGAAGATATTTTGAAGAATGTTTCTACTGTTTGTTTCCACACAATGAAAGTCAATAAGGTCCAAAAAACATTAGACCACATTGACTTAAAAATGGACAGAAAAAACCCCCACATTTTTCAAAAAATCTTCTTTTACGTTGGGTGAGCGATCTCTTTAAGCGCAATCATAATAATATATTGCCTTTTGTCTTGATGCATAAATATAAATTAAAACATAATCAGACATTAGAAATTAAACTCAGACAAATGACAACTTGAATAAAATGTACTATATTTTAATTAATTTCTCACTTTTGCATCCACATAACACTTTTTGAGGATTTTGAGATTTAATTATTTGAACAACAAAAACTAAAGCCGTGTTTGATAGTTTTAGTTTTTCAGTATATTTCATTTTTATTTTAGTAAGGCTTTCTTTGAAAAATTTTAATAAAACATTGTTACATATTTTAATTTCTTAAGAAGGACCGAAATTAGTTTTGACAGGAAGATAAGTAAATATTCACTCACTAGTTTTTATGTTTAACATGCAGATTTTGATTATTGAAGCACAAAAAGGTGATTGCAGAGATTCTGTTTTATTAAGCTTCAGTTTATGAAGGTCAGGTTACTGTGATAATGTTTACCTGTTATGAATAATTGTTGTGTTTATTTAAATAATTTAATAATAATATAATAATTTCACTGCTCTAATCGGCAGATTTATGTGATCATGTGCAAAAAAGTTTAGAAGTGATTTAAGAAGTGCTTTATTTTACACATACAAGCTTTTATTTTATTTTATTTTATTACCAGTCCTCAAATAGGATTGGCCGAGCAGTAAAGAAACAATGCAGACTGGTCGTCAGCCTTCACTAATATTAAACCAGTCTGTGTTTCCTCGTTCTGTTCGAACAGTTGCTTCCATCGATCCTTCTGCAACTTCCACATATATAATCAGTGTGAAGTTTCTTCCAGTCAGGTAATTGTGATGTTGTTGCCGTCGTCACGAGACTGTGATCTTCTGCTGTCTAGAATCAGGTGGTTTGTCTTGGTCTGGCATCTCAGCTGAGACCCGTCCACTATGGGTCTATCACTATCACTGATGCACACAAGCCCTCACAGCACCGTGTGAGGGACCCTAACCTACCCGAACTTAACTCTTTAAAAGCAGCCGCATATCAGCCAACCACACCAAACATCCTAACCATGAGGAGGAGCGAAGCTTCTTCTGCTGGGTGTGGAGAAGCTCTCAATGTCGAGGACGTTTCCGCCAGGCTGCTCAGTCTCCAGTAGTGAAGGGCGTTTGAGTGTCTCCCACAGGTGCTGCTTCATCTTCAGTCCCAGCTCAATGCTGTAGGGACGGTGTCGACCACAGCGAGTCTTCATCATGGGCTCGACCACAGAGCGTTAAATGTCCTGGTATTCCTGTGTGCTGTGGCCGTGGATGGAGACAGACTCTTCCTGCGGACACACCTCCAGCGGAGACACTGAGGCTGCGGGACGGACGTCGGTGAGGACTGCTGCATTCTCCAGGTAGCGTTTGGTCTCTTGCTCTTCCAGTCTGTTGGATCTTTGAACTCTGGCAGAGATGGATCTGTAAGTGTGATCCAACCTGACTACAGCCGCCAGCCATGAAAGCTTACAGGGCTCTTGACTGGAAGAGACGCCATCCACCCAGAATCCCCTCAGGTGTGTGGGACGAGTCCTGGATCTTCTCAGGCGACGCTGCTCCATGCTGATGACTGAAGAAACACTTACCAAACTGGTGAAACTCCTCAAATAGTAGAGTTGTAAAGAGTTTGTAGCACGTGTGATCAGGGTTTGAGGCTTCAGGGACAGTTGTGTTGATTTCAAATATCAACTCAAGCTGCTGGACTGGCAGAATGTTGAGGCTCATTTAAAACAACACTTGATATCAGCAGTCAGTCAATTAGAGCAGCATAAACTCTATATATTACATATGTTTCTCTATCAACATTATCATCTTCATTTAGTTTATATATATATATATTCCTCATCTGTGTGTGTGTATGCAGTGGTGTCTGTTACGGCCAGCATCACTGTTAGGAACTGCTCCATGTTAGTGGTTAATTAGTCAATATATGTGTTGAATGAATCTTTCTTACATTGCCTGCTAATGTAATGAACAAATCTTTGTTGGTGTCTGAATGAGTCTTGTTTTTGAATGAATATACATGCACACATACATATTTTATTTGTTTTTATATCCTGTTGTTGTACTGTTCTCTAGCTTGGTAAATGTCTAGTAACTGAGCATATCTGTTGCACTGTTTTTTCTTTATTTGGTCAATTTGAATTAGGTTTTTAACCCACGTCTTGATGTACATGAATTGAATGTACTGCAAGTGCTGCTCAGTTTTGTTCCCTTGTTCTCTGGTCTCTGTTGTGGTTTTGTAACCCAGACAGCAACATAGTGTCTGCACACATCCGGCCCACATCTTGTACGAGGGGAATCCACATGTGCCAGATGTGGCACGGATCTTATTTTGTGCATAAACAACATTTTTACATTAGGTCCAAGACATTTTAAAATAGCCTAGTGACACTTTATAGCCTATAAAATGTTTAGGGCTCTATCAATGAAAATAATATTTAATGTACTTATGTTAGGTGCTTATAAAGTCTATGTGTATATATATATATATATATATATATATATAACTAACTATAATCAGTTTATGTTACAGGTGTTTATTTTGCAGGAAATAATGTTGACAGTGAGTAAATTGGATGCAATGACCAGAACTGAGGTAAAACTCAAACAGGTAGGTTTAGAGAGGTGGTTTTAACATTAAGTGGCATGGCATTTTACGCTAAGCTTAGTGACACATCTGGGTGTATATTGGCATGCGCCACTCTAACTTGTGCCATGTTCTGGTGGATTGCGTCATGTGCCACTAACACTGTTGTGGAGAAATGCCAGTGCCGACAGCCCACAGTGGAGACGTAGGAGGGAGGAGCCACGATGGTATGGAGGCTGACGACAACTGGGGGACGACAGACGGAGATGGATCCACAGGCGCAGACGGAGAGTCAATGGAATCGAGAGACATTGATGGCAGTGGAGACTTGAACGTCGAAGGTAGAGCCAGACAGCCAGAGGACTGAGGTGATGCCGGTTTGATGGAGGACCGAGGCGCACCCGAAGGGAAAGAGTAGCCCGCTGCTGTAGGGGTGGAGGAACGGAGCGTTGAGGAAGATCTGCAAGTCCGTAGTGGAGGTGGTGTGACGACTGACCAAGGGGGAGCCGGTGGGACGAGGGAACCCGGGAGAGTCAAAAGGCAGAGGGTGTCTGGTGGAGCCGAAGGTGAAAGGTGTCAAGGCGGAGCTGACATGTCGATGATCAAAGGCTGGAGGCGGAGCCACAAGATCCACTCGCTGAGGGGCTGATGGTGGTTGCATGACCTGCTGCTCGACGTCACAGCAAGGGATTCCTGGAGATGGCGAAGGGAGTGCGGCAGGAGAACTGGGGGTGCTTCTCAATATCCCTCCTCGTGTCCTCGCTCCTCCGTCCTCCATCCTATGACCCGGAAACCGATCGAGATCAGCCATCTTGAAGGACATCTCAATTCTCTAATTGCACTGCGAGGATTGAGGAGTGAGGAGGCTTCCTGAGGAGTCATAAGCGAGGATACACGGGTGTATCCTATGCGGAAGTGTTTTATCAACTAAATGTGACACGTATAAATTCTCCTCCCCCTTCACATGATTTTAATTTATACTTTACCTTTGCAGTTTATATAAACCACACATCTCACATATTTCAACAGGGTATCTTGCTTTATTATTATTTATTATGAATTTCTTAAACAAACAAACTTCGACAACATACGAGCAGATCCATTGAGCGTTGCTGATGACGATGTGAAGTGACGCTCAAGTGATCAAGTATTCCAATGTATATAACAAAGCTTTCATTCGATTCCTTCATCCTCGTTTTCTTTCCTTGCGTCCTTCCCTCGCATCCTACAGGGGGTGGAGCTGAGATACGAGGAAAGGAAGCGAGGAAAGGTAACGAGGATGCACAAATAAGAAATGAGAAATACCTTGGATGAGCTGGGTGGTGACAGAGGCAGATGGAGACTTGAGAGGGTCCGAGGTGATACTACATAGTCCATGAAAGTTGAGAAACGGGATGGGATAGGGTGAGAGACGATACCTCTGTGCTGAAGTCAATCAGTCAGTCCTTAGTCTCCATTTCCAACAGTATACCCTCGGCCACTGATGACGTGGGCTCACACCCCTGGTCAGACTCACTGGGGGGCTCCTCTTCCGTGGCGAGTGTCCGTGCTGGCCACTTTTCATCGGGATCTGGCTGACTTGTCGTGGCAGGTGGTAGATCTCTGTCAACAGGGTGCTCACAGGAGTTCTGCGCGGCCGAAGTTGGTGTTCCGGGCTCTGAGTCCGGCTGTGTTCTGGACCGGGGCGCGAAGCTCTCCAGACACCGGATGATCGCCTCTCTCCAGCTTAGTCTAGTGGTGTCAGGGAGGTGATGAAAGTTAGCTCCGATCCAGGGGTGCGTTTACCGAAAGCATCGTTAGCCAACTATGGTCGCAAGTTGGTCGCAATTTCCATTGAACTCTATTGGTAACGACGGAACTTGCGACCATAGTTGGCTAACGATGCTTTCGGGAAACGCACCCCAGAACAGTGACTTCAGGATCTCATCGTTGAAGAGGCAGGCTCTCACAAGCCTTATATTATATTTGGCTTTATATTAGGCTACATCTTGGTCAGTTCTTCTGTAACACTTTGATCCACAGAAGATGATTATAAAAGAACATAAAAATTATTATGAATTCAGAATAACAAGCCAACATACAAAACAGTGTGCTAGTTTACTTAAAACAACCGACAATAAACTGAGGAACCAAAGGAACTTAAAGGATTAGTTCACTTTTTAAAAAACTTTTGCTGATAATTTACTCACCCCCATGTCATCCAAGATGTCCATGTCTTTCTTTCTTCAGTCGAAAAGAAATTAAGGTTTTTGATGAAAACATTCTAGGATTTTTCTCCATATAATGGACTTTACTGGTAGCCAAACCGTCCAAGGTCCAAATGACAGTTTCAGTGCAGCTTCAAATGGCTTTAAACGACAACAGACGATGCATAAGGGTCTTATCTAGCAAAACGATCGGTTATTTCTAAAAGAAATAAAAAAGTTTAAGTTTTATTAGCACAAATGCTCGGCTTGCTCTGTTCTCCTGTTCGAACTCGTTCATCAAAATGAACAAATCTTTTTTTGAGTCATTTCATTCATTCAACGAACAAAATGTAATGACTCAGGGGTGGATCTGATTACGGGGAATTTGCATATCATAATTAATAATTCATAATTAATAATTATTCATACAGGTTTGTATCAGATCAGTCTTACATGTTAATACATCTCCCGATAAGGGATGATATTTCCTGTTACCTGCATGCATGTGAATCCTTGTAATTAACCACAAGTTGATTGCAATTATTTACACGGACCACTTTTCACAAACAGGTAAAATTAATTAGCTCGATTAAATTATAGAGTTTAGGAAAATTAATTCTGTGGCCACAAGAATTAGCCTTCCCGCCCTATAAACAAATACTCTTTAAAGTATCTTTAATTTGTAAAGCTCGTAGCTTTTGATCTAGACATTTCAGTGACCCGAAGTATGAGCAGACAGTCAATCCATCAAATGAGTATCATGAATTTTAATAAGAAATAACTAGCCTATGCATTTACTACGTTACAGGAATACATGTATTTACAAACATAATGACAAAGACAGACAATGGAAACATGTACGTATCGAAGTGAGTGTGAGAGTGAGGGAGAGAGAGAGAGAGAGAAAGGGAGAGAGAGAGAAACGGAGATCAGTAAGGGTCAGCCGTTTGGCAAAGTTCACCTGGACAACGGAACCTCAGACCTGACAACAAGGAATCACAAGATCGCCCCTTTTGAGGCAACAACCGTACAGCATAATAAATCTGGATGAGAAATAAAATACTTGCACTGTCTCTTAGTTTGCTGAGGAGAAGGCGTGCGTGTGTGTGTGTCCTTGGGGCGCGCGCCTGCTCGTTCGTTGAGCGGTTGCGCGTGGTGGTCCATGTGGTTTCCTGGTGGTTCAGAGCGCGGACTTTTGAACGCATGTTTGAAGGTCTTTGAGGTAAATTTACCAAAGAAACAATTCAAGCTAAGTTCATTCCTCGTCGGTGGAAATGAACTCGGTAGGGTACTTAAAAGAACTTAGAATTAAACAAAGAAAGAAAAAGATGAAAGATCTCCGGAGGAGACCACTAAGAAATCACATCCTGACGCCGGGGGGGTAAGAGGCAAGAGAAGGGGTGAGGAGAGGGCCAGTCCTTTTGAAGACCTGATGTTTCCGCCTCCTCTGAAGCGGATTGTCCAATCATTGTTCAGGAAATCTTGAGCGGGAAAGTTGTCTTTGTTTGGTTTGACAGCTTTATCTACATAAATTACGACAGAGGCAGAACCTGTCTTCCCTTTCCACAGATTCTTAAACATAACAGGAGAGATGTTATACAGGCAATCATACTTTTTACGGTAACCCAATACATATATCTGGCTGCGTCAGACAAAGAGTTTTCAAATGACCTCAAACATGACATGTAACAATGAGAAGAATTCAGGTTTGCGTCTCAAATATACGTAATATAGGCATTTGTGGTTCCTTTTAAACTACAAACATTCCCAGATCTTGCAATCGGACGTAGGCCATCAAACACACATAAAACATATCAAATATGTATTGTTAAATGTCTTTTTGACTGGAAATTCCAGCAAAGTCCTTATGGGTGTGTGTAGTGTGGACAGAGAGAGAGATCCTGCATGCACATTCTTTTGGGTCGTAAACTTGTAACCTGACACTTCGGCCAGTGTTAGCAGTTTGTGTATGTGTGTGTGTGTTGAAGTCCCAGGGTTTATGGGAAGAAATACATTTAGTTATTTGGATGATCCTTCATTCCGCTCAGTCCTTACAAAAATGAACGAAATGACTCGAAAAAAAGATTCGTTCATTTTGATGAACGAGTTCGAACAGGAGAGTCACGACCGCGGATCACAGAACAGAGCAAGGCATAGGCTAAAACTTAGTTTTTATTTATTTATTTTAGAAATAACCGATCGTTTTGCTAGATAAGACCCTTATGCATCGTCTGTTGTCGTTTAAATCCATTTGAAGCTGCACTGAAACTGTCATTTGGACCTTGGACGGTTTGGCTACCAGTAAAGTCCATTATATGGAGAAAAATCCTAGAATGTTTTCATCAAAAACCTTCATTTCTTTTCGACTGAAGAAAGAAAGACATGGACATCTTGGATGACATGGGGGTGAGTAAATTATCAGCAAAAGTTTTTTTAAAAGTGAACTAATCCTTTAAGGAGACACAGCTGAACAAAGAGGACTAATCATATCAGTAACCATGGTAACACATAAGTGGCGGGAAACTAGATAAAGGAAACACTTGTGACTGAATGAAAACAAAACAAACTAGAAAAAGTTCATCAAGACAAACTTTAAGTTGGCTTGTGAAAGTTTGGACCAGAGAGTTTGAAGAAGTTTAAAGTAGTTTGAAGTTGAAAGTAGTTTATAGTTTAAATTAGTTTTTAGTTTAAATTAGTTTAAAGTTTAACTTAGTTTAAAGTAGTTTCTAGTTTAAAGTAGTTTAAAGTTTAAAGTAGTTTAAAGTTTAACTTAGTTTAAAATTTAACTTAGTTTAAAGTTTAAAGTAGTTTAAAGTTTAAAGTAGTTTCTAGTTTAAAGTTTAACTTAGTTTAAAGTTTAAAGTAGTTTAAAGTTTAAAGTAGTTTCTAGTTTAAAGTTTAACTTAGTTTAAAGTTTAAAGTAGTTTAAAGTAATTTAAAGTTGCTAGGGTGTTTCTAGTGGGTTGCTAAGGTGTTCTGGGTGGTTGCTAGGGTATTCTAAGGTATTTTGGGTGGCTGCTAGGGTGTTTTGGGTGGTTGCTAGGGTGTTCTAAGGTATTTTAGGTGGTTGCTAGGGTGTTCTGGGTGGTGCTAGGGTGTTCTAATGTGTTTTTGGGTGGTTGCTAGGGTGTTCTAATGTATTTTGGGAGGTTGCTATGGTGTTGCTAGGGTGTTCTAAGGTATTTTGGGTGGTTGCTAGGGTGTTGCTAGGGTGTTCTAAGGTAGTTTGGATGGTTTCTAGGGTGTTTTGGGTGGTTGCTAGGGGGTTCTACTGTATTTTGGGTGGTTGCTAAGGTGTTGCTAGGGTGTCCTAAGGTATTTTGGTTGGTTGCAAGGGTGTTCTAGGTGGTTGATATGGTGTTGTTAGGGTGTTCTAAGGTAATTTGGGTGGTTGCTATGGTGTTGCTAGACAGTGTTCTAATGTATTTTGGGTGGTTGCTAGGGTGTTGCTATGGTGTTCTAAGGTATTTTAGGTGGTTGCTAGGGTGTTCTAAGGTATTTTGGTTGGTTGCTAGGGTGTTCTTGGTGGTTGCTAGGGTGTTCTAATGTATTTTGGGTGGTTGCTATGGTGTTGCTAGGGTGTTCTAAGGTAATTTGGGTGGTTGTTATGGTGTTGCTAGGGTGTTCTATATAGAATGGCAGTTTGATTTAAGTCTCAGGTTTCAAGGGATTTAGATTAAAATTTTTGGCGGTTTGGCAATGTTAAGTCAATGGGAAATTCAAATGTTTTTTTCCGAGTATTGATCGGCATTTTTAGGAAAACCGTAAATCCGATCAGTTTGAAAAGATAAAGCAACTCGAGTCAGAACAGTCTGAGTGTCTGAGCCGAGTTTGGAGTATGTGGAGTTAAAGCTCTAGGAGGAGTTTGATATGGAAATTTCACTGCTAAGAAGAATAATAATAAGTTTAAATAGGATTTCCCTAAGTTGGCTCTCACAAGCCAACTTAACTATGTAGGTCTGTAGATACTATATTAAACTGGATGTCTATTATAATGTGCCTACAGCAAGTCAAATGCTTCATCAAATCATTCAGGCATCTCCAGAAAGAATGCATGTTCACATTGTTAAAAAAAGAAGTAGTGTAAACATTGTATGCCCGATCGCTTATAAAAGTCATAGCACATCTCTCCTCAATAAGCCGCACAATTTGACACCTCAGTCTACGACAACCGGTGCGGTATGACCCAGAAATAGTGGCAATAGTGTCGCGTGGATTCCACATGTGGGCCAGATCTAGGCCGACACTATGTTGCTGTCTGGGAGTCATGCACCAGAAGAATAATAAGCATGTAAGAGTTGCTTTGCTTCGCAAGCACTAGAGCTGCACTATTCTGGATAAATAAATAAATAAAAAATCTGGATTCATATTATCATTATCATTATTATTTTTTTAATAGAGATCACGACTCTCCCATGATTCTGAACAGATAACTAAACAAAATAACACGTAATGTTATTATACGTAACACAAAATGCTGCTGCTAAGTTAAAGGGTAATTCCACCGGTGGAGACATGAATATGTATTGAAAGTGGGTCATATATGTAGTAGAATAGTAGCATAAATTTATAATTTGGGTCCTTCTTGGCCGATAAAAGGCAGAAAACCACTCCCACTACTCCGCCCATCAATATAGACTAGAGTTGAGCTCCACTCTACGCTACCCCCTGGAAACCATTTCACACAATTTCTAGTGAAGAGTTACTTTGCGACCTAATTATTGAATTACTCCTCGTTTTTCGAAAATGGTATGTACTTGCATTGTACCGGCATTTTCAGCCAGCACAAGGAAAATACACGGAGTACGTTTTCATAAAGAGACCGTGCGTGTGCAGATAGCATCCTGTTCATCATCACTCCAAGCTATACTCAAAAGTTGTCAGCTATGCCCAAAGATTTGGACTTGTGCAAAAAGTGGCTACGGGCTATCAATAACCCGAAGGTCGGAGAGGACACAGCCTTTGAAGCACTAAAACATCTGACGTGTCCAGTCTACATTTCAATCCAGAAGATTTCGAACCCAACCCCTTAGGATTGAAGAGACCCTCACTTGTGAAAACTGCAATTCCGTCGATATTTACCTTGCCAGATGATGACGACGAACAGCCAGGTCTGGAACTAGCAGCGCTAGCAGCGCTAAACGCATTTGCCTGGAGGTAAAGTCCTTTCTGACTCGACTCTATTAGCAGCTAGTGGCTACTGAGAACACACACTGACATAGTCGTCTGCTGTAAAGCAACACATCTCCTATGATTTGTCTGTTACAAACTAAATATCTTGTATGTTTTGCTCGACCTTCGTCCATATTTTCAAAAAGTTTCTGCCAGTGAAATCAAACGCACTGGCACTGATCTGTGATAGGTCTGTTAGCGCATTAGGTCCAACCCCCTATGGGCGGGTTTGAAAGAGTGCGAACTAGTGCTTGTAGTCTTTACAGAAATCCCCCCCTACACTTCTTCCTACAATGACGTACAATTACGATTTTTGCATCATTGTAGGAGGAAGTGAAAAAGGTAAATAGCGGATTTCTCTCGTCTCAGGGGAAAATGAGAGAGTGTTGCATGACCATTCAATAGTATGACTGGGTTTCTAACAATGGAAAGCTTAATGCAAATGGGTGGAGTGTCCCTTTAAACATAAAAAGACTGTTGCTGCAGTCTATTTTAAAATATGTAATTAATTATTCTGTTTTGATCTGTTTGATTGAATGGTGATTAATGACTCACTCATAAATACTTCACTTGTTTCATTACTGGATGAATCAAGATTTGTGAACAAATCTCCCGAATGAATGATTCAATGAACAATACATTTTTAACAGACACTTGATGCAACCTACTGGTGTAACAATGTAAAATCCTCATTAGAAACTCCAAGTTTCTTTTTTTTTTAAACTGTGATTTTCTCTATTTTGATCGCTATGATAAACATCAGTGTTAATATCAGAACTATAAACTTTTATCATAGTACTTCTGTGATGATTTGAATATTTATAACACAGAAATAATGACTTTTGTTTGTTTGAATCGAGATTGCGATCTTTAAATGATTAATCGTGCAGCTCTAGCACGCACCACTAATAATTGTGAAATGTGTAAACACCAATGATGCCCAGAGTGTTTCCCTCTCTTCAGCCCGAGATTCTGGGATAGACTCCAGCACTTACAGATCCTTAGAGAGGAGAAGAGAGCCGTGCTGTTGCTAGGTAATCTGGGGCCTCTTGAAAGAATGGTGCCCTTGACCCCCAACCGCCCACCCCTCCCTCCCTTTCCTTAGGGACAAAACAAAAGAATCCCTACGTGTTCATGAACTTTTTTTATTAAGTAATAAACAAAAACACACGTGATCAATGAAATAGATACAAAACAGAAAGAGTGGACACTTCTGTGGCACTTTTAAAGGTTGTATCAGTCATTTCAGGCCCAAAAACATTCACCTAATCTTTCCTAACGATCCGCTAGCTGCCCGCCCCATAAGCATGCCGTCCAAAAACCGCGTCTCTGTAGGCAGCCTAGGCTCTGAGATCTGCACACAAAAACAAATGGGTACAACCACCACTCAAAACCAAAACAAACAGTGTTTCAACCAATCACAGACGGGGACGGGTGTTGTGAGGTTTTGAGCTCGTTCACGGCTGGACGCGAAGTCGGAGCAACACCCGCCCCTGTCGTGATTGGTTGAAACACTGTTTGTTTTGGTTTTGAGTGGTGGTTGTACCCATTTGTTTTGTGTGCAGATTTCAGAGCCTAGGCTGCATACAGAGACGCGGTTTTTGGACGGCATGCTTATGCGGCAGGCAGCTAGCGGATCGTTAGGAAAGATTAGGTGAATGTTTTTGGGCCTGAAATGACTGATACAACCTTTAAGACTGGAACTGGACTTGCAATCCTCTCTCTCTCTCTCTCTCTCTCTCTCTGAGCAGACATGAGTGTAGCTGGGCAGCAGGTTCTACACAAGACATAGATGAAGTCTATTTAGTCTAGATTAACTAGCAAGTAACTGATAACATGACTGCAGTTCTCTATTTGTTCAGTTGTCCTCACTCGCCTTCTGACACGGGTCTGGAGGACTGGCTCTTGGGATCAGGCGAGGGTTACTTCACTTTTATAATGCTTGCAGTATTGCAATTTCACACATCAGCATTTCTGATCGAAAGAACTATCCATCCATGCATCCATCCATCTATCAAATTGGGCATAAATCTGCCTGAAACTCCTGTAGTGTAAGACAGGCATTAAATCCCGATTATCTTGATGGTTTAGATTTTCTTATCAGATTTTCCTGTGGAATTAGATGTGTAAAGAGTGAGCGAAACTGCTCGGAAGAACTTCAGAGCCGCGCCCCGATCGAGAATCGTAAATATTCAACATGTATTCAATATTCTTCAACAACAGGGAAATCTAATAAGATAATCTAAACCATCAAGAAAATCGGGATTTAATGCCTGGCTTACACTACAGGAGTTTTGGGCAGATTTATGCCTTATTTGATGGTCATTTAGAAGAAGTAAATGGATGGATAGATGGATTGCATCAAATCCATTTTTTTTTGTTGATAATCTTCCTCTGAAGTATTGAACAATAACAATGCATGTTTGAACAGCCTTTTCTTACTCTGGGGTAGGACCTTGGAATGTGCTTTTCCATAATTTTCATAAAACAAGCTTTTAACACATTTGACATTTATTATACTTTGCACTAATGCTTTATCCTGGAAACCAAAATGATTAAATAAATAATTTGCTGTTAATGCCATGTACCAGATAACGTGGACAAGATGATTTTTAGACACTTAATAAATTCAGATCATTAAAATAAGGTGATAGGGTCAAACTCTAATATTTTTTTAAATAAACTGTTATATTATAGATGGTTGATGTCTCATAATAAAATACGGTAATACTGTGGGTTTATTTTCATTCAAGTAGTCTCTAAAATGGACCTGCAGAACCTTTCGCCTTTTGAAAACAAGTGAATTTTACATCATAATAATTAAAAAAAATTCCTAAATCTTCATGTCCAGGTTTAAATTACAAAAAAAAATCTCAGATTTTCAGTGGTCTTTTGCGCCTCATTGTGTGTTGCATCACTAGATGTCAGTATATCACACGCATGCAAGCACATATCAGACCGTTAAGTGCACTGTAAAATCCAGTTGACACAGATTACATAATGTTACTCAGTATTAAGGCCTGCCTGTGTCTCACTCACGGCTGAGAGAATGGAATTAGAAGGAGCACAACCGTCAAGTTCCTGCTTGCGAGAGATTTCTGAGAACACATGACTCAACATATCAAAGACTTGCACAAGACCTCACAGTAAACATGAGTTTGGAAGAACATTTATTGAATTGTGTTGTATCTTAAAGGGTTAGTTTTTCCAAAAAAAAATTATTATCCTATGATTTACTCACCCTCTCAAACCATCCTAGGTGTGTATGACTTTCTTTTTTCAGCTGAACACAATTGGAGTTATATTAAAATATATCCTGGCTCTTCCAAGCTTTATGATGGGAATGAATAGTAACTGAGATTTTGAAGGCCAAAAAAGTGCATCCATTCATCATGAAAGTAATCCATATGGCTCCAGTGGGTTAATAAAGGCCTTCTGGAGTGAAGCGATGTGTTTTTGTGAGAAAAAAATATATCCATATTTATCATTTTATAAACTATAATCACTGGCTTCCGGTAACGGCCGTACGAAAATCCAGTTCCACTGACCTCTGAGCCAGGATATTTTTTAATATAACTCTAATTGTGTTCGGCTGTATGAAGAAAGTCATACACTCATTGCTTGAGGGTGAGAAAAGTTTCATTTTTGGTTAAACTATCCCTTTAAAGTGTGTGTAGACCTGTATTATATTTACCATGACCAAATCTGTGGGTGTCTGGAAATCTTCACAGCCTCTTATCTGTCTAGTTTTTAGATTTTCTTGTCATGCTTTTTCCACTATATTAGTAACACGCAATGTTTCTTTCCATTTGTTAATCTCTTCACATTTATACGGTATCATATGCCAAAAAATTTCCATCCTGAAATAATCAAAGGTTATTATCATTTTGTTCACAGGAAGTGGTCTTTGAAAAGACAGTGACATTTTGGAACTACTTCACCAACTACAGAAAACAAATGCACAGTCTAAACCTGCCTTTTGTAGTTTCTCTCTGTGCTGGTTTGGTTCTGTTCTGTTCCTGTTTGCCAGTGTTCCTGATCCTTGTATGTGGTTTACTGATCATGTTAATATGAACATTCAAAGTTTCTCAAAAAGGTGGTTGCAAGCCAAAAATTTGGTTCAAACAACAACAAAGAACGTGATTCTCAGGGTACGTTTACACAATAACTATGTATTAAAAACGTTTTTCCTTTACTCTTTTTTTCGCGTACACATGACAATGTTCCCCTTCACACGGATTCATGAATATGACTAAAAACGGCCTTCATGCCAGGCATGCCAGACATAATGGCCTTCATGCCAGGCCAGTAGATGGCGATGTCACTTTGTAAAGAAATACTACGCGCCTATAGACTGAACACGTAATACGCATGAGCATGACGTAACCGTTTTCACAAATCGTTTTTGTAGTTTGAGACAATAACGGTATAATTTTTTTTAAGTTTGTTTAAAAAAAAAGTGAATAAAAAAATAAATAATAGTGGGATCCAAAATTCTGTAACCACATTGAAAATTTGTGTGGAAAATTGGGATAATTTAATTTATCCCAAAAGTTATCAAAAAAAATTACATTTTGAAAAAAGAAACAAAACAAATATATCAATGTACGCTATATTACATTACATCATTTGTATAGAACATTTTTTTATTGCAAATTGCAAAACTGAAGCATTTTCACTAGTGGTGACAGGCTTTGAAAATGTACTTCATGTGATAACATCTACAATAACTGGTTTGGTTGAAAGGAAATAAATTATTTAAGATTACTGATAATAACTGAATTCAACCAACCGGAAAAAACAGGTTTTACTGAAACAACTGTCGATATAACCTGATTTCTCCAGCTAGGTAAAATTACTTCATTAGTTTGATATAATCTTTTTTGTTTTATATGATGAAAGTCCTTTCCACATTGATGTAAATACATGCAAAACATATGAATTACCCTTACTTAATTTAATTGAACACATTTTTACACACAACTTAATTTAATTCAAAATAAATCAGTTGGGTTAACACTATTTAGTTGGTTTAAGTCAAATTAAATTACTATTTTATGTTTAACTTCACTTTATTACATAATTCATTATATTTTTGTTAATATTTTATTATCAATTTGCTGAGGCTCAACTTTCAATCAAATAGTCTCTCATTATTACATACAAAGTATACAATAAAAAATTAAGATAAGGCAGAAGTCAATAATGATGGTGTTGAGTGCCAACAGCAAAAGCACAAGCACTACTCTTCAGCACAATGGTAACCACAAAATCCAATAACCCTAAATGTCCAACATAACTGAACATTAAACATTAACATAACTACCAAAATATGTCCCTTTACTGTAAAACACATAAAAATAACACTTAATCCCTAAATTGACTCTCCTAAATTATGCAGTCCCTTGCAAAGCATGCTGGGAACTACAGATCCACTGCCCATTAAATGTCATCCAGTTAATGTGTCGAATGAGTCCATCCTGAGCTTTATTGGAAATTGTATATTGGGCCAATGTAACTCAATTAAGTTAAAACAGCATTCCCTTGTTTTATGTTACTCAAACCCAAATGAATTAGGTTACAACAACAAAATTAGAATTTAATTAAAAAAAATTTAAATACCTCCTTAAAGCAACATGTTCACTTTTTACAGTGAACATCAATGCACTTTGCATGCATGAACTTAACATTCACGTTTCTTTCCTGTAATGGTCAGTTTTGCAAGAATGGGCAATGGTGCAACACTGATTTATGACGCACTGTCTTGTTGCCACACATTCTTTCAATATGACAACAACCAACCACTCTTCTGAAATTGTGAATTGCAACATCAAATAAACACCTCCGTAAATTGAGTCTGTGTGCCATAAACACAAGAAAATACAAGTGCTTTCACGTTACTTTTGTTGGGAAAAAAGCAACCATGTTGGGAAATACCTCCCATACTTGTATGACTTTCTTTCTTCAGTGGAACATAAAAGCAGATATTTAGCAAAATGTTCAGGCTGCTATTTTCTATATAATGGAAAAATATGATTAAGTGCACTTTTTTCCACAAGGGAAGATTGGGAAAAGTCCAGTCTACCATTGACTACTTTAGAGAACCAGTCAATTATTAACATTTTTTGGATGAACTATTCCTGCTAAAACTATAATTACAATCCTCTTAAGTTAGATTCGGAAGTAATATAAAACATCTGGTACACATTAATGTGTTTTTATTTGCAAAAAGCAAACTGCCAGCTATAGATTAGGTTGGTTGGACCACATAATGGCCAAGTAGCCATCAGTAATACACCCACACATATACTATACAAATATACCCAGTCAATAGTCAAAAATCAAAGACCCATGATATTGATTTTTTTGTCCATTATGTGCAGACATAATCTCTGTAAGGCTAAATATTTGATGCATTTCGACCAAGGAAGCTATTAGCTGTATACTGATAAAGTATTATAACCAAAGGGAAGCGGGAAAGAGCAAACATACTTGATTTCCCCACAAATTGTTTTGCCATAATGAACAGATATAGATAAGTGCAGCATGTAGGCCTATACAATTTGTGAAACATTTTAATGCAGCTTTCATTGACAGTATAAATGCTTTTCACATGCCACACAAATCTGATTTGGTTTTCAAATCCCAATTAACTGTCCGTATCATTTCGTAAGTAATGTAATCTGATCTTTTTACTCAGATGTTGTGCAGTCAATAGCCAGTGTTTCTACATTAGTTGGTAATTATGTAAGCTTCAACACAATGCCAAAAACACTTATAACAACTAAAACTTGAGAAAAATAAGTAATTATATTGAATGTGCATTTGTACTTCAAATCTTAAAAGTATATAAAACTCTGTACTTGCAGATATTATAATATAAATAAAAAGCAATGTAAGTGTACTTAAAGAGAATACAATTTTATGACAGTATCTTAAAATGTATGCTTGTAAAAAGTAAATATATAACATGCAATTAAGTGTCTAAAAACATTACATTAAGTACGCACTTATGTATTTTATATAACAGTATAGTATTTCCATATTAAGTTCTCTTTTTAATAGTATGCTAAAGTGTACTTTTCACAATAGCTAGTGTGTAAAGAATGGACAAACAACTGTATGTTCTGCTGGAAATATGTCTTTAATGAGATTTCACTGCTATGCTGAACAATTTATTTTTAGCAAGTGTAATTTGTAAACAAAATGACTGGAATGTGTGAACACATATATATTATTGGAGGAGAAGGCTGTCTAGATGTTGGAACTGACACAAAGGACGGCTAACTAACACTTCTGTTGGTCCCCAGTCGAGCGTGCCTTTGGCATTTGCACAGTTTCCTGCTATTGAAATGAGATGCTTTGCGTTCCTGAGACATGCGTTTCATCTAGTAGCTGTGCACAAATGCGAGTCTTGTTTTTATGTGTTCAGTGAAATGGTTTCGTTGGAGGTCTTGCGTGCAGCAGACAATGACATGTCTGTTTTTCACCGAAAATGTCTCCCTGACCTTGGGGTTGTTTGTTTTGAAGGAGCCCCATGGGGAAAACAGAACAATGGTCATAAAACATCTTATATGTTTCACATGGTCAGCACAGGCTTTCTGAGCTAGAATCTCTAACACTGCTGATGTTTGCTTTGGTAACGTAATATCACGCATACATAATACATCAGACATGAATACACATGTCAGCATGTCACAATGTCAAATCTCAGCCTCAAATGCCACACCAGCAAAGCATTTGCTGACAAGGCTGGAACTTACTAAAAGCGTCAGGTTATGTTATTTAGGGAGTGTGTTTACTTATTCTTTTCTTAATCTGTACAAAGAAAAGCGAAACGTTTGAAATATCACAATGTTAGCAAGAATGGCAACATCAAATTTTGAGGTTTTTTTTGGCCTGTTTTATCACCTACCAGTCTAAACACATATTTCACTTACAGCATATTGGATAAGTGAAGTAATGCCTCGCATAATATCTCACCATCTCTCTATTTTGAGGTATTATTTATGTCCTTAAGTTTTTTTTTATTATTTAAGTCCTATGTGCTATCAGCATTGATTTTTCCCTAAAATAAACAAATATTGATTTTATTTCTATTACATTAAATTGTCATATTAATAGAGCGCAACAGGTTTGGCAGTAAAACTCCCTTTCACTTTTTCTATGAAGAAATTGATTTATGACAATAAAATTGTCTTAACTTCTAATATTCTTCATCATCTACACTGTAAAAAAAGTTGCTGCCTTAAATTAAGTACAATCAACTTGGATGTTTATGTAATTTCAACTTAAATTTTTATTAAAAAGTAACATAAAAAAGTTAAAAATTCCTTAACTTATTTTGATGAGTTAAAGTAATGTAAAAACATATGTTGTTATAACATATAGATATAATATAATTGTATTATAATATAATTGTTTACATTGTATATATGAATGATATGAATGACTTAAAAATATATTGCATTTAAAACTTCATTCATTTTATAATGTGCTGCAGTTTTTTTTTTCATTATTATTTTCTGTACTTCATGGTTATTCATTGAGTGAATGAATGAGAAAAGACTTCCAGAATTACAGTCCCTCTATTATTTAATCAAAGACTGATTCCTTACAGTATTGCATAATACGTTGCATGTTGTTTGCGATGTGTCATGGGGTGTGGTGTATAATCCAGAACGCCTTGCCAAACCCTAACATAACGTCTCTAAAACGATATGCTCTATGCTTTAAACTGAAGGACGTTTTGCTGAGGTCGCTGGTTGCACTTCCGTTTATTTTAGCTTTGTTATAGTTTGGAAAAGTACAGAAATGCAGTTTCTAGGTTCATGCAATAAAATCACAAGTGAGAACTCTGATATTAAAAGTCCCCCTGTGTTGTTTATATGTCTATAAAACTGCAGTGAACTGAAGACAGTCTCAAAAACGCGGTTTGAAATCGCTGGTGTTTCTGACGTCACAAACTACCTTGTAACCAATCAGGTCAACCAGTGGAGCTCTGAGCTGGTGTGAGTGAGTGGAGGCGGGGCTCATTTGGAGAACTATACTAAATGAGGCAAGGGTCACATTCAAGCTATTTTAAGGCACAAAGTATTAATTTTCAAGGAGAAAACGTTTAAATATGTAATTTTGGTGGTCAGAGATGAGTTTTAAGGGATAAAATTATCGACTACAGGTGAACTTTACTTGGTTTCTCCCAGACAATTTTTCCACAAGTCTTTTGCTTTATTAAATTGAATTGAATTGAATTGAATTAAATTAACTTAACTTAACTTAACTTAACTTAACTTAAATTAAATTAAATTAAATTAAATTAAATTAAATCAAATTAAATTAAATTAAATCAAATTAAATTAAAAAACAAAACAAAACAAAATAAAACACATGGAGCTCTGTAAAACCTGGAGAAAGCTATCGGTTAGCACTCCCATTCACCTCATTGGCACTTGATCCAAGCAAGCACATAATGTCATGTGACTAATGATGCTAGAATCGCATGACAGCATTGATTGGAAAATGGCATAGCAGAAAAGGACAATATACGTCCATGGCTCTGGTATAACATCTAATATATGATATAAGCAAGCAAATATATGTTTTAAATACATAATCTCAGAAATGTAGTCAGAATAAATGGATAATCTGAATGACTGTCTGAACTGTCAATGCTATTTGCAGTCAGATGGTGTAATTAAGGCATCTGCCAGCAGGGGCTAACTGGACCACCCTATAGTCACTGTGACCGCCTAGTAATCTCTCATGTGTCTTCTAAGAAGAGCTCATAAACTGATAACTCTTTGTCAAGTCCGAGATTTCATTCTCAAGCCCTACTAACTGAGCTAATATATCCACATTTTATAGCTTCAGATTTCAACAAAACAGTTGATACTTACAATGAGACACATATGAGAACTTAAATAATCCTTTAAAGCATAACCTCTTGATATAATTTTCCTATGGTTAAGGTTTAATATTATAGAATACAATAACAAATGAAAAGTTGTCAAAAGAGACAGTTTTCACCTTGCACATGGTATGATAATAATTTCTTCTCTGTCAGAGGAGGGATCTATCCTTGAGGTAGGAGGAGCCGTGGCTAGTCAGATACGTTAGTCATGATAACACTGTCTTGTGAAGTCCACCACAGCACAGCTGCCTCTCTCCCGCCTCTTCAATGCACACAGCACAGAATTGCCCCTGGGGCCACTGCTGACGGAGACACCAAGACAGAGCTGTGAGGAAGGGGGTGGGACAACAGACCCTCGGCTGAAGCAAGTCAAACTCGCTCATTTGCACTGTCACACACTCAGGGAGTGCTGCATGCGGGCTACAGGTGCTCTACAATCACTGGACCATATGTGGGACTGAGAACAAAGAGGGCTAAATGAAAGGATACTTCAATACAAGTCGGGGAACAACAACTATTTTGGAATGCTTTAATTAGTATGTTGGAAAAAGACATCTGTTTTTTCTCAATGGGAATATACTAAGAGTGGATTCTAACAGGACTACTCCCTTTGGCTGATTGTGGATGGCATTGCACAAGTGAAACCAGAGGAAAGAACTGCGTGAATTGAAACCTTGCAGTGAGTAACTTGTAAGCTTGAGGCAACAATCTTGTGGGGTGGCTGGGGAAAGGGAAGGGGGAGGGGAAGAGGTAGTTGGGGTCTGGCTTCAGTATCTGGGGTGAAATGTCTTCAACATGAGGCTTTGTTGGAGAATGCCACAGAGAAGTGTTTGATCGCTTCAGTTTTCAACCGACAGCAGAAAAAAAAAACACATTAAAGAGATCTATGTGCCCTTGAAGGCAAGACTATTTTGCGGTTGGAAGCAATCTGTCTGCTGCACATGCTTTGTTATGCCCTGTTGAATTGTGGATTGAGGGAAATCCTCTTATTGTGTAGTCTTGCCTAACTGCCACCCCATAGTGTGCCTTTGTTTCTCATTGAGATGTACAACACGACTGTTCAGATGGAGAGTTTGACCCAGAAATGGGCTGGCAACTTCAGCAACTGGGACAATAATTCTCAGCAGCTAAACAACAGTTGCCCAAAGAATGACAGCTTCAAATATCCACTCTACAGTATAGTGTTTAGCATTGTCTTCATGGTGGGACTCATCACCAATGTTGCAGCCATGTACATTTTCACTTGTTCACTGAAACTGCGCAATGAGACCACAACGTATATGATGAACCTCGTGGTGTCGGACTTGTTATTTGTGCTCACGCTCCCTTTGAGGGTTTTTTACTTCATACAGCAGAACTGGCCATTTGGCAGTCTGCTCTGCCAGCTCTCCGTTTCACTCTTTTACACCAACATGTACGGGAGCATCCTCTTCCTAACGTGCATCAGCGTGGACCGCTTTCTCGCCATCGTTCACCCTTTCCGTTCGAGGGGGATCCGGACCAAACGCAATGCTAAAATTGTGTGCGTCGCCGTTTGGATTCTGGTGCTTTCTGGAAGTCTTCCGACAGGCTTCATGCTGAATAGTACAAACAAGCAAAGTAACTCAATATCCTGCTTTGAGAACTTCTCCTCAAATCAGTGGAAGAGCCATCTCTCGAAGGTGGTGATCTTCATCGAGACCGTGGGGTTCCTCATCCCCTTGATACTGAACGTGGTTTGCTCCGCGATGGTGCTCCAAACCCTGAGGAGGCCGCAGACTGTCAGTCGAGGAGGGAAGCTGAACAAGACAAAAATCTTGAGGATGATCATGGTCCACCTCTCCATCTTCTGCTTTTGTTTCATCCCCTACAATGTCAACTTGGTTTTCTACTCGCTGGTGCGGACGAAAACCTTAAAGGGGTGCGCGGTGGAATCGGTGGTTCGGACAATCTATCCAATCGCTCTGTGCATTGCTGTGTCCAACTGCTGTTTCGACCCCATCGTCTACTATTTCACCTCAGAGACAATACAAAACTCCATCAAGAGGAAGTCTCAGGCGAACCGTTCCTTGGATGTCAAGTTCTCCGAGGCCATGCAGTCGGAGACGAGCTCCTCCCTTCAGTTCAGCCTGCGGTCCATAAAGAACAAGATGTTTCACAATGAATCCAACGTATGAGGACATATATTTTGGACAAATGGATACTTGCTTAACATCCTATCTCGCAACAAATCTCAAAGTCATAACATAAAGTGGATGTAAGGAAACAGAATGCAGAAAAGCACTCTGCGGCGGATGAAATGTGGCATGAAACGTGGATTATGCCCTAATTGGGTTTGTTAATATCTCTCTGGGCAACAGTAAACTATGCCCTTTTAGAGGGATTTACCTCCCTCTTAAAGTCATCCTTCAGCCCGGTACTAGGGGCCACACCTGTTCTCAGTGGAAACCTATCCAAACATTTGGATTACTTAACTGTGGAGTAAGAATAATACAAATATAGATCAACTGGAACTTGATTAAAGTAGTCCAGAACTTCTAACTATATGTGAATGTACTTACATTTCCAGAATGGTAAGTGAATGTGGAAATAACATACTAGGATATAACCACTATTTAATTAAACCCACAAACAAAATGGAATGATACTATTTTATGCAATGCCATGAAAAACACATTGACTGCCTGAAGTGTCATAGTATTAACAAGCTGAAAACTTTTGTTGGCACTTTATATAATAATGTATATTAACTTTGCACTGTTATTGACACTGTCATTACGCACTGTTTTTTCCTGTTACAAACTTCACTTGAAAATAAAGTTCTAAAGTCATAGGTAGAAGTATTTATTTACAACATATCATCATCATTGCTTCTCCTTCTGTAATGTCCATTCACAAATACAAGCCTGCAATATTGAAGTTGTCCTTTTTTTCTGTTTAAACTTTAAATATTCAATTGTTACTATTTAAAGTATTTACTATCTATATATACCATTGAAAATGTGTGTAATGCCACACTGATATAAAATATGAAACTCTCTCTGTGTTTTTAGCCATCTCAAGTGGCTGATATTGATAAAGAACCGTCTCTTAGACTAAATGGAACGTAAGAACAACATTTCAATCACTCAAAGTGTCAGTAACTGAAGAGTGAAACAGAATCGCCTTGATACGAGATGTTCGATTTGTTCTTATGAAAATGTGTAATCTGCTACAGGCATAACTGAGCTGGGGTTTTGGATAAATAAGGTTGAGAAATTTCTTTATAACTCCGTAATTTGCGACATGACAGCACAACGCCAGATTTGGCAGGAACTGTCAACACGCCCAATCCTAGCCAACATCCTCCCTTCTAAACGTGCCTGTAAAAGTCTGCAATAAGGTGTTGCTGTATCTGTAACGATGCGTCAGTCAAAAAGGGAGATCCAGAGCTTTTAAGCTCAAGTGATAGATTAGATCACCATCACTCATTGTGTCTCTGTCAGGCAGTCAAAGAAAAAGGGGAAATGAAAAAGACCAAAAGTGTGATGAGAAGTACTGACTTCACGTTTACGTACATCAAATCTGCTTCCACTTATTCATGCAAATCACCCTAGTTTTAGTGTTTCTCCTGTCGAGGAACTTGACTGGATCCCAATTTGTTCAACGTCTCTCATAATGCACTTGTCCCTCACAAAATTCAGAATGGTGCATTACTATGGATTTTTCAATTACAGATTATTCCAATATTACATTTGGTCCACCTAATATTTCAATATTTTTCCCTTTTTAAACCTTATGCAACTGTCTGATGATACATTTTCCAACTGGCTCAAAGTGGTGAGTGGCGACAGATTGCTAGATGACGGTCCACCCATTTGCATTCTGTATTCAAGATTTTATCAGACAACTGGAAGTTTTGGACAGAAAGTTGAGTTCTTTTAAATGCATCTTTAAATCATTATGTAATAAGTCAAATCTAAATATGGAAGGTAAAAACATCCTCAATAAAGCGTCCGTTAGTTCCCAAATATCAAACTGAAATCCTGTTTTGTTTTCACTTCCTCAGTCACCTCTTGTGTCAGCATGCATGTCACGAAAACAGTGTACGGTTCCCTTTTAACCTCAGTATTTAAATATATATATATATATATATATATATATTGCATTGTGAAATTATTTTCATGCAAAACAAGCTCATCCAGTTTTTTGGTAATACAGTAAAAAGAGAATTATAATACTTGACATGTACATATTGTTACAGTGCAAAACAAACTTAATATTCAAAGCAAAATACGGAAAAAAGCAAAGCAGCTGTTCTGAGATCCATCCATCTGATGTGCACTGGTTTTTCTTGATTTTGCAGTATTTTTTCTTCTTCTAAGCAGCTTGTTATGCCCCAGGCGCTATAAAGATGGAGCGGGTGCATGCTTTTGAAAAACATCGGCTTATGTCTCCTAACTTCAAACAAGCATTACACATCCATTATTTTCCCCGCTGCTCAGCCGTGCACAAACACAGCATCCGAATCCCAGCACGCCACCTCAAGCTCCACTTCAAAGCTTCAAAAACTTCAACACAGGCTTGTTTACTTTTTCGCCACCTTTGACTGGTTCATTTCCTGATGATGTGAGAAGGAGGGGTAAGGTCCCGAGAACTGAAGACAGTCTTAACTAGATTAAGACTGAAGCTATTATTTAGTCTGCTTAGTCCAGCTGTTAGATTTTGTTCAGTCTGGATTTTAATTTGTTTCATAGAAATTATCTTCCTATAGTTCCTTATCTATATCTAGATCTTATCAAGATTCCTTATCTAGAATTATCTTATATATAGACGTCAAATATATATATATATATATATATATATATATATATAGACATGTCAAAAATAATTATAATGTGCTGATTTATTATCAATGTTGGAAACAGTTGAGCTGCTTAATATTTTTTAAAACCTGTAATACGTTTTTACAGTATAATCTTTGATGAATAAAAAGTTAAAAAAGGAACAGCATTTATTTTAAATAAAAATAGTTTGTAACAATATTCACCATTCAGAAGTTTGGGGTCAGGATTTTTGTCTTTCTTTTTTGAAAGAAATAATTATTTTATTCAGCAAAGGTGTGTTAAACTGATACAAAGTGACCGTAAAGATTTATATTGTTAGAAAAGATTTCCACTTTGAATAAATACTGTTCTTTTTAAACTTTTTATCCATCAATGAATCATGAATAAAGTATCACAGGATCCAAAAAGATCTTAAGCAGCACAACCGTTTCCAACATTGATAATAATTGAGCATGAAATTAGCATAATAAAGTGATTTCGAAAGGATCATGTGACAGTGAAAACTGAAGTAATGATGCTGAAAATGTTAAAATTTTAAGTATATTAAAATAGAAATCTATTATTTTAAATTGTAATAATATTTCACAATATTACTGCTTTTACTGTATTTTTGATCAAATAAATGCAGGCATGATGAGCATAAGAGACTTCTTTCAAAAACATAAAAAAAATAGAAATGTTTCCAACTTTTGACCGGTACTGTGTGTGTGTGTGTGTGTATACACTCACCTAAAGGATTATTAGGAACACCAAACTAATACTGTGTTTGATCCCCTTTCACCTTCAGAACTGCCTTAATTCTACGTGGCATTGATTCAACAAGGTGCTGAAAGCTTTCTTTAGAAATGTTGGCCCATATTGATAGGATAGCATCTTCCAGTTGATGGAGATTTGTGGGATGCACATCCAGGGCACGAAGCTCCCGTTCCACCACATCCCAAAGATGCTCTATTGGGTTGAGATCTGGTGACTGAATAATTAATTGATTTCTAGCCGTTGCATTAGAAATCAGCTACAGGGTTCTCAAGTTTTGAAGACAGGCAAGAGTGACTTTTTGGCAGTTTTGGATTAAATAAAAGTACAGTTAAGTCAAATAAAACATGCTTTATCTCCTGTATAGTTTGGTAACGCTACAATAAGATACTATTCATTAACATTAATGCATTATCTAACATCAACACACTGAGTGAACAATATATTTCTACAAGTTTAATGTTTGTGAATGTTATTCAATACAAACACTTGTATTAACAAACACACACTTGATTGTTCATTAATGGTTGTTCTTGATTGTTCATAAACGGGTCATTAATGTTTTTTCACTTAATTCATTGTGCATTAAATGATGTTAACAGATACAACTTTTTATTTAAAAAATGTATTTTTACATGTACATTTTTAAATTAACCCCAAGGAGAATAATTGCTACAGTATATTATACATTATAAACTAAACAAATTATTGTTTATTGTTAGTTTTTTTATCTAATGTTATCTATCAAATAGAACCTTTTTGTAGTGTTTTTAATACAGTTTCCATCTTTGTAACCGTGATATACACTTTAATATATGTAAATTTAATCTAAATTAAGCTTTGGTACCGAAATTGGTACCGAGAACCGTGGATTTTCACTGGTATTGGTACCGAATACTGACATTTTGGTACCGTGACAACACTAGTTGCTCTTCTATTAGCTTGAATCAGTCGGCCCATTCTCCTCTGACCTCTAGCATCAACAAGGCATTTTCGCCCACAGGACTGCCACCTACTGGATGTTTTTCCCTTTTCACACCATTCTTTGTAAACCCTATAAATGGTTGTGCGTGAAAATCCCAGTAACTGAGCAGATTGTGAAATACTCAGACCGGCCCGTCTGGCACCAGCAACCACGCCACGCTCAAAATTGCTTAAATCACCTTTCTTTCCCATTCTGACATTCAGTTTGGAGTTCAGGAGATTGCCTTGACCAGGACCACACCCCTAAATGTATTGAAGCAACTGCCATGTGATTGGTTGATTAGATAATTGCATTAATGAGAAATTGAACAGGTGTTCCTAATCCTTTAGGTAAGTGTATACATTTAATTTTTCTTTACCATTATTTTATTTATTATTATTTTATTCCGGTAAAAGCATTCCTTTATTATTATCAATGTTAAAATTATTCTACATTTTTTTTGTTGTTGCGGAAATCAAATAAATTTTTTCAGCATTCTTTGGTTCATTCTATGGACATTAAAAAAAGTGCAAATGCAATGTTAAAGTATTTACTGTATTTAAGTATTCACACACACACACACACATATATATATACATATTATATATATATATATATATATGTATTTAAGTATTTATACATGTATTCTTGTGGGTTATATTTCAGGGCCTGGTTTCACAGAGAGGGCTTAGATTAATTCAGGATTAGGCCTTAGTTAAATTAGGACATTTAAGTAGCTTTTATAAACGTGACTTAGGAAAAAACATTACTCCTGTGCATCTTAAGACAAAACAATGGCACTGACATATATGCTTTCAGTTAAAACAGCTCAAAGATGCATTTTAGTCCAGGACTAGACTTAAGCCTTGTCAGTGAAACCTGTGAAACGGGTCTTCTGAAGTCATACAATAGCCGAAACTTATATCAACCTACATTAAAAGTAGAATGATTTTTGGAGTTTAAGGATAAGTGTTATAGTGCTTGCTGTAATTTTTTGTCATTTTTCATGTTGCATCCCCAGAACACAAGACAGCAGAGAAGGAAAGGGCCGCAACAAAACAAAGAGGCTAGTGTGTAAACTTGTGAGTGACCTTCTGACCTTTCGACATGTGAGTGCATTACAAGAGACGCTGTGAAGCAAAGCAATTGCTTGAAAAAAAAAAACCCAACAAAAAAAGAAGCTTAGCCATCGTAACTGTTCTCAAATCCTGGTGTTTCATTTGTACTCCTCTGTCTTTAAACAGGAGATTAGCATGTTTATTGACATGTACTCGTGGTGAAGCAGAACAGCTGAACAAGCAAACAGGAACCCGCTGAAGTTATTGATAGAATCCCCAAGGCTGCCAGATTAGGTTACCCCATGACCCATTTCATGCAATTTCAGCAGCACATGTGACAGGAACTCTTCTCAAAACCGACTCAGGTATGCTACCAAACCGAAGCGTGCCCTGAAAGCATGTTTCCTGAGTGTGAAGCGTTCTGGCTGTCAACCGCATCTTTCTGTTTCTGACACAGTCACTATTGCTGAAAACATAAAAGAACAAAAACAGAACATAGGCTATGTTCACAAATAGCATGCTCTATTTTGTCTTGCATTCAGAACAATCTGACTCCATTAAAGTTGTTGTTATTCTTTTAAAGGTGCCATATGTAAAAATTTAGGTAAAAATATCCAAAAAATGAGCTACACGCATCAAAAGAATGAGAAGAAATAAGTGCGATGATGTCATTAAAAAAATGACAAGTTATAGTGCTGCCGAGATATAAACCTGAATTAGCATGCTAAATTACTAGCCCCGGCCCGGCCGGTGTCGTAATACCAGTTTCGGCCATGGGAGGCGGTATGCGGGCAACATACATAACCACCAGCCAAACTGCAACACACGAATAACTCGCACGGCTTGTGGGCGTACTTGAACCTGATGTCAATCGTGTAAAGGACAAAAAAGGACTTTGGTACAGCCCACTACTACATTTCAGTTCAGGGAAGAGTTCAAAAAAATGATTGGTCGATATTATGTATGAGGAATACATTTTGGTAAGTTGCAGCATACTGTATCTTTCAACAGTGTTCGTGTTTTTTTACTATTAGCTAGTAGAGATGATCGGTTCACGTACGCTAGGGATCTGTCGTGTAACATTTACAAGCGCCAAAACGGTATTTATTGTTTGAATTTTGTAATAAAATTGACAGAATCTGAGAGCTGAGATTTTTTTATATCATAACTAACCTGCTCTGTCTAGTCTGTTGGTCTCCGTGTCCTCTTTGCTTTGCGATTTTTCTGTGCGTGACAAAATTTATGTGTGGCGTGAGAGTGTGTGAAAAGTGTCAATTGCGTGTGTCATAAAAAATGTTATATGAACAAAACGAATACCGTAAAACTTCACATAATAGCCCGGGCTTTTATTTTCCCAAATCGTCGAACTGCACCAGCTTGTATTTGAGACAGGCGTCTATATGAGACCGGCCTTTATAATTTTGTGTTGAGATGTTGTTAATTGAGTCTCTAATCTCTAAAAATCTCCAAATGCTCCACGTGAAACTGCGGTCTTACTATCGTGTCAATTGATTTGATTAATATGCGCGAGGGAGAGAGAGCAGGACCGCGCTCGTGTTGTTTGAAGACGTGAGAGTGCGCGCGCGCGGCCGGGGCTCTCTCTCTCTCTCTCTCTCTCTCTCTCTCTCTTTCTCTCTCTCTCTCTCTCTCTCTCTCTGCTCGTAACGCGCCCTGTCAAGCGCAGCGGCAGCAGTCATTCTATTCTACATCCCTCACCGATCAAAATAGTCTTTGGCGGGACAAAGCGGACTATTTTACGGTTTTAGAAGATTAACAACCCGAAACTAAAAAACAGACTAGAGTAGGCCACCTTTCTGGAGGTATACTGCCCCCATCTGGTATGGAATATGTGGAGTATGAATTGATTTTTTGACATAGGGCACCTTTAAGGTATAGCGGAGGATCTTTCCGAATTTTAGAGAAGAACCGCCCTCTCCAATTTTTTTAAAAATGGACATGCGCAACACTCTATTTGCTCCCGAGAGGGAACGCCTATTAAACGTGTGCACGAGAGAGACATGATATGGAGAAGTAGCTTGTTGCATTTGTGTAATAAATACTATGGTGAACACATTGGAATTATCGAAAATGAACACACAAGGTTTTAGAATATTTCAGCATGATACCATTTACCATTTGGTCATAAGGCTACTTTAGACAAATTGAGATGTTTACCGTGTCTACGCGGTGCATGACTTGTGCCAGGGCTAGCATCGCTAATCATAGCTTACATTAACTTTTACTAGCAGTGATTTTAAATGGATTTCTCCAAATAGCATGACAAACTTTACATGTCTAATAGAATCTTCGCGACTGCGGCATCCTGGGCATCCAAGCCCAACCTGTGCTTTTAGTGCATGCCAGCGTGTGAAATATTCACCCAAAATCACTCTGGTCTTGTTTCTATATTCTGCGGCCGTTCTCTTCTTATCATACACTTCGTATACATTTTTTATCTTTCGACCCTCAGCCATTTTCATAGGAATGGCTGAAACCGTAACTCATCACACATTTTACACCTGAAAGTGCGCATTCGCAGAAAGCGGAAAATAGGGACGAGCACGTACGACGGCCTTACGTAAACATATCACCAGAATGATTGACACTTAGGTGGACCAATAGTATAGACTACCCACCCGGAAAAAGAAAATCCTCCGCTATACCTTTAACTTCTTATTCTTTAAAGGTAAAAGTCTTTCTTATAAGACTGAAAAAGTAGGATTTAACCTGAACGTTTAAATAACGAAAGTTATAATCAATTTAGCTTTCAACATTTTTTAAAAGGAAAGATTCTCAAAGCCTTTAAAACAGGCAAATAAATATACTGACAATAGAATGGCCTTTCTCTCAGATTAACAGATACCTTTCCTTCTTATACCCTGAGCAAAGCACTATTAAACATGAGAAGAATACCAACACCGAAACCGATCGACAGGAAACCAGAAGATGAGGCAAATGGGTGGTGATCAAGAGGGGGAGAAGAACATTAACATATTATCCTCAATGAATGTTTATAGTACCTTGTACATTAGGATACTTTAATATCCCTATTCAGTTCACCACCATTTATTTCAGTTTATAAACTGTCAGATGAGACCAAACATGGCATAGTTAATTGGGACAGATACTTTCAAAACGTATTTTGTTACAGAATACATGCCCAAAAATTTTATTTGTAACATATTCCGTTACATTACTCAATCTGAGTAACGTATTCTGAATACTTCCACATTGAATTGCCTTTTATAAGTGTAAGAATGCGGCCATCAAATCCTGCTTACTAAACAGGCCTATTCTGGTGGGTGCGGTGGTGCAATAAAGCACCTAAAAGCTGTCACAAAGAACCGGCAAAAGTAATGATTATGAATGTGTAAAATATAGCAAGGAGATATTTGAATTGTTTATTAATAAACAAGTGTTTTCTTTGTCAGTGTGGCTGAAGAGATGAAGTTGACGACGCTGACTCGCGATCTTCGCAGCAGTGAACGCGCCAGAAAGAAATTCACATTTCATACGCATTACATAAGCAGAGAGCAGTCTGTAGTCTGTTTTCTTCCGTTTTGAATGGTTATGTTTAAGGCATGTCTGTGAGGCAAGTAGTATTTATGAGACGAGCTAGTTCACATGCCGGTGCCTCCGTTTCGTGATTAGCCTATATCACGTCCATAACGCTGGAATTGTCCAATTTTAAAGAATTAATAATGATGTTTGAATTTCCAAGATAGAAACGCATTCTTACCCTGGCTCTGTTGTCCCGACTCCATCTACCTCAATCTCCCGCTGCTCAAACGACTCTGTTTCTGGAGTGTGCCAACTGTCCTCAATCAGCATTTTGATGAATCCCTTGCACTAATAGGCATTAGCACACTGTGATGATGAAGGCCATTGTGCCATGTTCAAAGGGATAGTTCACCCAAAAATGAAAATTAACCCTCAAATTAACATTGATTTACTCACCCTCAAGTCATCCTAAGTGTATATGACAATCCCTTTAAAACAAGTGAAAAATACTGTTATATTCAAGATATATTCCCTAAAATCCTAATGTCATTATGGAAATTTTATGGAAGCTTGTTTCCGCCTAAAACAATTAAAAAGATAATTGTGAATTTTTATTGCACAATTCTGTCTTTTTTCTCTGACTTTATATACAATTACGAGTTTGATTGGTAAGATTTAAGCTCACAATTGCAAGAGAAAAAGTCTGAATTGTGAGATAAAAAGTCGCGATTACCTTTATTATTTTTTATTCAGTGGCGGAAACAAGCTTCCGTATCAGTAAAGGTATATCTTAATTAGATATTTTTACTTAAAAATGAAAGACGAGCAGCATAGATAATTATCAAAGATATATAACTCCCACTTGTTCTAGCAAAAATCATTTAAAGGGCATTTAAGCAAGACAACACAGTGTCAGCAATTTCAGGAATTTAAAATGGCATGTTATTGCACTTGAGACTAAACACACATAAATAACGTGTCTTCATCATGTCAGAGAGACCATTGAGCCATGTATGTGTGCGAGTGTGTGTGTTGGTTCAGGTCGTGCTTTTCAAACCCTATCTGAAGTGGATCAGGAGCCTCGCACGCAGTCCACACTGACTGCTCTGAGTCCAGTCTTATCTTATCAGTCTAACAGCTCTCCCCTGGGGCCAGGATTGAGAAGAGCCAGAGCACACACACAAACACACACTCATTGTGTCCAATACACAAATCTCAAGTCTCCTACACCTCTGCACCTTTTGTTTTCGTCGATGGTGTGAGTGAGAAGATCCTGATGCACGTCTGTGTGTTTCCTGATGCGTCCAGCTAGATTTTCAAGGGTGGCTGGTTTTTAGTTCATTGGTATGAGTTGCTAAAGGGAATTCTTTGGTGTTTTTCGGATGTTCTGGGTGGTTGCTTACTGGCAAAGTCAGAAAAGCTCCTTCTCAAGCCTCTATGATATTCTAGCCCCTAGATATGCGAAAGACTGTACACCAAGATGGTTCAGTCATATTTTTCTGAATGGGAGAACGTGCAACACACAATATGTCATATAAGTCTGTCTTCTACATAAAAGAGCTAATCGGCAATTGATAGTCATTGCGTCACTTCAACTTCCACAGAAACAGTCCATGTTCTGAGACGCTTGCTTAGGGCTGCACATTCGCATTGCCTGAACCAACCTGAAATATATGTTTTTTAGCATAATAAAAAACATTTAAATATATAAAAATGTATGCTAATGCTAATGTGAGTGTGTAATAATATGCTAATGTGAATGCTTGGCCAACGCAATGCAAATGTGCATTCTGGTTGTACATACTTTTTACCTGTTGTTTTAGTTGTAAATATATGTCAGGGTGTGTTGCTGATTTGAAATATGTTAATTAAAAGTGAGTTTGGAAAAGCAGGACATATTTACATCTGTAGCATAAGTGCCCTTGTGAAAAAGAAGTAGGCCTCTATTTTAGCATCCTTTTAAAGGGGTCATGACTTAAATGTATAATGTTCTTTGAGGTCCATTTAATGTTAGCAAGATTTTTACATCAAAAAACCTCATTTAAAAGTAATAGACTATTTACATTCCTATTTTCGACCCTCTCTTTGAAGCATTCAGTTTTGATAGACATGCCGCATTTAAGACTTGTACGTAAACGCCCACTGATTGGGTAACAGTTCTGCATATTAAAATGATATACAACATCCCTGCCATTACACGTGTAAAATTGTTTTGAAATCTTCCAATGTTGCAAAATAGCAACCAATGAAATTTAGTCATACATGTTTAAGCCAGAGTCTGACACTGAATGTCATGTTAATTGCAATTGAATTAAAATGTATTATAGTTTAAATTTATATTAAATTTAATTAGCTGAACGTTGATTAGCTGAAACTCAATTTCATGACTGCACTTTGCTCATACTTCTCGTGGTGCAAATGGATTGAAGGTCATGGCGCCTGCAAGTCATTTCCTCTCATGATTTCATCTGATTTGTTTACTAACCAAGTAAGGTTTAGCGTGCTAACACATGTGGTTTTGAAACCCACACATATGGAATTGGCTTGCGTGCCAAATGCTTCATGTATGCTGCTATATCTAAGGGCATAAAAGGTCACAAATGCAAGTGTTTGTAGATTGAATGAAACCTTAGCACAGTGACGTGTCTGTATCTGTGTGGCCTGAGGATTAGCATTAGCAAATTCAGTCATGCATAGGCGAAGGCGAAGACCTGTGTATGTCAAGAAGTAATTTAGGGGTAAATTCTTTTTGTTCTTACATTCCCGTCTTTGTTATATGTTTCTCTTGTGTGGATCACAACATAGATATGTTCAATGGCTTCAAATAGCTCTAAACAACAGATATGGCCCACAGGAAGACAGTCAAGGAAAGGAAATGAACATTATCAGTTTGATATGAGAAAATTCCAGCTGATTAGCTTGTTTACATCTTAGGACGTCAGAAGAATAACAACTGGTGATTGTATGCTAATACTAATGTTAGTATGTATGCTAATGTGCTAATGCTTGGCCAACGCAATTCAAGTGTGCGTTCTGGTTGTTAGTTGTTATTTTGGTTAATAAAAGTGTTAAGCTGATAAAGATCCACTTTTGCTCTTCCTTGCCTGCCATGACATGCAGATAATATAAAATGAATAAAGTAAAAGGTCACTTAAGAGCAACTAAACTGTTTCATAACACACTTAAATGTTTTCACGTTTTAGTTAAAATGCTTGTCAGCACATTCGGCAGCACACTTTACTCATATTTCAAAAACAATAGAATTACTAAATTACACATAAATTCTAGTGGGTCAAAGTTGCAACTAATTGCATTTGACACATTTTAACTATGTTTCATTTGATTGTATATAACACGCAATTAAATGTCTAAAAACATTACATTAAGTCTTAAGTCTACAATGTACTTCTTCACAAAGACGTGAAGTGAGAGCTGTTGACCTGAAAAAGAAAACTAGCAATGTGTGAAATCAAGATTGCGTAGCTGGAGGAGTTTACATACTTTTGTACAGTATGTTCTGACAAGAAAGTAATAATGAATGTTGATTCACATGATGTTCACAAACAATAAAACAACTACAGTTTAAAAAAAAAAAAAAAATACCATGAAATAAATCAAATGTCAAATTCTTCAATAAGCAAGCAGACAAAGATCATATTGCATGCATGTCTGATGGAGTGAATCACTGCAACATTGACTTTATCTCCCCCTTCAGCATGATCATCTCCATAAGAAGCTCTTCTGCAGTTGGCTCAAGAAGGGAGGAGGACACAGATGGGCTGTCATACAATCCAGACGTCTCAAAGCTCAACAAGTCTTATCAAAGCACTGGGGAGAAACTGTATCTGTGTTGAATTGCATAACACCAGTCAGTGCACAGACAGTCTCACAACAACCTGGCCAATCGAAGGTCCACTCTCCTTCAGAACATTTACCCTTAGCTGGTGTTTTCTAAGGCAAGCATTACTGATTATGTTATTGATGTGAATTTATGCTGGAAAACACAGATAAGTCACGTTAAACATATCAGCACATTTGTATAAAGTTGGAACTGGTTAAATTATAATTTCTTGTAAAACTGTCAACTGTAAAAATATCACCCTAACTGTATGTAGGGCTATATAGGGTTAACACACATATCCGGGGGTCAAAGGGGGGTCACGGGAATATCGGGGGTGTTTCATTTAATAATATTATTATTAGTGTTTTTGTTGCTGTTATTAATAATTGCTGAATACAAATTTGAATGTTAACCCATTTAACCCACTGATTTTAAATCCATTTAAAATCTATTTCAGTGACAAAAAAAATACATTAAGGAGCAGTATTCTGTCCATGTCATGGATGAATGTCTCATATATGCCATAAACATAGAATTGGTTGTATTATTTAGGAAAATTGGTATTCATGAACATTGTAATCAACCTTTTGGGGATTTAATGTGCAATGTAGGCTACTTTGATCTCTTGCTCATAATTGCTTTTTACCTGACATCTTTGAAAGACAGATGCAATGATTAATGCATGCATGGCCAGGATATAATTATAAAATATGACATGATTTTAAAAGTGACCTATAACATAGACTATGCAATACACTTTAATTTATTTAGTTCTAGTACAATTTGTAAGCCTATTTGGAGAGAGAATTTTTTATAATGTGACAATATGTCAGTCATCGTGTGATAACGAGAATATGACTAGGCCTAGACTACTTGTTCTGAGCAGGTGTTGTCAGTGAACAGGCTTTAAACTGTTGGCTAAGTTACAGACACTCGTGAAAAACTGATGCTAATTATCTGGGAAACATTCTCTAACAGCAATCAAATTGTCATTGTGTCAAACAAGTTGTGAATTTGCAGTGTTCGAACTATACCGTGTCCTTTGGGGGAGCCCAATTTTCTTCCATCTTTGAGTTAACGTACTAAACATGAGTGATATTTGCACCGCAGCGCCACCACACCTTAATGCTCATGACAAGAATAGCATGTATAGTTATCTTTATTGAAGTGAATTAGGTTTAATCGCCGTCATGCAAGAATGAATGATATTTTTGCTATTTTACACATAATACTCCACGATGATCACATTACACAAAACTGAAATTGCACGTCAAAATAAAACATTGTCAATTTTTTTTGGGACCCCCCAAAATTTCACGAATCACGTTTTCAGGGGAGCCCATGTCTTATTAAGGGGAGCCGAGCTCCCCCTAGCTCCCCCGTAGTTCGCACCCTGAATTTGTTGTAACATTAAAACAGGAGATCATGACTTACTCTGTGCTCAAAGTGATGCTCGGAGCACCAGTGGTTTCCTCTGCGGGTGAACTTTCGAAAGGTGTTGTGCACAATCACGTGAACAATTCCAGGATATGCTTTTTTTCATTGGTTGTTGCATTAAATCTTACCCAGATACAATAGTACTATTTTCTGATTGGCTATTGTGTAGGTCAATTCTTTTTTTTTTTTTTTTTTTTTGATTGGCTGGTAAGTGGCAGGCTCGGCTAAAGAATTCCAGAGGAGACGCGCGTCACACGCTTGATTCCTGCCGGTGTTCTGATTTGTGTTCCCTTGTCGAAAAATGCTATTCAAGCGCGAATCGATCACAGAGAATGTCGATTCATTCTCTATTGTTTCCATAATGGAGTAAATCTCACAATATTATGACATCGTTGTACAGGGTAGTGTATGTGGAGCATATTTTGATATTTTAAATGAACTAGCAATTATCACATTTTATACAACGAGTAAAAATGACATTAGTGTATATTATATAAAATACAATTATAATAAAATTAATAAAAATAAAAACTTATGATAGGTTATATAGTGAGAGCGGCGCGGATACATTTTGGGCGCTGCGGCATATTGAATATATTATAAATAGTTTTTCCGCGTGAGAAATACAATGTGTGGCGGGAGAGCGTGACAAAAGACCGAAATGAGTGACTAAAAATGAGTGACTGTCACGCTCAATGCGTGACACTTGAGAGCCCTGTTTTTAGTTCATCAGTTCATCAATTTAGGCACGGCGTTATGGGTGGGCCTGACGGGCCTAGGCCCACCCACTTTTCAACAGGCCCACCCAAAACTTTTCTTCAATTTTTTGTCAAGAATTATTTTAAAAAATCGCCAATAAGCTCATAATTTGTGCTAAAATAGTCTAAATGTTTAGTTTTAAAAACCATTTTAAAAAGCTGGTTATGTCTATTTTGATGTTTCTGCGCAAGTTCAGCGTGTTCGGGTTTGTTCCGATCAGAGGATGTGAGCGGAGAGCGAATTTCTGAATATAACGCTCTGTTCGCTCATTCCGCAGGGTCGCTCGCTCAACCCAGAATGGCCTGCTGGTTCGAACTTCGAAGATATGTGGATAAGGCCTCCGACTATTATTTTTTCCCTAGTGTTCATTTAAGCCATTAGTGGACAAATCGCCCCTTTATCAGGCTATAGGCCTTGAATACGCCATATAATAAAACATTTTAAAAGATAATTGCGACTTTATCTCACAATTTCGAGTTTAGGCTACATCTCACAATTCTGACTTTATTTCTCAGAATTGCGAGATATAAAATCAGAATTTCGTGAAATAAAGTCGCAATTGCGTGAAATAAAGCCGCGATTGCTTGTTATAAAGTCAGAATTGCATGAAATAGAAGTCGCAATTGGTTCTTTTTTTCTTTTCTTTTTTTACCCCAGAATAGTTTATATCTCATAATTCAATTCTGACTTTGTAACACGCAATTGCGACTTATATCATGCAATTCTGCCTTTGTATCTCCCAATTGCGTATTAGTCAGAATTGCGAGATATAAACATGCAATTCTGTGAAAAAAAAGTCCGAATTTCAAGCTATAGGCTATTTCTCGCACTTAATATCACGCAATTCTGACTTTATATCTAACCTGCAGTTGCCACTTTAGGCTATATCACGTAATTTTGAGATAAAAAGTCAGAATAGTGAGATTAAAAAAATCGCAATTATATTTTTTATTTGTCACTCTGTGGCAATTGCAAGTGATCGTGCCGGCGCCTTATTACATTGTTGTCTGCTACTGCTATATATTTGCTTCTTATTTATTAAATACAGGCAATTGGTTGATAAAACATTGATCAAAATTAAGATACAATTTATACAAAAAAAAAAAAAAAAAAAAAAAAAAAAAAAAAAAAAGCTTTCTACAAAACAAAACTCAAGTGGTCAAAATAATGTTTTACCCACTCCATGTCTCCAGAAATATTGCAGCTTCAACGCTTATCATTAGCTTGTGAAAGTGTGAAAATAATTTCCAGTAAAGGACAATGTTGCAACAGTCGTTGTTTAGGTTATTAGGTACCTTAAACGCGCACGTACAGTCTCTGAGTCATCGTTGCAACCAGGAGATGAAGGAGAGCTGAGATCCACATCACCTAATCTTCGTCTCTGCCACCCGCTATAGTGCGACTACCGCAGCTAGCGCGACCAGCGCCGTTGCTAGGAGGGCGCCAGCGCCTCTGCCTATCCCATGAGTCATAATAAATGCAATTTCAACTATTTCTTTAGTGCTTCTTTTATAAAGAACACCGCTTTTTCTTTTATCGGGAAACGCAGCCCAGGAATGATGCGTAATGGAGATTCCAAAAGCGCTCTTCTTTGATCAGAACCAAGGAGAGCGATCGCGGATAGGTCCGTCCTGACTCATGCACCGAAACTTTTTAACAATGCAATAAAATATTTAAAGAGCATCTGCATCACGCTATTAAAATCTATATTATGTATAGTCTACGTACAGATATATTAGTCAGTAATTTTTATTAGGTTAAACAGTGATTTGTTAACGTTTTTAATTTAAGGCCCACCCACAATTGGTCTGGCCCATCCAAACCTGGAATCCTGGCGCCGTGCCTGATTTAAAGTAGACCAATTCCGCACAAAATAAAATAAAACGTGGGCTTGGCAACACTGACTGAAGCATGAGCTGAAAAGGCTCCGCCCCCTTAGGGGCAGGGAGCTGCCGCTCATTTGCATTTAAAGAGACACACACGGAAAAACAGTGTGTTTTTGCTTGCACTCAAAAGGGGGCATTTACAACAAGGTATAATAAATGTGACTTCCAGTTGTTAATATAATAAAATAATATACTACAGTATCTTGAGGTAATTCCCTGAATTCCCTGAATACTTACAATACAATACAATTCTTTCCTGAAGTATGGTGACGGCGTCCCATCAAGAAGCTACAGTCACTACCTAAATCACACTTGAGCTGTTTCTTTTGTTGTCTTTTGAGCGTAGAATCTTTAGTACTACTATTCCTCAGCATATATTTGACACGACTCACAAGTTGCTCTTTGCAGAAATGAAGTTTTTATTCACGGCCAGGAGATCACTGGTCACAACAACCAAGTGAGTCTTACTGAACAAAAAGATACATGTATATTTAAATCATACAGTTGAGTAAAAATCAATGTCATTCAAGTCTTCTTCAGTGTGATTTGTTCTGGTTATTGGTTTGTAATAATCTAAGCTTAGCTAATTATATTACTGTTAGTTCGAGCTGCGTTAAGGACTTTTTGGGTAAGTCAATATTGGTCACATGACATGCAAGTAAACAAATAAAATGTTCATTTTTTCAGTAAATTGTCTTTAAGTAGGCTATGTGTTCTATTTTTAAATGATTAATTATTTAAAATGATTTAATTATCTAACATTATTAATTTGACATTTTTAAGATTTAATTATTAGCTTTTCATCAACTCACAAACCCTGACCCACAGTATAAGTTTAAACGTACATTTTTTTGTCATGTAAAAATTGTGGGACTGTTAACGCCAGCCACATGTTTACAAGCCACACTGTTTAAAATGCTACATTGTTTTTACAACTCCACTTGTGTGGAATCTCGACCAGACACAGATCATGTGCTCGTTGTGAGTCAGTGCTGAAGTCATGACAATACACAAAACATGCCTGAAACTGGAAGAAAACACACACATGTTGTACATTGTTAATAAGTTAGTGAAGTACTGTGAAAGGACTGTATGTCGCAACATTATTGAAAGCTTGATTCTGATTGGTTGGGTGTTGAGGCATTATCAATTTTGTTGACCACCTTTCAGATGCATTTCATGTCCCCATATTGTTTCGACCTATAGTTACCTTTGTGAAAAAGAACACTTAAGCATACTTTGAAGAAGAGTAATTATGGAAATAACATTTTAAAGAATATACTTGAACTGACTTTAATGTTTTCAGAGACTTAATTGCATGTTATTTACAATTACATTAAAATATAAAATACAATTAGTTGAATTTAAAAGTGCATTTTGACCCACTTAAGTACTTTATCTTTATATGTAATTTCATAATTCTTTTGATAATTATTTTTGTTAAAGTATTGCTGAATGTATACTGACAAGCATTTATGCGTTCACAAGGAGAGAGTGAGTGAGTAACAGACACACAGGAGAAACACGGAGCAAAACAGCATAATTTATATCTCTGTAAACCATAAAAATATCAGATAAAAGTGAAAGCATTTTTAGTGGATTAGTTCTCGCTGATAAGATTTTACGATCACTTTAAAATGCATGCTTCCAAAACACAACATGAAATCACTTTTATTGAAATTATTGATATGGCTACATATCTACAGCAACTCTGATAATATCTAATCAGGACAGTTTTTCCTCAGAACTCACAACTGCTCTTGTTATTTCAGCGGTGATAAATCTGTGAAAAACGAGTGTTATGAGAAGCGATGTGGTTTGAGCTCAGTCCTGTTCCTACATGTCTGTGAGGAGCTTCAAACAAAGGTGTGAACTGGCGTTACTCTAACTGAAAATGTTCCCATAAACCCTCACCCTACTTCCACGGAAATTCCCACTTTAAAATGACATCAGCAACTTCCTGTATTTCCATAGGTCACTGATATTCATACCTTCTTGCGCTTTGTTTACTTAACACATACTACATAAATAGGATATCGCTGGGTTGTAATTTAACTGCACCGCTTATCGTATGTCGGATGGTCTGATTACAAATGCTGTGGGACATTTACAGGTTTATGGCAGTGGTGTAAAAGTATTTGAGTAGATGTTACCGTACTTAAGTATCTTTTGGGAAACTTTGTAGTTTGACTGAGTATAAGATATTAGCAATGTTAACTCTCATTGACTACATTTTATGTGAGTAATGCAATTACTCGTTACATTTTGCATGACGCCTAACTTTTTCTGAAGCTGTTTATTTCTGCTACAAAAGAAGCAATGTCGCCATCTACAGTGCGTTGAAGGTAGGCTACTATGTGTTTTGCTCTTACTTACCCAAACTTGTCAACAACGCTACTTTACATGAATGCGAGTGAATTAGAAGGTAGTTGCTGAATCGTTTGATTTAGATGCTAGATGAGGATTCAATTTACGTAGCATTATTTTGATTATCCGTCATATTAAAGGGTACTTTTTGAAGGATATCGGTTGGGTTTACTTATGCCCTTTTTGAGCACTTAAACTTAACTAAATCTTGAGTAAAGGCTGTTGTCGACCTCGATTTATTGCAATTTTGAGGCGTTTCATTTTTCACTGGCATGTCTCTCAGGTGTTGAGGATTTTTGCATCTCTGAACCTACATTTAGTACCAATAAAATACTTAAATACTGTTCAAATCAAATACTCTATAAGGGGCTGTTTACACGATGCCGTTTTCAACTAAAAACGTACAACTTTTTATGCATCTTTGCCGTTTGTTTACACGACAACGACGTTTTGGGTGCTTGAAACCGTAAACCTTTGAAAACGTGTTTTTGAAAATGGTCTCCATGTAAACAACAATAACACGAATCTCTGAAGACGATGACGTCATGCACATGCATATTACGGGTGCATATTAAGCGTTTTTAGTCGTTTTTGCGGATCCGTGTGAATGTGGATCGTTTTGACAATGGTGTCGTCCTGTACGCGGAAAAATCAAAGAAAAAAAACGTCTCCGGTTTAAGCATATCGTTGTTGTGTAAACGTACCCTAAGACTTTTACTCGCGTCGCATTGGAATCGGTGACTTGTAACTTGTAATTGAGTCATTTTGGCTGTAAGGCATCTGTACTTTTACTCAACTATGATTTTCAGGAACTGGTTTGTGGGAAATGGCATGAACTCTAAAGTTTTCCCAGAGGGTTGCTTTATGTTTTGTGAACATTAATGATTGACGTAAGGGCAGGTCCGGGCGGCTCAGTCAAGGTGAGGCACATGACGTGTCTCCGGTTTGGCAGAATAGCTTTAGGGTCTGGATCATCTCACTTTAAGAAAAATGTCAATTAGTCAAAGTCCGTTTTTACTGATGTTGACCGTCTTTGTGAGGAATTTCTTCAGTGCCTCAGGGGAATCGTACGATTATTGACACACTGTATGACATTAACTGCATAATTAAAACAAAGCATTGACCAAGGCTCTTATGGGTAACCATATACAGCAAGAAAACAAACTATACTATACAATGAAATAGTCATGCTTATATTGTATATAAGCCAGGATTTCGGTATACTCCACGCCAAGAATATAAAGTTATGTTACACATAAATAAATGAGACTAAAATAAACAGACAAAAGGTGTTAGAAATATTGCTGGTGGATAGTAAAATGTGCATTAGGCAAATGAGCAGATGAAGAATAGAGCAAATTTGATCTAAGTATATACATAAATGAAAAAAAAAAGAATATAAAAAAACGACAATGTACTAGAAAGAGTTGTTGTACACAACGACATGAACGTGCATTGGAGATTAATATTTTGTAAATAAAGTGGTAAACAAAGCACTTCATAAAGTTGAGGTTAAACCACTAGAGTCACATGGAGTAAATTAATGATGTATTTAGTTCCTTTATTTGGCTTATAAAGTTGGAAATATAAAGTGATATATATATATATATGTAGCCTATATATATATATATATATATATTTATTTATATAAAGTGATATTTCCGTAGCTGCCAATGAAGTGACAGAAACCTCTCAAATTTGATGAAAAATATTTTAATTTGTGTTCCAAAGATGAATGTAAGTCTTACGCGTATGGAATGACATGAGGGTGAGTAATTACTGAATTTTTATTTTATTTTTTTATTACTGAATTTTTGGGTGAACTATCCCTTTAAAAAAATGTAAAGTACAATCAGTTACAGCAATTTTTTTTTAGTTCTGCTAACTTATTAGTGTTTAGAGTTTGTTCTTAGTGAATTCATAAGAGAGGTATAGACCTTATGTAGCCCCGCCCCTTTTCAGCGCTGCGCTCGTTGTCTTTTGACTTCCGGTCTGTATTTTCACAACGATCTTGCAAAGATGAATGAACGGCTCGTTTAAAAAAGTTCCCGGTCGACATTTAATAAGACATCTGCTTTACAAAGATAAACATTACAATGCTCGTGAAAACTTTAGTCAACTCTACAATAATTAAATCCACTTCATCAGCTAATTACTCCTCGACAGCGATGCCATAGAGATATAGGCTACAGACCATAAACCGTAAAACAATATGGACAAAGCGTCTGTGACGTCACCCATAGACTTTCTGAAGAATGGTTTTGAGGCCGTTTATGGGGGGTATGAGCGGCGCCATCTTGGAAAATCTTACGATATTTCAATACAAATGTTCAGAAAGGATACAGAGGTGGTATGATGTGTTGTGTCAGATCATGGCCGAGACGTCAAATTTCAGGAATTCCACTCGGCGCAGCCCGTTATCAGCTGTCAATCAAAGTTAACAACGCCCTTATTTGTCATACATTTTAAATCTAAATACGATCTAAACTAACGAGTTAGAAAAAAATTCACCCCCCTCACACTTGTCAGGGACTCGGAACCTATCGAAAAATACAATAAAAGTCCACGGGACCAACCTGTAAAAACATGAATTTATGCTGTGAAAACGGACATTTTAACATGGGGGTCTATGGACATTTACTCCCTTTTGGGACCTGCCCCTAGAGGATTTTAGATGTATTGCAGTTTTCGCACTTCCGGGTATAGGCTTCATTTTTCAGATTAGAATGTTGCCGCTTGCTACAGACCGACTGCAAAAAGACAATTTTCTAAAGATGGCGGCGCGCTCGTTTCTCTCAAGGGGGTAATCCATCGACCGGAAGTTGAAGCCGGTCGCGTGCCGCCATCTTGTAGCAGAACTTCACTTGCGTTAGCATTCCCATTGACTCCCATTCATTAGTTTGAGTCGGTTTGAGTCTGCGCGTCAGGAACGGAAGTGCTAAAAAATCGCTAAAAATGGGCTTCAATTGTCTCAACTGAGTTCCAATGAGATGGCTCTGTCCACTTCTTATACTGTCTATGGTTTCTCTGGTGCATAAGGTCTATAGATTCAAGAATATATACTTATCATCTCTGAATCAATTCATTTAGTTCACAAAACCTCTCAAAATGATTTGGTCATGAATCAACTGATCGTATGCTCAAGATGACTCTATATTCATATCGATATTATGATATGATATGATTTTTTGTCTTTTTTTTTTTTTAGATCTCAACCCTCATTCATTTCCATTATGAAGAAAAGAGTATTTAGTAAGAATATTCTTAAAAACTCACTTTGTACATGCATAGAGGTGATATGACGGTGAGCTAATTGTTACGTACCATTATTAGATGTTATTTGTGAATATTTGTGAATCCTGAATAATATCCAGTAATATTATTAGACATAACAAAAGTGTTGCATGTTTGTGTGTCAAGACAGTAACAGAGATTGCAAAAGAAAAAGAACGGACAACAATAAAATATTAGTGAAGTGTAATAATAAAGTGAAGTATAAAGTAATAAAGTAATGAATATTTACAAAATCAAAACTTTCGTTGATTCCTGTTCAATTTAAAACAAACATGACAAGAATTGATTTAACTGATAATAAGTCCATGGAAACAGAAGAGGATGTGGCTGTTTTAACAGTTTCACAGTCCGGTTTCTCAGCAGGACAGGAAAGTGTCCACAGCCGAGAAAACTGTAAAGGCAAATCAAACTGAAACACAAATGATTCAAAATGAAATATTCAAATCGTTTAACTTCATGTTAGATGTGAAAAGCAGCACAAAAAGAGTGTCTGTTTTAACAGGAAACGATTCTTATGAGACGTACCAGTACTTGATAATAAAAAGTTAAAACGGGCTCGCAAGCAAGAGAACTCACCACAAACATGGTCACATTTTTGTCTAATTTTGTCAAATCTATTGAGCTGTTCAACAATGACATCAATTTGTAGACCACTCCGGAAGGCTAGTTCACCATAAATTCACTGTTTTTACAATAGTGGTTTTCAGTTGTAATGATTAAACTAAGGTCTGTGGTCAACATTACTTTCACATCTTGTTCTACCACACAGATTACACACAGTCACCCGTTAAAGCTCAGACATGGATTCTGAAATCAGTTTGTTCTTTTGAAGCATACGTTGCTAGATAAGGATTAGACCTACCCCCTTTTTTTTTGCTTACAATGTGTTTTGCATTATAACTGTTAGTGTAATATCTATCTACACGTGACACGTTACACATACTCAATGTTACCAATACATTAGTTTCTAAGCACTCTCAAATCTGTTGTGAAAGTGTGAGTGTGCCTGATGTCGTGACTGTCTGATGATTCATTTCATCCGGAGCAGAGGGGAAATGATAAGCTACTGGATAAAACGCACACACACACACACACACACACACACACTGGTTTGTTTTTGTGATTTATGAGGACATTCCATAGGCGTAATGGTTTTTATACTGTACAAACTATATATTCTATCCCCTTACACTGCCCCTGTCCCTAAACCTACCCATTACAGGAGACATGCAGCATTTTTACATTTAAAAAAAAAACATTGTTTTTTATGTTTTTTAAGCTATTTGAAATATGAGGACTCATGCAATGTCCTCATAAGTCACGTGTAAGTTGTAATACCAGTGTAATATGCATGTCATTATACACATTTGTGTCCTCATATATCACACACACACTCACTCACACACACACGAGTGTGATATAGTTCCAATAGACAATGAGGTTTATTAAACACAGCATATTGATAAACATATATCAAACACAAACGAAACGGCATGTAACTCACGATCAATACGGACAAAGACTGATATCTGAGGAACTTAAATGGGTGATGAACTCATTATAGACGGGTGTGATAGTTAAAAATGGAATATGTAATATAGTGCATATATTTAGCAAAATTCTCCTCTCTAGAGTTCATTTTTCAAGCTACCTATGCTAATGTCATTGAATGGCTTTCCTGAGGTAAATGTAACGTTACGTGACATTGTTTGCAAGTTGTTTTGACGTCTTTTCAAGGTTGAAACACTGAGCGATTACATGAGAAATTATACATTTCAGAAAGTTGTACTGTATCTGTCAGGGTTCTGTCAATTCTGTCTAGTTTATTTCTTGGTTTTGTGACAGAGCTCTGACACTCCTGGTTTGTCATGTCTTTGTGTGGGCGCAGAGTTGTGCGCTCTCTTGTCTGTGTGTCTTGTTACATGTGCGTGGCGTGGTGTTTGGATCCTGGCACATCTGTCTAGTTTGGTTTCGGTTCTGTGTCGGGATTCGGACATTCATGCTCCGCGTGTGCTCTGTCTTGTCGTGTGTTGTTGTGTTTTAGCATGCGGTTCATGTTTACATCGGCCGCGTGCTTTCATGTCATGGTTTGTCTTGTACTGTGTAGCGCAGCTTGTGTTTTACACTAGCTGTGTGCTTTCATGTTGTCCTGTTTTGTGTGAACATGTGGCTTATGAGTGTTCTCATTAGCTGTGTGTTCATGTCTTGTTTGGTGTGAGCACATGGGCTTATCATGTGTGTTTCCTTGTGCCGTGTGCTCTCCTGTCGATGGACTAGCCCCTCCCATCTTGTTACCTGATTATTGATTCATTTGCCCCACCTGTCCTCCCTCATTCCTGCTTTGTTTGCTCTCCCTATTTATTCTCCTTGTGTTTGTAGTCCTGTGCTAGTGCTGGATCGTCGTTAAATGTCACCTTAAGTGTTTCTCTGCTCTAGCCAAGTCGTGTTGAGTTAAGTATTGCTGTCTTGTTTTGTTGGGTAGTTTTTGTCTGTGTTTATTTTTATTAATAAAGCCCATTATTTCTCCTGCAATTGAGTCCTCGCTCCTTTCACTCAAACCTGACCGTATTTTTCAACATACCTTCTGATGTTCATTCATGTGTATTTCGTGCTGTAACTAGTGAACAGTGTTAATGCATGAGTCTCATGCTGAATGCGTGATAGTTTGCAACCTTGCGCACACACACACATGTACACATACACAGAGAGAGAGAGAGAGAGAGAGAGAGAGACGAGTGGAAGCAGGTTCGGCTGAAGTGACTCAGTGTCTTATCATAACTCCAGCTCTACTGTTCTCAACGACACTCTTATGTCTAGCTGGCGCCAAATGTGTGTGTGTGTGTGTGTGTGTGTGTGTATAAGGGAGATGTATTCAATGGCAATTTAAAACATGTGATTCAAATGTGCTTATTTGTGCAAGACCGCCGAGGTGGGTCACTTTTAACAATGGAGACCATGAGCAAGCACAACTGAAAGGAAGACTGCATAGGAGGACAGCATATTTATTACAGGAACAATGCCCTGTGTACACAAGATGTTGAAATGTTATACATGTTTTGTTATAGTTAAAACTCTGAATATATAAATCTGAATGTATATAGTTATAAATCTGAATACATAAATGCATATATTGTCTACTTTGGTCCTGAATTTTATTACTCATAATTTTACTAATTCCCACAAGTTCCATGCTTATAATTTGCTAAATTCCTGCAAACAATTATTAGCATGTATGTTGAAAGAGTAAATTAATTAATCCAGATGACCAGATCGAATGAATAATTTTAAATCTTGCTGTCAGACCGTAATTTCACAAACAACGTGAGCGAATGAGTGCAACCGTGTCTTCGCTCTCTCTCCGAGTTCAGGGTTTACGTGCAAGTGAGCTGTGTAAAGCACGTTCTCGCATATTTGGGTGCACTGCTAATTAAGAAAAAGGATCTACCAACTGCGGTTGATTTTAAGATCGATAGGTATTAACTGGTAATTGTGACTTCACAGAATCTCATAATTCTGATTTCCCAGACAGCAACATAGTGTCGGCCCAGATCCGGCCCACATCTGGTACACATGTGGATTCCACACGGCCCAGATGTGGGCCGGATCTGGGCCGACACTGTTGCTGTCTTGGTTTGTTTCTCAATTGTGAAATATGGCAATTCTAAGTTATAAAGTTCAAATTGTGAGATATAAACTTAAAAAATGTTAGAAAAAAAAAACACTGTATGCATGCCTTTCAAAATCATATAACTATAATAAATCAATGTGAAAATCAACAGGAATGTTGGAAAGACTATCAGTATTTGCAAAAACTCTTTCATTTCCAGGTAAAAGGAATGTGAAAGACGTGCCAGTAGGACCGGAGGGAAATGAGAGAGGAGGTGTTCATTCTGCCCTCATACACAACTCTTCATTTAACATCTGAACACAGACACAGAAATACATTTCAGGAAACACATCAGTTTCACATTTCTTACAACAGTTACGACATACCATAATTCAGATTTGTTACTCACCTGGGAAATTGAGCATGACAGGGCTGAGGAAATCCCACTTTCATGCAATTTAATGCAATTATAAACCCATGGTGTTACCGGTATATAGCTTTTAAAATGTATTAAATATGTATTCATACAATGTAAGCCTATAGCAAATAATTCTGTCAATGTACATTTTTGACCGATAATTTAATTTATTATGAATAATTAAATGCAATGCTGCTATTGGACATTTCACATTTTGAAGGACATTGAACACCTTCATTTTTTAAAAGAGAATTTTAATTTTTAAAAATATATATTTAAGACATTAATTTTCAATTTAAAATAAATTGACAATTTACTATAGAAATACCAAAACTTTCTTTGCAAACGTTGTCTTTCTTGTAAAAAACTGTCTTTCTAACCTTTATAAAACAATGAAATGAATGCATTAAATTAACAATGATGTAAGCCCTAAACATGACCTGGCGTTACCGTCTTGGTTTGACAGACTTGGGAGGGTTTTTCTAAGGCCACGCTAGTCTATTCTGGGCTGGAAAGGAAGGAAGACTGAAAGACAGATGGAACGTTTAATTTCTTTTTGCAGCAGTGGACAGACGTATCAGACACACGAGGGGGAACAATGGTAAAAACACACCCTCCTGTACCTCTAACATCTTTCCATTTTTACCCGCACACGACCTTTGGGTGGCGAACACAGGATGCATTACACTGGCATGCGAACGCCAATCCCATCACGCCATTTTCACTTGAACCATCCGGTCCAAAAACGGTTCTCAGAGACAATAGAGCGAGACAATAACAATGTCAGGGCAATATAAATAGTTACAAAGGATCTGTGACTTATGCTGCTACTGGGATTTGTAATAATGGGAAGGTCCCAAGGTTCTTAACCTGATGAACACAGACAAACATTATTCATTAAGCATCATGAGATATAATTTGATATATCTTACCTCACATTCTGACCCATGATACAATTATTGTTTAAAGAACGTTGTTAATGTAGACTACTTCCAATTAAAAGTAATACTCACAAATACACGAGCGCATATGAACAGCAACCAAAACACCTTAAAACCGACAAACTGAAGAGAACCACAAGGCTAGATATATTCAGTGATAAATAAGGAACTAAACAATAAATATTCAGAAACCATGGAAACATACTCAAAAACAGGAGGAAAACACAGAAAGAGAAACAGAAGCAATGGAACAGAAATCAGAAGTCTTTAACAGGTAAAACATAATATATACGGTAAAAAAAGATTTTTCAAAGTTCTGTTGATAGCCCACGTACTAACTATATGTAACTTTGCAACTGTCAACTCACTCTCATTAGAGTGTTAGTAGCCTGTATTAATATCTACTAACACATTATGCTCCCCTAATAGACATTACACTGACTATAAGCAACTTTGGAATTACATGTCAACTTGTTCTACTAACCCTAACCTACAGTGGTGTGAAAAAGTGTTTGCCCCTTGGTTAACATGAACAAAGATGGCTGTAAAAAATAAATCTGCATTGTTAATCCTTTTGATATTTTATTTAAAAAATTAGCAAAAATCTAACCTTTCATTGAAGTAAAAGAATTGAAAGTTGGGGGGAAAATCACATTATGAAATAAATGTTTTTTCTCCAAAACACGTTTGGAACAATTATTTGCCCCCTTTTATTAAATACTTTTTGCAACCTCCTTTTTCCAAGATAACAGCTCTGAGTCTGTCAGGTTTTGATTTTTTATCTATTGGTATTTGAACGAATCCATGATGCCAAATATCTGAACAAGATGTCCAGGACCTCTGGCAGAAAATTAGGCCCACAACATTAAAGATACAGCAGAGTATTTCATTCTACACATGGGGTACTTTTTTATCCCTGTGTGCACCAAACCCATATTAAGTGTTTGCTGCCAAAAAGCTCTTTTTTTTTTTTTCATCTGACCATAGAACGTTTGAAAAGTAACTGACACTACTGGAACTTCAAACGGGACGGGTTCTATGGTCAGATGAAACAAAAAAAATTGCTTTTTTGATGGGTTTGGTGCACACAGGGATAAAAAAGTACCCCATGTGTAGAATGAAATACTCTGCTGTATCTTTAATGTTGTGGGCCTAATTTTCTGCCAGAGGTCCTGGACATCTTGTTCAGATATATGGCATCATGGATTCGTTCAAATACCAATAGATAAAAAATCAAAACCTGACAGCCTCTGCTAGAAATCTTATAATGGGCCGTGGACAGACTCAGAGCTGTTATCTTGGAAAAAGGAGGTTGCAAAAAGTATTTAATAAAAGGGGGCAAATAATTGTTCCCAACGTGTTTTGGAGAAAAACATTTATTTCATAATGTGATTTTCCCCCCAACTTTCAATTCTTTTACTTCAATGAAAGGTTAGATTTTTGCTAATTTTTAAAATAAAATATCAAAAGGATTAACAATGCAGATTTATTTTTTACAGCCATCTTTGTTCATATTTACCAAGGGGCAAACACTTTTTCACACCACTGTAAGTCTAATACTCTAATGAGAGTTAGTTGACACGTAGTTGCAAATTTACTTGTTGTTGGAGTTTGTTGAATGTGTCGTTTTTGTGTCAGATGTCATAGATTTGAAATGATATGGTGACAATTTGGAAGAACTATTCCTATAAAACCAAAAATTGTGAATTTCCCTCTGTAGTGACAGAAAAGAGATGAGAGGAGTGATATTTATTTATGCAGGACCTCACATTCACCTCTCATTTATTCACAGAGGAGTGATATTTAGTGCAGTTATATAATGTGGCACACAATCTGTAAATAAGACTTCTTCAGGAAACCGTTAAAAGTGGAGAGAAGCTACAGGATATCCTTTCGAACGTGTTGATTTTACACATTCAAGCAACAGTTGTAGCGGGTAAAAAAAATCTCATATGCCTGTGAACGGTTTCATGAATTTTCATGAAACAATTATCCAAAAGTAAAAAAAAAAAAAATTCATTTAAATAGAAATATTTGTAGAGAATGTGCTGTGCAATGGGTTACTGGAACGAGGATAGATGCTGACTGGATGATGGTGGGAGTGGACTGGGGAGGGTGCGGCTGAGGGGAGCTGTCCTCATCTTCTATTTCTCCTACCGTGAATGGCAACCCATTTCAGCAACAGTGCATAATCCAAATACTGTGTCAGCATGCAGTAGGTAGCTCCCCTTGACAGTAACGGAAACGGAACGGGTGGTCCTGCAGGCGACTCTATAAACAGGTATTTTAAGTGCTGTCGCTCAGCAACAAACACATTTGTTTGTTTCAATTTCAGACATGATACATTAGGCTAATTCTCATATACATATATACTGTATAACAGAACATTACAACAAATGTTAACTGTGAGCTATGATAGAATAAAATGTTTTACAATACATTGGCAAACAAACAATCTGTTTTAAATCAATTTATACAGCCAAAAGGGCAACATACAAACTTTAAATTGTCCTAATAATTTTCTGATGTATTTTTATGCTCTTGTTTCTTTAGAGTTAACAGCAACATCCTTAAATGATGGGGCCATAACCCCACATGATTAACCCTTGATACGCCAAATGTTCCAGAGGAAACGGAGAGTGAATCCTTCAGGTCAGGAGAGCAGGAGGCAGCCAAGAAGCTGGAGATCATCTCTCCAGATGAATATATATTAGGAGCAGGCGCGACAGGATCAAGCCTTCCTCAGCACATTCCCTGAGGTGCTCAATCGTCTTGTCCATGGCAGCCCCATGCTCGTGCACTTGAGGCTATGGCTGGAGATCAGCACCCCTTCACCCGCCACGCAACCCCCCTACCTTCAACAACATTACCCCACATACCAGCAACAGCAATCTCCTCCCAGCTCCCAACCTCAGTCACCTGGGTACCACCACCAACATCAGTCACCTGGGTACCAACATCAGTCACCTGGGTACCACCACCAACATCAGTCACCTGGGTATCACCACCAACATCAGTCACCTGGGTACCACCACCAACCTCAGACACCTGGGTACCACCACCAACATCAGTCACCTGGGTACCACCACCAACATCAGTCACCTGGGTATCTCCACCAACATCAGTCACCTGGGTACCACCACCAACCTCAGACACCTGGGTACCAACACCAACATCAGTCACTTGGGTACCACCACCAACATCAGTCACCTGGTTACCACCACCAACATCAGTCACCTGGGTACCACCACCAACATCAGTCACCTGGGTACCACCACCAACCTAAGTCACCTGGGTGCCATCACAAACCTCAGTCACCTGGGTACCACCACCAACATCAGTCACCTGGGTACCACCACCAACATCAGTCACTTGGGTACCACCACCAACCTCAGTCACCTGGGTGCCACCACCAACATCAGACACCTGGGTACCACCACCAACCTCAGTCACCTGGGTACCACCACCAACATCAGTCACCTGAGGTACCACCACCAACACCAGTCACCTGGGTACCACCACCAACCTCAGACACCCATACCACCACCAACATCAGTCACGTGGGTACCACCACCAACCTCAGTCACCTGGGTACCACCACCAACATCAGACACCTGGGTACCACCACCAACACCAGTCACCTGGGTACCACCACCAACATCAGACACCTGGGTACCACCACCAACACCAGTCACCTGGGTACCACCACCAACCTCAGACACCCATACCACCACCAACCTCAGTCACCTGGGTACCACCACCAACATCAGACACCTGGGTACCACCACCAGCCTCAGACACCCATACCACCACCAACATCAGTCACTTGGGTACCACCACCAACCTCAGTCACTTGGGTACCACCACCAGCCTCAGACACCCATACCACCACCAACCTCAGTCACCTGGGTACCACCACCAACATCAGTCACCTGGGTACCCCCACCAGCCTCAGACACCCATACCACCACCAACATCAGTCACTTGGGTACCACCACCAACCTCAGTCACCTGGGTACCACCACCAACATCAGTCACCTGGGTACCACCACCAACATGAGTCACCTGGGTACCACCACCAACATCAGTCACCTGGGTACCACCACTAACATCAGACACCTGGGTACATCCACCAACATCAGTCACTTGGGTACCACCACCAACCTCAGTCACCTGGGTACCACCACCAACATCAGACACCTGGGTACCACCACCAACCTCAGTCACCTGGGTACCACCACCAACATCAGTCACCTGGGTACCACCACCAACATCAGTCACGTGGGTACCACCACCAACCTCAGTCACCTGGGTACCACCACCAACATCAGACACCTGGGTACCACCACCAACATCAGACACCTGGGTACCACCACCAACACCAGTCACCTGGGTACCACCACCAACATTCAGTCACCTGGGTACCACCACCAACCTCAGACACCCATACCACCACCAACATCAGTCACTTGGGTACCACCACCAACCTCAGTCACCTGGGTACCACCACCAACATGAGTCACCTGGGTACCACCACCAACATCAGTCACCTGGGTACCACCACCAACATCAGACACCTGGGTACCACCACCAACATCAGTCACCTGGGTACCACCACCAACATCAGACACCTGGGTACCACCACCAACATCAGTCACCTGGGTACCACCACCAACCTCAGACACTTGGGTACCACCACCAACATCAGACACCTGGGTACCACCACCAACATCAGTCACCTGGGTACCACCACCAACATCAGACACCTGGGTACCAACATCAGTCATCTGGGTACCACCACCAACATCAGTCACCTGGGTACCACCACCAACATCAGTCATCTGGGTACCACCACCAACATCAGTCACCTGGGTACCACCACCAATATCAGTCATCTGGGTACCACCACCAACATCAGTCACCTGGGTACCACCACCAACATCAGTCACCTGGGTACCACCACCAACATCAGTCACCTGGGTACCACCTGGGTACCACCACCAACATCAGTCACCTGGGTACCACCACCAACATCAGTCACCTGGGTACCACCACCAACATCAGTCACTTGGGTACCACCACCAACATCAGTCACCTGGTACCACCACCAACATCAGTCACCTGGGTACCACCACCAACATCAGTCACCTGGGTACCACCACCAACCTCAGTCACCTGGGTACCACCACAAACCTCAGTCACCTGGGTACCACCACCAACATCAGTCACCTGGGTACCACCACCAACATCAGTCACCTGGGTACCACCACCAACCTCAGACACCCATACCATCACCAACATCAGTTACTTGGGTACCACCACCAACCTCAGTCACCTGGGTACCACCACCAACATGAGTCACCTGGGTACCACCACCAACATCAGTCACCTGGGTACCACCACTAACATCAGACACCTGGGTACCACCACCAACCTCAGTCACCTGGGTACCACCACCAACATCAGACACCTGGGTACCACCACCCACCTCAGTCACCTGGGTACCACCACCAACATCAGTCACCTTGGTACCACCACCAACATCAGTCACCTGGGTACCACCACCAACCTCAGTCACCTGGGTACCACCACCAACCTCAGTCACCTGGGTACCACCACCAACATGAGTCACCTGGGTACCACCACTAACATCAGTCACCTGGGTACCACCACCAACATCAGTCACCTGGGTACCACCACTAACATCAGTCACCTGGGTACCACCACCAACATCAGACACCTGGGTACCACCACCAACCTCAGTCACCTGGGTACCACCACCAACATCAGTCACCTGAGGTACCACCACCAACATCAGTCACCTGGGTACCACCACCAACCTCAGTCACCTGGGTACCACCACCAACATCAGTCACCTGGGTACCACCACCAACATCAGTCACCTGGGTACCACCACCAACCTCAGTCACCTGGGTACCACCACCAACATGAGTCACCTGGGTACCACCACTAACATCAGTCACCTGGGTACCACCACCAACATCAGTCACCTGGGTACCACCACCAACATCAGACACCTGGGTACCAACATCAGTCACCTGGGTACCACCACCAACCTCAGTCACCTGGGTACCACCACCAACATCAGTCACCTGGGTACCACCACCAACATCAGACACCCGGGTACCAACATCAGTCACCTGGGTACCACCACCAACCTCAGTCACCTGGGTACCACCACCAACCTCAGTCACCTGGGTACCACCACCAACATCAGTCACCTGGGTACCACCACCAACATCAGACACCCGGGTACCAACATCAGTCACCTGGGTACCACCACCAACCTCAGTCACCTGGGTACCACCACCAACCTCAGTCACCTGGGTACCACCACCAACATCAGTCACCTGAGGTACCACCACCAACATCAGTCACCTGGGTACCACCACCAACCTCAGTCACCTGGGTACCACCACCAACATCAGTCACCTGGGTACCACCACCAACATCAGTCACCTGGGTACCACCACCAACATCAGTCACCTGGGTACCACCACCAACATCAGACACCTGGGTACCACCACCAACATCAGTCACCTGGGTACCACCACCAACATCAGTCATCTGGGTACCACCACCAACATCAGTCACCTGGGTACCACCACCAACATCAGTCACCTGAGGTACCACCACCAACATCAGTCACCTGGGTACCACCACCAACCTCAGTCACCTGGGTACCACCACCAACATCAGACACCTGGGTACCACCACCAACACCAGTCACCTGGGTACCACCACCAACATCAGTCACCTGGGTACCACCACCAACATCAGACACCTGGGTACCACCACCAACATCAGTCACCTAGGTACCACCACCAACATCAGTCATCTGGGTACCACCACCAACATCAGTCACCTGGGTACCACCACCAACATCAGTCACCTGGGTACCACCACCAACATCAGTCATCTGGGTACCCAGTGCCGCTGCTAGCCATTTTGGTGCCCTAAGCATAATTCCTTTATGATGCCCCCCCCCCCCATTTATTTTTATTTTCCTTTTCATTTATGTTTCATACCCCAATGAGGGTATGATTTATAAAAAAAATAAAAAGTAACACTTTAGTTTAGGGTCTAATGCTCACTAACTAGTTCATTACCATGCAATGGCATGGTTTTATCATCACTGTGGTCCCGAATTTGAGGTAGGTCAGTTAGGGGGGTTCGGGGTTTCCCCGAGGAAATTTAGGATTTCTCTGAACTACAGATGTGCATTTTAAGATATTGTGAAGGCAAAAAAAAAAAAATCGATAACAACAGCTTTAAAACCATGTCAGTGGGCAGCTGATTAATCCTGTGCCTAACATGATGAAAACGGCTTTGTTCATGTTTCTTGTCCCCTCACAATGACAGTAGCCTAAACTATTACACTAAATTACATGTTACATAGGCCTATTTTCAGTTCAAAATGGCGAAATTAGACAAAACTATATTAGTTTGCCTAATTATTTTTTGTCATTCGTTTAACATTTATGACCAATAAGGCAAATATGAAACGTTAAGTTTAGCTACTTGCATCTTATCTCGCACTTGACCGTACACTGAAGCGTCGAGTTGCACTGTTAAAATTCGCGCTCAGCGTCTGTGAACATAAAGCCCGCCTACTTTGATTTGATTGGTCATCTCAAATATTCTGACATTGACGAGCAGTGACGGACCAATGAGGCTCAGATGAACACACACACACCCTGTCCTATCTGTTTCTGACGTGCTCTAGCTCTGCTCGGCGCTGCGGATTGAAGATGAAGAACGCGCTGAATCTGATTATAACAAGAAGTTTGATGATTGATTTTTCATTAGGCTATTTTTGGTGCCCCCTCAGCACTTGGTGCCCTACGCACAGCGCGTGATGCGCGTGGTGGGAGCGGCGGCACTGTGGGTACCACCACCAACATCAGTCATCTGGTTACCACCACCAACATCAGTCATCTGGGTACCACCACCAACATCAGTCACCTGGGTACCACCTGGGTACCACCACCAACATCAGTCACCTGGGTACCTCCACCAACAATTCAAAATAACTGTCAATTCGTAAACTTTGTATTCTAGAACTTTTAAATAAAGGAATTATTTGAATGAACATAAATATCTTACTGTATTCTTCAAATTGCAACAACATAAATAAATGTAAAGACAGTTGTTTTACGCGTGTTTTTAAACAGGGGGGTAACCTAATGTGGCCTGAGCATGTGATTCACCAGAGCCTTCAAGAGCCGGAGCATCAGGTTCATCCCGGGTGTGTCCCTGAGGCTGTTGAGGAGCTGGATGTACCTGTAAAGCTGCAGGTGGTAGCTGCTGTTCTTCCCCCTCACATATATTATGGAGAATGCAGCATGCAGCCACTACTGTGGGCATGAAATCATGGTCTATGTCACACATTTTGGCCAGGACACACCATCTGGTTTTTAGGTGTCCAAATGTAGGCTATGTTCCACCATTGCAATCTGTTTTCGTACATTTGGCAAAGCAATGTGCTTCATGAGTTTTGTGCATATAGCCTGGCATACACCACACACACACACCTGTGGACAGTTGTTTTATTAACCCCAAATGTCTCAGTCACTACCCCATACTCTGCACAGGGAGTTTATAAACAGCTATTGCTATGCGTTTATTTGTAGAAACTGGCTAACTTGTGCATGATGCAGCAGGTGCTACAAGAGGCCCGATGCTCTGTGATAGTAATATACACTCACCGGCCACTTTATTAGGTACACCTGTCCAACTGCTCGTTAACACTTAATTTCTAAGCAGCCAATCACATGGCGGCAACTCAGTGCATTTAGGCATGTAGACATGGTCAAGACAATCTCCTGCAGTTCAAACCGAGCATCAGTATGGGGAAGAAAGGTGATTTGAGTGACTTTGAACGTGGCATGATTGTTGGTGCCAGAAGGGCTGGTCTGAGTATTTCAGAAACTGCTAATCTACTGGGATTTTCACGCACAACCATCTCTAGGGTTTACAGAGAATGGTCCGAAAAAGAAAAAACATCCAGTGAGCGGCAGTTCTGTGGGCGGAAATGCCTTGTTGATGCCAGAGGTCAGAGGAGAATGGCCAGACTGGTTCGAGCTGATAGAAGGGCAACAGTGACTCAAATAACCACCCGTTACAACCAAGGTGGGCAGAAGAGAATCTCTGAACGCACAGTACGTCGAACTTTGAGGCAGATGGGCTACAGCAGCAGAAGACCACACCGGGTGCCACTCCTTTCAGCTAAGAACAGGAAACTGAGGCTACAATTTGCACAAGCTCATCGAAATTGGACAATAGAAGATTGGAAAAACGTTGCCTGGTCTGATGAGTCTCGATTTCTGCTGCGACATTCGGATGGTAGGGTCAGAATTTGGCGTCTACAACATGAAAGCATGGATCCATCCTGCCTTGTATCAACGGTTCAGGCTGGTGGTGGTGGTGTCATGGTGTGGGGAATATTTTCTTGGCACTCTTTGGGCCCCTTGGTACCAATTGAGCATCGTTGCAACGCCACAGCCTACCTGAGTATTGTTGCTGACCATGTCCATCCCTTTATGACCACAATGTACCCAACTTCTGATGGCTACTTTCAGCAGGATAATACGCCATGTCATAAAGCTGGAATCATCTCAGACTGGTTTCTTGAACATGACAATGAGTTCGCTGTACTCAAATGGCCTCCACAGTCACCAGATCTCAATCCAATAGAGCATCTTTGGGATGTGGTGGAACGGGAGATTCGCATCATGGATGTGCAGCCGACAAATCTGCGGCAACTGTGTGATGCCATCATGTCAATATGGACCAGACTCCCTGAGGAATGCTTCCAGCACCTTGTTGAATCTATGCCACGAAGAATTGAGGCAGTTCTGAAGGCAAAAGGGGGTCCAACCCGTTACTAGCATGGGGTACCTAATAAAGTGGCCGGTGAGTGTATCTCTATATAGGATGAGCTACAGGACTGTGCAAGCATTAGGGGTGTTGATGGACTCCATCTATATTTTGATAATTGTGAATCCAATACAGATGTATCCAAATGTTGCTTTTTTAATGAGTGTTGATAAAAACTGGCTGGGAAAGAGTTAAAGTCAGGAAAATAATATCATAATGCAAAAACAACAAACGCAACAGCAACAGAATCCTTGATGAAAAACACAAATGCTTAGATTTTTCTTTAACCTTTTACATTATTTAAGCATCTGTAAAGTTTTGAGGATTTGTGCAGCACTATGAACGGACCGAATTCACGAGTGAAAACATTTCAAGAGGAAGACCTGAGCAGACAGTTTATTTTATAAATGCTTTGTGTCTGCAATTTCAGAAGTCGTGACACAACTAAATCAAGGTTTTAATGGAGTCTGTAGAAAGCGGAGATCAGTAGGTCAGTGTCCATCTGCTGGACTCATCCTCTTCCTGTGGCGTCTGATTCAGACACAGTAAACGGGAGAGTGATGTGACAGACCGTAAGGAAGACAAAGAGACAGAGAAAGAGGTGTGGAGCAGAAAATAAACTCTGACAGAGACAAACGAGAAAGAGATACTACAATAAAGAAGTATAATGTGTAACAACTGATACAGGCACTTACAGTAACATTCAAATATGTAATTGTTTTTTACTTTTATTCAGCAAGGATGCATTAAACTGATGAAAAGCGAACAGAAGCTATACAGGATATCCTTTAGAAACAGCAACGAGCAAAACACATCTCTAAATCCCTTGAGTGGTTTCACACCTTTATTCACATTATAATAACTGTGTGCCAATTCAAGGTCAGACCCTATATAGACCCTAACTATTCCCCGCTTTGAATAGTTCGTAGAAACAGAAGCATATACGTATACGCTTCTGTTTCTACGAACTATTAAAAGCGGGGAACATTTGCACAACATGTAACAGAGGATCAGAGAGTGTGACACAAGCCAGCAGACACACTGTGTGTCTATAATGTGTGAGCATTGTGCAGCCTAACAATTAAAACAATGTAACTTTTCTTTACTGATTTGTTTGTTATTCTTTCGAAAGACATGACTTCACGTCTCCATCCTGCAGAGGAAATGCTTAATGGCGCACTGGCGTGTGTGTGTGTGTGTGTGTGTGTGTGTGTGTGCTGGTGGGCAGCATTCAGTGGAGGAACGGCATACTGACAAACCAGCATTGAAACTATAATGCTACATTTTATGTAACAAAAAAATGATAATTTTTTTCACTGTACAAAAAAGTTCAAGTTGATATCAGAATTGACCGTGAAATCAAAATGGACACTTATTTTTCCTGGACTGTTGTGTAAATAATGTTGCTAATTTGTTATGGCTACGAACTATCAGAACGAACACACCTCCCACCTCACCGCACTTCGTTTTACTGTATTTTGTCTTTGCTTAAGGACATGATGTAACCTCTCTTTAGATGTAAGGCCAAAGTCAAAAGATCCAAACTCAATTCTTGATATTTTAAGGCTTAGGTCTCTCCTTCAATGTAATTCAGTAGTCTCTGCTTGAAAAGTCATGCCCTAACATATAGACAGATAATACACATAGGTGACCTTGCAGTGCTGTTTTCAGAACAGTTTGAAGTGCACAATATCTACCATCTCTTCTTCTCTGACTGAGCTCTAATCGAGTCATTGGTTGGCTAGACATTGTCTGTTTCACCGTAACTCACTTACATCGATGTCTAAATTACAATCCAAGGACTGTGGAGGCCATCATCTAACATCATAAATGAAGGGCTCCTTCCACATTCGTTGTACTGCACGTGAATGAAAAAGAACAGAACAGTACTATTTATTGAAAATGTCTCCTTTTGTGTCCCACAAACAAACTCAAACGGGGTTGTAACAACTATCCCTTTTTATTAAGCATCTAAGCCAAAATAGAGCAGCCTAAAACCACAATAACAGGAACAGGGGTCTTTCAGAATGAGTTTATGGGTTACTATCAAATGTACATTCACATCCTTATATGTTTATCTTCGCCTCTCATAAGACATCAAGCTTCAACTTGAGGTAAATGGGGAAAGTTAAAAATGGCGAGAGGGCCTAGACTTGCTCCCTGAGGCACTCCATGTGGCTTTCAGATAAGGCTTCAACGCTGGCCCAGCATTTCCTTAAGAACACAACTGGGGTCTTTTATCTGCGCACCAAGCGCCTCGACAGTCAGCGCGAGACCACTCGTAAATCAAGCAGAGCTGGGAAAACTGCAAACTGACTTTGAGTCCTCTCAGCCTTGGCAAGAGCGTGGCAGCATTCCTTTCATGAGAGCCCTTAGTTTGAATAATTTAACCAGGATTTAAACACAGGTTTGAACAGGTTTTTGTTTTCAAGTGCAAGGTTTGAGCATTTCCTTCCTCATCTAGTATCAACACTCATACTTGGATGGTCCACCTAACTAAGCAATAAAAAACATAGGAAATGGGGCTAATTATCACCAAAATAGAAGTACAATATTTGTTTTGGTTTCTATAAATTATTATTAATGTCAAAAACAGTTTTACTAATAATTTATAGAAAACAAAACAAATATTGTACTTCTATTTTGGTGATAATTAGTCCCATTTCTTACGTTTTTTTAGTAAAACTGTTTTTGACATTAATGTTTCATATTTTAGTGGAAACCGTGATACCTTTTAGATTTTTTTGATGAATATAAAGTTCAAAAGAACTATATATTCGTGAAAAGTCTTAGGACTCAGTTTTGTCCAATTTAATGCATCCTTGCTAAATAAAATAATAATATATTTTTTTTTTAAACGTGTATGTTTGTATATATATATATATATATATATATATATAGGCAAAATGTATCTACTGTATAAGGCATAAAATAATTTAGTTACTGTTTAGAGCAGCACACACCAGCTCCACATTGTGGTCCAGATCATATAACAAAAAACAAACAAACAACAACTAAATATTAATAATGTACCCCATAAAACAAAATATGCTACAGTACGCTGCATAAAGTAATTTCAACCTAAGAATGACAGTATGTCAGTGACCTCACAATAATACTATGAAATCTACCGTAGCGTGAAAAGGTGTTTTGCACTCTGTCAGCCGATGACGGTTTCCTTTTGAAGATGTGTGGAGGATAGAGCTTATCACTGGAACATATCTTCATCAGCGGTTATTTACGCATGGTGAAAATCCAATCTTACTTACCAAGTCTTTAGAAGCTCTTCAATTTCCCTGCAACCGCTTCTATCAGCACATTTTGGATTCCACCTAGTGGTCATGAAAAGAGACACACTTTCTCGACAACCTTCTTAGGATTCAGATGTGTTTCTACAGCTGTTGTTACATTATGCTTATGTGTTATATATAGGAGTCCGTACGTTTTTATTATTATTATTTTTTAAGTGAGAGTGAAGACTTTTACATTGTTTCAGAAATATGTTCTAATAAATGCTGTTCTTTTGAACTTTATGGTTTATTTAGTATTTAGTTGCTTAAGTTATCCTGCTTAAACAAGACAATCATAAATGCATTTTTGAGAATGAGACATCGATTGATTTCTGTAATTAAACACATATGTGTTACTATGGACACCTTCATTGTTACATGTTACAAATGAGATGTTGCCCTGTTGGCTCATGAAAACAGCACACTACGACTATATCACGCAACACGTTTGATCACACATGAAAGAACAAGTCTTTTTTTATATATGAAAGGCGGCTCTGTCTTAAGAATAAACCACAACAGGCTCTTGGAATTAGAAATCACTTTACTGTAATATTTTCGTGACAGTCTTATGTCTTTTATGTCCGAATCTTCATAATCCAATACAAATTAAACATAATTACATGTTCAATAACACACTTGAGTTGCTAGTGTTCCTCCACCATCTTCTCTAGTTCATTTATCCAGTCGTACGGACACTCCTCTTCAAAATCCCTGCGGTCGGGAGAGTAAAGTGAGGTTTATAGGAAATACTGGAGATGGTAGTGAGAGAGGGAAACCAGGAGAAACTCACGTGTCTTCATCATCTGAGCGCGGCTCCAGTCTACTGAAGTCTGTGATGGTCTCCTCAGGGCCGTCCACTTCGTCTCCAGGCTCTGGGCTTGAAGAACCTGCTCAGAAAATAATCCCATTCAGCACAGGCGCTACGTGTTACACTTTAACTTTTAAAGTCAACTAATACAGCATTAGAGTACATTTCTAGCTTATGTTTAAATACATAGATAGATTAATATAAAAAGAAATACAGAAATACTAAATAGACATACTGTTCACAAAAAAGTTTTACATTTTACAGTATTTTACTGTATTTTACAGGGCTACATTATCTTTCTTTAAAATTAATGTTGGTTGCTTAGATATTTTGTGTCTAATGCATTGAAATAAAATACTATTTTCTCTACTCCACGTTGCTGTAGATGTTATCGGATTCAGATTTAGGTCACTATGAAATTGACTCACAAACACATTTTGGGATTTTACTAAGACCACATCGCATGCATGCAAACTTAATGACCTTTAGTCTTTCCTGACATGATATGTCAAATGATAATATTTATCTACAATATCAAACACCTACAGGGAGTGAAATGGGAGCGTAGGCTGCAAATTAAGATGTCAGAAATGAAAAACAATAAAATGCGCTTTTTTTTAAAAGGGTAAACACGGATCAAAGGTTTGGGGTGAGTTTGATTTTTTTAAATGAAATAAATAAATAAATACTTTTACTCAACAAGGACATTTCAATTGATACAGAATTTTTACCATTTTAACTTTTACAATGTTACAAAAAAATCTATTTCAAATAAATGCTGTTCTTTTGATCTTTTTTAAATCCAGGAATCCGGAAAGAATTTCAGAAGAAAGAAATCTTTTTTTTAGCATTAAATCAGCATATTAGAATGATTTCTGAAGGATCATGTGACACTGAACATCAACTCTGTGCAAATATTACCAATTTCAAAACTAATGTTTTTACTAGCGGACATCTGATCATAACGGAAGAAATGAGCCGGAGAAGATTTCCACGTCTGAGAAGGCGGAGCCTCAGAGCCACACCCACCTATTACATCATCACCACTGACCAATGGTACTTCAAAGGTGTTTACCAGCCGTAGCTTTTCCGGAAAGTTCGCTTTTGGGAAGCTGTTTCGAACTCCTGAAACTAAATAAATTATTTAACCTTGGCCTGAATTTGTTCAGAATGACGTCACACCAGTTCGTTCTTCGATATCGCTTAAAGTATATCGGGACCTTTAGTCAGCTGTTCACTCCACTGTTATTAATGTCATCAACTCTTGTTTCCTGATGTGTGTGATGTGAGCAGACTGACCGCCTCTGTGTATAGAGTACGTCTCAAAGCCATAGCAGAGCTGTGCTTTCTCCAGAGCGCTCAGGAGTCTCTCCGGTGGATCTTTGTCCCATTGTTTCCTCGCTCGTCTCCGCTGGGTCTCCACACTCGCGGCCTCTGTAACACAATCAGAGGATGCAAGAACTGACACTATTCACACGTACAGTATACGCGCTACCCTGAGATACTAACCGCCATTTAATCAATGTTGGAGATTTTGCTTATGTTTAGCAGGGGAAAAAAAATCATATTCACTTTGATTTTCCATATATAGACAAAAAAAAATTTGTGGTGGTACCACTGCGCAGTGATGGAATCATACGGTAAAACTATGCTGCTAAATGACTACCATATTCATATACCATGATATTTACATGGCCCTACAAGGTTTTCAATGTGTTGTTGTACCTGAGATGAGGTCAGGCCGTTCTGCAGTGTCCATGCTACCAGTGGAAATGATGTCAGCATTTCCCAGGACCCCCAGCACTGTATTACACGATCCGACTGCCCACCTCTTACGAGAAGCTGGGTCATCATCACTGCTGTTGTTCTCCACACGGGACCGTCCTACTCGCAAAGCTCCTGACCACAAATGAATAAGTTAGTTAATCAGTTAGGTTGATTCACTACAGGTGAAGTTTGAACTAAAATATAGAAATATGAACTTTCTAGCAAGTAAACCTTCAGTGGTAGATGTGGTCAATAAACTCTTCTGGCCTAAAAACATGGCCACTTTCTCTCCTTCCTCTTTTCTCCAATGGCGTGTTCGTTCTCCCACCAGTTCCTTTTTCTGCACAGCAAAAAGCAGAGAGGAATTAAGAGTAATCAACGTAATTTAAGTAATGTGATAAAGAAATGAAAAAGCTCAAATCTAGTTTATCCATGTGTTTAATGTAGTTATGAAAAGCAATTTCCAAAAAAAATGTTCTGATGTCATGCGGTCTCACCATCAAAGTAATATCATCTTTTCCTTACACCTTCAATACATGCAAATTTCAGTACACATTATAATCATTCTTTACAAAGATGTTTAAATATATTTTCAATGTAAAGAGTATTTTTATTTTTTTGTATTATTAATTCTTCAATATCATCAGGTTATTAGGGAGCTGCACCAAAGACACATATAAACTTTTACCTGAACTGACCTAATCAAAAGGAAAAATATTTTTTAAGAGACTTAGGCAGCTTTTCGAAATCGCATACTCTCTGAGTAGATACTTATTCTGAAGTAATTATTGGGGAAAGTTTACTTTTAAAAACTAATGTGATACAATATTGTGTTACTACCTAAAAAAGTAACTAATTGTGTTACTTAGTTACTTTTTCTGGAAAGTAATGCGTTACATTACTTTTGCATTACTTTTACTCACCTTTTATGTTTTTAGGTATAAATACAGACAAAATTGAGCACCATGTCATTGTTTGACCCTTAATACAGTTTTTCCAAGTTTCAGTCAAAATGACGATCTAATGAAAATATAATCTCACTGAAAATCACAAGTATTATTTAACCACTCATTTATCAATTGACTTGGATCTATTTATATTCTTACTTATGCATTTTAATGATCACAGTAGTTTTTTAAATCTTGACTTCTATCTTGATTTATAGGTTTTATTTTGTTTATAAATTATTGGATTTAAATCATGCAAATATTTTTTTGTTTTTTGTTTTTATAAGCTGCTGCCTGGATTGAGCCATACAGAAATTGGTTGCAATTTTGTCACGATGACTATTAAGAAATCTACAATCTGATTTGCTGATCTCATGATTTCCTCCTGAATCGCTCCATAAAACATTGAAGTGTTTTCAAAACGTACCTCTGGCGTCAGGTGTTTCTGCAGCAGCCGGGACGCGCGGTGAGAGCTGAGGATCGTGTGTACTGAGGGTCTGTCTCTGGGGTTGGTCTTAAACATGTGTTTGATGAGGTAGTGCAGCTCATAGGGGAAGTGACTGGGTAAAGGTGTGTACGCCCCTCGACACACCTTCAAGATCAGACTCTTCCAGCTACGAGCCTGAAACTGATGAAGGGACAGGTGACAGTAAAAGAATACGTGGAAATGTTAGGGTAAATTCCTTAATAATCTAAAACACACTATAGAAGTGCAACTCTTTACACCGTCTGATGCATGAAGTCATTGCAACTATACAATTTGAGAACGTCAAGAGGAAAATACCGGGTGTTGGAGGGTGCAAAGTTCATACAAGACACAGCCAAGAGACCAGACGTCACTGTAATAGACACGCATATTAGTCCAAATGTAGTTTCGAATGTAAAGCTGGTGTCAATCTGAGGGAATTATTATCAGGAAAGCTGTACCTTTTATTATTGTACGGTTTGTTGTCCCATATCTCTGGAGACACGTAATATGGAGTTCCCACATAGGTCTGAGCGAATGCTTTTGCACTGCAGACATACATATAAAATGAGTGCGTATCAAAACCTGTCACTCACATGGCTGTGTTCTTGCACTGAATTGAAAACGAAGGACAAACATTTGTCTGAATACCTGTTAAGAGTACAAGCCGAACCAAAATCCCCCACCTTCACTGTTCCACTGTCTGTCAGGAAAATGTTCTGCAATGGAAATGGGAAAGAAACTTGCATTGGCTTTCATGGATGCATCATTAATCCATTAATGATTCTTCTACTTAAATCACAACCTTACATTCTTTAGACTGTAATTTTGATGTGAAAACACTGGCCTACAAAGGCCAACCACAGTACCGTAACTAAAACCAGGTGTCAGATCTTGTAGATGTTGAGACTTTTCTATGTGTTATTTATTTATCCGAAACCTTGAATTTTTTGCCATTGGTTGCACCACACGACTTTGATTTGGCAAACGTTTTTTCTGCAAATATTAATTAGCAGTGTAGACATCATTTAATTTTTTTTTCTACGTTGTAATCAGTGTTAGGGTAACACATTACCAGTAATGCGAGTTATGTAATCAGATTACTTTTTTCAAGCAACTAGTTAACAATACTTTTAAATTTACAACAAAATGTCTGAGTTACTTTTTCAAACAAGTAACACAAGTTACTTTGTTTTCTCACGTATTGACTGTGTACGTCATTGTCCTGTCGCCATGTTGAGAGAAATCGTGAGTAAGTGCAGAGGCGTTGTGTGCGCTGTGTGTGAACATGATGATTATTTTAGATCTAGACTAAATATGAACGTAGATCTAGACATTTACTCATCACACTCGCACAAAAACACTTTCAATATTCCTCAAAATTGATTAAATCAGTGAACTTTCATTCTTCTGTGATCCAGAATGTCAGCTCAACTGAAAGGATTGCTTGAGCGGCGCCTTCTACTGTACAGGAGACCATTTGCATTTCCTTCAGTCTGAGGCTTATTCGGCTCACTTTTGTTGTGAAAGGGCCTTTACATTTGCCAAAAATTTTACTTTTTTTGTAATTAAACTAATTTAAATTTTTTAATTTAAAAAGCAAACAAGCAAGCCCAGGAGAGAAAAACGTAACGGAAAAATAATGTAACACATTACTTTCCATAAAAAGTAACTAAGTAATGCAATTAGTTACTTTTTAGGGAGTGATGCAAAATTGTAACGCATTATTTTTAAAAGCAACTTTCCCCAACACTGGTTATAATAATAAAATGTTTTTCTTTTCAAGAATTTAATTCTTGTGAAGTTTTTTTCTTCTTAATTGTGACATCAGGACACTTGTATCACCATGACATTTTTTACTTTATGCCCTAAGAAAGAAATAAAAAATAAGAATAATTTTTTATTCAGAAATTATCATAGAAGATGATCTCAAGTTAATGTATGTATAAACTGTTTTTTTATTAAAATAATAGATCATGTCATTGACCCCATATATTTTAAAGTTTTAGTCAAAATAGTCTGTTGAAAATGATGGAAAAAAAGTATCTGATGATCACAATTTCCTCCTGAATCCCTCCATCATATTGATGTGGTTGGTGTAATTACAGTACTGTGTTGTGACTTTGCACTGCAGAAAGGTTGTGGCTGAAAGCTCAATGTAGAAAAAGTACCTTTGATTTTAAGTCCCTGTGAAGTACTCTCTTGTCGTGAATGTGTTTGGTGCCTAGACACATCTGTGTAAACCACTTCAGGATCTACAACCGAGAGATGACATTAAAACAAAACACACATTTCCTAATTATTCTTAATCATTTGAAATCTACTATCAAGTTCAAGTAAGTACTCATTCCAAAAATCAAAAACAAAAAGATATATTCTAATAACAACTGTACCACAATTATGACTTTTCCCCCCATTACCGTTATACTGGATAACATTCTTATTACTCGATATGCAACGCTCTTATTATATTCTCATTACTGCACTTTTCATTTAGTAATTCGATGGAATTAAATTTCTAAAATGTTATACTCTATTGTATTTATACAAGAATAAATTAAATTAAAATCAGTAAAAATACAACTATTATGTATAAATACATTACAAATTAAAAAATATATTGCTGTTTCTTCTGCAGTTTACATTGCAATAATGCCAATGGGGTTCTGTGCTTAATTGTTATGGAAATAATATAAAAAATATGAATAGCACTAAAATAGGGTGTATGTATATATAGGCTTTATATAGAAGAATTGGACAACACAAGAATTGGTCTGGTCATATTTAAAATATGGTGTGTATATATATATTATAATATATATATATATACAGTATTTGAAATATGACCAGACCAATTCTTGTGTTTACAAACCTGAATACTTAGGAATTAATCTGAGAAGGGTATCATCTTTGTCATACCACATCCTCAGAGAACAGAACATCTTTTTGTTGCCGTATCCTTTGAAGAAGATCTCCACCACTACAGAACTCCATCACAATGTACAGATGACCATCAGCTGGGGAGAGAGAGGGAGAGAGAGATAGAGAGAGAGAGAGAGAGAGAGAGAGAGTTTTTTTTTTTTTTTCAGCCTTTGATCTTGTGAAGTTGGAGTCATTTACAGTATGTAAAACACTTTTGACAAACCTTCAAAAGAGTCTTTGAATGCCACAATGTTTGCATGCTTCATTCTGGACAGAAGCACTGCTTCTCTTCTGCTGTTCCTCATCCCAGTCTCAGCCTATAATACATGAGATCTGTATTACATCAACACAATACAGCACGGAGCCTCTTCCATGCACGTTGTCGATCAGTACAGACTACATTTTTTAAAATTATTATTCCGATTTCATTACCTTCGGCAGTCGTATTTCCTTCATCACATAATTGTGTTTCTCTTCGTTGATTTGCTGAACCAAGAGAGCTCGACCAAAAGATCCTTCGCCAATGACTCTCACCAATGAGTACTGATCCATATCAGCTTCATAGACTGTAAAAAAAAATAGCTTCAGACAGAAAAAAATACTGCTAACAGCTGTTCTTCCTTTTAAAACAACAATACACTGCTGTTTTTATACACCTGCTCGAGCTTTATGCTAAAAAAAACAACAACAGACAATTTAATGGCAACCCTTCTTTTTGCATTTGCTCATTAGTTTTAACCGGTGCAAAACTAAATAAATTATTTTTTTCGGGACAGGATAGTGGTCGTGCAAGTACAGTACAGCATCAGATTGTTTCAGGTACAGAGTAGCCTACACTCGATAGTTTCACTTCCGTATTGTTACACGGCGTCGCGATGACGTGTAGAGAGAGATTTAGATTTTAGAGAGTTTTTTTTCCCCCTCTTCGTTTTCTTCTCTTTTTGAATGCGAGAAAACTATAACACCAGGTGCAATGCTATAGAAATATAAAATATAAAAACACAAAGCACCGTCCCATAAAAAATGGGTTTTAATAAAATAATTATTAACGTAATAAAAAAGAACCTCACATTATTGTTTGACTGGTCATGCTCGATTCACCTAAATAATAATTTTCCTATTTTAAAGTCAATAGTTTGGTCTATTTGCAATGTTACTTTTCAGTATTCGTTATTGTCACGTGGCACGCGCTTCTTTTCTCAGCGCTGATAGGCAGAATGGGTCAATCACTGTTGTTTGCAACCGATAAAGATTTCCTTTTATATGTTAATGTTCAATGTTCGATGTTCAATTTATTTATAAAGCACATAATAATACAACAAAAGTTGACCACAGTGCTATACATAGGATAAAATAACAATCATAAGATCACAATTTAAATTCTAAACATTGCCACAGACACCTCAAAATCTAAGCGGCGTCAATAAAAACCTATTACTCCACCAGCACAGCACTCATGAATGATCAAACGCCAGACTGAAAAAATAAGTTTTTAAATGTCTTTTAAACTCTATAAAAGAGGAACATTCCCTGATGGGGTAAACTATTCCACAGCCTGGGAGCAGCCGCTGCAAAGGAGCGGTCTCTCATTTTCCTGTAGTAGGCCTAGGCTACGTGCGCGGGACTACCAAGAGATTTAGTGATTCGGAGCGCAGTGCTCTCTTTGGTTTATTCACCATGTTAAGTACCAGTAATGGTAATTGATAGATTTCAACGCATATCATTTATAGTGTAGCCTACCGACTACCCCAGTTAAGTGGCCGTAAAGCGCCCTCTGAATGTAGGCTAAATGAGTAGCCTAGCCTAGTAGGCTATGTTCCGATGATGTTCTCATGTTTGCACTAGTGAGCAGGAGTTTACAGTTTTTCTCAGTCGCTTTGGCTCAATTCTCAAATGAGACATTTTTTTCCCCTCAAAACAATAAAAGTTCAGATCTCTGAACAATTAGTTTCTTGTTCACATCAGATTTGAATTTCCTATTGATTTAAGCAAATGTTTTGGCATGTGTGCAAAAGAGTAGCTAAGTAGCCTACAATTGTCTACAATTTGCACAATGACTACTAGTTTTTCTCAATCGATTTGACACATTTCTCCAAACTCAGGCCACAGTGATCTGAACACTTTGTAACTGTCCTAACAGGTTGTAGCCTAAATTTTCCTTGATTTCATGCAAATTGCATATCATGCATCATTGTTTCAAAACGCTGTGCACAAATTCATACAAGCCAACCAAACCTTTAATATAGCCTATCAGGAAAAAAACGATCGCAGCTCTTTTTTATAGGTTTTATAAAAATCACAATCATTTCTCCACCATTTTTCCAAACACATCAAACAAAACTCTCAGTTGCACTTGGAATGTTCTGAATTAGCCACAAATAAAATTCTGCTGAGTTAGTAATACACACAACACAGCAAAGGCACACTTCCTAATTGTTTACACAGCTATCTCAATTACAAAAACTATAAAAGGGGGAGAAGAAAAAGAAGAAGAATGGGAAAAGGAAGAGGTGTGAGAGTGAGAGGTTTTGGAGAGGAATAGAAGAGGTGAGGGGAAATGAATAGGCCTAGATAGAGGAGATGGAGCAAGAAAAGTTGAGGATTTAGGAGAAGCAAGAAGAGCTGGGGATGTTAAGAGGAGAAGAGGGAGAAGAGATGGTAGAGTGGAAAGAATAAGAGCAGAAAAGACAAGAAGACATGGACAGAGGGGAAGGGGAGAGCAAGGTGTAAGAAGAGGGAGGAGAGGCAGAAAGATAAAGTACAGACGGGTTTCAAATGAAGTCAGAGCCACTCAGAAGCCGGACAGAGTTCAATATAAACACAGTGCCACAGTCAATGTCCTGTTGTGGCACTCAGCGCTGTCTTGGGGCCGCACAACACAGAAAGTACACACTACAACACAGAAAGTACACACTACAACACAGAAAGTACACACTAACACAGAAAGTACACACTACAACACAGAAAGTACACACTACAACACAGAAAGTACACACTACAACACAGAAAAGCTTCTACATTTCTTAAATTCCCCCAATGAAATCCAATTTCCGCAAGGTGATCAGGAGCAAATTTAGCAAAATTGTGTAGTTTCCCAAGTCTCGCGAAAATATATGCTATGATGTTGATGAAATTCTTTGACCAGAATTAGAAGAACCAGAAGACCAGACACAAGAACACAAAGAACACAAAAAACATGTATTTTCACAAAATTTGGAATTTGTGCATACAGCTGAATTTGTTATCAAATCAACAGAGAACACACTTGTAGTTTTGATGTTACTATTTATTTTTGATAAATGCATTACTATAATAAATTGCAGTGCTTCATTGTGCTGTAAAATTGAAGAGTGTGTTTAGTTTGCTGTGTCAATTCTTTTGAGAGCAACTACATTCACTTGTAGAAGAAATGTCAAATCGATTGAGAAAAACTGTAATACAACACTGAATAAGACATCAGTTTGCTACATTTCTACATTAATATATTGAAATAAAAAAACATATCAAAACAATTAGATGTAGCTAAACATGATTGACAATGTACTCGTGTCCTCAGTTTCTACATATGATATGAATATCTAAACTGTCATAAAACCAGACAATACACTCAAAAGCTTTCTATTTGAAGATCAAAACGCAAAGTTTTATGTTGATTGTTGCATCTAAATTTTGAACAGTTTGGTTCAACTAAAATTTCAAAGTGCACTTTTTTTTCAACTGCTTACACACATTTTCAAAACTTTACACAGAAATCCAAGAATTGCACACACAAAATGTAAAATGCCTCACATCTCTTGCAAAATGAAGCTCTGCATTCAAAATAGCACATGCAATCTCAAAAGCAAACACTTGTCTTACGTTGCAAACAACTTTACCATAATATTATATTTTTTGGATATATCATACACTCACAGTTATTCAAAACATAAAGCTCTTCTTTCATGAGCTCCTATGTGCATCTACAAGACTGAAAGTAATTGGCAGAGAGATTTCGAAAAATTCACGGTAAGCGCGAAAGCAGATTGAAACCAAACTTAAATTTTTTTTACTGTAAGCATTTGTGGTTGTGAATACAGTGTTACACAGTCCGAAAAAACCTATAGCTTGACCTTTGGCCTTAAGTAAAGCAATGAGTGTTTGCACATGTGAGGAGTTAGTGTGAGGCACTGATGAATTAGTGTGGCATTTTGATAGGTTGCAAAAAGTGTTTCATGAAATTGAAAACTGTGTCGAATGCTGAGAATTAGTGTATGGTTTTGTAGATTTGGTGTGTGGTTCTGGGGTTTGAGTGTCAGGTTTCAGAAATCGTGTGACAAGTAAGGATTTTGTGTGTTAGCAGTTGAAAAAAAAAACCTCTAAAAGTTCAACTTAAACAAAAACTTTGCAAAAGCAATGCAGCAAGTCAGCAGACATTTTTTAGATTGGACCTCCACATTCTTTACAGTGTGTTTGTGATGGTAAGAAATGCTAAAGAAACTAAACAGGTTTTGCGCTTTACCATCTAACTGGGGACCAAAGTCAGTTTGTTTATTCACCATTCCCATTTCCATTTCCCATTGTTAAATTGAAGCAGCGTCAGTTCGTACCATAAAAAATTCACTGCAAAAAGATTTTGGAGGTCAAAATATGTAATGATTGTTTCATTATAAATTTTTATAGTTTGTTCAACAACTTCAGTGCCCGTGTGAAAAGACATTCAGTTCCCATGAGCTATTTCTGCTTGATTTAAAACATTAAACTTAGTCGTTGCCATGAACACCTTAATAAGATTTTGGATATCGAAACTCATTTTTATGTTGATTGTTGCATTGAACATCTTCAGTTGGTTCAACAACTAAAGTGTCAATGTTAAAAGACATTCCAGTTCACACAATTGAATTTTGTCATGTCTTCGGTCTGATCTGTTGTCTCTTGTGCCTTTAGTCTGTGTATAATGCACAACTGAGTTAAAGTGTATGTCTTCCTCTATGGGAGAGGAACATTTGTTGCACTGTTGGAGCATGATGCTTTTTAGTTGGCTAGGTTAAACACAGTGCTTCCTCCTGACAAATGTGTTATTAACAGCTTGATTGTTTAAGAGGGAGAGAAAGAGGGTATTGGATCGGTATCGGCAGATACTCAAGGTTGTGGTATCAGTGTCAGTACTGCAGATTTTATGACGAACAGAGGCGGGAAAGTTTTCCAGTGCGGTGCAGAAAAAGAACAGGCTGAAAAAAACCAGCCAGAATAAAACAAGTCAAAGCAGCAAACCAGCTTGTCGCAGTACTGTCTGATGTCCGAATTTCAGAGAATCCTGTGATTATTCTTGGAACATATTGGATAACCATGCTTACAGTAGTTATTAGAATAATATTAAATGCTCTTCTCTTCATGCAGTTTTCCTCCTTTTTCTCTCTCCCTCTCTCTCCCGGTCCTGACTGCTTCAGAGCTCTGAGAACAGCCACAAGACAAAACAACTGGATGGAGAAGATCAGTACCATTTGTATCGACGACAGCCATGTATGTATATATCTAGTATGTGAGACTAAATTGAACATGCAACACAAACAAGAGCCCAAATTAATCACCCAGACTGCAGTGCAGCAGATCGCTCTATATCTGAGAGGTTTGTACTTCAGAAAGGTTACAGGATGAACCACTGCCAGGTAACGCTCAACACAGATCAGACACTGAAACAGAGGACGGCCAGTGATGGTAAGCCCTGCTAAAAATAGTTCAAAACTTGTAAGAGTTGTAAACCATATTGAGAATACAAAGACCACACTATTCAGACAGATACCAAGCTCACAGACAGAGAGATTGAGGATGAAGAACTCTGATGCAACTCCACTTCCTGTTCCTGTGAGGATGAGCCAGATGATATAGGAGTATGTAGGAAGACAGAATAAGAAATTGATGCTGTACACAGAGATTTCCAGATAGTCCATTAGCCCAACGAAATGCATTGTGGAGTTTGAGGCTTCAGTTGTGGTGAAGTTCATATTCATTTCCTCTGTGTTTGTCTTCTCAGTTCAATAACCCACAGATGAAAAAGAGGAAAAAAGAGAAGTATAAATGAACCAATATGTAGTTCAAGAAAGTTTCCAATTTAAACTCAAATAACCAGAGCTAAAACTGCTAAACAAAACATACCCTTTGACAAGATTGAAAAAAGCAACATTTTAGTTGTGGCTTAAACTGATTAAAAAAATGTAGTTTATCACCTGAAGAGTGAATGTCCAGTTTCTCTGGATGTGTATAAATCTCTGTGCTGTGTTTTGTGGACTGACTTTACAGCTGTCACAAGAATATATGAGCACGACATCTGTTACACGTCACATGAAACACCAGATATGCAAATATTGAAATTATAAAATGATTTTGAGAGAGAATGAATGAGAGAGAGAAAAAAACAGACTGTCTGAGTAAACATTTAAACAGAAAAGAAATTGAAAGCTTGCAAAATTTTATCGACATTTATTTACAAACATAAATCAAGAGAAGTTTTTTTTTTTCTAGTTCTCAGTTTTATTTTAAGTTTGACAAGGCAGGATAAAAGAAAATAGGGAGAACATTTACATTTCCTTTCATCGACACACCCTGAAATGCGTCAAACATAACACATACTCAAACAACCATATGTAAAAAAAAAAAATAAGATAAAAAAAACAAACAATTTAAATGCACTTTGACTAAAAGAAGATTTATTTCATTAATCTGGACATTACAGCACCGACAGTTAGGCTACATTTCCTATTAGAAACAAGCTAAAATGCATCAGACATCACACAATCAATGCATTCATAAAACAATTGAAGAGCATGAAGAATAAAAGAAAGTTTATGTTTTTTTGTTTTTCTCGTACAACTTGTTCCCAAGTTAGGTATTGGAGCCATAGGCAGGAAACAGTGCAATGGCAATGAACCAATGGAGTAAAAGTATGTATTCTCATCAGAATACTTATTATCCGGCAATAACTTTTATGAACCCTTTCTAACTCATCAGAGAGACTTTTAGGCAGTCCAACCGATACTGGTAACACTTGTTGTAACCTATACACGTGTAACCACTTGTAACCAATGTAAATTCCTGTCCCCATTGTAGCACTGAATCCAAGGCCTTCTGAGTTCCAGGTACGGATCCCACTAAAAGCTCAGTGATTTTTAGATCATTTTTTAGAAGGAAGAACACTAAATTGTGTTTGGTTGACACCTTTTGTTTCGAATTTAATTTGCTGTCTTGTGTGTATATAATTTTACAGGACCATCTTTTTTGTTATAATTTCTCCAGACTTTACAGAGTTGACTTTAAGATTTCACTTTAAAATTGTGCACCAAGCCACATTTTATAAGCTGGCCTTCACAGAAAACCTGAGAATCACGCCAGTTTAATGTGATTTATATTATGTATAGTAGAAAAATCAAATAGTATTTCTGCCACTGGCCAGCACACCTGCCCCTCAATCAACACCAAGTATGCAAATTTTTATACCAAGCATTTGAAAATAGATAGAGTTACTCTTTAATCATCTGAGTTATGATAGGAAGTCAAGTTTAATGCAACATTCTCAATGGAAAGCCTCCATAAGGGAAAGGTGACACTGGGTCATCAACAAAACCTGCCCCTCGCACACACAATAGAGATGGCCACCTGGTAAACCAAAACTTACTGAGATGGCCCTGTGGAAAAAAAACCAAATATTCAAAGGGTTTATTAAAAACAGTAAAGAACTTTCTCAATCATGCCCATGAACATGTTAAATAGTTTGATATGGACGAGCCTAGACTTAATCTTTTAATGCACAAACCACAATGACAGTGGCAACCAAAAACAACATTGAAGTCACCTTGAAATTAAAATGAACAATTCCTATTTTTTCTGGAATGCTACAGATGATCTATCTCTGCACTGTCATGATTCTGCCCTCGTGTCCTTGATTTAGTCTTGAGGCAGGATCATGACAGAATCATGTTTTGTGTACAAGCACATGGCCTGTTTGGGCCATGTTTGTGTTGTCTCGTTACGTTACCCCGCCCCCATGTTATCCTCGTCTTGTCATTATTGGCCAGTCAGCGTCACCTGTTCCCCTCATTAGTTTCTCCCTATTCAATCCCCTTGTGTTTGCTGTCCTGTGCTGGTTCATTGTGAAACTTTGTGTAATTCGACCTGTGAGTACCCTGTCTAGTAAGTCTTGTGTTAATTTACTTGTATTTGCTGTCAGTTTATTGTATAGGTCTTGTCAAGTCATAATCTAGTTTTGTCACACGTTACCCTGTCCATGTTTTGCCCCCTCGTGGGTTTTGTTTTCTCTGTTTTCTGTTTATAATAAACTTGGTGTCACTGCATCCTGTCTGTGCCTGGGTTCACCTTCCACTGTCATAACATGCACAGCATTATTTTTGTTTAATCTTTGTGCTGCCGTAATCTTACATCCACAAATTCCACATGTTATGCTCAAGTTCATCAAAAATAAAAATGTTTCAAGAAGAAAATAATTTACGACTATTTGAGATGCTTACTGTGTTATATGTTGATCTAAATATAAAATGTACACAGAATATGGATCTACAGTATATTCAGTAGAAATTGGGTTCATATAGCCTACATTCAAGTGAAAACATCATCTCACTCCGCTGCCCGCTTTCTCTTCCAGTGAATTCACAAAAAAAATTACATTAAAATGAATGCACCATGCGTTTGATTTCCATCTGATTTTAAAGGCAAACTATGCAGTTTCCGTTTGTCAAACAGCGACCCCTAGAGTCGCTGTGGAGTACTTGTATTTAACGTTGCTGTCGTGAATACCCACTCACGCAGAGCCTTTCCTTGACTCTTCCGACCGCGTTTTCTTCGTCGACTCTTCCATGATTCACGTCTGAAATGCGCGCTAGTGTCTTCCATATGGGCTGCTATGTTGTTGATGTATGTGGCGTGATTCTCGCGAGATTTGGCGGGGCGCCACCTCTCAAACTTGCATTGCTGGTTTTTCCAGCGGCTTCCCCCCCCCCTGCTTTGCTATCGGCATGATTCGCCTTACTACGAGTTTGTTTCGAAATGACTTCGAAGCTGTTAGGTACAAATCTTGCATAGTGTGCCTTTAATGTTCTTTGGCTGACTTCAGTTCTATACTTCTAAAAGTTCTATACATGCATTAGAATTGTTTCCTTTAATGTCTGCAACTTCATGTCTCTAACTTTAGTTTAATGGAATTTGAAGATGTTCTGAATTTGTAAGAGTTTAGTCTAGTTTTTAACACTAAAACATGGACATCGTTTTTTTTTTTTACAATAGCCTAAATGCTTTTATTTTAACTAAACATACTTGTTCAAAATCATTTTTATACCATCCCCAATCAACCCCTGCCTCCAATCATTGAAAAAAAAATAATTGAAAAAATATATAAATAGCTAACTTTAAGAATCAGCATGTTGAAAATGTATTCATAGCGTATGTTCCACAAAAATATACTGTATACAGGTGAAACTCAAAAAATTTGAATATCGTGCAAAAGTTATAATTTTGATGATTATGGCTTACATGAAAACCCCAAATTCAAAATCTCAGAAAATTTGAATATGAAATCAATAAAAATAAAAGATTTTAAATACAGAAATGTCGGCCCTCTGAAAAGTATAATCATATAGTTATATATACTAAATATATTAGTTTCACCTTACTGAAATACACTTTTGCACGATATTCAAATTTTTCGAGTTTCACCTGTATTTAAAAACAACTTAATGTGAGACCAAATTGTTTACAGAGGAATCACAATGTATTACACACTTAGCATGTTACATTTAAAACACAAAAATACTTGGACACAGCTAGATAAATATCTGGAGGCATCATTAAGCTGCTTTAACTTGCCCATTCTGGTAGAAATTACGAAGAAAGAGAGAATTTTACAGCCCGGTGGAGATAAAGAACAGGCTGAACAAAACCGGCCACCACATAACAAATCAAAGCAATGGACCAAAGTGCCTTAATAATCTCTTTTTTCAGAATGGAAAGAACTCCTATGACTATATATGGGACATGCATAATAATCATGCTCACAGTAGTTATTAGAATGAGATAAAACGCTCTTCTCTTCATGCAGTTTTCCTTTTCTCTCCCTCTCTCTCCTGGTCCTGACTGCTTTAGAGCTTTGAGAACAGTCACAACACAAAACAACTGAACAGAGAGGAAGATGAGGAACTGCACTGACAAGAACAATGTAATTTCTAAGTCGTCACCTTTAGCAAATAACAGGCACAGAAAGCAGGAGCCGAGAATAGTTACCCAGGATGCAGTGCAGCAGATCGCTCTATATCTGAGAGGTTTGTACTTCAGAAAGGTTACAGGATGAACCACTGCCAGGTAACGCTCAACACAGATCAGACTCTGAAACAGAGGCCGGCCAGTGGAGAAGAATCCTAGTATAAAGGCTCTTAATGGTAAGAGACTAAAAAAACGAAATGACAGTGCACTGATCAAACTGTTCAGACAGATAGCAAGCTCACAGACAGAGATATTGAGGATGAAGAACTCTGATGCAACTCCACTTCCTCTTCCTGTGACGATGAGCCAGATAATATAGGAGTATGTTGGAAGACCAAACAACAAACATGAGGTGTATACACAGATGTCCAGACTGTCCATTAACTGTTGTGGAGTTGTGGAGTTTGTAGATGTTTCAGTTGTGGTGAAGTTCACTCTAAAGTTATTCATCTCCTCTGTGTTTGTCTTCCAGTTCAGCAGCCGACAGAACACAATAATGGAACTATGATTTATGGGAAGAGAGAAGTGTAAATTAAGTTCACATCCAATCTGTAAGTCTTACATTTTCTCATTTAAACTCAAATAACCAGAGCACATCATTGTTAAATCTGCAAAAGAAATGGTTATACAAAGGTAGTAGCTATATAGCCTACAAAAACAGTCTATTTAATTCCTTGCTTTTCCAAATAAATTATTTCTTTTCAGTGAAATACTCCGTAAACTTACCCTACAACAAAACTAAATCAACATAGTGGAAATGTTTCTGCTTATTAATTGTCAAAAATGTGAGTTTATCACCTGAAGAGTGAATGTCCGGTTTCTCTGGATGTGCAAAAATATCTGTGCTGTGTTTTGTAGACTGATGCCACATATGTGTGAATTATTTAATCTTCTGTACGTCACATAAAACACCAGGTATGCAAACGATAACATTTATAGTCAAAAAGACAGATCGTTAAGTGTTCAACATAATAATCACTCAAATCTGTAAAAAGGAAATTATCACTGGAACAATTTTTGTTGTTTCAGTCCTCCCAAATCATATTCATTTATCTGACACTAAACAACACAGGTGCCACTTATTCAACACCTTAAATGCAAATTCTTAGACTATGAATTAAACAAGAGAGGGAATAAATACATTAGACATTTGTGTTGACAGGAAGTCAAGATTATTGCTATAATCTCTGTGGCAACCATCAATACGGAAAAGGCGACACTGGGTCATGATGTGTTTTATTGGAATGACAATCTACAAAAAGTACATCAGCAAATCAGTTTGTAACATTGAACACTGACCTGTTCTGAACCACTTTACACCTCCAAGACACAGGGAAAAGAAAAGCAATATGTCAGCTCCAAAAAACGAATATAATTGTCCAGTATAATACTACATTTAGCATAGAATTAATTAATTTAACAGTCAATTAATTTAATAAATGATTAGATAACAATTTAAAGAATATATCACCATTTCATGGTGCACAAGAGCAGAACTATTTCCCAGTGCGGCGCCGGTGGAGATAAAGAACAGGCTGAACAAAACCAGCCAGCACATAACAAAACATAGCAGCTATCCAAAGTGTATGAATATTGAGGTTTGTTAGAATGGTAAATAATCCCATTGTAGCAAATGGGACATATATGATAGTCATGCTCAAAGTAGTAATTCGAATGATTTGAAACGCTTTTCTCTTCATGCGGTTTTCCTCCTCTTCTCTCTCTCTTCTTCTCTCTCCCGGTCCTGACTGCTTCAGAGCTCTGAGAACAGCCACAAGACAAAACAACTGGATGCAGAGGGCCGGTAGGAACTGCAGCGAGAAAAAATGTTGATGTATTTGTCCACCGATAAATAAGGAACTGAAACAGGAGCCGAGAATAGTTACCCAGGCTGCAGTGCAGCAGATCGCTCTATATCTGAGAGGTTTGTACTTCAGAAAGGTTACAGGATGAACCACTGCCAGGTAACGCTCAACACAGATCAGACACTGAAACAGAGGACGGCCAGTGATGGTAAATCCTATTAAAAAGGATTTTAATGTTGAGAGACTAAAAAAAAAAAAAGACAGTGTACTGATCAAACTATTCAGACAGATACCAAGCTCACAGACAGAGAGATTGAGGATGAAGAACTCTGATGCAACTCCATTTCCTGTTCCTGTGAGGATGAGCCAGATAATATAGGAGTGAGTTGGAAGACCAAACAGGAGATTGATGCTGAACATACAAAATTTCAGACTTTCAAGTAACCAGAAAGAATCAGTTTTTGAGTTTGTAGATTCTTCAGGTGTGGTGAAGTTCACTGTGTAGTTGTTCATCTCCTTTGTGTTTGCCTTCAGCAATATATACTGCAACTGTGATTTCCTGGAAAAGAGAAGCGTAAATGAATTCAGCCTGAGAAAATGAACTCAGAATAAGTATGTTTTTTAATGCATCCAGTTTGAACGATCCAGTTTAGAATTCTAAAAATGATTTGTTTACATTCAAATAACCAGATCACTTACTTCATTATTAAATGATATACAATGTCAATATTGATGCATTCCATATCTCTAAACAATTACAACTTGCCCCAAAACCCTTGGACAGATGAACAATTACACAGTTGATTCCTGTTAATGAAATTCAATCAAAAACAGAAGTTTATCACCTGAAGAGTGAATGTCCAGTCTCTCTGGATGTGTATAAATCTCTGTGCTGTGTTTTGTGGACTGACTTTACAGCAGTCACAAGAATATATGACTTCATCTGCTACACGTCACATAAAACATCAGATATGAATGTACTTCAGATAAAAATATATATATATTTTTTTTTTTCTGAGAGGAGATAGAGACTGATATGGATATTAAAAGTGTATGGTTCTTTTATTGGTGTACACAGTAAACCAATCACAACAGACGGGGCCATCTGGCCAATCAGAGCAGAGTAGCTTGTGAAAAGGCGGGATTTAGAGAGACTGATTCATCCATCCAGTCCATTTGAGAATCATTGAAAAATGAGAAAACGTTTTTGGACAACCAATTCAGTTTACACATCAATTGTGTCCCACTGGTCATACACTGCTTTTGCACATTTTATGAAAAATATTCACTAACTTTTACTGTAACACACAATTTAGTTCACTTATCACTGCTGGTTATACAACACTTAGTTTGGGAAGTAATAAAAAATAAGTTGGCGTATTCTTTAAACAAATTATATTGGTACCATACACAGCTTAAATGATAGTTACAACCATAGCTTTTGCATTATATTTGCTTACTGAATTTGATAGCATTACACTGTATAACAGGGTGAAGTTATTGATTATATTTCATAATAAATAATCATAAAAATTATACATTTTTATCAAACTAAGTATTGTAGTATAACCAGCAGGAGAGCAATGATGTGTGAACTGAATTTGGTGACAGTACAGTGTGTCAAAGTGAAGCTATTGAATATGTTTAATAATACAAAATGTGCAGAAGGGTTTTGGGATTTGCACTTTGCAGACGGCCCCTTATTCGGACTTGTCTCTCAATCGGCTGTTTAGAGACAAATTTATATTATAAAGCTCGTTTTGAGGAATATTGGGTTGTAGCTCGTTGCTTACTGTGATTGTAAATATGTGTTGTTTGTTTGTTGTTGTAAAAATGTTTAGCTCACGAATATCCGGGAACTTTGAATAACCTATGTGAATATATTGCCAACTTCACTGAACTCCTTGAGTTAAGAACTGACCGCATTTCTTTATATTTGACAATATGGCGGTGGTGTCGTACATAAATCGCCAGGGTGGCCTCAGGTCCGACAAAAACTGTACAACATGGTCAGGAGCCTCGTTTTATGGGCTCAGCACAAGTGGTGCATGTGCCAGGCATCCTGAACCAGGGCGCGGATATGTTATCCAGAGAAGAGTTCCCCAGGGAAATGGTCTCTTCACCCGCAGACGGTTCAGATGGTTTGGAGCATCTTCTGCGGTGGCAGAGGTTGACCTCTTCGCCTTAGAAGACAATGCTCATTGCCAAAAAATTTTCTCGGAAAACAAGGATGCGCTCGCCGACGACTGGCCGATCCGTCCGCTGTATGCATGTCCTCCGGTCACGATGTTACCACAGGTCACCGTGTGGTTCAGAGAAAGCAAGTGTGAAGTGCTATTAATAGCCCCTCTCTGGAGGGACCAGAACTGGCACAGTTGATGGAGACAGCCCCATAAGTCTCCTCACGCAGGCGAACTGGAAAATCTGGCATCCCCATCCCGACTTGTGGGCCCTTCACGTATGGCCTATAAATGGGTATTCAGATGCCTGCCGGAAAGAGTGCTGAAAACCATTAAAGAAGCAAGAGCGCCTTCGACTAGGCGGCTCTATATGCTCAAAAGTGGGTGGTATTCTCAGGCTGGTGCGCAGCACAGAGCCTGGACCTCTACTCATGCGACGTACCGAGTGTGCTCGCCTACTTGCAAGAGCTTTTGGACTCGGGTCGTACCCTTTCTACACTCAAAGTGTATGTGGCGGCCATAACAGCATCACACACTCTTGTGGCCGGACAATCACTAGGGAGAAACAAACTTGTCGTGCGCTTCCTTAAAGGAGCTAGGAGGTTGAATCCTCCTCGGCTCTACTCTGGTCCTGGAGGTCATGAAGGACGCCCTGTTCGAGCCCCTTCGGTCTACGGAGCTGAGGCCGCTTTCGCTCAAAACTGATCTCTTTCTGGCACTAGCTTCAGTTTAGCTTCAGAGTGGGCGCTGTCAGTAAACGCTTCATGCCTTGAGTTTGGGCCCAGCGACTCCAGAGTCCTCCTAAAGCGAGATTAGCGAGATTACCTGTGCTCTCTACTCCATTTAGAGTATTTTTTAACTGAGTAACCAAGTAGTTTTGCGTGGGAACGCAAATATCTTTGCAAGGGAACGCAAAAGTTTTGCGAGAAAAGATTTGAAAAAATATCCCTCTTATCCTAAATTTTTTCCTCCGCCACGTCCCTTTAGAGGCTCCGTAGTACGGGTCCTGACTGCTTCAGAGATCTGAGAACAGCCACAACACAAAACAACTGGATGCAGAGGAAGAGGTGGAACTGCAGCAAGAAAAACGTTTGATGTTTTTCACCGTTTTAATAAAAAGTCAATAAATAAGTAAGAGATAGAGGATCCAAGTATGATTATCCAGGCCGCCCCCTGAATGGACCTGCCATTGATGTTCTCATGTTTAGCCACTAGGTGGCAGGAGAGGAATTTACTAAATATACAGTGTGCATTCAGACAGAGAGCAGGTTAGTGTGTGACGAAATAAGCTTTATGTGCATACTTAAAATAAAGTCCTTCCTCAGCTTGTCGTTCAGCATCTGGACACTGAATTAAACACAAATGACACCGACTATAAAAAGGTTCAGTCGTCCTTTTAAAAGGAGGTCCCCAGATAGATAGATAGATAGATAGATAGATAGAAACAGTCTGAGAATTTTTATTATGAAACCATTGAAATCAATAACTTTATTGCATTCCCTTAAAATGTGTACATGATGAAATTTACAAAATAGTTTAAATTTGCTCTAAAAAAAAGTAGACCCCCACTGCGATCATAAAGTAATATGAATTCCCACCATTCTGAAATTCACTGCTGTATCCTTCAGTTAACCCTTGATTTCCATTTCACTGAACCTCATCCACCCACACATTTATTTTATGGTTTGAGATAGACTACTCATTGAGCTCCTGTGTAGTCATTACCGCACGCCATTAATGTCATCGCCGAACCATTAGTTTACTGGCTATATCCCGCTGGGAAAGGCCTCTGGATTTAAATGTGATGATAAGTCATTTCTCAGCTGGCTGTACGTGACTAAATGTGAACACAATATCTCAGTCTGATCACATAAACACTACATTGATTTCCTGCCTATAATTTATGTAATTAATGCACTTTGACGCACATAAGTGAGTCTATTTAGATTGACTCATTGGTTAATCTTTTAAAGCAGGTTTGTGGTGTGACACTGGAGTGACTCTCGGTGGTGTCCTGTAACTGTACAGATGTCATATATACACACATCTCTCAAATGCTGCTCTCAAAGACTCAAGGCTGTGTTTGGAGAACGAGCTGAAACAGGAGGGACTGTAGATGTCCTTTAGATCATCTTTCAACATAACACGTCTATATGACAACAAACTGAATTATGAACCTTGAGAGATTTTTGAAATGTCAAAATACATGGGAAAACATTTAAATTCACACAATCTGCAGGCTTTGAGATTGTTATCATATATGTAAGCTTGTGAAGGGCAAAACTGTATGAAACGAAGTAAATGTTATGTTGCTTATTTTTTATTACAAAATGAGCCATGCAAATGTACAAATCATTGATGTAAAAGGGGAAAAAACGTTAAAGTCATTTTGAGACAGAAGTTTTTTTTCCCTGCTGTGACGTATACGAGTAAATACGGCTTCTCGAACAAGAACAAATAGGGGAGGACTTGATTTTGTCCATCAGGAATTGATTGGTTAGTTGGATGGTTGTAGTTTGCTATTGGTGGATCTCATGTGAGTGACAGGTTGCCACACCAGTAAACACGTCAGAGAAGAGAAGAGGGACGGGAAGATATTTTGATTAAAGATTATGAAGGTAATTAATGATTTATTACAAACAATATCTTTCTCCTTCAGGGAGCCATGAACCAGGCTTTATAGGTGTCATGAAAGCACGCATCCAGCCGGAGGCGTCGCAGCCATTAAACCTGATATTTACAGTTTCTGCAAAGCGTGATTATCGCTGACGCTTTACTAGAGCGTTGTGTGTGTTTGACCGGTGCTGCTAAGTGGTTGCTTGGGTGATAATGGTGGTTGCTACACTGTAAAAAATTGCTGTAAAAAAACGGCCACAATTTGACAGTAACATGCCGTTTTCCATTAAAACAGCAATATACTGTTGAAAAAATGCATTCTGGGTGATATATGTCGTTTTCGAGAAAGTAGCCAACAGGAATATACTGTGAATTAACAGCGATCAAAGTCGACACTCAGAGGCTGTGTTCCCAATCACACCCTATACCCTCATTCACTATTCCCTACATTAGTTCACTAAAATAGTCCACTTGACTGAGTGAATAATTGCATAGTTAATTAAGTTCAATTTCAAAGTTAATTCAGACACTGATGAACACCTGCTGTTAACAAGCAGAATCACTGGAGGAAAGAGGAACAAGAAGAACAGAAAAAAATATCAAATCATCTTAAGATAAAATACATTAAATCTCTGAAGATCTCGGCAGAGGAGGATTAAACAACTCCACAAACAGCATTACCAGCTTCACTTAGTAATGATCAGATTGCCTTTACTTCTGTCAGACGTTTACAGAAGTTCATATTAAAAGGTGACAGAGCTTTAATGTCAATTTATTGATGTTACCATTATGGCGAACAGTGTTGGCTGTAGTTGGGCTCTTGACCCTTGACTTTTGAACATGTGTTTTTTTGACTGTGGTAGCTGTCTCTTGCATTAGCTATTTCAAAAAAGCTGATAGAAAACGGTTTTATATGATAGTGATTATTTGTTAATGGTCACAATCATCATATAATGGTCTGATGCACTGGTGTTTTTAAAGTCTAGTGAATTTATTACGGTGATTTTTGTATACGTGATTATATTATCACTGTGATTTAACATATCGAGATCTATCACTGTTTTTACAAGCAAAAAATATGAAGAATTTTAAAAAGCCAGTTCTCAGAAAATTTCACAGACATCAAGAATCGACGTATGAATCTCAACAATGGTGACAATCAAAAAAGTGTCATGTTGTAATGCATGCTGGGTACCAGAATAGTGCAACAAAAATTGTGCATGACTCCCAGCATGCATTGCGGCATAAATAAATTATGCAGCTGAATTGTCTGGTTATTTTCTTTAATGTTTACTTTTTGCTTTTATTTTTGCTGTTGGTTTTGTGTTGACTTTAAGTAGTGTGTTTTGTGATGTTCAGATTTGGTATTATCTTTTTTGTTGGTTGTCACCATTGTTGAGGTTCATTGGCTGATTCATGATGTTTGTGTGTGTCTAACTGAAGCCGCAGTTCAAATTTCTTTAGTGAATGATGAGGTTTAAAATCCTTCATAACTGATTGTGCAGGGTGCTTGATTTTTTGCTGTAGTTTCACAGTGCAGTAAAATAAAATTAAGCTGTATTAAAAACACACTTTTGATAAATGATTAGACTCTGGATGAGATCAGTGATCCATATTTGATGAAATATTCAAAACGCAATCAGCAACACCTGATCTAATTTTTTGTTGGCTTGGTTTCTGCTATAACAAACGTGTCTTAACAACACAGTTACAGCAACCAAAGACAAACTAATGTTAAAGTCAAGGGTCAAGAGCCCAACTAAAGCAAACACTGATCTCCATAATGGTAACATCAAATGAAACAAAACAACATCTAAACCTCTGTTAATTCTCAATAGGAATTTCTGTAGACGTATATAAACAAATAAAGTATATAAACAAATAAAGTAAATCCGGTTAGTAATAAGTGAAGATAGTAATGTTATTTTTTTTAGCGTTGTTTAATCCTCCTCTGCTGAGATCTTCACAGATTTAATGTCGCTGAAGTCAGTTGTAGGTCTTGTGTTTTGCTTTTTTTTCTTCTTGTTGTTCATCTCTCCTTCTGTGATTCTGCTTGTTAGCATCAGGTGTTCATCACTAATGCTCAATCATCAGTTAATTAATCACTGAATTATATCATTAACTTCAACACTGCTTCAGTGTTACTCCAACACTCTGTAGTGTGGACACACAAGTGTTCATTTAAAACTTAAGTGGGGTTGAAAGGGTTAAATGTGTTAAATAAATAAAAAACTGAGTGAAGCGTAAGTTAACGGTAATCAACAGTAAATTAATTTACGGCATAAAACTGTAGAAAAACAGCAATTTACTGGCAACCACAGCTGCCAGTAGATTACCGTAAAATCAAGGAAAAACAGTAATATTCTGTAAAACCTAAGAGTCAGATTTACTAAACAAAAGAAGTTAATTTCACTGGAATATTAGTAAACGTTTAAAGAAAAAAGTTATGCAAAGTCAATAACTGATAAGGAGAGAAAATATTAAACTGAAGTGTTTTATGTGTTTTGCACAGGATGATATAGGAGAGATCTGTTAGTTTAATGAATTAGTTTTGTGAGTCACCATTGTGCTGGAGAGTAGAGTCTGTGCTTCAGTCAGAGATGAGCAGAGAAACACTGATGTTATGCTGCCGGTTGTTTTAATTAAAAGCAGTAACTGTGTATTGCTGATCCAGTGACAATCTCCTTGCTAAGTACTTTAGCACATACATGTATGCTAATGTTCGTTAAATGCGAACTGCAAAGATTTGAGTTAATGTCATGTTTTTAATTAATTCACTATTACACATAAGGTGTTTCAGTTTAATATTAAGAGATATACATTTTCAGTGGACTCAAATGAAGTAACTTCACACGTGCCACCTCCGTCACAGTACTATCAGTAGTTTTTAAACTCGAACTGTTTGAAGCAATCGGTTTCCCAAATTATATGAGTTTCCTTCCATGGTATTTTTACGGTAACATACTGTAAAAAAGGAGAGCTGTATATTAACGGTAGAGGGCTGTAAATGAACAGTACATTGCTGGCAACCACAGCTGCCAGTAGATTACCGTTATTTTACAGCGCAATTTTTTACAGTGTAGGTGGTACCCAAAATTTTAAGATATCACCTCAAGTCTCCATATATTTGCAGCTCTTTTCCTCGTAATAGCCATTAAATACTTAGCCTATACGTCTTTTTGTCAGATTTTCTCATATTTTGTTTAGATTCATATCGATGTTTGTAATATTGTGATTCACCTTGTAGCTGGTTGGTTTTAAAGGCTTAAAACCCTTTATCTAAGACTTTTTAAAAATCCCTATGGAAAATGAATGGAAAAAATACTTCCAAATCCAAGGCAGCCTGAAACGTGATGCACTCTATAGTTAACAGACTCATTCAAAAGCACTGATTCATTCAGCAATGAGAGAGTCATTGAATCAGTCACCCAACTGATCCATTTAAAACGCCAATTCATTCAGGAACGAAACAAGTGACAGTTTTTATGAGTCATTGAATCATTTACTCAATGAATTTGCAAATAAATTCTGATGATCTGACTATGACTTCTTTTGAACTATTTTACTAAATACGTAAGTTAACTGGCTATATTGTAAATAAAATGTAAAAGTTTGTTCACAAGTAATAATAATAATAATAATAATAAACTTTATTTTATATAGCGCCTATAAAAAGTATCTCAAAGCGCTTCACAAATATAAAAACATAATAAAACATACAATTAAACAAACAATGCATTAGTAATACAATTATCTAAAAGCTACCCTAAACAAATAAGTTTTAAGTGATGATTTAAAAACACTAAGTGATTCTGCTTGCCTAATCTCAATAGGCAGGGAATTCCAGAGTTTTGGAGCATTTGACGAAAAGGCCCTATCACCCATCGATTTTAGTCGGGTATGCGGAACAATTAAGAGGCCAGCTTCCGAAGAACGGAGATCACGTGCTGGATCACAAGTCTGGCTTACCATTGCTCTGTGAATTTCAAAAGGAATCAATAGTGCATGTGCAGAATTCGCATGTAGACCAAAAGAAAGCTGCTTGGTTTTAAAATGACTTCTCTGGGAAAGGTTGCTTTGTTCATACACTATTTTGCGTGCAAAATTCGCCCCATGCTTTAATTAAGGTTATAGTCTGAGCAACAGCACTCTTGCGATATACTTAATTATATGTCATTAGCCCAGTTGGGTATCTATTATTTATTTCTTTATTAAATAAATATCATTTATTAATAAATAAATATTATTATAAATGTCATTATTAGCATCAGAAATCCCTCTTTCACATGTCAGAGCTAATAATAGTAATGTGTTCAGTGAGCCGTTGCATATAATGGCTGTAACAATATCAAACAGTCTTTTTGCTGTACCTTCTCTAACAGCCAGTGGTGAGATGTCAAGCTGAGATAATGGAGGAGAGAAATGCTCTGTTCACTTGACCCCAATGTGTCATGCTGTGCACCTCAAACTTCCTACAATCTCCAGCAATATCAATGGGAGAAAAAGATCTTACACAGAAATGTGAGACACTTAGCAGCAAACGGACAGGAGCTCTTAGAAGTGAGAATGAAGGAGACACGGAGGTTTCCTCAGAGTGTGTAAGGTATCATGGGTATTCTCATTATGGGAACAGATCACAGGAGCAGCTTCATGCCTCACAAATGAGTGAGCCAGTTCGGGGTATGAATTATTATAAACTCCACATGTATGTATCATTCAACTTTAGCTTTCGTTAACACCTGATATTAGAGCCACGTGAAAAATTTGTTTCACAGGCATTATACAAAAAAAACCAAAAACAAACTACTTTTTTTTTATTTATCGCTGCACATTATTCAAAACAAAATATTTGATTTGACAATATTTCATTAAATGTAACATCTATGAACCATCTTTTATTCCTGATGGATAACATGTCTCAACCTACTTTTTTTCCCTTCTTCATATTTTCATTCAGAACTGTCAGATTATAGAAGTGCTTGCAAATGCCATTTCATATTGACTTTTAATATGAATCATTATGCAAATGGTGGTGTGTACAACGTTGTATATTCTGTATGAAAAATGGTTGTAGCTGGTGCTAATGAGTAAACACCCAAACCTTCACAAGAACTAATGCAGGTACATTTATGGACTTAGATTTAATGTAGTGTGGGCAATATTTTCTTTTACTTTGCATGATCTTTTCATGGCTTTCAATGATGAAGCCATCTTGTTCATTATATGTCTATATGGTGTTTTTAATATGCTTTAAGACAAACCATGTGCAAATTCATAAGTCAACATCACTGCTGAGTTCTTGTAACCAATCAGGTCAACGTGTGATGGAGGCGGGGCTCATTAGCATATTCATAGAACCACATATACAAAATGAGGCAAGGGTGTAGAGTTACATTCAAGCTATTTTAAAGGGGTGATCGAATGCAAAATTCACTTTTATATGGTGTTTGCATATAAATGTGTCTTTGCAGTGTGTGGACACAACCACCATACAATGAAAAAAATCCATTCACTACTTTTTTTTTAATTCTCAAAAAGTCTAAACACTCTCAATAATCAAGCCGTTTGGATTTTCTGAGCACTATGATGTCATAATGCTCATGCTCCGCCCACGACCACTGACGGACTGTCCCATATTAGCATATTTTTGCCCTCAGCCATTCGACACCCCTCTGGAAGAGAGAGGTGGGGTGAGCAGTTTCTCATTATCATTTAAAGAGACATGCACCGAAACGGGTCGCTGTGAACAGAGCTGTTTTTGAGGAGGTAAAAAGGGTGTTGTTTTACAAAACCATTGAGGAATTTTACCCAAAGTATGTTACAAAATTTACATGAAGACCCTAAAGAATCATACCAACTTGTGGAAAATGGCTATCCAATGACCCCTTTAAGGCATCAAGTTTTTTTTTCCAGGGAAAAAAACATTAAAATATGTAATTTTGGCGATCAAAGATGAGTTTTAAGGGATAACATTTTTGTCTACAGGGGGACTTTAATTATAATTTGTGTTAGTTTTTCCAGAGTAGTGTGTGTGTGTGTGTGTGTGTGTGTGTGTGTGTGTGTGTGTGTGTGTGTGTGTGTGTGTGTGTGTGTGTGTGTGTGTGCGTGTGTGCGTATGTGTGTGCGTGCGTGAAGGGTACACTTGATGAATTCATCACACCAAAGTTATTCATATGTCATGAAGAGAAACACGCACTGCAAATACATTACCAACCAAGTAAAAACACACATTCTGTCCATGATTGTTGTCACGAGTTGCTCTCTTTTTAATATACCTGATGATTTTGGAGTTAATTACTTAAAAGCAATTAACAAGTAAAGAGTAAATAAACTCTGTAAACTCTGTAAAGAGTGCAGCATTCGGGTCCTGGAATTAAAATCTCCATTCATTTTTCTCTATAGGTAAACTCATTTTAAGACATAGGCCTACGTGCTTCTATTGAAACCGTCAGCCTGCATTATTTCATAAAATCATACTTATTTTTTACTATTTATGTATGAAAACCATAAAACTCAAAGTGTAGATACACAGCTTTTATTCACAAACAAAAATGTAATCAAATAAGCAATGACTTATCCTTGTCATCTTTTTAACACAATATGTCAACAAGATAAAAACATGTTGTAGAACATATACTGTACTCTATATATCTAGCATACATTCATATAAAAATGCTTTAAATCAAGCTTTAAAACTAAAAAGGTAATATAGAGATATGAATATTATTGCAATTCACAATGGATATGTAAATATAAACACTCCACAATTATGATAAATATATCTCAAGCATACATGAAGTCTGTATATATAATGTATGTATGAAGGTATTTTTAAAAAGCATTATAAATCTTTATTCCTTATAACACACATTGCAATTTTATATCTTTAAGCAAACAATATATACATTTTATAACATGGCTCTACGGAATATTTTATTCTGATATATTTTATAATGATGGCTAATTTATATTTCACCACTGTCCATGGCAGCATACCAGTATACAACACTTTTACTTCACTATTTATTTATCAATTTGATCGATCTATCTATCTATCTATCTATCTATCTATCTATCTATCTATCTATCTATCTATCTATCTATCTATCTATCTATCTATCTATCTATCTATCTATCTATCTATCTATCTATCTACTTAAATGTAATATTGATACAAAATATTTTTCAATGCATTTTATTATTTAAAGGTCTTTAATATACAAATGATGATAAGATGTATTATTGGGCATAATAATACTAATACATTATATATACAGACTTCAAGAAAACTGTTACCCATCTTTTTACACTTGAACCAAAGCTTACTTTTACCATATCAATTCCAGATAAAGAGAGAAAAGAAACAAGCACGCCTGTGAAATTCAAATAATAATAAAAAAAAACAATAATTGGTCCTTTTTTGTTAAACACTCTCTAGTTTTTTAGAGAGCAGAGGAAGTACTGTTAAAAATCACGTCTCTTTGAAAAGTGCATGCTCATATTAATCACAAAAATGTCTGTATGAGCATTATGAGTCTTTAAATTGAGGAAAGCCATCATGCCTTGGGCCGCAGAACCCGTCTCCACTGAGTCAAAGGCATCCATCCTACTGTGGTTCAGGCTGTAGTTGAGGTCGGTTCTTCTAGTACGGATATTGCTTTTGTTTCTTCCCTGCGAAACAAGCGAGCCAAGTGCACAGCAACATGGCGGAGGCGGCGCCCGCCCCGGTGCAATAATATGCCCAGCCGATCTGACAAGAGCCTGGAGACAAGACCGAGACAAAGAGTGTGGGCATTAGTGAACTTCTGAAAGCTTCAAATGATAAAGAATGAAGGGATCATGTGTGTGATGGATGATGTTTATTAAGAAATGGTATGTGACAAAGGTTTTCTTTACCTAGCTTATGGAAAAGTATGGTACAAATTTGTAAAATTTGACACACTGATTCAGAGATTGTTAATATCCCTAAAGTTGCTCAAACCTTATTGCATTAACAGTTTTAATATAATTTTGAGCCAGTTGCTCTAGTCTAGACACATAAAAATCTGCTCCTGCACTGTAAAAAAATATTTTCATGATTTGTAATCACAATACTTTTTCTTTTGTCAAATCAACTTAGATAATTTATGTGGTTCAGATAACATAATATTTTGAGTTTCTGATGATTAAACCAATTTTTATCATTGTATTAACTCAAATTTTCAATTTCAATTAACTTAAAATTTGAAGGCAACCAGGTTACTTAATTTTTTAAGTAAAACCAATAATATTTTTTACAGTGTGTTTCCGTGGAACATGCAGAGTTCAGTACATCAAGGAAATCATTGATAATTTAGTATCATTGATATACTATTAGAATTTTTGTTAATATTTTTAATTATATTAATTCAAATATAATTCAAACACTATGGCAATTGAAAGTGCTTTACAGAAAGGAATTAAAATAATCACAAAATAAAAGCAAGGGCAATTAAAACTACGGAGCCCCTAAAGGGACCTTTGCAAAAATAAAAAAATAAAGACCATCGCGTGCGCACGAGAAACATATCGCGTGCGCACGAGAAACTTTTGCGTGGGCACGAGATACTATCGCGTGCGCACGAGAAAACTATTGCGTGCGCACGAGAAACTATCGCGTGCGCACGAGAAAACTATCGCGTGCGCACGAGAAAACTATAGCAAACTTATAGCATCATTAATGCAAATGTGGAACTAGGAATGGGTCCTTTTTCATTCATTAATTATTCTATTTCGGAATGAAACATGACATTTAAAAAAGGGTGCAGCTTGGTTTTTTGTTTAAAAGAAAAAAAAGCAGAAATGGCTGTATTTTGTTTTCCAAATGTATTGTTATCATCAAATAATAGTATTAGAAAATTGGACGACATTTCCGATCGTTTTTTAATTTGTAACATTTATTTGTAGGCTATACATTGACTGCAGAGCCGGCGCCAGCCGAGCGCTGATGAGGGGGTGTTCACATTAAGGGCACGTCACCACTTTTTTTGCCTGGGTCGATATTCTTCCTACCACTTTTTAAACCATCTTCGCGACATTGATGTACCAATACAAATTAATAAAACATCTCCAGTTAACTATCAGAGCATTTATTTTGTTCCTTTGTCAAATTAGAGTCTTTCTAGCGCTGAAATGTGTTTTTTTTTTTTATCAAGTGATCAAAGTGCTCGTTGCCGAATAGGTTATATAAAAATAAAACGTATAAATGATTTTATGATTAGCATATTATGTCTTCATTGAACTCATTTATAGTAATAAACGCAAATGATAATAATAAGTCATTATTATTATTACATTTAGGCTACATATTTAGAAGGCGCTTTTATCCAAAAAAGGAACAAAGCAATTTGTCAAATGTCAATCTTAGCCCTGTATTATTATTGTCTAACCTGTATTACGACTATCACAAATAAACACAAGATTTTGACGCATAAGGGTTTGTGTGGACTGTGGAGTGTGGAGCGCGCACTGCATGGCACGGAGGCGCGGGCGCGAAGTCGCGAACACTTGCATTTCCTTATCAACAGTGGAAACGACTTAACACTCTATAATTTCTGGTCATACAGAAAAGAATAATACATCATTCGCAACTACTTTTATTTGTCCAAACTCACAATAACAAGAAAACGTTGTGCTTTTGTAAAATAAAATAAAACAATCAGCGTGTTTTCATGATCTCCGTGAACTGGAGCGCATCTCATAAATGAACTGAAACAAAATAGAATTTTGAATTAAGGTTATAATAGTAGAAATTAGTAATAAGGTTGGATTATTTATATGTTACACGTTTTTGCATTATTATTATAACTACAGTCAAACCTCAATACAGAATTACTAAATTCTACGCCCCTGCAATTACATAGACCTACACCACAAAACTAGTTGAGGATAAATTCTTTCAAATTGGGTAATCCGTAACGGACGTGAGTGCTCTGAAAGCGGCACTAAAATACTGCTTTAAAACTTTCACAGAGGCCTCAAACAGAAAGCACAAAGCCTTTCTTTAAAGTGAATTTCGTTTTGTATTAATTGTATCTTAATTTTAATCAGTGTTTCATCAATCAATTTCCTAGATAGATTTAATAAATAATATAGCAATAATCACTACATGGAGGCGCCGGCGCGCGTGACCTGGAGCTTGTCTCATAAATTAACCAAAACTCAGCATATAAGGTAGCCTACTTGTCTCACAGACCTGATAAATATATCTAAAATGTCTACTTCTAAAACGAAAGAAAACAGACTGCTCTCTGTTTATGTAGGCTAATCCGTATGAAATGTGCATTTCTCTCTGGCGCGCTCACTACTGCGAAGATCACGATCAGCATCATCAACTTAATCTTTCCAGGCGACAGTGACACAGAAAACACTTGTTTATTAACAATTAAAATGTCTCCTTGCTATATTCGACATAGATTCATAATAGCCTACTACAGCTTTTTCCTCCCAAAAAATTGACTTTAAAGATGCAAGCCTAAATGTCGTTTTTTAGAAAATTCAAGAATTATGTGTACATAATAAAAAGAAGCTTGAACCTTATATATATATATATATATATATATATATATATATATATATATATATATATATATATATATATATATATATATATATATATATATATCCGTGAACTGGAGCGCGTCTCATAAATGAACTGAAACAAAATAGAATTTTGAATTAAATTGCGTCTCAGAAAACACTTGTGTATAAACAATTAAAATGTCTCCTTGCTATATTCGACATATTCATAATCATTACTTCGGCGAGCACTTTGATCACTAAAAAACAACACATTTCAGCGCTAGAACGACTCTAATTTGACAAACTAAATAAATGCTCTGATAGTTAACTGGAGATGTTTTATTAATTTGTATTGGTACATCCATGCCGCGAAGTGGTAGGAAGAATATCGACCCAGGCAAAAAAAAAAAGTGGTGACGTGCCCTTAATGTGAACACCCCCTCATCAGCGCTCGGCTGGCGCCGGCTCTGCAGTCAATGTATACAAATAAATATTAGCCTACAAATTAAAAAACGATCGGAAATGTCGTCCAATTTTCTAATACTATTATTTGATGATAACAATACATTTGGAAAACAAAATTCAGCCATTTCTGCTTTTTTTCTTTTAAACAAAAAACCAAGCTGCACCATTTTTTAAATGTCATCTTTCATTCCGAAATAGAATAATTAATGAATGAAAAAGGACCCATTCCTAGTTCCACATTTGCATTAATGATGCTATAACGCAAACCGGAAATTGTAATGCGTGCGCACGAGATATGTTTCTCGTGCGCACGCGATAGTTTTCTCGTGCGCACGCAATAGTTTCTCGTGCGCACGCGATAGTTTTCTCGTGCGCACGCGATAGTTTTCTCGTGCGCACGCGATAGTTTCTCGTGCGCACGCGATAGTTTTCTCGTGCGCACGCGATAGTTTTCTCGTGCGCACGCGATAGTTTTCTCGTGCGCACGCGATAGTTTTCTCGTGCGCACGCGATAGTATCTCGTGCCCACGCGAAAGTTTCTCGTGCGCACGCAATATGTTTCTTGTGCGCACGCGATAGTCTTTATTTTTTTATTTTTGCAAAGGTCCCTTTAGGGGCTCCGTATAAAACAGTTATAAAAGAAATTAAAAGAGATATATGATACAGTTATAAAATGAATTTAGAGTAAAAAGATGATACATAGATAAACTTCTCATCTGGCAAAACACCGGTGTACCATATTTTTCATAACTCCCAGCTTTACTCTGAGATTTTCCCATGGTGATTACACTGTCTGTGGGGCTCTTTTGGCGAGCCTAAGAAATCTATTGGACGCCTGACCCGATTTTCCCCTAAAATCAGACAGGAGGATCTCTAGGACTGACTCATGGGGTAACCCATGCTTGACTCTCTCTTGAGGGATGAGAGTCGAGCGTCTGCACCTCGAGGGACCACCGAGGATGGTAAGGATCAATCATGGGGATTGTAAACGGAGCATAGGGTATGTTTTTTCATGTCGTTTCAGGAAGCTGTGTGGCTGATTCCGACCAGACTGATTTATTGTGACATGTCAAATTCTGAGGAGTTAGATGCAGAGAGAGTTGAGGCAGGTTTTATTACTAATCTCCCTCCTCCCCTGTAACTGAATGCACTCAATGTGATGAGCCGTGGTGAGGGAGCTCCCCTCTCACTTGAGTTTTTTCTTGTGGGATGAAAGTGTTTGAACCTCGCGGTTCAGGCCCCATGTCTGCTGAAGACGGACGTCAGCCTTGATTGTGGGCTCATATTTGGGCAAAGTAGAGGTGGATGTTATCAAATGAATCTGTCTCCTCTGCTTACTACCATGGGGCTCATGGCAAAGCATATGCGGAGGCAAGACAGACCTTTGAAATCCAGGCCTGTGAAACACCATGAAATCCGCCAAGTTGGACCTGGGATGCCCAGCGGCATCCTTGGGGTTCTGAGTATAGATGATGAGAGTTATTGGACAAAGTTCATTATGTCCTGCTCTCGTTTGCCTCCCTTTCCTGAGAAAAGGGCAAGGATGTATGCTACCCCTTGGATGAGTGGCAATACCGGAGGAAGGTGCTAATTACTTTGGTTTTTAACACCTTGCATGGTCACTTTAGTAGGCTGCTCAAGGGTGCTTAGGGTAGAGCTAAGTGAATGGAACTATAATGGGCAATTCACAACAGTCCCTCTGTTTCGCTTACGTCCCTCCCCAACTGTTGTTGGGTCTGGAAGAAGGGATATATGGTCCCCTTTGGTGGAGTGCTAATATAGGGATGATCAGTATTACAAACCAATGAGTAGAGGTGGATAACTAATGGTGCTACCTAAGAGCATTGTCGAATACTGGTAAGGTATGCCTGACATAGGTGAGGCTATGTTGAGTATTTTCCTTTTAGAGCCCTGCTCTTGAGGTCATATAGGGCTGAGGCCTGTCCCGCAAGGCAGAGAGGAAGGTTTAACAGCCAGGAACTTGCTGTTGAGCATAGTAGCTTTCCTAGTGGGGATCTTTCCTAGTATATTGGCTTAGGGAGTAGTGCCACTATGTGAGTCACATGGGTGCTGACAGGCTTTTGTCTCTGGCTGGGTAGTCTGTAAAGTCGATGTATGCTATGCCCTCTATGTTTGTGCATATTCACAGTCTAGTGAGGCAGGGATTCCCTCAGAATGGCATAGTGGGTATTGGTTCCCCATAACGCCAATACCAGACGCAGCAGCGAAGTTCCACTTTAAAAGGAAGCATCTTACACCATGTCCTAACCAGATGTGATGCGATAAGAATCCAGCGACAAGCAATTGTTCTGTTCACACAAGACGTGACGCGACTACGAGATGAGACAAAATCAATAAAAAACCACAGCCAATCAGAACAGACGGGTTACCAAAACAATCTTTGTCATAGAATACGTTTGTTTGTTCACAGTTTGAACGCTCTTATTTCCATTGTTGCTTTTCTTACGGCTACAAAGCTGGGAGCACTAAATGATATTCAAAGTTGCATTACATGCTTTTAACATTAAATAAAGCACATAAACATTACCTGACATTACCATTGCCATACTTTGTGTTGATGTTCCAGCACGACGTCGCAGAAAAATAGAAACCGTTTTTTTAAAATAGAATCGTCGTGGCTGGTTAGGACAAAACCTCTGATTAACATAAAAAAGGATACCTTTTATCGTGTATCGCGGTGCGCGTCTGGTTAGGACACGGTGTTAGGTTGCAACCCGGTTCCCTGAGAAGGGGAACAGGACGCTCCATCTTATTGCAACACCTCTGGCCTCAATGCGCGTTCCCCTCAGATAAAAGTTGATGATGCGTAACTCAGACGCCCTTTTATCCTCACAAGCGCTCTGCGTGTGACGTCATGGACTGCTATCTGTCCATCTGTATCATCCAATGACAATTTACTTTTGTTTACATGTTCTTCGGACACTGGTCATGTGATGGCGTTCCCCATAGCATCAGTACAAAACACAGCGTCTTGTTCCCCTTCTCAGGGAACCGAGTTGCATACGCAACCTAAGACATTTTAGTTTTCAGTTTTAATTTAGTTTATGTTAGTACTTCTAAAGGATATGAGAAATGTTGCTGAAATAAATATTTAAATACTTAAAAAATATATTTTATTCAAGTAATGAAAATGTTTTTTTTTTTTTTGGTTTAATTTTTTATTTGTCTAGTAAAAAAAAATTACATCTAAGACCAAAATATAAAGTTTTTTTGCATTCATGCCAAAAAGTCAAATGAAATAGCTTCTAAAATCAGTAAAGTGTTGAATATTTTATTAGTACAAATGAAGCTGCTAATTATAGGCAGAACAACAGAGGCATCATAATGATGATTAATTACATCAAATTGGAGAGTGCCGTGCAGTTATTTGCTTTTATAGTTCAAGGGCATTCACACTAAACATAGCATCAGATCGTTGGGAATAAAATGGACTATGGCTGCTTAGTGGATCAGCAGGCTCTTCAAATTACAAAATGAACAGAAACGACCAGGTTCTAACTTAAAAGAAGAAAGACAGAAAGCAAGACCCTGAGGCATTCATTAAGGACTGTTACAGGTTCCCTACAGGTACATCAAAGGACCGAAACCTCTTGATATCTCATTTAAAGCAACACATAGGGAGACAGACAAAACTTCAGGGCCACATTTGTTTGTTCCCCCATTGCGGCAAATATTTCAAACAACTTTGACGCATTTGCCCTTAACTTTCGAATCATGTGCTGCCTTTAAAATAGTAAAACTCCCCAGAGTGAGAGCAGACAACCTCAGGAAAGACATATTCTCAATTCCTCCCAATTCTTTTGAGCCAGAGCCACTTGATGTTACACTATAATGCAGCTTCTTACTTTGAAATCATGCAGCCCTTTTCACTCTTAATAGCTGTTGCAATAGCAACTCGATATTGTTTTTTTATTATGAAAAATATTCCTTCTGACAAACAGCCGAGGTCTGGGATTTTCCTAATGCAGACACAGTCTGTCATTTGTATTATAGTCTGGGCGCTGAATGCTAAACAAGCTCTCTACAAGTCTGAGTACTTGAATCAACGGTCATTTGCATTCTATCCTTTTCATGTTCCCAGTCTCATGGTGACTCGTAGTTTGTTACAACATTTAGTGTTGTTTGCTACGGCAAGAATTGCTCTAACTATCGCTCATACTTTGAACGTGAATGATGCCTCAAAACAATGCGGTCTGTTGAAGAGAGCTGTGCTGTTACAGTTTAAAGCAATTGAATGCACAATTTTAATCTGATGGGTGAAAAAACAGGCAGGACATTTTTGAGTGAACTATACCTTGTGAAAAAGAATTGCACCTAATTGTATTTAATGTGCACTTGAAGTGTACTTAAATGTTTTTTTTTAATTATTTTAGTCAAATTTTATTTTAATTTTAAGTATATATTTAAAAAAAACTTACAGATAATATAAAATTAATTAAATAAAAGGCCACTTAAGTGTACTTTAAGAGAGTACACTTCCATGACTGTTCCTTAACACTCTTAAGTACACAAGTAAAAGTTTTACTTTTTAAAACTATGGCCTGGTTTCACAGAGATCGCTTAGATTAAGCCAGGATTATAGGGCTTAGTTCAATTAAGACATTTAAGGAGCTTTTATAAAGTGCCTTAGAAAAAAACATTACTGCTGTGCATCTTGAGATAAAACAATGGCACTGATCTCAGTGCAAGTTGTGTTCAGTTAAAACAGCTCAAACATGCATTGTAGTCTAGGAGCCTTAGACTGAAACCGAGGGATTATGGTATAAAATAATATTTTGCCATGCTTAAAAAAAAAGTACACTTATTTTAATGTGTTGAACATACTAAAGCACACGCAAAGTACTTTCAAAGACAATAGAATTAATAATTGTAAAATGTTCTTAAGCCCTACTTAAGTAGGCAAAAAAGAACTCTAAAGTTCAGCTAATTGCAGTTAATATAAATGTAAACTCATACATTTCTATTTTATTGCAAATAGTATGTAGTAAACAACATTAAATTTAGTCTGCACTTTTAAAGTATATTATTTCGGTAATACGTACTCTTTTTAATAATATTGTAAAGGCTCTTTTTTACAAGGGATCTCTTTAAGCAAGATCAATTGTTGGACATAGTGCATTAATAGTTCAGTGCTATCACAGTGTAAATAATGTAGATGTTTGAAAGATGTATATAAAGTTCAGAGTGAAGGTGACATGAAGACGTACCAAGTTCAAACTGATCTGAGCTGTTGTTACACGTCTGTCGGACCTCCTCACTGTCCCACCCGAGAGGATACAGAGCACAGCCTGAACCGATGAGCAGACCTGCAGAAACAGACACAACAAGACATCAATGACGTTACTTGTGTGATGTATAATAGACTATACACATGCACACAATCATTAGTGGTGTTTGCTAAGGATACAATTTGCTAAGGTTTTTCAAAGTACTAAGTATTAAACTTTAATCACCCAGTTGATACCTCAAATCAAGTGACATGTTCTAAATGATCAGACTTATAAAAAAATCCCATTAACTAAAAGTAAGCAGCCACCTAGAACTACCCCGAACACCTAAACAAGCTGTGTTAACTAATGTTTACTAGTGGGACCTCAATGTAGTGTCATTAAATATTCTAATAAATTATAATTGTTACGATGTTGAAGGGAAGAGGATGATATTTTTGCAGCAATTTACTGATGAATCCAAACTACAAAAGAAAATCCAAACAGGGAAGACAATAATTCCAAACTAGAACAAACACTATAATTCAACAGGGACCGGGAACGCAACAGCTTTACAAAAACATGTAAAGAAATAAACTGACAAACAAAGATAAGCAATACTCTGGGTAACAAGGGGCTTGACAAGGCACAGGTGATAGAAATAAGTCGCTAAAATAACAAATGCGGGTAAGTATGGAAACAAGTGAAACAAGATCTAAAAACAAGAAGTGAACACAGGAAACAATGGGAAAAAAGTACACTTCAAAATAAAAGTCCAAAATAAATCCAAGGAACAAAACTGAACATGTTACAATAATAAAACGGACACAGCCTTTAAACCAAAAATGAGGTCAGTAAAATAATCAAAGGCTAGAACGCACTACATGACTTTTGCACAGATTTTTTCCTCGATTTGCAGTCCAGTAGCCTGGTTGACACCAGACCCTTCTCAGTCGTAACTGAGAGTGGGTCTGGGGAAGGTTCATTCACAGCCCATTTCCAAAGCTGCGTCACCAACGGACATCGCTCAAATGCCTCTGGGCGCAATTGGATGCTCTATTGGGTTGATATATTGAGTTGATATAACGTAATCAGAGCGGACAGAGATAAGGTAAAATCACGAAAAACTATCGTGGGGGGCTCTGTATGTTTGTTGACAAAACAAGGGCAAAACAATTTACCGTGGTTGAACAGACATGCACAACAGACTATGAGATCCTGGAGGTATCTTTTAGACCCTTTTATTTACCCCGCGAATTTGGGCAGCTCACAATTATTTTATAATATGTTCCAGGTCCCAACAACAAAGAGGCAACCGTAATCTCAAGATCAGCTGATCAACCTGTGTTTATTCTTGGGAACTTTAATACACTGTCTGTAGCAATACATCTCCCAAAGTTACAACAATATGTTGACTGTCCAACCCGCTCATCACGCATCCTTGACTTATGGCAATATCGAGGATGGATATAAGGCAATATGTAGACCTCCCATTGGTAAATCAAACCATAATGTCATTCATTTATTGCAGAAGTACAGACAACGCGTGAAGAGGGAAAAGCCCATTGTCAAGACAATTAAGGTCTGGGACATAGAGAGTGAGGATAATCTAAGGAGCTGTTTTGAAACCACAGACTGGGGCATGTTCTTTGAATCATGCAGAGGCCCACATGAACTGACAGATTGCATCACTTCATATATACACTCACCTAAAGGATTATTAGGAACACCTGTTCAATTTCTCAGTAATGCAATTATCTAATCAACCAATCACATGGCAGTTGCTTCAATGCATTTAGGGGTGTGGTCCTGGTCAAGACAATCTCCTGAACTCCAAACTGAATGTCAGAATGGGAAAGAAAGGTGATTTAAGCAATTTTGAGCGTGGCATGGTCATTGGTGCCAGACGGACAATCAGATTTCACAATCTGCTCCGTTACTGGGATTTTCAAGCACAACCATTTCTAGGGTTTACAAAGAATGGTGTGAAAAGGGAAAAACATCCAGTATGCGGCAGTCCTGTGGGCGAAAATGCCTTGTTGATGCTAGAGGTCAGAGGAGAATGGGCCGACTGATTCAGGCTGATAGAAGAGCAACTTTGACTGAAATAACCACTTGTTACAACCGAGGTATGCAGCAAAGCATTTGTGAAGCCACAACACGCACAACCTTGAGGCGGATGGGCTACAACAGCAGAAGATCCGACCGGGTACCACTCATCTCCACTACAAATAGGAAAAAGAGGCTACAAAGAGGCTATGGAAGAGCTCACCAAAATTGGACCATTGAAGACTGGAAAAATGTTGCCTGGTCTGATGAGTCTCGATTTCTGTTGAGACATTCAGATGGTAGAGTCAGAATTTGGCGTAAACAGAATGAGAACATGGATCCATCATGCCTTGTTACCACTGTGCAGGCTGGTGGTGGTGGTGTAATGGTGTGGGGGGTGTTTTCTTGGCACACTTTAGACCCCTTAGTGCCAATTGGGCATCGTTTAAATGCCATGGCCTACCTGAGCATTGCTTCTGACCATGTCCATCCCTTTATGGCCACCATGTACCCATCCTCTACTTCCAGCAGGATAATGCACCATGTCACAAAGCTCGAATCATTTCAAATTGGTTTCTTGAACATGACAATGAGTTCACTGTACTAAAATGGCCCCCACAGTCACCAGATCTCAACCCAGTAGAGCATCTTTGGGATGTGGTGGAATGGGAGCTTCGTGCCCTGGATGTGCATCCCACAAATCTCCATCAACTGCAAGATGCTATCCTATCAACATGGGCCAACATTTCTAAAGAATGCTTTCAGCACCTTGTTGAATCAATGCCACGTAGAATTAAGGCAGTTCTGAAGGCGAAAGGGGGTCAAACACAGTATTAGTATGGTGTTCCTAATAATCCTTTAGGTGAGTGTACAGTTCTCTGAAAAATCTATAATTAATTCCAAGGAAGTATTCCCTAATAACAAGCTCTGGCTGACAAAAGACATGAAGAGATGTCTTAATGACAAAAATATGGCTTTTCTGAGGGGTGACACTGAAGGTGTTAAAAATCAAATAAAGGAGCTCAGAGTCAAGATACAAAGGGCCGAAATGGACTTTAAGCATAAGGTGGAGGGCAAGTTTTATACAGGGAACCCCAGACAAGCATGGAAGGGATTAACACAATGATGGGAAGGAGGTCCAAAGGAGGAGATGACGACGACTTACTGGAAACTCCCTCCTTTGTGAATGAATCTTAACCGGTTTTATGGAAGATTTGACATTGCAGATTTTAAAGATAAGAGCAACGGCATTTGTCTATGTGTACACAGAAACCCCATCATTCAGCTTTCAGAGCAGGAGGTTGGCATCTGTCTCTCACAGATTAAGCCCCACAAAGCACCGGGACCTGATGGTTTAGGTGGGCGCCAAGGTGTGTGCCAGCCAGCTAAAGACTGTCTTAACTAGATTATTCCAGACCTTATTAAAGACCTGCACTGTACCGAAGACATGGAAACATTCTATCATAAGACAAGTATCCAAAAAACGAGGTCTAAGTCCCTGAATGACTTCCGCCCTGTAGCTTTAACCCCCATCCTGGCTAAGTGCATGGAAAAGGTTGTCAGTAAACCTCTTACCTCATGGATAAAAGAACAATTCAATCCATTACAGTTTGCTTACAGGACAAATAGGGGGACTGAGGATGCTACTCTTACCATGGTTAACATGGTTTCTAGTCATTTACAGCAGAATAACACGTATGCACAGATTTTATTTATAGATTTTAACTCTGCTTTTAATACAATGCAGATCCATATTCTGCTGCAACGGCTTTTGGACTTAGGTGTTAATGGGGGTCTTGTACATTGGGTCAAGGACTTTTTAACCGACCGCCCACAGAGAGGCGGTATCAGATTAACAGTATCGGAGGAAATCGTCCTAAACACAGGAGCACATCAGGGTTGTGTTCTATCACCGTTATTATTCTCTGTGTATACTAATGAGATGACATTGCAAGACAGCAATTATAAACTATTTAAATATGCTGATGATATGGCCTTAGTTGGTCTTTTTTATAAGAATGATGCTGTGTCTGATTAATTTGCTCAGATTTCCTGGCTGGAGCAATGGTGTGGGTCCAGCTTTCTGTCAATCAATGCTGTAAAACAGAATCATTAAAAACTGCAGAACCATCCCAGTCGCTTACTCTCTGTGGTCAAACAGTGGAGATAGTAAACAGTTTTAAGTATCTAGGTTTAGAAACTAAATTTAGTTTCACTGAAAATACTGATTGCATGTGTAAAAAAAAGCCTGGTAGAGAATGTTTTTAATTAGGAAACTGAAGGAGTTCGGTGTTAGTCAAAACATTCTGGAGAAAGTGTATGTCAGCCTGAGTATTCTAGTGTTTAAATATCTCAGTCTGGTTCGGTCACTTAACACTTATAAACAAAAATAAGCTGGGCAGGATAGTCAAAACTACAGGTAAGGTTAATATGCCGGCAACAAAAGTCACTGGATGTCCTTCACAGTACAGCTCTATATGGAAAGGCCCTGAGCATCATTGGTGACAATAAACACCCCCTCCATATTGAGTTTGAGCTGCTCCCTTCAGGACGACGGTACCGAGTGCCTCTGGCAAACAGGAATATCTATAAGCGATCATTTATACCTAGTGCAATGAATTTAATGAATAAACCACACTAAATGGTGTTTTTCTGTAGAGGAAGTATATTGTACATGGTGTGTTTATGGGGCAAACTGCAGTGATGTGATGGGTGGAGAGATGTACGGCACCGATGTGATATGATGTGGGTATGTTTATATATGTTCATGTTTGTACAGTGATGTTTTTATAGGTCTGATGAGACCAAAGAACATTTTCCAGCCTTGGCTGGACAATAAAGTGGTATTCTATTCTTTTATTTTCTATTCTATTCTATTCTATTCTATTCTATTCTATTCTATTCTATTCTATTCTATTCTATTCTATTCTGTCTTCCATTCTATTCTATCCGATTTCTCTCAACATGAGGACAGGAGAGCTGTCAGTGGATAAAACGGAAAGCAAAGTAATATTACTTATTTGAAAAAAAGTAATGCATTACATTTAGTTACTTAAAAAGTAATCTGATTACATTACTCGCAGTACTTGTAATCCGTTACACTAACACTGATGCATCGCTAGTAAAAATGAAGCTGTCTTCTATCTACCAGTTTAGCAATAAAATAAAAATACAATATACAAACACAATAAAATAACAAACGTAATTTAGACTCAATATTTGACCAATCAGCACAGATAAAACTGGCATTTACCTCTGACATCCGTTGTAATCTGTAAAGTCCGTATTCAAGTGAGTTTGTTATGTTCAGAACGATTTGAAAATCTGATAGTGTTTAGTGTATGATACCCAGTTTTTCTCTGTAACCATTTACAAAATCACAAAAAGTGTATAATGCCTGGTGTTTTAAAATCTGTCCAAATTTTTAAATATGTGTAGTGTATTCCTAGCCTGGCTGCGCCCTCCTACGCACTTCCGCTCAATTTCATTTTCCTTCAGTATTACGTCTGGGATTCTGCTGTAGACATTGGTTTTCTCCGATCAATTTTTTGTAGGGCCAATCAGCGAACAGAGGGAGTGGCTGAGAACGATGACGTTGTGCGTTATTTTGAGTTGTAGTTCAGTAATGGCAGCGGAGAAAGATGCGAGCGAAGCCATTCGGGCCGTTGTAGCAACGCTGCCGAATATCAAGAAGTTAAAGCCGGAGCAAGAACAATCTTTGCATAGTTTTGTTTTGGCCATGATGTTGTGGCCCTCCTCCCCACGGGGTTCGACATACGTCACGACCACACGTTAGCGATTGGTGGCAGATCCAGAGTGACTCTGGGCAGATCCAATAGTTTTAGACTTCAATAGAGTACCCGCCTACAAGGAAGTTAACGATTGTCAATGCAGCGGTGCCAGACTCTCTGTACAAATTAAATGTACGAGAGTCTGGTAGAACCAGGCTAGTGTATTCCAGCCTTTAGTGAAAAAAAAAAAAAAAAAAATCATTCTACAAGTTTCACACCAAAAATGGACTGGGATCAGTTGAATCCCTGCTGAAACTAGCGGGCCGAGGCCTGGTCCCCAGTGCAACAGGAAGATAGTGCCACTTCTCTGAAATTTCATGAGCCGGGGTCTTGACACAGAGTCCCCCTGAATCCAGCAGCTCTGTCTCTGGATAGATACCGGCCCGCAGGTCTTCTGCTAAGGGGCTTTTCTATCACATTAGCTTAATCCTTTTCACTTCGCCCCTCACATGCCTATCAGTTTTAGTGGGGCAAGAGAGAGAGAGAGAGATTAGAGAACACTTTGAGGCGCGATGATTAACCCCCGTCGCACCACACACACTTATTTCGTTGGGCTGAGATAACAGACAGGAATTCATCTATACGCTGCTGTACACAGTTTGAGCGAGGGGAGATATGTCCTTACACACACACACACACAAACATAAGCACACCGATAATCAAATTCTCTGGGCTGCTCATTTTTAATATGTGTCCAGACGTTGAGATATTAATCAGGAATTGAGAGAGGAAATCATAAAAGCCCACCGGAATGTATATTAAGATATCATCACAATGTGCTTTGACAAATTATTAATGTATCATTGATGCCCGTGTTTTATAAAGGCAGGCTCTAAATGAAACTATTGCACACACTCAAAAATGCGTAACTGTAGTTGCAAGATAAAGATGACAGGTTCTCACACTCTTGATTTAATCTCAAAGCAGTTTATATGGCTCGCAATCCCTTTGTAGATGTAGTGGACCTTCTGTAAATATAGCTTATACTTCTGATGAATGATACATCAAATCAAATCACACAACTTGAGAAGAACAATAAAAATGGCAATACAATAGGGATCAAAAGCCAGTGTGATTTTAGTATAATTGACATACTATTATAGTTTCAATTTTTCATATTTTATATTATTGTTTATTTTATTTTATTTATTTTAAATGTTTATTTTATTTTATGTCTGTAGTTTTGATTAATTTGACTTTTTAATTCTATTTTTAGTTATTATTCATTTTAGTACCAGTTAAACTAAATGAAAATGAAGTGTTGACTTGGCAACTATAGCTGAAGGTTCTTTTAATGCTTTATTTTAATATTTTTCAATGACCAATAAAGCTTTGGTTTTCTATTGGTGGATCTGATGTGAGTGACAGGTTGCCCCGCCCTCACGCCAGTGAACACATCATCAGAGAAGAGAAAAGATGCGCTGCAAGAGCGAGGGGAAGTTATTTTGATTAAAGATTATGAGGGTCCATGAATAAAAAAAAATAAAAAAAATGATGTGCACAGATAAATAATTTATAATAAATACTGCAATGTTCCATAAAAAAATAAGAAATGCCTTTGATTTCACGGTAAGTTAAAGAACAAATTATGCAACCAAACTACAAACTAACTAGTAGCGAACATAGGTTTGATTCCAGGGAATGCAGGAACTAATAAAATGTATAACTTGAATTTTTTTTGCCAAATATGTAACAGTAACCCTGTTCTCAAGAACACTGAGACTTGGCCTTGTGTGCAGTACATGCCACATAACCCCTCCACATTAGTAACCACCAACAACAGCCTATAGCATGAGTTTGACATTGGAAAGCACCACTTAAATCTCAGTGCATGATAACATCTCCTTTAATAAGTGTTCATCATGCAAAATCATCAAAAAGAAAGCTTGTAGATTTTACGTTTAGTGCCACTAAAACTTTTAGCGCAGCTGAAATCTCTATTTTAAAAGTTCGCATTTATATCATCTTCGCTGCAGCAGAGGCACAAATGTGTTTGCCAGCAGCCCATGTTGTGACGCTAATGTATTCCTGCTGAATATTAAACAAAATCATAAATTCTCTTTCAAGTCGTCAGTAATGTCAAGAGATAAAGAGGCGTGTAATCAGCTTGAAATGCCCCGAAGCACTCAAAAGTAAAAACAAAAGGGGTACAGCCTCCACCGTCCTAAAAAATTAAAGGAATGCAGCATAAGGGAATTTTTAGGTCTTCATAAATCATAAAGTGGGTGTTGTCCTCATTTTAGCACTGAGAGACATATATAACACTAATACCGCTAATTAGCATAGTCATAAAACGGTGTTTCTGTTATCCATCCTTCATTTAATTTTTATTTAGTAGTAGTAGCAGCATAAAACGTATTTGAGGTTAATAAGCGAGAAAAAGAAATCAAATTATTATGTTCCGGTTTATTCTGTTTATTCACTTGGGGAAAAATTAAAATAAATCCGTTTTATGAAACAGGAAACAGGAAGTGCAGAACAACAAAAGACTGTTCTTCTCATCCTATTCCTCAGGTGTAGCAGGATGACAAGGAGAAACGGAGAAAAGGTTTCATTGCCTGTTGATCAAAGTTTTGCTCCTGTCTTTTATCTCTTCATTTTCTTCCCTTTGTTCGTGCACTTCAGTCATGCAATCAGTCAGGAATTGTCTTCCATTGCAAAAATGTTAATGATGCATATTACTTATTGATTCAAACGAGAACGTGTGCCAGATAATGGTGTTCCTGTGCGAACCCTGTGCGAATGGTGTTCCTGTGCGAGGTGAGGCAACATGGCTTATCATCTCAAGATCTGAGGTGGGAAACCACAAGAAAAAAATAAGTCTAACTAAAACAGCAGGTTTATTTTGTATCTGGTAACTGACGACTATTGCATAAGAATGTGCATGAACTTAAAGGGGTGTAAGTGAAACTGCTGGCAATGTGGGATTTAAAAAAAAAAAAATCTGTCCTACCTGACAAGAGAAAACAGAGAAAAAAGGCTGGTGTCTTCCCTTTTGCCAAACAGGTAGGAAAACTTCAATACCCATAATGCACTGGGCATGTTGCTGTACAAGTCCACTTCTACCAGTCTGCGAATGGATACACTAACCAGACTCTAATACCGCCTTGCTTTAGTTGGAAATACCTCTTAGCAAACTTTTAGTCATAATGGTGTCGACTTGTGTTCCAGATGCAATGAATTTCTTTCTTCGGTTGAGCACTTACATTTACGAGTCATTAAATCATGTTTGATTTGGACTTCTCTGTGCATGCTCTTTGAGGTGGTGACCATAGACCTGCATTATATGACTGACAGACAAGAACGGTTTGACCTAAACATATAAAAATTAAAACTACTGCGGAAACAAAGACACCTACATCTTGGATGCCCTTGAGGTAAGCTAAAACATACCAAAAATTAATTTCAAAGTAAACTATCCTTTTAAATTTGATTAAATGATGACAGAATTTTCCTTTTTGCGTGAACTATTCCTTTAATAAAAACATAGCAGGTAGCTGCTTTTAAAAATGGTTTTGTTTAAAACGCGACAAGAGGCAATAAAATGTCAATTCTTTCCCCAATAAAGGTGAAAATGCAACACTATCACAGCCAATCAGAACATCAATGAAACAAACGTCAAGGAGGACGGGGCTACCCTCATGACACCTCAGAAACAGGCCCGTTCGGAAATCCCGTCACTTTTCTAACTAAAATGAAAGAATTGTATGGAAGAAATCACTCATTGTTTGTCGCTTAATTGTGTATATATTGGCTAAGACAAGCTGAGTTTGGAGTCTTGGTCTCGAGGCTTTGGTCCAAAAAACTCTGGATCTCGGATGGTCTCAGACAAGACTTCAGTCTATAAAGGTCTATGGTATTGGTCTGAATCCTGGATGATCAATTCTTGATTCCAACTCAGTTTCAAGTCACCTATCTTATGCTTTCTAAGCAACTTTATCTAAATTAAAATAACTATAGAAACAGTCTCCCCTCAAGGCATGTTAAAAGTACCGCCGAACACATGCAGTCTGTCATTTTTCATCATCTTTATTTGATTCCATTTCATTAAGTGTTTTTTTTCCTCAAGTTTAATCCTATCCTCCACACTTCCTATATGTGGGTTATTGAAAGACTGAGATGGGTAGAGGAGGGACAGAGGGTGGGTGGAGATTACCAAGAATGGAAACAGCAACTTTATTGATGTGCCAAGAAACCACAGGGAGGAGGAGGATCTGAGCGCCAGCGATCAGAAGCTCTTGTTCACGGGGCCTCCGAAGTTGCTCTCGGAAAAACTGGGCTATGATGCGTCTTGTCTTTCGGTTTCATCAAACTTTGTGACCTCTTTACGTCTGTTTTTCGACTTCAATGACAGGCGCAAACGAAAGCCCTGCGAGTGCATTGATGATTCACCTCACGTCAGTGTCCCAGATGTGCCTGCAATTACTTGTTTGAGGTGAAAAGCGGTGCGTTCTAAACCCGTGTAAATGTGCTGTAATGAATTCCATCTATTTCAGAGTGGTGTTGACATGCAACAAGAGCATTGGTTTTTAGAAGCATGGGAATGAAAATTAGTTCCTTTATGGAAATCTACAGCTCTGTTTCAGTGACTGATGTTGCTGATGGCAGGTGTGGAGGTGTAAAACACTTGTTACACTTTATTGTGCACTTGTACCAATGAGCAATCCCTCCATGTCTGGCTTCCTACCGTGACAGAATGTCTTTTAAGTTTTATGATATTGCATTACAGAAGCAGAATACTGAGGAATAACAAAACTTCCAAAAATAACTTCCTAATAACTTTTGAATACATTTGCCTATTGTAATAACACTGGTCTTAATAGATTCCTTGGGTTATGCCGAAAACATAGATACCAATTTTGCCATAGTCAGCCCAACTTCCTGTCCGCCATCTTTATTTTCATTCAATCCTTACCTTTTCTAACTCCTCCTAGACCGTTTGTCCGATTTTCACCAAAATCGAATCGTATCATCTCTAGACCGTGCCGACTAATATTTAGCCATTTGCCTAAAATCCTCTTAAAATGTCTTTAATTGCTCCTTGCTGCAGTTGGTCTGACACTCCCTGGCATGTTGGCATGTCGTATTGTCTTCTTGCATTTGCACCGTTCTTATTAGGGGCCAAGCACTGAAAGTGCAACCAGTAGACTGGGATTGTTGACAAGCAGGTGGATGTGGGTGAGATGATATGAAAAAGACTTCTGCAACAGGCGTCCAACCCATGTGTCAAGGGTCAACACAAACAATCCCTCACTATCCATCCCAAATCTATGACAATCTCTCACCTTCTATTAAGATCAGACGCCTCCATTTGAGAAGACATCGATCGCTGGGAGTGTAAAACCAGTCCATTACAGGCTGCCATAAGTGTTGTCCATTAAAGTAGCATTCAATATCCGTCTCTGAGTGGGTCATAATGAGCCTGCAGTTAATGCATGTGCACGCTCTGTGATTATCTCTCTAAGTGCCATTCATTCAGTCTGGCCTGAAAGCAAGCCACCCTGCCTCTTACATGCCTACAAGTAATTAAATATTAAATCACATCATCATAATACCAAACAGCAGGATTTCAGGTTTTAAGAGGAAATGTGAAAAGCACACACCCTAGTAGACTAGTTGTCATTGGTTGAACTTAGAGGTGAGCCGTACACTTGTGGAAATCTGTCAGTTGGTGAACATTTTTGATTGGTTTAACTTAATTGCCGTAATAACTTAAGATCTTGATTAACCGTGCATTTATATATACTCATAATGCAGTCGCAAAAAACATTTCTAGTATGCCGTTAAAGGCTACATTCAAATTTTTAAATTAGGCAAGGAAATAATTGTAACAAGAAATAAAAAAAACTTGAACTGAAATTAGTCTTGAAATAGTTTTGACTTTAATTAAACTTGACTGGAGTTACAATAGACTTGACTTAAATTAGACTTGACTTGAATTAGACATGACTGGATTCAAAATAGACTTGACTTAAGTTAGACATGACTGGTTTTAAAATAGACATGACAACTTAAATTAGACATGACTTAAAATAGATTTGACAACTTAAATTTGATATGACTTAAAATAGACTTAACTTAAATTACACATGACTTGATCAACATGATTCAACTAGACACTACTTAAAATAGACTGAATTAGTCTTGACTTAAAATATACTTGCTCTTAAATAGACTTGACTCAAATTAGACATGTCTTGACTCAAATTAGACAAATCTTGATTTAAACATGACTTGATTTAAATTAGACATGACTTGACTTACATTAGACATGACTTAAAATAGATCTAAATTAGACTACACTTGAGGTAAATGACTGGAGTTAGTCTTGACTTAAAATATACTTGCTCTTAAATAGACTTGACTCAAATTAGACATGTCTTGACTCAAATTAGACATGACTTGAATTAAATTAGACTAGACTTGAGGTAAATTACACAAGCTAAAATAGACTTGGAAAAGTGTATTTTGGGATCAAAACTGTGTCCAGCATAAATGGGAACTCCAAAACTTTTTTTTAAAGCAACCCAGAATGTTCTTGAGGGTGGTTGACAAAAGCCCAGAGTGTAAAAGATGATTATTTTGAATCATAATGACCACAATGTAATAATATTATAGCTCCAATAAAATATAGTTTTTTAGTTAAATTTGTTTCACGCTTTGCTCACTATATAGTAAAAGTCCCATATTACCATTGGTGTTATTTCATAGTTCCAGTGATGACTTTAATATAAATCTAAAGTGAAGAATTCACGTTTAACTAGTACAGCCCACACCCAGTTGGCGCAGAAAGCTCTCAGATGGAAAGCAACGAAAAGCAGGCAAGTGCGGTGTGAGACATAATTTTCCCATAAATGCAATAGGGAGTTTTTATTCTCATGGTATTTTATGAGTTCATGCATTTAAATTGTGTGTCATTTCCATCAGTGAGCACACGTAATTTTCCACATTCACACACAGTAACTTTCACTCACAAATGCCTTGATTGGCTGACGATTATTTAAAGCCCTGCAGTGGTTACATGCATGACTGGGTCACATTCTGTTCAGAGACTCTTTTAGACAAATGATTCCATAATCTATATGTGCAAGGTTTATGAAATGAAACCTAATCACGCGTTTCTAAATGTTGCTGGGATGCCAACACGACTGAATGTTTGCCTTCACGCTGTACAGCAATATCATGCAGGTTTATGAAAAGTCGGCCTGTGTTTATCAACGTAATAAAGGTTGAAAGGTGAGTTCTTAATCCAGCCATCAGAGGTTTACGTTCTCTGCTCAAATCCTCTTTGGAGTGAGAACAAGGCTTTTTCTTTCATCTGTCTGCCACTGCTCTGTCTCGGGATCACTTGTACCTTTTGTCATCCTTTCCTAGTCCTCTTCAATGGCGCCTCAGGAATTCTGCGCCCCTGCTCTCTGGCCCACACAATACCATTCATGTTTAGCATTCAAAAGGGCAGAAAGGAGAGGGCAGGGCAGAAAGAAATAAGCCCAGTTGAGTTTTAGGGAGCGAGCAGAATGGGAGCCGTGAATAGGTCACGTCGGAGCCGCTTTTAAAGGGCTGCTGTCAGAGGCTTTAAAGAATGAGGAGGGCTGTGAAAAACGGCCCACCGAGGGACGAGGGCATCGCGGTGACTGTCGAGGTGAATGAACAGTCAGGACGGGACCTGCCTCTCCCTCGGACACTTTCACAGGGGACGAAGACTGATGGAAGGAGAACAGAATGGCCGAGCGGAGAAGAAACAGGAGAGAAGAATACAAGAGGAAGGACTAAATGACAGAAAAAGACACATTAAGATGAATGTGAAGAAAAAAACCAGCAGAAGCCAAAGTAGCTACACAAAATGAGATATATTATTTAAATAAATATGTAAAATAATATACATAATATCACAAATAGGATTTACTTTCTGTTATAGATTTAAAAATATTAACAGGGCTGTCATTTTATTGTTTTAAATTGTGTGATTAAAGAAAAATACTTTTAGCTTTTCTCATCAAATATGAATTAATTACTGAATTTATTACTAATCTAATTAGTTTCTTCAAATAATTTAGATATTTAATTTGTTATTAGTGTTATTTTATGTTAATTTTTGTTATGTTATTGTTTTGAAGTAGTTTTTATTTTGTTCTGTTTTCATTTTAACTTTAGTCACATATTTAGTCATTTTGTTGTGTATTTTGTTGAAAAACATGTCTAGTGTTTTATTAATTTTTATTGTTTTAATAATTAGTTAAGTTAAACTAAATATAAATTATAAAATATGTGATTAAAGGTGTGATATTGATTAAAGATAAATAAATGATAGTGGGAATAATAAATGTAATAAAATAAAGATGAATCTACATATTATGTATTAAATCTATAATAGTTACTATAAATAATTTTTCTGTAAATCATTTATATTATATATAATTTATAATACAATATCATAATTTATATCTTATAAATAATTTATATAATTTATTATTAATGACTGTAAATGTAGTGTGTATATATAATATTTTTCACAGATATATATAAAAATATATATATATACATATATAAATGTAAGTGTGGTGAATCGCAAATGACTATTTCTGAGGTATATTGATGTCGTTCAAGTGAAGTATTGTGGCTGCCAACCCTTTAAAGCTGTCGAATAAGTTTTACCTCAGGTTACCGCACCCCAGATATTGAGATCTTATTCATACCTGCAAACTATATGATCTTTCATTTTGCAATATTTCAAGAAACCATTATGCCTTCTTTATTTTTAAGGTCCCTTAAAACACATCAGACAAAAGTCTTGTATAATGTGAATATCCATAGACTATTAAAATCGTATTTTCCCCGAGATTTTCAGGTTTGTTGTGATATGACTTTCTTTATTGCAAAGTGCTTTGATATTCCCCCGCTGTCCCTGTAACGTTTCATCTTCTTTTACAGTCCAAAAAGTATCAGCATAGTTGTTGGAGTAGCTTTATGCTACAGTGAGTTTATCATTAGAGAAAAGCTTTCCCATAATCCTGTGAGACAGCACTATGGATTCTTCTAGGGTCATTGAAAGGGTGTATTCTGCGGATTGGAGTGGGAGGGGATTGAAATGGGGGTGAGCAACTTCGGTGGGAAAGTTAGGATCTGGAGTGCAGTAAGTGGAGGCTTGAGCGATTATGTGTTGAAGACCGGATAGTTAAAACTCTTACTCCATTAGACGGCTGAACTTGAGAGGCTCAGATGTGTTATAATTCTGATTATATCTTCTGTGTGAAGCAGTCTGGGAATGTAGCGCTGGCTTTAGGGCATTAGAGGGAGAGTCAAAGGTCAAATCACTATAAATAAGCCATTGTTTTTCATTAGTGTCATCTTCATCGGTTCACACTTACGAGAGAAGATCTGCTGTACGAGAGAGAGTGAGATGAGAATTGCTCTGAGGAACTACAAGGTCAGGTCAGACTGCATTAATCTCAGCAGGCACTGACCCAATGAAGACAGAGGTCAAAGCATGCTAATGAACATGATCTATTTAAAGAAGCAGATAAAAAAAAGACCTTATGGAATTTGCGACAGTATTAATACAATATTTTTCAGTACATATGATTTGCATTTATACAATACACTGATCCTTAACTCAATCTGCTAGCAATCACATCATTCTCAGTGCAGAGCGCTTTCAGAAACCCTCCACCTTCCCCAGCTCCACCTGGGGAAGGTAACAATCATAAAGTCACACCTCCACCCTTCTGAGAGCTAAAATGACAAATGGGACACCCTACGGTCTCACGGACTTTACGGACACGCGCACGCAGCAGCCATTAAGTCCACAAGACCGAAAGTGCACATGAAGTGTGCCATTTGGGACAGGGCCATTCGCAACTCTCATATTAAACGGCTCTGGTTCGCACTTAGTAGAAACCACCACGAAGGCAAGTTCAAAACTGTGATTGGTGGCTCGTTTGACCAGTTGCATTTTTATCCACTCATAAATAAAAAGGAACGACTGATTTTGAAAATGTAGTAGAGTAAAAAGTAAGATATTTGACATTGAAATGTAGTGGAGTTAAAGTAAAAGTCTCCCCAAATTTAAATACTTTGGTAAAGTACAGATACGCAAAAAAGCTACTTAAGTACAGTAACGAATTACATTTACTTCGTTACTCTCCACCACTGGTATGCAGATCTACTCCACCGAGACCAAACATATCAACATTGTAGTACACATTACCATGCAAAACACATGACAGAAATGTATAGGCCTACAGCAGAGGTACTCCAGTTACATGACTTGAGTCACAAATTAAAGGACGCTGTGACTTGCTTTTTTATATGAAGAAAATAACTTGACTTGATGTCACACCGCTCCACTTCGCTCAAATGCTCTGATGTGGTACACTCCAAGACTTCTGAAATCTTCTGTGAGGAAAATTATATTTACTGTAAGTCATCATTCACTTAAAATCTTTACCTTCATTGAGTTGTAAATCAAAAACTGACAGTGAGTTGAAATCAGGAACAAATCAGTCTGAATCATTCAGAACTGAATTTTTAAACAAGATCAACTGATTGACTGACAAAAACAACAAAAAAAAAACAATGATTTCGTCATGAATAGGGCATCGCCGCTTCTTTCATAAATACCAATTTCTGTCGCTGCATATATAAACGCATATACATTATAAACGTAAAAAAATACATGTAGTCCAACTCCATCATGCCAGAAAATATAGATGTTCTGTATGTTTGCTAAAGTGTTGCTATAAGTGTTAGCTAGGCTCTTGTTATGCAGTTGCTTGGGTCTTGCTACAATGTATGGTTGCTAGGGTGTTCTGGCTGACCTTCCATTTATATCCATACAGGCATTTCTACCTCAGTTAATAACAATTTCAAGCATGATTTTGGACTTTATTCATGACAAATGCTTTAAAATCCTATTCCAAGGAAGAACACGACTTGACAAGCAATCACCTTTGAAAATTTCTTGTTGTTTGAGTCATTACTGTCTTGTTTGCGAATTAACCAAATTAAAGCCCCATTAAAAAACGGAGGTATCTTACACGAAGCAATCGTTTCAGCAGCACAGGCAGTCAATGCTACTTCTCTTGAGATAGACCTCCGCAGTTCTTTGGCAGGAACTCAATTTGTCCGCATGGCAACTATGTCATTCCTGAAACCCATACCCATCTCTTTTCAGCAATTCCCACTCCATCTCCATTGATCTGTTGTCCACTGAACATGTCAGGGGTCTCCAGTCAATAGCCGGATTGATCAAATCGAACACTTAGTAAATCAGGCCCTGTTAATGATCTTAGGGTATAAATTCACACCAAATGAAAACACTTTAATGAGGCACTTTAAATCCAGTTTAAAGGGATAGTTCACTCGAAAATTATTTACTTAACCTCCTGTTGTTTCCAAACTTGTATGATTGTCTTCCTAGAAACACAAAATAAGGTAATTTGAAGAATGTCCCTGATGCTCTTTTCCATACAATTGGAAATCAACTGGCTCAAATTGAATGAATGGGGGCTGAAGCTTTCAAGCTTAAAAGTTACATTTTATTTGAAGGTGTCCTTGTTACAGCGTAATTATATATTTAAGTACTGAGTAATAATAAGCAACTACATGTACTTACTATAGGGTTAGGGTAGGATTAGGTTTTGGTTAAGGGTTAGTTGCATGTAATTATGCATAATTTACTGTAATTACTATGGTAAGTACATGTAACATATGTAACAAGGACACTGTAAAATAAAGTGCTGCAAAAAAATCATACAAGTGCTCCATATGACTTTTAAAAGTAATGCATTACAATATTGCATTACTCCCTAAAAAAAGTAACTAACTGCATTTGTGACCTTATATGGAAAGTAATGTGTTACGGTACTTTTCTGTTACTTTTTCGAACATGAAACCACGAGCTTGAAAGCTCCAGTATCCATTAATAGTAATTGCATGGAAGAGAGGAACCAGTACATACTTTATACTTTCTCAATCTGCGTTCCACAGACAAAAGGCGGACGGTTGTATGGTTTTCGAAACGACATGAGGCTGAGTAAATAAAGACAATTTTCATTTTCCAATGAACTGTTCCTTCAAGTTCAACAGATTTTTTTGGGAGAAAACTAAGAGATAATACGGCGTGTGGAATTATGATAAACAGCAGTCTCGCTGTAAATGACTTTAAGATTGATATCAGAAGCTCTCAACTCTGATTTAGCAGACGTCAGACGTGGGGAGCCATTGAGGTGCAATCTGGTAGGAACAGGAATGGTAAAAACCTTCAAACTAATACCACAATCCCTTCTACATATAAAGCCATTTTATGATAGTGAACTCAACGTCTCTCTCCTTAAGCCTCATTTCAGACGTGTCCAAAGAAGACTCGGTGGAGGGTGCAAGACATAAAAAGGAGGACTAAGGAATGCATTGGTGCTTGTGAAATATCCAACTTTTTCCTCCTTTCAAAAATGTCTGTCTGATTACTTTACTAAACTGGCACGAAAATCCCTGCTGCGGTACAGCTCACATAAGTCCATGTGAACTCCTACAAAGTGCAAGTGACTGAGCTATTAAGCCAATGGAGTGCTTCTCAATGCTTGAGGACTTTCAAATGCTTCCTTTATGATTTTGATTGACATCCACAGCATGAAGAGAGCAAGTCGCCGTCTCTCTGTCTCACAGATCTTTTAGTAAACACTCAGTTATTCCTTTGCTCTGAATGCTGAGAGCAGTAGCTCCATGTTGAAGACGTGATCAGTCCTCAGAGGGGTTTCGCTCAGTTCCCATGACCCCAGGCTTCTCTGGCTTCCATCAATAATGGGAGAATTTGTAGCAGCCAGCAGGGAAACTAATATTTAGAACTTAAGACATTCACATGCATTATGGATATGATGCTAAGTTTAAGTTAAAGAATCATTGCTGCTGAGTTTCTGGTTGAGTTGGGTGTAATATTAATAAAACACTGGGTAGCTAAACATCGCTTTCTCTGCCAAGCCTGTTTAAATTGGAGCGGTTAGATGTTAGTGTTGAGGGCCAGGACATGCAATTGTCATGAGTCGAATTGTTCCTTGTAGACCTTGTAATTACAGCTTGTAATCTGGTCATTTTTAGCTTCATTGTTCTTCACATACTTTAAGTACTACTAACAGCACTACTGTATCCACAGAGGCGGCAGCCAATGAGAATGAAGATTCTCTCAGACGTTTAGTGAAACACTGCGGGTCACGTCATTTCAAGACGACGAAATACATTGAGAGGGGTGACCTGCACAAAATTAAAACATGACAAAAATATTATGATATGTACAGAGTACAGTCTTCATATCATGAGGGCAATTTATTTCTTAATGTGGAAAACTTTCTAAATTTGCACCAAACTACTGAATGCGCCTTTAAAGGAGTAGTTCACTTCAGAATTAACATTTCCTGATAATTTACTCACTCCAAGTCATCCAGGATGTTCATGTCTTTCTTTCTTCAGTCGAAAAGAAATTAAGGTTTTTGAGGAAAACATTTCAGGATTTTGCTCCATATAGTGGACTTAAACGGGAGCCAACAGTTTGAAGTTCCAAAGTGCTCTACACGATCCCAGCCGAGGAATAAGGGTCTTATCTAGCAAACCTATCGGTCATTTTCAAAAAAAAAAAAACAACTTTTTATTTACTATACTTTTTAACCACAAATGCTCATCTTGCACGTCCACGACTTCAAGCATAACATAATCACGTTGGAAAGGTCAGGCATAGGCGGAAAATGTAGGGTAGAGCGAAAAACTCCATCTCAAAATCGTCCGATCGTTGTTTTGCCTTTTATTTATTTTTGTAAATTGTGTTTGACTTAGTCTTCGCACGTTCACTTTGTGAACACTAGGTCGGTAGTGCCGTCTATGTCACCTTTCAACGTGATTAAATAATGTGTGGCGCATCGCAGAGCTAGTGCAAGAGGAGCATTTGTCCTTAAAAATTATATAAATGTTTTTTTTCTTTTTCGTTTTTTTTAAACGAAATAAGCAAAAAAAAAAACTATTGTTTCGCCAGATAAGACCCTTATTCCTCGGCTGGGATCGTGTAGAGCACTTTGAAGCTGCATTGAAACTGCAATCTGGACCTTAAAGCTTTGGTTCCTGTTGAACTTCACTATATGGAGAAAAATCCTGGAATGTTTTCCTCAAAACTCTTAATTTCTCTTTGACTGAAGAAAGAAAGAAAGAGATGAATATCTTGGATGACGTGAGGAGAGTAAAATATCAGGAAATTTTAATTCTGAAGTGAACTAATCCTTTGATATCAGTGCCTCCCCATTTTTCAAAGCTTGACAGCTACTTTACTTTCATTGTATACACCATTTACTTTCATATAGCAAACACATTGAATTGAAAACATACAGTTTTGTTCTCCAGGGGAACAAAACCCATACAGGTTTGAAACAACATGAGGGGGAGTAAATGAAGAATGGGTAAATTATTCCTTTAAAAAATGCTTACTTATAAACCTTAACAATAATACTTGATCTTCACGCCTTGGGATAAGCAAAGCACGCCTTGGGATCAGCAAGAAACTGTGCTATACTTGGCTATAATCACACCTCTTTCATCTCTGACGCACACAAGGCAGTTTTTTCCACAGAGTTTTCAGTCCGGCTGTCAAGATCTTTACAACACAGTTACTGAGCACTGAAGAGAAGTCACTAAAACTGCATTTAATAATAGTTCTACTCCCAGAGCCAGAATATACAGCGATACGCAACATTGGATAAAAAAAAAAAAGAGGTGCAGAGGACAGAATCTAAAGTATGTGGTTTTCTGCAGTGGTCAACTAGTGTGTAATTTATTTGCAAGTTTTCACACTATTAGCCCACTGAGGTTTCTCTGAGCAAATTAATCTCAACCCCAAAAGGGCCTTTTTACCATAATATGTAATTTCACATTTCTGCTGCATACTTCTGTGTTACATTAAGGACCTCAGAACCGGGTTAAGCCGCTTTGCTCATTTGGTCAGTCTTTGTAGCGGGCAGTGAACTATCAAAGTAAGCCTCTTTTTGCAATTGCTGATCAAACAGGCGCTCAGTTCAAAGTCTGCTGGCAATAAAAAACAGCTTAGATCACCAAATTGAGCTTACATCACACTCATTACTAAACTACACAATCACGCTTTCAACAAGAAATCCAATTGTCTTATATTGAAAGAGGGTCTGTGTCACATCTAAAGACTATAATATCACAGAGGGCTAGTAAACAACCACCTAGCAACCATCCAGGACACCCTAGCAACCATAAAGAGACACATTTAAAATTACAAACAAAATGTAACCCTAGTATCGTGGTGGCAAGCATTACAGTACTCCGAAGAAAATCTAGTTTCTATAAAAAGAAAATGTTGAAAAAGATGTTGCTTACATAACCTTCTTACCCAAAGAGTTAATATGAGGTAACGCATATTGAAATGTAATGCACAATAAATATGCATGAATATAAGAAGATCTAACTACAGTCTGTCGACTTGCCACCGTGATGAAAGCCATCAAATGTGCTTCTCTAAGACAACCCTCTGAGCTGCTTATGTTGGGTTTTCTCAGTTTCCATCGGGGTTTTTTTTGGGTTCTGTCTGATGTGTGTTCACCTCTGGGCACATGACTGACAGCTGCTATTTTGGTTTTGGGTTGTTTCAACATAGCAGAGGAACCTTTGGGTTTAAAGCCGCACACACAGAAATGTCTTGAGGCAAGACTTTTCCAAAGCAAACTCTACATCAAGAGCAGGGTCCTATAAATCCTGACTACAAATCCTGACCAGGGGCAGAAGGATGTAAAATTATCACTGCTTTCCTGAGAGGGTTGATGGAGAACAAAACATGTTTGTATGTTAATGTATGACTGGGTGTTTCTTCAACTTTGGGCAATTTTCTTTTTCTTTTTGTCACATTAAGGTCACATTAAAACTTGGAAACTTTTTACCATACCATTATCTTACATTTTTTATTATTTATTTATATATTATATATATATATCATACAACCATAAACAGCATGACATGCAGTGACATGTTCTGTGTATATAGAATAAAATGAACATGAATTAGAAATATAATTTAAAACACAATGTAGAAACAAAAAAATAAGACAGACAGACAGATAGACCGATTATGTTATGAAACACAATACAATTCGAGATCTGGTGGAAAGAACATCATCTCGGAAATGTTCATGACTTTCAGAAAAATGAACTGGCCATAGTTGAGGAAACACCCAACTATGTTAATAGTATCAGCCTTAAATCCATCTCAAATGTTCCTTAAGTGGATTATCGTAAGAGGCCGGTCACACAGAGCGTGTTTTTGCTTTCCACTGTTCTAGACTGACATCTTTGACAGTTGTGCTCTCGCGTCTCGCAGCTTTTGAAGCATCTCGCGCATGAAACCGTGTTCCAAAAATGCTCCTAAAATAAGTTCAACTTTTCAAAGACACCTTGAGTTTTTTCCTATTCCAGCGCTCTGCGTCTCATGCTTTTAAATGCAAAAACCGTGAACCGGCCCTAAAGAAGTGAACTCGACTCTTTCCATGTTTACTCTCTGTATCTCTCGAGTCCAGATAGTCGAGTTTGAACTGTTTAAAGCGCGTCTGTGTGCGCCATGGGAATTATTTTCCATCAGTGCTTCAACCACATTCCACATCTATCTAAATCTACACGCTCAAATCAGTGTCTCTGCTTCGCCTCGCTTTCGCAGCTTTCATGTCCCAGAAGCCCTCTGCATGCTGATGTCCCGACACTTTCAAGACCACCCGTCTGAGCGGCTAATTAATCCCTCTGCAGATAGAGGCCTGATGGAGCTTTTCCCTCCGCTCCGGGTCCAGCGACGGGAGTTCAGCGGGGATCAGCGCTCCATTACACCACTGCCATACACACACCACCCCTCCCTGTGCTCCTCAATCACTTTAGCAGCTTCAGGACATCAGATCCCGTACCAGAGACACTGCATTAGGAACAGCGGTTGATTTGTCCTCTTTAGGGTAATGTGTAACGTGGTAATGTCACTTAAGAATTACTGGTAACACTACACTAATAAGGAATAACTACACAGGAACAAATGAGTAACACACTATTGACATTCTAATAACTACTATTAACTAACAAGACACTCTGATTAACAAATTAGTATGTAATAGCGCTCAGTTGAATGTGGTAGTTCACTATTAGCTAAAACCACTATTTTCTTCATACCTCCCATAACTACTATATACACAGGTTCATAATTAACATGAATAATGCATAATTTATAATAAAAGGTAACGGTAACCCACTAGTAATGTGGTTTAATGAACTAACTAATGACTAATTAGTACTAATTAACTTATTAGTAATTTACTAATTAATTAGTACTAACTAGTACTAACTACTAATTATTTGGATCAGTATTCTAAAGTGAAAAACATGATAACTACCTAATATTGACTGCAGTCATTGTAAGCTTTTGAGATTTTTGTAAGATTTTGAATAGTAAGTCCTTCCGATGGATTTGTTAACACTTTACTCATTACTAGTGTGTTCCCGTGATCTTAACTTTAGAATACTGATCCAAATAATTAGTAGTTATTTTAGAAGGATGTAGTAACATTTGAGTCATTACTATCAAAAAGCTTACATTGACTTCAGTCAATATAATCAAGCTTTTCACTTTAGAATACTGATCCAAATTATTATTGGTTCCTTTAGAAGGATGTAGTAACAATTGATTCACTACTAATGGGTTACCATTACCTTATATTATTATCCATTATTAATATTAATTATGAACCTGTACATAGTAATTCTTAGTAGTCGTCAGTGAGATATGAAAAATAATAGTTACTGATTAGCTAATAGTGAACTACCACATTCGACTGAGCGCTATTACTTACTAATTCGTTAATCAGAGTTTCTTGTTAGTTAATAGTAGTTACTAGAATGTTAATAGTGTGTTTGTTCCTGTGTAGTAACTCATTAATGAAGGAACAGTATTCTAAAGTGTTACCGACTTATGTCTCCACCTCAAATGGTAATTCACTATTCATGGACTGATACAGACCTTTTCTGTTAGTCAACTACCTTAGTTGAACTTGACAATAAACCTTTTAAACTTTGCCATGGTGATTTCACACTGCGCTTAACCCCGGGTTATCGTCATTCTAAACCTTGCTTTTAAGGGTAAAGGAATTTTTCACATTGGGCTTAGCACCGCTTTTTACCCGGGGTTATGAAACCCTGGTTAGCACCATTTTTGCACCCCTCATTGCGGTGCCAAACGTGTGCAGTGTGAAATTACGTGGTGTTAGAAATGATGTGGTCTTTGACTCATTTGGTAGCGATCACATCATTATCTACATGGCACAGCTGATTAGTTACTCAACATTCAAACAAATACCGAGGTGTTGCTGGTAGCAGTATGCAGCGCATTTTCAGAAACCCTCCCCCTTCCCCAGCTCCACCTGTATAGATACAGGGGTTAAATCGTGAATGTTACATATGCTCCAGCAGCAGCTTGTCTTACATGCTCACAGCAATGTCTGTAAAGGTATTCTCTGTACTTGCTCGACAGCAGCGTAGCAGGTCTATCCGCCAAGACCAAATACATTAACATATCCATTACCATGCCTATCTCTATCACCATACCAATCTCCTGAGAGTTGTCATGACAGAACTATTTTAAGTGTGAAAAGCTCTAATGTGTGCCATCTTCCATGTGTGAAATTTTCTTAAGTGGTAAATAGTGAGGGGGACAGAATATACTCAATCAGAGGGACCACTTTTTAAAGCAAATTTTTCTTTTAACGTCAGTGTTTACTCTCATGGCAAACTATTTGATATTTTTGTGAACTGGTGGTTAATTCGTTTATAAGAATCTCATTCATACGTTTTTGTACGATATGCTTATTCCCCACTGATGGTTAGGTTTTTTTCATGAGATCCTGGCATTTCCATCTTTACCTTTTTATAATTATTTAGTTACATTGCAACTGAATAAAATGAGGATTCCCAGATACAAACTCATATCTTCAATATTGTGTCTTTTCCAATCATTTCACTCAAACTGGAACACTAAAAATCCTCAAGTTTGGGCTGGAAATGTGTCTTCATTTGCATGGATGTAGCTATTGTGCGTCGTTGTTGTCATAGCGCCACCAGCTGGCAGCAGGAAGTGTGGCACATACAACAGACTTTGAAATAGTCCTGTTATATTTACCAGCTTAAATGTATGTGCATTGCTTTTCTAGAGCCGATGACACATAGTTCTTGTGATTGCTGCTTCCAGCTATATTTTTGTATTTTTTATTTAAGGCAAGACACTCCAGGGGAATAGGGTAATAAAAATGAACTAATAGATATCACCATACTTCCCCAGTTGATTGATTACATTTAGAATTGCAAAAAAAACGTTTTTGAAATGTTGTTAAAATATGCAAATGAGGTGTTATCTAATTAAATAGGCACTAATTTGCACACATTTCTAGAACAAAAAGTCTGACCATTGGATGAAGTCATGTTTAAAATTATTTTGAGTCAAAGGTCATCTCATCTCTTTTTATCACACCATAAATCAGAAAATACTGTCAACAGCAAAAAATAAATAAATCAATTGTCACCATTTTTTTATTAGTAATTAAATGTGTAAAATTAGACCAAAAAAAGAAATTTTTTTTTTTTTTTTTTTTACCTTCAGAATATAGATAGGGATAAAACTATATTTTATGCTAAATATATATCGTTTATTTTACTATAACTATGTGTCATGGTGTCATTTTGAGAAAAGGGCCTTTGAAGATATGTATACTGTAATTTAAACCTACAGACGCAAATACATAAAGTGCTATAAAAGATACACTCAAAAGTGTATTTTTGACTTTTTCTTACAACTAGTCTAAAAAACACTTGAAAAGCCAAAAAGTCCAAAATCTCAAAATTGAAAGATGCATGTAAAAACAGATTTTTTTGGCTGTAGTGTCTCACCTTTAAATTGTTTTTGTTATTGTGTTATCCCTTTGAGAGGGGTCCTGTTTAGGTATTGGTGATGAATTGTGCAGTATATAAAAAATCAACAGTTTATTTATATATTTACAGTGTGTGTGTGTGTGTGTGTGTATATATGTATATGTATATATATATATACAGTATATCATTTATAACAGATCTTGCAGGCAAAAAGTCCACTATTTACAACTACAGACCATCTGATGCAAATCAATTTCAGCTGAATCTTAACTTGAACTGTTCTCAATCTTGACAATGTGTAATTGTGATGCCACATCACTGAGGTCATTGTTTCCATGATCCTATAGGCTCTGCGTCATGTGAAAATGTTTCTACCATCGATCATCAAGCAGCTTCAGGTTCATGTAAACCTTCCCACAGCTGTCTTTACTCACACAGACTCATATAACATTGAGTCACAGGTAGGAGTTCAGGAACGCCGTAAAACAAGACACCTGGATCTGTTATTTCTCAGTAAAGTGTATACGGAATGTCTGGAGGCAATTTAGTTCTCCAAAATAATGAAAATACAGGCTGAGAAAATGTTCTTTTCACCTATGGACTTTCATGAAGAAATGTGAGGTCAGACATCAGGTATTGGATTGACCCAGAGCTCCAGCAACAATTCTTTTATTATTTACTCACCCTTGTGAAAAAGAAGTGTTTAATTGTATTGAATGTGCACTTGTAGTATACTTAAAATTAAAAAATATATATATATTTAAAAAAAACTACATTCATGTTGCACTAAAGTATTCGTTTAACCCTTAAATGCATGAATGTTTCGCCAATCATTATTACATATTCGGGTCTTTGGCGACCCGGATCTATATCTAACACCGATGGATCTCTATCTGTCGTGATAATATAAAACTCTCCTGACATTAGAGTAACAATAACAGAAGAATAAAATAAAGCATACTTTGTGACCTTTTGGAGGTTGTAAGGGTTCAGTTTGAGCAGATCATCACTGTCCTCATCAGAGCTCATTTCACAGTACATTCAGCATATGGATCATATTCGCCATCTCAAACTATAATTTTTAACGTCTTCAAAAGTCAATATTTTGATCACTGACAGCTTCTTCACCAGATCCATCATCAAGTGACAGTGACACTAATATTTGATGGCATTCAGAACTTGCTCTGCAGTAAATCACTGAGCCGTTTCAAGTTTTCTGATGATTCTTCCTATTCTTTTGTTTTCTGTCTGCGGTAACTATGAGTGAAACGTCACTTCATCATTGTGTTTCAGACATTCAATTAATTAAAGATGAATTGCATTTATTAAGTCATCAAAGATTCAATTAATGTTGTGCAGAAAAAATATACTTGCACTGTTTCACACCTCTGGTTGTTAGCGACCCTATACAATATTCATTCTTTTATTTTATTTGTTATTGTTATATTGTTTATAATAAATTGATTAAGGAATACGTAGAAGGTTGATGTCTAACTTTAAAAAATGAACGAGGAGGAGTGTAGTGAATGACGTCCTGGGCCACTATAAGGGTTAAAGTATATTGTTCTTGTGTGCACATGAGAATGTGTGTGCATCATTTTAAAAGTGGTCACACTTTAAACTCTCTCTCAGGGATTTTGCCTTTGGTCTCTGAGCTGATTAGTGTGAGATTTCAATATCCAGACCATGACAATACTTCCTATTAGATGTGAAATAAATGATGTAGCTCATATATTAGAATCTCTTGTCTGCACAAACAGCCAAAAGCATCTCATTTCCATACAGATCTGTTCATGTACAGCACATTTTTAATTATCATCAGTTATCATAAACATTGCTCCATATACATTAAGATACAAATATATTATTTATAAATAAATATGCTAATCATTTATATTACAAAATATCTACAATGTTTGTACAGTTAAGGTCATAAATGTACATTTCTCTTGCAGAATATGCTGAATGTTGACAAATGCGTGCCTCTAAAATATTTTTTTTTGTTTCTGAGTCAAATGTCTTGAGAGTGTGCTGCAAATTCCTTCACAGATTCAGATGTGTGTCTGTGTGTGTCCCTGCACAACCCCCCTCTGTCCCAGACTGCTCATTAGTATTCTATGCATTTATGAGTTCACACACACACACACACACCCATCTGTGGGAATATGCAACCTTACCAAACCCACCAGGAAGCACCAAGACCGGCCCCCTTTCATATGAACAAGAACAATGAGAACCGCCCCAGTCCCTTAATCTCTCACACACACACACTCACCAACCGCTGTCCTTTAAATCTCAATGTCACTGTGTCCTTACCAGCTCCATAAATGATCTTATGATCCGAGACGGAACATGGGAGTCAGTGTTCAACATTTTTATCACCACTCTGTGCTTTATAAATGCATTATATTAATTTGATCATATTTGTTAAATTATGTTATTTCACAGTGTGGATGTGCAAAACTAAATTGATTGATTTCTTTCTTGTATTAAAGGGGTCATGACATGGATTTTTTAAATATGTTTACACATACACACACACACAAATATATATACACACACACACACACATATATAATGATTCATAGCACTCAAATGATCAATACTCAATGTTTAATGATATGCTTAAATAATGCACTTTTGACACAATCACTTCAACTATTTATGTGTTTCTATTTTAACACGAGATAAACAGACATTTTAAACAACATGGATTCAAAGTTGTATAGAATACGAGCGCATCCCATGGGGAGTTCTCTAGCGCTCTGTCACACTTCACACACCTCACACTCTTTTACAAACCATGACGTTTCGTGACTTTTCCATGTAAGTCCTAAAAATAATAAGTTAGATCCATGTTGCAGAAAACCCCCCAGCAAATATCTACAAAGAAAAGAGAGTGAGTAAGTGTTGGCAGCGAGACACCTTGTTCAGAGATCCTGACGGTAGCTCTAATGATTCATAAATTATATTCAGGCTGCTCTTTGTTACTCACAATGAATCACTCCGTAAAAGAGGCTCACACTTCAGTCAGTTTAATGAAATTCAACAATCCCATCCTACATGAGCAACTCAACCCAATAAATCAACCAGCACGAGGGAGGTTGCTTATACACTTTCCAAAACAAAATATATATACGTGCAAAAGAGCATTTTTTTCTAAATTGTCTAGTCTGTATACCATTCCTGTATTCCAAATTAAGCTTTGGATAAAAGTGTCTGTAATATGCATAAACAGGTTTTGAAATGAACACCCGCCAAATGCGGGGGAAAATCATCAGTGGTGGGTATCAACACACAAGCCAATTCGGCAGGTTATGATTCATAAATTATGTTCTATCACTTTGCATGGTGCTGCTTTAAGAGCCCTTTACCTAAAAGTAGCCTCAAACATTAGCAATGTTCGATGTCTGTCCGCAGAGCCCAACTACGACTCCAAAATCATGCATTCATTGAGAAACATCAAATGACTCGAAGGGCATGGGGATTTTATCATCATGAAACTATATGCTGGGGTATAATTGTCATCATGACATGATATTTTGGTGCATAATTTTCATTATCATTATCTGACACCTTTGGAGTGAGAACTGAAGGATTTGCGGGACCTGGAGGATTTTCTGAAGAACATTGGGCAGTTTAACTGCTTAGGCCAAACAAGGGACTCAAGAACAACCATCACAAAACAAAACAAAAATCCAGGTAACAACAAACAGCATTAATCAAGGGTATGTAAACTTTTGAACAGGGTCGGTTTTATAAATTCAGCAATTTTTTTGTCTTGTGGACTATATGCAAACATCTTTTATGTAAAATATCTTATTCAGGACAGCACTAAGTGGAAAAAAAACCATGCATTTTATGATCCCTCTCATTTTGTGAAAATAATGCAGATTCTTCAAGGTGTATGTAAACTTTTGACCACGACTGTGTGTCAATTCAGGTCACAGCGCTTCTCTAGTCTAGTCAACCTGACCCAAAGAGTCCATTCAGAAGATGAAACATGAAAAGGTAAAGCTAAACTTTCTTGTGTCGTACATAAGATGACACTTCAAAACCATCCTCGATACCATACCATATCTTTTTTTGTCTTCTTAGCCATTATTGATTTTTTTTAAAGGTACCAGGCATTCTAGATCATTGTTTTAAAATGATAAATCTCAATTTCCTCCAAGCAGAGCTAAGATTGCGAAGAAAAATTGTGCGTGAGCTATCTGAGCAGCGCATCCCTCCTGAGACATTGCTGTTATATAGCAGAGCTCGTCTTTTTGTTTCCACCATCAGGATGTGGGAGAGATGCTTTGATCATGGGTGGAACTTTCTACAGCCGAGAGCACAAGAGGGCAAGAGGAGCTTCCATCCAACGGCGCTGAAGGAGATGAACGAGAAAATTAACTGCAGAAAGTAGGACAAAGCGTGGAAAGAAAAACACGCCTAGAATAAACACAGCAAAACCAGCGCCATGAGCTTCAAATCAACGTATACTGAACCATATTTGAGACAAAAAAGAAGAAAAGAAAAGAAGAGGGAAAATATACTATATTTGGAGCTTCCCAGAGGGGGGAAAAACACAGACGGCACTAACTAAATAGACGTTCCTATGGTGTCCAAGGTCAATGCAGACAGAAAATAAATTATGGTTTGATTAGGTATCACTGTAAATCTGACAGTAATTCTTCCTCTTCTGCCTATGGTGGTTCCAAATCTAGGCTGCATTTCACTTTTGTTGTGCAGTCAACTGTAAAATAGGATTTCTCTTGGCAGGGGGTTTTAGATTTAGCTTAGAAGAGGCCGACGTATGATGCCAGGCATGGCAATGCAACACAATGGTGTAAAGAACAAGCAAACAAACAAATCCAGACAGCCCTCCTAAGGCATGTGAGCTTCTGATGGCTTCAACAGGATTCAAAGACATCTGTCAAGAGTCAAGATTCAAGGGGAAGGGGGGCGAGAGCATTGTTAAATGTGGTAACATGAAACAAACTTCACTAAAATCAGTATTGTTTTGAAAGGCTGATATATTAAAGGATTTAAATATGCAAATATAACTGGTCCTACTCACACCGCTCTGAGCAGCATCACCGGGATGGGAGGTGGGCGCTAACAAGGACAATAAAGGCTGCAGCCTCTAGAGTCAGTCGCTAGTGTTCCTCGAGGCCAGGGGAGTGAGGTTTACTTGTACAGCTCTTACTAGCTGGCCTCCGTTACACTCACCCCTCTAAACCTCACTCCCGCCCGGGTCACGGCACCAAAGTAACCGGTCCTACTCATACCACTCCAAGTGGGATTCGAACCAACATCAACGGCATGGGAGGCGAGTACACTAACAAGTATGCTAAAAATCGCAGCCTATAGCATCAGTCGTTAGTGTGCCTCTTGAGGCCAGGGGAGAGAGGTTTACTTGTACAGCTCTTTACTAGCTCACCTCCATTACACTCACACCCCAAACCTCGCTCCCTTCCGGGTCACGGCACCAAAGTAACTGGTCCTACTCATACCACTCCAAGTGGGATTCAAACCAACATCAATGGCATGGGAGGTGGGCACACTAACAAGTATGCTAAAAACTGCAACCTCTAGAATCAGTTGCTAGTGTGCCTCTTGAGGCCAGGGGTGTGAGGTTTACTTGAACAGCTCTTTACTAGCTTGCCTCTGTTACACAAACACATAAAGATTGCCAAAAAGAAAGCAAAGTTGGAGACTCTTATACTTCACATGGCAAGTAGAAATACAGAAAGGAAAAACAGAAAAGGGGAAGCAACCAAAATGAACCTTTAGTTGCCAATAATTTATAACTATTTCTTAAAGGTCTGACCTCCCTAGCTCCATCTGCTCCATCATAAGTTGTAGGTTATGTGGTCATGTAAACACACAGCATTCTTACATGATTTCTTACAGGAGTGTTTGGGAAACCTCATTCTTTTGTTGCACTTTAAACTAAAGCGTTTAAACTAAACGCTTTATTTTTGGAAACTCTTTTTTCACACTTGCTGCTTGTCAAGTTTTCATTTTAGACCCTGAGGATGAAACATGCAAAACTATGTTAATGAAATGGAGGCTTGTTTGAGAGAGAGAGAGAGAGAGAGAGAGAGAGAGAGAGAGAGAGAGACATGTAACAAAGTAATCAAATGTGTGGGAACTATGCCAGTTTGTGGGTACCAATTATTGCTGAGGATGGTGGCAGAGGGATTAGAGATGCCCAGCGGGCACAGATGGCAGTGAAGTCCTATGGGTCCCATTCAAAGGTCATCCGCTTTACAATAACCTCTACTCCACCTCCAGGCTATTCATAATTTACACATCATTCCACATCTTCTCAAAGACAGCCTCTGCAAGTATTTCATCCCTCGTTTTCTCCACTAACAAACCCTTCAAAGTGAGGGCATCTGTGTTATCTAGCGAACAATATCTGCACTTTGAAAATACACCATCGCAGGTGAAGTGATGTCATTTCCAGAGACGCTGACTCGAAAGGGGCGATTCATTAAGACACTTGTGTAGATGGGAGGGAGGGGGGCTATAGATGTTATCTGTGTCTTTTGTCAAGACATTTCATCAAGAGTGCACCAGTGAAATGTCACGTCCCCTTCAGGTTACGCCGGGAGGGGGGGCACCCGCCAATTGCGACATTATTGTAGTGGCAATTTCCTTTCTGAAGGTCATTCTCGGCCTGGTATGCCTCCTAACTCCCTAAAATGCCTTTGTCTTCAGAGTGACATGAAATCTACTTCTCTTTGTCGCTCTGTCCATTCTAAAAGGCTTCAAATTGAGTCATTACTGTTACAGCTAATAATTATGCAACAGTGATCTTACACCATATTCACAACAGATGAATACGCACACATACATTTTTGTCTATAACCAACTGTTTGGTAAGAGTATATCACTGCTGCTCGGGTATTTGGAACGTCCCTTTTACTCCTATGCGAAGAACGATAAAGAACATCGCTGCGAGTATATCAGGGCCTTTAAACCATGTCATATTTGTATCCTGATTTTCCACAAATTTAACAATATTCCAGGAAGTGTTCAACTGGACTGAGCATGGTTTATTTTTTCATTAAATAATGGAAAATATTGGTCAACACAAGTCAGTTGTTGGTAAATTATAAATGACTGGACTGTGCATTCATACAGAAACGTTTTATTTCGCGGGTTTAGGTTTTCAGTTTTCATTCCACTTTAACATATTTTGTGCTTGTTGGGAAGGTAAGATGTGTCAAGTTTATTTGTATAGAGCAACTTGTCCAGTACTTTAAATTCGCTAAGACTTGGCATCTTTAATCAATGTTGTTTATACTGAATGCTACTATAATTAGAGATTTATTACTGACATTTTAAATTATTGTTCCGTACCGTACTGAATGTAAAAATGCGACATATCTTTGTTTTTGAGCCCCACAAATGACATGCTAAAAAAAAAAAAAAGTATATTGTGCCCATGAATTAGCAATTAATTCCCAAGACTTACTAATACGTCAGCATGTTTTATTAATTTGTTCCCTTGTTTTAAGTAAATCATGCACATATATAATATAATATAATAATTCATTCCCTCGATTTACTAAATCGTGGCCATGTTATAAAAATTAGTTTCCTTGTTTTAGTTGAGGGAATGAATTAGTTCAACTAATGTTGTTACAGTTCAACTGTTTCCTAAAACGAGGGGAAAAAATATTATTTTGTTAGAATATATATATTTTTGTTTACATGTCATGTGCTGGGCTCCATCATTTACAACCCAGTTTCGATTTATTTTCAGGTGCGACCTTTTGTTTTCTGAAAAATACAGTATGCTGGTTGGGAAAGTGGCTTATGCTAATCAGTGTGGCATTGTGTTGAAGTTTCATCAAGTGAAAGTGTGTGTGTTTGTGTGTCTACCCTGTCTGCTTTTGTTGTCTACCAAGTGTAGCATGTGTGACTGATAGCCTCTCTTTATTGTAGCGTGATAAATGTAAGCATGTTAGCAGGGTGATGAATAGATCAAATTTCCCCTTGAGATCCAAACCCTCGTTTATGCCACTTATTACCACTTGCTCTCTGATGTCTTAATTGAACCTCTAGGGTTCTCATGTTGACCTTGTGGCCAAACCCCATGGGACGGCACCTTTATCTTTACTTAAAAAATAAAATAAAAAAAAACTTCTGAAAAAATACAGCATCTGATAACGGATGATAAGCGACCGTCCGGACCACCCCAATTCCACATTCAATCTCCCATCTGTCAGACAGACATAAATCTACCAGAGGGAGATGGAATAAACCGGCACAATTGGTGTGCCTGCGTCTCTACATTACTTTCCCAGATTATTAGATAGCGCCCTGACAATGTATAACAATGAATTTCATTCATTGAACATGGAAAGCAATCATAGTAGACTTAGCAGTGCTGTGAATATCCGCAGAAGCTCCAGCGTGCGCTAGTGTGGTAGAATCAAAAGTACGCAGTGATTACAGAGGTATGCTTCCGTGCACTTTTTCTGCCGTATTTATAACTTTGTGGCCTGATTTAGATTCTCCATCTGGTCTTTCACTGTGGGGATGTTTGCGGTCTGTCTGTCCCTCTCTTTGGCGACACAGCACCTCTACCCTCAGTTTTTATTTAAGGAGCAGATCCTGATGCTTATTTTTGTGTGCTTAAGAGGTTGAGGTTTAACTTCACAAAATATATATATAATACACATACAGTGTATATACGTATATATATTTCATATTTACATGTTTCTCTTGCCAAGACAAGCATTTTGACAAGTGGATTTGTGCGCTAATGTGCACGTGTATTACTGCGAGACAAGAGTGCGCTTCACAGAGCATGGATGCAAATCTGCATGTGAGCACTCAAACAGGTCCAACCAATCGAATCGTTACTTTGTATTACAGATACTGTAGAAAAACCTATGAGATGGATGGATGGATGGATGGATGGATGGATGGATGATGGATGGATGGATGGATGGATGGATGGATGGATGGATGGATGGATGGATGGATGGATGGATGGATGGATGGATGGATGGATGGATGGATGGATGGATGGATGATAATATAATCGGAGTACTTTTTGATTACTTTTAGATTACTTTTGACCTAACTCGTTTATCGCATTGATTCAAATAAGATAATCCTAATTTCAGGTCTACTTTTGGTCAAAGAGGTTCAGCTGACAACAAATCTTGGGGAATCATGTAAATGTGAAATGACACGAATTCATGTAATCAATAAAAAAGTAACTGTAGTCTGATTACGAGTATTTTAAAAACAAACATAATTTAATTACAAGTACTTAATTTTTTATCTCTTTACGCAATTCAGATTGCATGTAATCCGTTTCTAGCCAGCATTGATCGCCACAGTACTTTTGCAAGGGTTAAATTGAAGGTATAGCCTAGGCTGCTTTCATGAGGAAAACAATATTATGAAGACTTCAGGGTTCATAAATCAATACTTGGATTGTTTTGTACCATTGTGGTCTCATAAAGAAACAATGTCTGTGTACGTGCATGATTACAATAAATTTAGTGCAGTATATTATAGCACTGCTATCATTAAAAACATGCACATTTGCTCCAAAGAAATTGAACTGGAAAAGCAGCAAGCGTCTGCATAGTGAGGAGTAAATATATCTCAGGCATATGGTTTGGCGCTTTTCTGATACACCGCAGTGGTCAGGGCATCTTGTTGAGTTTATAGGAAGGAGGAGGACAACGTTTCAGTGCTTTATTACACACTACGGCCCCTTTATATGTTCCCTTTGCTTCTAAATTTCAATTAAACTCTTTCTCCTTTCACCATAAATCTAATTCACACAGTTTACCTCCTAATCATGGAGCATTATTGGAAAGTATTGCATAGGCCAATCTCATATTTCTCAATTCATTCTTTTAAGGATGATATATTACATACAACACTGAACAAGCCGATAATATGGTGTTGGTCACACAATAACTTCATGAGAATGGCATCATTATAAGACATTAAAGACAAAAATAAAAAGGTTTGATATATTCCTTTCCGGTTTTAGAGTGTTTCCTTTTGAAACAGGAAGTTGATGCAACCATTAGCATATATATTGTCTCTAACCGCTGTATAATCTTTCAGGAGTACAACACTCATCTTAATAACAGCAGAGCTCACAACACCAAACAGCTCATAAAGAAGCATTACTGTTTATACCAGGTGACATAAGCAATGAAACATGAGCCTCATTTCTCTTTATGCAATAAAGCAGGACTTGCATTCTCTAAGCTGGTTGTTATTGCATGTTAACCAGCTTGATCAGTGTAGTCATGATGAGTGACCAGCTAAAACCAGCCTCAAACTGTCCAAAACAAACTTACACTGGTAACCAGTGATGGTTTAAAATTAAATGAAAACAGCATTCATAGGTGATATTTTATTCTTTTTGGGTTTCAATGGTAATTAAAGTAGCTTAAAGCAATTATCATTATTTATGTATTTTTTTGGAATAGCACACGTCAAATATCCCTACAACGTAACAGATCTCACTGAAATAGGTGTCGTGTCTGTTGTTACAGCCATCGGCTATAGAAACAGGAAAAAATTGTGAGGCGAGCACTTTTTTTAATCAGCTTTCTGCCCATCAGTCAGAGTGAGTTCGGATTTGTTGACATCCAGTTGGCTGACATGTCTGTGGAGGGCAGGGTTCTCTAGTGAGCCATGGTTGAAGATAGTTAACTAAATGCATTTTAATTATGACATCTCTCTAAGTAGTTGGAGTGTTGAGGAATGTTAAATGTGCAGTAAGAGAAACGCTGTTGAAAGTGGATTGGACTGAGCATCACAGCACGCTTGTAGCCAATCAGCATAGGGGGTGTGTTCACTCATGATAGGGGAGGAGAGAGAGTGATCCAATTCGAATTAGGAGGTGTGTTCAATCATGATGGGGGGGGGGAGAGAGTGAGCCAATCAGAAGTAGGGGGCGTGTTCACTCATGATCGGGGAGGAGAGAGAGTGAGCCAATCAGAAGTAGGGGGCGTGTTCACTCATGATGGGGGAGGAGAGAGAGTGAGCCAATCAGAAGTAGGGGGGGTGTTCACTCATGATGGGGGAGGAGAGCCAATCAGGCGTAGGGGACGTATTCACTCATGATAGGGGAGGAGAGAGAGAGAGCCAATCAGCCGTAGGGGACGTGTTCACTCATGTTTGGGGAGGAGAGAGAGCCAATCAGCCGTAGGGGACGTGTTCACTCATGTTTGGGGAGGAGACAGAGCCAATCAGCCATAGGGGGCGTGTTCACTCATGATGGGGGAGGAGAGAGAGCCAATCAGCAGTAGGGGGTGTGTTCACTCATGTTTGGGGAGGAGAGAGAGCCAATCAGCCATAGGGGGAGTGTTCACTCATGATGGGGGAGGAGAGAGAGCCAATCAGCAGTAGGGGGTGTGTTCAGTCATGATGGGGGAGGAGAGAGAGCCAATCAACAGTAGGGGGTGTGTTCACTCATGATGGGGGAGGAGAGAGAGCCAATCAACAGTAGGGGGCGTGTTCACTCATGATGGGGGAGGAGAGAGAGCCAATCAGCAGTAGGGGGCGTGTTCACTCATGATAGGGGAGGAGAGAGAGTGAGCAAGATGGAGATTTGAAGAAAGACTGTAGAAAGAGAGATGGCTGAGAGACATTACAATAGAGAAAATGTCAGAGGAATATCACTGGAAAAATAAGGGTTATGATCAGGCAAGAGCTTTAGGACCCGTGTTGGTATTAGAAAAGCTTTTCAGCGCTGAAGAGACCTAAGCGGGAAGGCCTAAAAACAGACTGCAAGGTCTGTTCATTCGTCATCTTTGGTTTATTTTTCATGAAGCTATGAATCTACGATAAAGATACATCCACTCTTGCATTGCGTGTTTATGCAATTTAGGGATGGAGCAACAAAGCTGGTGGTGTGTTTGTTTGGGTCGGTTTCAAATATCAACATTGTTTCTCAGAAATCACTTACTGCACTGAGGGGGGGGATTATTACCGCATTCATTTATCTCTTTAATTTTTTGTAAAAAAATTTTTGGAGTGAAATTACAAATTTTTTTTCTTTCTTTCACCTTCTACCTTTCACTATGCTCTTTTGTATTTACTGTCTTCAGTCAGAGTATGTATGCTTCCTGCACCCATAGTTGACACACATCTTCTCTACAGGAACAAACAGAAGACTGCGTGTCACTCGCGTGTCACTGACTCTTGACTGTAGGCAAAAGACCTTGCAAACTATCAAATTCAAGGCTCTTTCTCTTACACTGATAATACAATATCATAGAGGATTCAACAACAGCTCTGTGAAAGGCCATTCTCAGAGGAACTGAATGGAAATACATCAATATTGTCAATTCAAGCAGAAAATTGTACAATAAAAGCTGATTTCAAATGTATTATTCTCAGTCCGCTAAAGAACTACCCGACTGCATTCAAATGTCACACTAGCTCATGATAAATAGAAAATGTACAGAATTACTTTTTTTTATCAACATACTGTGATGTATTTTAAGCAGAGCTATCGATCAATCAATTTTAATTTTGTGATAGTTTAATTAAGCCATTTAAAAGTATTTTTGTAAACAATATCTGAGAAAAGGATGAATTAAGATCATTTTAAACATTATTTATAATGCAAGAAAATGTGTCTTTTGCTGTATTGTGTTATGTTTTAAGAATTGTCAATACAAGTATTTATACAAATGGTCTCAAAATCATATCTTTCAAATATAATCATAATTTTACAATTTTATAGATAGATGTTATGTATGTATTTATATTACTGACTATATGTACACTGTATAATGTACCAAAAATACAAAATTTCTTACCTAATACAAATTTGATGGTAATATTCATTTAACAGTGCTGAGATTAAGTATTCATAATTTATAATGCCATTAATTTTAGAGACAAGGGTCAAAAACAAGCCCATCCCCAACATTAGTCTTCCCAGCAGTAACCGTCTGGTCATCTGGTGAACAGTCTGCCCTCTGGCTTGCTCCATGCTCAGTGTGCTGTCCTCCTCTACTGAAGACAGATGTGGTAATAAGGTTCAGTCTGGGGCTTCTCTGGACCCCCTGAGATCCGGGGACCAGGTTGTTGGATTAAGCATGGATCAATGTTGACACCCCTGGGAGGGATGATGCCCTGGAGGGTCCGCTGGCTGCACCCGACCCAGAAAATAGCTCCACCGTAATCAGGTATTTGAGACTCAGGTGATTTAGAAATGTTGACGCTCAATCACATTGAGAAAGGGGGAGTAAACAGCCTCAAATTGGAAAAAATGTTTCAGCACGTTGCATACCTGCTAGCTACTGTGAGGTTTCTCACTTCTACTTAGGTCAAAACTAATTCTGCCTGCACTCTTCCTGTGCATAAATGGGTTGGACTCCATTGACATACATGTAAACCAAGTCACTAGATGTGCAGACTGCTCTTGACCCAAAACAATTAGCAAGACAACTTCAAGGCTGCCCAAGGGATAACTTCTAGAAATAGTGACAGGGACAACATGTAGCTGTCTATCATACTTGACCTGAACACAAGGTGTCTCTTCTAATGGGCCTGGGTCAATGTGCCAGAGTCAACCAATTATGAGGCCACTGAAGGACCATGACCTGAGCATTGTGGCAGTATGAGGGTAATTGCTTTGTAACTGGTTACCTCAAAAGTCCTTCCTTAAAACACCCATGCACATACTGTAAATTCTTATAATTAGGTTCCTCAAAAATTGTTTTAAATTCTGATGCCAACGAAAAGCGTTTATAAATGTATATTATGTCTTAGCAGATTTGTAAGGATTATTTCCCAACCCCAAAATTTAAATGATCATTTGCATTTCTACATATTCCTACTAGATGTTACGAGAGATATTGCATTTCTACGTGCTGAGGTTACAAGAAATTCGGAAATGAATAGCTATATTTGGTGTCACTGATGTCAAACCTGTTGCAATGTTTCCTCACGTACCATATTAAAATGCAAACAAGAGTTGAGAGCTACAGCTTTTATTGTTGGAAAAGAGCAGTTTGAATTGATCAAAACATCTGTGTTTGTGTTTCACATACTAAGTACTACATTATGAATAACTTTATAGAATGTATGTTTTTAACAGTAGGCAATTCAGTATGAATGTGTGCGGTATGAAAAGAATCCAGAAGTACTACATTGGACATGATGTCATTGTCATGTGACCTACAGCTTCACTGCCAGTCACAACTCCTCTTCCATGACCTCATCATCAGATACACACTTTGCAATATCAGTGGAAGTTATAAGTTATCTCAGTACTTTTCAAATACTTTTCACCTATACGATGAATTTCGGACACATTTTCACATACTGTTTTTCGCCTAAATATATAGTAGGGAAGTAGGGTTCCCTGAGGGATTTTGTCTCAGGAATACAGATTTGGGATGACACGATGATTCAAATTTTAATCTAATGTAAAATATATATGTATTACTGGAGGGTCCTTTTACAGAAAATAACCACTAAAGACTTTTCTTTTTTTTTACAGTGCACTGAAGATCTGAAGCTTGAAAAGGGCTCAGTTGCTTGCAAATGAGAATTCAGTTGCCTGTGAGTAGAATTTCAGTGGACACATATCTCTCTTCCTCCAGACAGCAAGTACACCACCAGGTTTTGTATCTGAGTGCGTGTGCAGCGAGCCAGAGCCATCTCACCGGTGACAAATAGATGGTATCCCTGACTCTGCAAATGGACAGGACAGGGAAGAGGTAGATCTCTTTCTACAGATCAGTAGTGCTTGAAAGTGCTAGCGTGGATTTGCCCCAGGTCGTCGTCCTCTGGGAATTCTGGGAAACAGAGTACTCCTTACTGGAAACTAAAGAGCTGGTCTAAGCAGGAATCAGGTCATGGAGGAGATAAGAGCTTTGATAACATTTAGAAAGCCTCAGTTCTCCCTCTTTCTCTCTCCCTTTGATTCAATTTATTCTGTCAGCTAACAGGTGTCTCTAGGGAAATACCTTCCCAATACTGACACATCACTTAGATTACCTGAGCATTTTAGTCCAAGACAATTATAGAACTACAGAAGTTCATTTTGAAAACAGTTGAAATCTTATTACTGAATAAATTTGAAATTCACACTCGAAGCACCTAACAGCAACAGACTCTTGAGACAGTTCTTTTCAGTGAATCAAAAACATACACAGTGACCAGTATAGTCCAGTCAAATTACTTCCAGTAGTTTTAGGTGAATATATAATACAAAAAAATATAGCAGAACCAGTGTTGACTGATTCCCAAACTAACTGGTTCAGGTAATTGTCATTTGCATCAAAACCGTGGGCTTCATCCGTAAGTAAGCGAAAAAGAGTATGTGACAAAAGTAGTATGTCCGAATTCACAGTACTCATAAAAAGTAGACAAAAAGTACCCGGATGACCTACTTCTTCCAGCGAGATTCTGAAGGGTGCACACGATGGACACTTTACTATGTCAATGAGGTCTAATGCTGTTTTTGTCCCTACTGACTTTCCTACAAGTATTTGCAAAAAACAGTTGAGCATTGTTCAGAATATATTTTGCGTTGGGCAGGAGAACATTTGAAACGCCATGAGGGTGAGTAAATGATGGCAGATTTTTCCCTATTTGGCTGAACATTCTTTTTACAGAATATCCATCAATGAAATAAGCTCAACACACAAAAGGCAGCCTCGAGATCAAGCATTTCTACATCACAGTATTGTAATGCTCATAACCCAAACCGGCCCCCTCAAAGCTAGGAATAACTCTTATTTCAGCCAAAAAAGTGCCTTACGGTCACATTTTTTTACTCTAGTGCTTCAAGCCAAAGCTCACATAGCTGGAATAATCTGATGGAAAAACCACATGAGCCACACCCACATGGTTTCCTCCCATAATGCATCTTGTTTCATGCATTAGTAAACTCTGGGTTTCCTCTTACGTTTATTGAATGGCTGAAAGCTGTCTCTCCATCACTAGCGAGGCCTTTTTTCGAATCAGAGTAGGTACTCAAAAAAACCTCTGCTCAATTTGCTCTTGAGTGCATCATTTTAAGGATGTGGAAAGAGTGGATATTACCTTACAAGCAGTGTAAGAGTGCTATGCATTATTCTCCTTTCTCCATTCACTTGATTGCGAAGATCTGAACAAAGACAAGGACTATATATTTCTTCCAAACCCAGCCCATGCATTAGCCGAGAGTTAGCGTGAATGTGTAGTTCACACAAACCTGGAGAATATGTAGCCCTCTGGCTCAGTCAGTGCTCATTATATAAACACTTTCTCAAGTCTTAAGAATGACAGGAATCCCAAATCCAAACACAGCATTTTGCAGGGCTTAGAGCAGGCTGCAGAGCCAACGTAATAAGCTGCCAGACTTTCGCATAAGCCTTTGACATTTCATTTGCTTTTGTTGCTCTGGCTGAAGACTTATTCCCTCATTAGATGGGATACCTCACAGCAGAAGTGAATCTCAAGGCTGTAAAAGGTCATAGCGATGCTTAACTCTGCCATTTAAACATCACTCCTTCACTTATCAGCCTCTCTTATCTATGCAAATCTGAAGGTTGGTGAGTATGTCAGGTGGGATGTGAGGAATAAATGCATGGAGAAAGAGAAGTTTGACTCGTACTGAAAGTCTTGTAGCAAGATTCTTGTTGGGGCTCATTGGTCTCAGGCAGTGGTGTTAAATCCTGCACCTGAAAGGCCACTGTTCTACAGAGATTAGTTATAACCTTGATCCAACACCTGCCCGGAAGTTCTAGTAAACCTGAAGACCTTGGCTGTGTCTAAAATTGCCCCCCTATACCCTTAAATAGGGCTTTATTTGAAGGGACAGCCATTTGTATCTAATTTGTATTTGTATCCATCGGTATCCGAAACCATAGTGGACGTAATTAAGCGCACTCATTCAACCCAACAATGCACCGCAATAACGAGTGTACAACCTATGTACGCTCAACGGCTAGAGAATACCCATAATGCACTGTGAGAGTCGTGTGCCGAATGAATTCCCGCGTCTCACAAGATGCCACCTGCAGCTGAATCATCCATCCATTCATTTTCAAAACCGCTGGTCCAGTGTGGCTACAGCGTAATATCACACATGTATAAATTCCTTTTTAATTGATTATTAAATTGTTTGATTAAGGTTTATACATGGTAGTTTCCACGACAGAGTTCAAGATAAATCTTTATTACTACTTAAGTGTCAAATAATTATTAAACACCAAGCACAAACTATGCAAAAGCAGCAGCTCTTCAGACGCACTCGCACTTGATTCACTCACTCGTTTTCACTCACTCCTTCAAGTGGACTATTAGTGGAGTAATGTAGGGAATAGTGAATGAAGATATAGGGGTCGATTTCAGACACAGCCCTAGATTTGCTGGTTAAGGTGTCTAATTAGTGTTTGACCTAAACTCTGCAAAAACAAGATTAGACACTCGTGGAGTAAGGGTATGCTTCTTGCTCTGGGTGTCAAAAGTTAAACAATTAAACAATTAAAATCCCAGATGAGCAGAATGTTTGAGCACTAGGAGATAAGATCTTACAAGGAGCGTGAAAGGTTGTTGGATTGAATTTCAAAAGAAATGATCCTTGACCTGTTACCATTGTGCCCTTGAGCACTTAAATCGTAATGGACCTGTTCCTGTTAACATGGCAACTTAGCAATTTCCACCAGTATCAATTGTGTAGCAAAAAAACAAAACAATTCTGAACTGATTTAAAGAGAAAAGAGAACCTGTTTTGTGCTCTCTGTAAAATTGTATAACGTTTATAGAGCATTTGGAGAGCTTTGAGAGGAGATTCTTTGAGAGTCAATGCTATGGGAGTCAATGCTATCTCTTCATCCCAATTGGGTGCCTACCTACATGAAATTTCCATTATATATGATCAACCCCTGGATGCCAAGTACCCTTCTCTTCCCATGTGCAAGCACTGTTCATTCCCATTACTATGATCAACACAACGAAAACCCAAGTAAGACGTTTCACAGTTTGAAAACACTGCCATCAAATACAAAACACAATGATATGCATGTCCCAAAGGCATTTAAGTCAGTATGCAAATACCAACATCATATTGCCATTGTGATATCTCACCCTCCTCCCGCACGAGAAACTGACCCGAGCTGTGGCCTTCGCAAGCGCCTTCAATGGAGAAACTGAATGGCTGGAAATGAATGAAATATGGCTCAACGGATTGCAAAGCCCATAATGATGGGAGATTTGCCTCTACAATAGCCGAGGGGGCGGCCCCAGGCACTATCAAGGGCTCCAAGACCCTGAGTGTGTCCTCTTCTCTTATTATTAGCCCTATTAGCCCCAAACTTCCCATTTAGGCATTAGTGGCCCGCCGTGATTGAGTGCATCGTGGGCCTTCTAAAAGAACCAGGCTTTTTGAGTCACCTCCCCTCCCCACCTGCATCTCACTGCATGGTTATCTCTCTGTCTCAGAGAAGGGAGTCATTATCGCAGAGGCCACATCCAGAGCCACAGCAGTGTAAATGCCTATTATGCTTGGACAAGGGTCGCTGCTATGGGCGGCTGGGATAAATCTGCTCAATTTAGAGTGAAAAAAGACAGCGGCCTTATTTGTTAAAAAGTTTCAAGTTGCATGAAGTTACTTTACTGCACTGATGCAAAACATGGATTTTTCTAGAAACATTGGTAGTGCATTCTCATCTTGCAGTGTAATTTTTCGTTGAAAAACTACTACAACAAACATTTTCGTCTGTAATTTCATAGACAAAATTGAAGAACGTCTGATTGTTAAGGAACTCCCAATTCATTGTCTTTGACCTGTCCACTTCCAGACCAGATAGGTTTCAGCTGCACGTTTTCAACACCAATTCTAATCCTGATTTCCAATCTGGAATGAGATGATAGCTTTTCATTCTTTGTGAGATGATGGATGAGTAGTATAGTGTCAGGGTTGAGGAGGGTGAGAACCATCTGGCAGGGTGACGGGAAAGGTGAGTATGCTAAAGTAACGCTAATGAAATTCTCTTCGAATGACAGCCTAGCTAATAATAATATCTTTGCTCATGCGAGAGGATGGCTCTCATACAGTGCTTCTTAAAAACATATGTCTTTCTGGAACTAATGACAGCTTAATTAATGACTACTTCTATTTCCAATAACACAGGGAGGCTAACATTTGCTGATCCATCTTCTTCATGAAGCTTTTAGTTTTATATTTTTCACTTATATAGTAGATCAGAGCAGTTAACATCAAAGGCGTCCCTTATGATATCTTCAGAAAATATGCAATGCCAGTAGAGCTGCCTGCGGTTGCATAACATGTAAGAAAGATGAGGAAAAACTGCAGTGGTTTGTTCCATCACTGCTAATTGCTAAAGTTTTTCTTGATATACAAAACCTGTAGACTATCCCATCTTACACTAATATAGAGAACTACTAAATCATTAAAAAGTTTTTTTTTCCCTTTGGTCTCATCTTATCTTATGCACCAGGATTGCTACAGAAAATCGGTGCATGATGCTCGTCCACAAACACTAGAGTTGTTTGTCAAAATTGCTTTCCTAACATAAATTATTATAAATAATAATAATAATAATAATTACATTTAGAGTCAACAATCCCTTTAGTACTATTGCAAAGGTGCCAAAAGCATGGTCTATGGATGATATATACAAAGTTCTGTCATAAAACTCTAAACGACACATGCTATAATAAGTTCTTAAAGGGATAGTTCACTTTTAAATAAATTTTGACTCGTAATGACTCGTAAATATAAGTACACATTGATGGACTAAGACACGAAACGAGCGGTCTGTGTCAGAAAACGTAACGTGTGGTTACAAGAGGTAAAAACGATATAAATACTGTTCGTTTTCTCACACAAACCGCTCGTTACTCGTCTTAGGCCATCAATGTGTACTTACATATAGGAGTCATTACGAGTCAAAATTTATTTCAAAGTGAACGATCCCTTTAAGAACTTATAGCATGTGTCATTTAGAGTTTTATGACGTCGTTCAGGATGTTGTGTGTGTATTGTAAGTCCCGTACTTGCTCTGCAGCAGCAGCAGTGTAGCAGATCTACTCCGCCAAGACCAAACATATCAACATTGTCATATGTTACCATGCCAAACACTCTGAGAGTTGTCATGGCAGAAATATAATATAGCTACAGCAAAAAAATTTTTTGTTTAATTTGTTTTGTTAACTGTGTATAGCTTGAACCTTAATGTGGTAGAGCCTCCCATCATTTTGGTTTGGCACATATGCACGAATTTGTGCTTTTCAGCTGAAACTGGATCCGAGAGTGAGACATCTGTCCCAGGGCTCATTTTTTCTACTTTTTTTTTTTTTCTTCAAATTGCACACTGTAACATTGATAACCTGGACAGATGCAAATAATTGTAATAATAATAATAAAGCACCTTTCTCCACCAAATACTTTTTTTCTTTTTAATATTGTTGTTGGAGTTATATTTCCTAATTACTCATTTTTATTTGTTTTTTTTTTTTAGTACATTTTTTGTTTTATCTACAGGCTTTATCAAAATTAGCATGTGCTCCATTTGTTTTACAAAAATATGTAATACTGAAGTAGTAAAGTTGATTCTGGACTGTAAGCAGTAGTTCTCCTCAAAAATAAAAATTGTCATAATTGTATGAATTTTCTTTCTTCTATGGAACACAAAATTTGTTATTTATAGTAGAATGTCAAAGCAGCTCTTTTCTACCATGAAAATCAACAGTGACCACAGTTGTCAAGCACAACTTTCAATGAATAATTACTTAAATTTCAGTCTGCTCCTCACATAAAGTCTGACTTAAACAAATGGACCATTTTTATTGTGCTCCTTTAGGAAAAAATCATTCAGACACATCACTTTACACTAAATTAATCAGTTATGTAATCAGATTACTTTTTCCAAGTAACTACTAAAGTAACTCATTACTTTTAAATTTACAACAAAATATCAAGAGTTATTTTTTAAAATAAGTAACAGAGGTTACTTTGTTTTCTCATGTATTGACTGACGGCTCTCCTGTCTTAATGTTGAGAGAAATCGTGAGTAAGTGCAGATGCGTTGTGTGCACTGTGTGAACGATGATTATTGTAGATCTAGACTAAATGTCAACATTCACATTCAGTATTCCTCATAATGAATAAAAACAGTAAAATGCAAACTCAGAATATTACGCAAACGCATTTATATTTATATTATATACATATATAAGAGGCTTTTTTATTTTGGGGCCAACTATTCCTTTAGTGGATGTGATCATTCTACTGCTAATGAAAAAAAAAAAACTTGTAAAGACATGCTTAAAGTGCATGGTATTCATATTCAAGGTACAATATTCAGAATCTCAACAACACCTCTAATAATGCCACAAGCGGTTTCATTCAAGTTGAGCAATTCAGTAATTCTGGTTTTACGGTTGCAGGTACCCAAACAGACACAACATGGAACATGCAAATGTGCATCTCAAAGCATTTCTATGTGTTTTGGTAACAAACATGACCAGCAGTTTCTTACTGTCATGAAATAGTTGTCTCAGTCTTCAGAAAATCAGATATGACTGACAGACTGTAAATCAGTTGTCTCTGTCTTAAATATTTATTACTAAACATTGGTTGCCACCAGCATTCTTGAGGCAGACACTGGATTTGATTGACAGTTCATAGTCATTTCAGACTCAAAAGCTCCATCTGGAAGAGTGTTTATGGCTTGTTACATGATATAGACAATAATTGTGCCTGCTATGTACGACTGTATCTGTCAGAAACTGTTTACTTGTTATAAAAACTATCCCATCTGGCAACACTTGGAGCACTTGACCTACTGTGGAAAATAAGGATTAAATATGGATTGCCCAAAGACAACAAGCACGATAGAAAGAGAAAGAGAACATTGTTCAGTGCTTTTCCTTTAGACAGGTGAAAAACAGCACAGAAAGGAAGTGAAAGTTCTCGCGTCTCACATTTCACCCAAACTATAAATACAGGTCGTTCCACAAAACTAGCAGCTGGAGGAGTTCAGGAGTGACTGAAATCAAACCCACATCTCCATATCCCTGACTGAAGTTCAGGACAAAAGCACTGGCTGTTCTTCAAAACAACGAATGTCACTTGTGCGCCTCTTTTACAAAATCTCATTGCTGTCTAGAGAATTAATTGAGATATTTCTCCTAGTCTACATGCAGCTTCAAAACCTCACATGTTCCACAGATCTTCTGTGCAAAACAGCTCATATATGAAGAAGTTCAGCCGGCATAAACAAACCAATGTAAACACATAAATTATGGAAAGGGCCTTTAGGGTCATTTGCTGAATATTAAGCTGGTGGATTCCAGAAGTCGTGCGTTACGGGTTCACAGGTCTACGCGGGTCATGTTATGAGATGTCGGTTTTAAATATCTTCGTGTTTCCCTGCTGTGGGTGGTCAGGGCAGGATCACAAATTCAGCATGTGTTATTGGGAATACTAGCCGTATAGATGGCTAATTATAAAAACTCTGCTGCCACTAATAATAACCACATGCAATAGCCCACACACAAACATACTCACAACCCAAGAGAAGTATAAATTTGAATGCTTAAGAATATTTTTATTTTAAACAATCCAAAGATGTTTTCATTTTAATACTACTGTTTTATAATATTTTTGAGAGAAGTTTCTTATTTGCTGAGCAAAGCTGCATTCATTGTAAAATATCATTACAATTTAAAATAATAGATTTTTTTGTTTTAAATGTAATTTATTCCTGTGATCAAAAGTGTATTTTCAGTATCATTACTCCAGACTTCAGTGTCACATGATCCTTCAGAAATCTGATCTAATATGATGATTTGATACTCAGTTATTATCAATGTTGGAAACAGTTGCGCTGCTTGATTTTCATGGAAACAGAGATACATTTCTCTTTTACGATTCTTTGATGAAAGAAAGTTTGGAGAAAAGCGTTTATTTGTAAAAAAAAAAAAAAAAAAAAGGAACAATTTAAAAGTCTTTCCTATCACTTTTACACAATTTAATGCATCCTTGCTACATAAAGTATTAATTTCCTTAAAATAATTATAATAAAACAATCTTACCGACCCCAAACTTTTGTGTACCCTCTTACGTAACACTTTATTTCACCAGTCCAGTTTAGAATAATAAACGTTAATAAACTTTGCAACTACATGTCAACTAACTCTCATTACAGTACTAGTAGACTGCTAGGTTATGGTTTGGGTAAGTAGAAAAAGTTGACCTGTAGTTGAAAAGTTACACAAAGCGTTTGAGAACTGAGTTCCCTTTTGTAGTTACTTCGAGTTATGTAGAATGGTGACGAAATGGGGGTTTCGCTTAGAAAGCCTATCAACTTTGAGTATTACAAAACGAGCCAATGGTAAAGAAATGCCATGGGTCTGCACCCTCTGTGCTTACGTAGACAGAACGCGGTACCTTCATGTTGCCGGCGTCCTCCTTTTATAACCACGAGGTGGGGTGGAGTTATGCTATGCAAATTCCGCAGACCCATGGCATTTCTTTACCATTGGCTCGTTGATAGGCTTTCTTAGCAAAACCCCCATTTCGTCGTCATTCGACGTAACGTCTCCGTTCCCTACTCAAGGAACGAGGTTACATTCGTAACCGAGGCGTTATTTTTGCCGCCTAACCGGGCTTCAATGGTTAAATACACATACTTATGTCAAGCACTGACAGTTGTAAGCATTGACAGTTTGCTGGACATGATCAAGTATCTGTTCGCACCAACTGTTGCTCACCCACTAGACGTCTGTGCCCTCCTGCTACCATGGAAACAAGATCCCATAATAATCACAAGCCCACCCAACTGCTGTCCATCAGCGATTGGGATCTGGAGGGCCAGCAGAGGAGAGAAAGAAAACAAATAACAAGAGACGAATGATTGAAAGTCGTAGTCATGGTCCTTCATAATCTTTAATCAAAATAACTTATCGTCCTCGTTGAAACATCTCTTCTCTGATGTGTTTGCTGGCGTGAGGGCGGGGCAACCTGTCACTCACATGAGATCCATCAATAGCAAACCACAACCATCCAACCAATTCTCAAATGGACAAAATCAAGTCCCGCCCTACATATTTTTCTTGTTTGAGAAGCCGTTTCACTCAAATATAAGTCACAATAGAGAAAAAAAGAAAAGTTTAATTTAAAAATTCAATATATGACATGTGGAAATTATGTCAGCACAAGAAAGAACATTTCATGGGGTCTTTGAAGTATTTGAGTGCCTGTGGTATTTTAAATGGAGGTCGGTCACTAATGCACTGATGAAGCTCACCGAAGCTATTTACATCTGTCGCACAGAGCTATGTCATCGTGCTGACAAGTATCATGTTCTCCAATAAAATAATATTTCAAGAGCTTATTTATGGAAATGAGTGTGCATTGGGGAACACAGGACCTTGACACACACGTATTGTTGCAAAATCAAAGGAATCAGTTTCTTTGACTAAAGATTTTCATGCATTGCTGTCTTATAGCCTCAATCATCAAAGGTCAACATACACAGCCGATGGAAGTTTATGCCACCCCTAACCTCTGAATGCTTATGACATTTGAACCGTTTCCTGTACGGTATCTCCAAACACCTGTTGTTCTAGGTGTGAGGACTCACAGGCCGTTCGAGGTGAAGTTCAATAAGTCTAGCGTCGCACTCAACGCTGAGTGATTATGTGGAGGTAGAGGAGTGAGTCAGCAGGTATTACTTTCTGAAAAATCATTATGTTCTACACTACTAACACCATCATTGTTATTATACCTGAAGTGATGCTATCTGCACATCAGGACCAGTTCGATTTTCTCTCACTTTCCTTTGAGCCAGTTATTCAAATGTCTCTCGCCCCATCCATCACTCTCACACGCAAACTGGCAGCAAAGAATAATAAACAGAAGATCTCTTGAATGTCTCCATTGATGCTCCAAGAGTGCACTGATATTAAATGGAGAGCAAATGAAGACTTTTGCATTAATCTCCTGTTTCTAAGATGTTCCTTATAATAAAAAGGCTCTTGTAATAAATAAAAACAGATTTGAAGAGATCTCCACAATGTCCCACTGTTCTCTGATTCAGAAATCGAAATTTTTTTAACACAAAACCTAAAAAAAAAACCCAGCTTTTATGACGTAGGCAATATTTTGCGGCTAAACTTACCGAACATCCAAAACATTGTGTGTGCTGGGCTAAATGCGCTCGTTGTATGTGCGTAGCCTAAATATGATGGTGTTTTGACCAGCTGTGAACTTGTGAAGAGCTTAGAAAATGTGTAAAGGACTCAAAACAGCGGCAGGAATCCCTCCGTCACACACGCAAATGAAGATCTCCTGCGTGGAGACAAGCTTTTGAGGCCTGTACCGTACTGTGAAGGGCAACATCGTGACTATAAGGAGAAAAAAAAACGGGTGTGCTTGAGCTTTTTTCTCGTCTTTTAAGGTTGTATCTTGTGATAGAACGTCCTGTTTTTTGGTTTGTTTAGATGTCTTTGGTTCTTGTTGGATTCAAACCTGTATTTAGCACTGTCTCCTTGTTTTTGGATCAGTAACGGATGTTAACACCAGGTCAAAACATGTTTGAGCATACGGCCGTGTTCGACTGCTGAACTGTAAACTGAGAGAGGTGGAGCGGTGGATGAAGTGTCTTCCTCTCCCTCACTGTGCAGTGACAGATGACTGAGCTGTCGGGGCTCTCCATACGGCTGCTGACAGGACTGTATTTCACTAGTGCTCACCACAGTGCTCCTGTTCTTTACATCGAGTCACTGTGGAGCAGTGCAGGACAAAAAACTGCCTGCTCTTTTCCATGCAATGAAAGTGAATGGAGACTGAAGCTGTCAAACCCTACAATTTACATAAATCACCATCAAAATTATGTGCCAAGTTTTTTTTACAAATGTACTCGGGTTGGTTTTATTTGGTTTTGAAACTTTAAAACATCAAAAAAGGTTACATTTAATGACTAAATACATTAATAAATACATACATTACTAAATACATAAAGACAAAAATATGATGCATATATTATATATATATATATATACTTTTTTTCTCAATGTATTTAGTCATTAAATGCAAACTTTGTTTTGTTTGTTGTGTGTTTGTGTGATTAAATATAAAAATATTTAAAAATATTAAACATTTTCAATTTAACAGTTAACCAATATTATGAATTGATTACATATGAATTCTTAAATATACTCATCACAGTCACAACTTGACATTTTACAACCTTAACAGTGCATTTTATTCTTCAAAAAAAAAAGGGAAAAAATATGCTAAACTTGTTTTGTATGCAAAAATGGCTTTTTTTTTCTTCATTATAATATCAGAAAAGTCAATCACCTTGATTGTTCTAAAGAAAAATCTAAATTAATTTTCATTAAAAGGTATGTATTTATTTATTCATTAAAAGTAAAATATTAATTATTGAATGAAATGTGTGGAAAATGAATAGATCCAGTGTCATTTAAATATTATATATTTGCTATTACAGTATTTATTGACATTTTAAATTAGATTTTATTTTTATATTTTTTATTATTATTTAATTTATATATACATTTTTAAATGTCTATTTATAACAATTTCAGTTTTAGTAATTTTAGACTTGTTTCCAAGTCAACATCTCTAATTCTTGTTCAAGTTTTAAAAAATGTTCATCTACTATTTATATTTATTTTATGTAAGCTTTATTTCAAATAATGAAAAATGATTTTTAATAGTTTTCTAATTATAGTTACCAATAACAAAAAAGAGCTTAATATCATTGTCCCTGTAACACAATTGATCAGTTTTGCGTCAAGCCTAACGACACCCTTTTATTTATAATAAAATGAGTATTGCACAGCCTCTCTGCTTATTGCTTTAGTACAATCCCATCGGCCCAGAGCTTTTCTGCCCACGGTGATTTTATAATAAATATGTCAATTACATGCAAAACACCTTCTATACATCAGCTGAAAGAGCTTTGAATTGCTTTAATGATCCACCTTCACCTCTCGCTTTCTCGAACCCGTACAATTTACTTCCATAAAACAGAAAGCTGAAAGTACGGTCCATAAATCAGCTATGAAACAAATTTCCCCAACTACTGCTCCTTTCATTGTAGGGTTGGCTGTGCAATAACAATCCCCCTATGTCAGCGTGGTCCATTTTGCGGAGTGCTGAGTGTGAGGTGGAACAGTGGTGTGTGGCGCTGAAAACAAGGACTTAACGACCCAAAGCGCTGAAATAACACTTCCTGCCTGTCCTTTAGCTGGCCAGACTTCCTGTTCGTCTGAAATAAATCTTTGCTTAAGCTGGACATTCCTCCGTGAGCTGGTGTTCCTCTCTCTCTCTATGTTTTCGCAAGCTCTCTCTTCCTCTGCTTCTGTTTTATTGTCTCGTTCTCTCTCGGGCTGCTCGACTACCCCATGGGTGACAGAGCTGTGAGTGAAAGAGGTTAAAGAGAGCTGAAATAGAGGGCTGGAGATCAGGTCACAGAGAGATAAGACCTCCTGAACGTGGGTAATTGAAAAGTTTAGAAGGACAGAAAGGGAAAGAGAGAGCTGGTAAACGTCAGGAGAGAAAGACAAACAGCACACGGTCAAGCGTAAATGAAGAGGCGGAGTCACACAAGACCAGCTGTCCGTCATGTCACACCTTCAACAAGCTCTACTTTCAGAAAACATTTGCATTTGTCAATGTTTAAAATATAATAAAATAAGTCAAAAGGGGATTTTTTTGTCCTGCATCAGCTAATAATCATACAATAAGTTGTACGTTTTTTTTTAAATGAGATTAATACTTTTATTCAAAAAGGATCCATTAAATTGATCAAAAGTGACAGTAAAGGCATCTATAATATTGTAAAATGTTTCTATTTAAAATGAATGCTGTAATTTTAAACTTCCGATTCATCAAAGAATCCTGAAAAAAAAAACGTATCTCAGTTTGCACAAAAATATTAAGCAGCACAACTGCTTTCAACATCGGTAATAATAAGAAATCAGCATAGAATGATTTCTGAAGGATCATGTGACACTGAAAATACAGCTTTGATCACAGGCATAAGTTACATTTTACAAAATATTAAAATAAAAAACAGTAATTTTCAATTGTAATATTATTTCACAATATTACTGTTTTTTTATTTTTTATCTAATAGCCTTGGTAAGCAAAAAAAAAAAAAAAAAAAAAGACTTCTTTTAAAAACATTTTTTAAATCATACCAAAACTATTGAACGGTAGTATATAATTAATCAATATTGGAAATTTAATTGCGCAAACAAATTATGAAAGAGTTTGCGAAGGTATGACACCTTGAAACCTTAAAGATTCAATGTTGTTCATAATGTATTCTATTGTATCAACATTCTTTCAGTAACGTTACTTTACAAGTTAGTCAGAAATAATGTACGTCTCTAAAAATAAATATGCCTGGGAACAGAAATCGCCTGCATGAGAAGATAACCATAGCAACAGCTGCTTGATCACTGTCTGTATTGCATGGTACATCAACATCATTATACAGTTGTCCATCATTGTACATTGTCATTATAAACCAGTTTTGGGGAACGTTACTTTTAAAAAGTAATGTTTTGCAATATAGCGTAACTCCCTAAAAAGTAATTCATTGCGTTACTTCCCCTTGTGAAAAATTAATATACTAAAATGTATTTGAAATACATTTACATATGTACTTAACATAAATACCCTGCAAATGTACTTTTGATATTCTAAATAGATATACTTAAAGTCTGCTAAATTTGAACAACTAATTCTATACTTAATGTACTTTAGTTATCTATGGGAGTAGTGCTGAAGTTCAACTAAAGATATACTTAAAGGGATACTTCAGGATTTAGCATTAAGCTTTGTATTAGTAGAAAACTTGTAGTATTTTTGAATTACCGTGCCTTTCCAACCTCATATCCCCCTGAGACGAGAGATTTATGTATTTTTTGTCGGGAAAAAATCCTCAGATGACGCAAAATCTGAGAATTTTATGGCTAAAGACTAGAGCCAGTAGTAGGGGCCGTCCCGCATGTTCTCAACCCGCCCACAGAGGGTGGGATCTCACTCACAGAATATACACACAGTGTCAGCCATCTTTTTTTGGGCGTAAGTCGTAACTGAGAGGCGTGATTTCTTTTCCCAAACCACTTCAGCGGAAATCCCGCCCTGCAGCCGATTTCATTGGTTTAGGTTATAGTGACGGGTAGGTTTAGGGATCAGGGTTGGGTGTAGGCAATCTGTACAGTGATTGACATGACCAATGAAAACTTTAGAATTAGCTGCAGGGCGGGATTTCCGCTGAAGTGGTTTGGGAAAAAAAATCACGCAACTGAGAGTGGGTCTGGGGAAGGTTCATTCACAGTCCATTTCCAAAGGGGTGTCACCAACGGACGTCACTCAAATGCCTCTGGGCGCAATTGGATAGACCTAAAAACCAATCTGGGGTGCGTTTCCCGTACAGCGACATAGCTCGATGCTTCACTAGTACGATGCATCGTTGAAGAAATCAACTAGCTAGCTAACTTTTTCCCGAAACCTATTGTCGCAAATTGGTCGTTCAACCATGTTGGTTAATGACGTCATGCACGTGGTGGATTAATAACTTCTTTTAATGAAACTGTTTGAGATCGAATTAATGCTAGATGTTTTTATATAAATTACAGACATGGCATCTGAGCACTATTTCAAATTTTTTTAAGTTATTTTGCTTTATTTCCAAATTCAATCATAGGGCCGTTCTTAGATAGTAGAGCACGTTCGCGCATGCGCAGTCTCTTTAAGTCTCTTGACAAACTACGCACCCCAGATCGATCGTCATCGTGCAAAGCCCACCTCAACGTTTGTGATTGGTGCCTTGATTTGTAAAGATTGGAAATGGGCTTGAATGGGCTCTTGGCCAGACGGACTTGCAGAGCAAATCTCAAATTTGCAGGAAGTTCGTCAGGGTTTTCCCAGGCTAACTGTGCAGCTCATCTCACTCATCAATGTCCATTGGCTTGTTTTGTTACCACTTGAAGATGATTGGGGTCCCAAGTGAGATCCCACAATGTCAGTCTGTCAATGTAATGTCAAGTTTGGCTGACTGATAGGGAACTCAAATTTCCACACAAGGTTTTTTCAATTTAAAGCGGCACTATGCAGGATTTCAGTTTTTGTCAAACAGTGACCCCTAGAGTCGCTGTGGAGTACGTGTACTGTCGTAAATAGCACTCACGCAGAGATGTCTCTGCACTCACGGCCTGATCCCCTCCCCCTGTACACCGGTACCTGTTCAGTGGATGGAAGCTGTAACGAGTGGAAATAAGGTGTGGCCCCTTTAAGAGCTGCGCGCGCCCTGTTGAACTGTCGGCAGTCAGTATTTTATGTGCGGCTCGAACACCACATGTATATATGGCGACACTTCCTGATGCTGCGGACGGTGGGTCGCCGGCTCAAAGTTGCAAGTGAGTTTTTTCCGCTCACAGGCAACAGAGGGGGGGCGAGACGCCCATCATTCAACCCGAAAATAGTCATATAACCATTGCAATAACTCTGAAGCTGTTCTGTTAAGCTAAACATCCTGCATTGTGCTGCTTTAAAGAAAGGCCAATAACATTACCCATCACAGCAGAAAGCATTTTATATGACTCAGTATATTTTGACTGCTCCAAAACAAATCAACTATTCAATACAATTTTTTTGGCCCCTTTCAAACAGTATACGGTCAGCAATTCATCACAGTTTGAATCATAAAAGCATCCAACAATGAATCCCTTCCTGTTTTCCACATGATGAACAAGGACGTGTCAAAGGGGGATGTCAGACAGACAGATAAATCTATAATCCAAAAGTTTAAACATGAGGATAATTTCTGTACTTTCAAGAACAATTCACTCATGATGAGCAATTCTCCCAAATGACTCATCGTTCTGTCTAACGTTTTTTAGCCAAAAGGACACAATACACACCACAGCAGGAAGAACCTGTTCTCTGATCCCCAGTATTTAGTACTTGTCCAAGAAACATGGCAATGCCTTTGCCTTAGTAATATGCAGCTGAATTGAAACTAAAATTAATTCAAATCCACAACAACGCCCAAGTAATATGCCATTAGTTTGACTGAGGAGGTTTTCCATTAGGTTTTATTGGTTCAATTCCAGCTGGCAAACACATACATACAGACAAACACACATTAACACACACAAGCAATGCAATTATCAGTGCCTGTTTATCTTTATCCTGTGAAAAAAAAAGACACGCTGGTACATTTGTAATCCAGGGACATTATTAAGGAAAAACATTAGGATTATTAATAGAAAATAATCATGTATATAAATCATATTTGCATATTAAACAAAAATATTTAATACACATTAATATTTAATAAATGTTTTTTTACAATATAGTTACATTTTAACATTTTACATTAGCCTTATCCAATTGCCAACTGTATTAAAGAAATGACTTTTTATGTACAATTGATCACACTTAAACCACAGAATAACTTCTTACTGAAGTGCATGGAGTGATTTTGATAGATAATGTGTAAACAGACTAAATTATAAGTCATATTCACTGTTAAATTGATGAACCAGTTAATCTGGTTCATGAATCAGATGGAATCGAACCGGTTGAACTCAAATTAATTAACAGGCTCAATGATCCAGTCAGAGCAATTCTTGAGTTCAACAGAGGTGAAGATTTTCAGTAAATAATTAAATCGTAGTCTGTTCATTCCACAGTGTAATTATATGATTTAAACGATCTGATTATAAAAAGCTGCATAAAGAAAGATTCCTAAAATCTTCCTCTTGTGTTTTACAAATAAAACAACAACAGTTACAGTTAAAAGTGTTATTTTACTATACTGTTGATCTATTTATATGCCAAAACATTTTCATTTGAGTTTTAAGTATTTATATTTCATTTTATTTCAGCTTTATTTCAATGAACAAAAAACTGTTTTCAACATTGATAATAATAATCAGAAGTGTTTCTTGAGCCGAAAATCATCATATTAGAATGATTTCTGAAGGATCGTGTGACACTGAAGACTGGAGTAATGATGCTGAAAATTCAGCTTTACCATCACAGGAATAGTTACTTTAAATTGTACTAATATTTCACAATATTACTGTTTGAACCGAATTCTTGATTAAATAAAAGCAGCCTTGGTGAGCATAAGAGACTTATTTCAAAAACATTCAAAAAAAATTATGTTTTCAAACTTTTGACAGATAGCCTACAGTACATTTACATTATTAATAGTAATAAATAGAGCATTTTTTTAATTATTGATTACACTATGAAAGTGGGGCTCCCGGTCCCCCATAATTCATTTGCATTTGCAATCTATAAAATAACCTTGATGCATTTCTGACCAACCTTTCCATGACAAATGAACCATTGAATTATAATAGATGAGATTAAACTGCATAATTCTGGAAGGGCTTTCCATTACTTCACAAAGGGAAACATCATCCATCTCTGAAAGAACAAAGATAGACTTTCGAACAAGAGGGCGAGAGGAGGGCTCTAATCAAAGATGCTTTTGGTGACACATAAAGGGCTTATCAAACTCATTATCAGCAAAATGGGCATCGGATGAATCAATGTAAGCCGCAGGGAGGTGTTGTCTTTGCCAAAGCCCCGCTGTTCAGAGCCCTCGCTGCCAGACAGCACTCATTAACACACCACAATACAAATGAAAGGGACTCAATTGGCAAGGACAAGCTGCGGTCCAGCGATTTAACATCAGGGTACTGTTCCGTCTCTCTCTCTCTCTGGGTCGCTCGTTTTTCTCTTAACCCCTGTCTGGTGCTTTTCACGTCTCTCATTCAGTCTTGTTCAGTCGCGCATACTTCAATTTAACGCCACGCTTCAACTCATGCGGCTGGTTCAATGTCAGGAGTTCAGCCGCTGCTGTTAACTTCCAGGAACTCGAAACTAAATATTCGATAAACCTTAAATTATGACCACACCGTCCAATCTATACACTTACATGACTACAGATACCATATAGACTAAAAAACATGGTATTATCCTCATTTAGTACCCTTTTAATATGCAATTTCATGGGGTCTGGGCATAAATAAAGTACAGTAGCAGTAGTACAGTGATGGTAATACTGTACTCTGATAAATATATTCATATAGCATGCTGTTACATTGGTCATCCAAGGCACATGCAGGAATATAATAATACTATGGTACATATCACAAAACATGGACTTTTTGGTACTTTTTTAGTGACATTAGAGTTCGGTTACATTTTATTTGAAGGTGTCTTTGTTACAGTGTAAATATACTGAATGATATTAATTAACATGAACATGTACTTTAAGGTTATGATTAGGTTTAGTTTCTTGTAATTATGCATAATTTGAATTAACACTGTAAAATTCAGTTCTCCAAGTACATTTTATCAAATAATTCCATGTTTCACTGTAATTCCACAGTTTTATAATGTTAAAACTGTTACTATAATAGACTGTGGTTTTCTTAAAATGGTAAATATATATAAAACATCATAGTGTGCTAAAATTTTGGACATAATAGAATTCTCAAAAGAATCTTCACCATTTTAAATATAATACTGTTTTTGGGACAAACTGCCATGGTTAAAGGAGAACTCCGGTAAATTTTAACATTGAGCTTATTTTTTTGTACATTTAGAGTGCTGTCAGTACAGAGAACAACGACAAAAATCGGGGTTGCCTACACCGTGTTATCGTCTTTTTAAAATGTGCACCTTGTTGATTTCAATGGGGCAAGTTTTAAACCTGCTTTTAGCCTCTTAACATCCTTGATATGTCATTACAAGTGCACAGCCATGTGAGTGGTGTTATTAAGAGTGAACACGGTCAATCTGACTGCAGTAGATGTGAAAGATATGAATAAAAATGACGTTAATTCAGCCAGCTCACATACCTGTATTTATTTCCTGTTTTCGGTCGAAGTCCAAAGTAGTCGATTGTGGAGTTCGCGTGCGCGATCATTGGTAACTAAGCAACAGTAGAGACTCTAACTGTCAGCTGTCAGCCGATGACGGTGCTGTTCGAGAATATCAGCTCAAATGGATAGTTCATCCATTGACAATCGACAATCGACTACTGTGGACTTCGACCGAAAACAGGAAGAAAATACAGGTATGTGAGGTGGCTGAATTAACGTCATTTTTATTCATATCTTTCACATCTACTGCAGTCAGATTGACCGTGTGCACTCTTAATAACACCACTCACATGGCTGTGCACTTGTAATGACAAATCAAGGATGTTAAGAGGCTAAAAGCAGGTTTAAAACTTGCCCCATTGAAGTCAACAGGGAGCGAATTTTAAAAAGACGATAACACGGTGTAGGCAACACTGATTTTTGTCGTTGTTCTCTGTACTGACAGCACTCCAAATGTACAAAAAAAGGAGCTCAATGTTAAAATTGACCGGAGTTCTCCTTTAACAAAAGTAAAAACACTTTAAAAAAAAAAAAAGTACTGTGCGGTAATAGGGGTGCAGTAATGGTAACACTGTGGTAATTTTAAATATACCAAGGTGGAAATGAAACATTTTATATCATCAGTGTTGAAAACAGTTATTTTCGTGAACACATTTTGTTCAGGATTTTTGTGACATAAATTTGAATGCATCCTTAGTATTATATAAGCTACTTGATCTGTAGTGCACTAGAATAGAGACATTCAAAATGGCTACTCAGCCTGACGTGTTCTCTCCAGTCCAGACCAACAAAAACACAATGTCAGTTCAATTGACAGAACATCAGTTTCATGATGCAACTAAACAACTTATTGTCAGTTTCCATTGATTGTGCGTGAAAAACTGCTGATGCTTGCTTACATCAGCCACGAGGTATACTACATCACCCTGTCTGATGAAGGCATGCTATGAGCAACATGACAGGAAGTGATGCGTTCTGCAACCCTGCAGTCCTGTAACCTCCTTGTGTCTGGCTCTCTTAAGTCAAACGCCTCTGTCTGCTAGTTAGAAGCGACAGTGGACCCCTCAGCTGAGCACAGGATGACGCACCTGAACGGCCGACTGGGGATCAGGTGAAATCTGCCCTGACACGGTTGGCTTTGGGGCCAATTTAATGTCACAACAGTTACGAGTGCAAACCTCACAGGATTTATCCAGGAGGACAGCACATTAAAAAAATTAAGACAGTATTTTGAATGCATTTGATACATTTACTACTTCAAATTATATCAATAAGTGTTATGCAAATTGTTCGCTTTAACATGAATTTAAAAGGGTGAGTGGGATTGAAACACAAAACCATTTCTTTGTCCGCCTATTTGAATTCATCTCACCTGCTGAGCTTGTTGGTTCAACTTAAAAGCATATATTTAAAAAATCTAAACTTAGTTGTAACAGAAAAGCTGCTTTAAGATGCATTGCTTATGTTCCTGAATGGTGGACCTTCGGAACAAATTGTAAAAAGTTGTATTAGTGTAACTTAATGTTTTTAGATTGATTGAGTGATATTCAATTATCTTTTTCATTTGAATAAAAGTTGCTGCCTTAAATTAAGTACAATCAACTTGGCTGTTTAAGTAAATTTCATCTTAAATTACATTAAACTGACTTAAAAATGTTTTGGGAAAATTGCACAACTTATTTTAATGTGAAACCACATGTCAAATTATTCATCATAATTTTTTTTACAGTGACCATATGAAGCACATCTTTTAGTATAGTAAGAAACTACAATAATCAAGTAAACCATTGTGGTTTTTTATGAATTACGTATGCACTATTATATTTTAAAAGTTAAGAACATAAAAACAATGTTTGCAAACCATTCTACATTCTTAATGCATTTCCAATTGAAACGGGATATTCAACAAGACAAATTTTTTTAGCAAATCTGATTGTGCCCATCATCAAGAGTAAGAAGAGGCCGTTACAGCAGAAAGGAAGCAGATGAAGGGGAACTAGCAACACCAAGGTTATGGGTTCGATTCCCAGGGAATGCATGAACTGATAAAATGTATACACATTGAATGCAAGTCATAAATACTGTTTGAGCTTCAAGAAAAGCAAAATCATTCATGAGGCAGAGCAAGTTTTTGCATTTTTGATGAGCATTTTCATGATAAATTGCACACAATAATCCAAGAAAGTGCATTAAAGTAAATAGGCTCCATTTCAATTCCATGTCGTCTTTAAAAAAAAAGCAATTAGCATGTGCGTTTGCACTTATAAGCTAATGAGAATGAAGATGATCTATTGTCACTTCGGCAGACACAAGAGACAAATGAGCGGAGTTCATGAAGATAAAGCATTTTTAAACATCATGAGTCCAAGAGCCTGACTAGATTTTTCCACACTTTGAACCCCTGCAGAAAAAGAAAACTTCCTTCTAAGACGCCCCACGCAGTATTTGTTTCACCTTCTCTGTCGAGTGCCACAAGCCCTCAAGACTATCAGAGCAGCAAATAAAAGGCACCTTGCAGGCGAGAACTACACAAACTGAGTTTGGAATTACAGACCCCAGCTCTCAGTCTAAACTCAATCAGTTTCCCTTCCCTCTCTCCTCGCTGAGGCAAAGGCACCCTGAATTACAGCGGCTGGAATCGATGCTCGCTGAACTAGAGACAAAGAAGAAGGTGCTTGTTCTCCATGATCATTTTGGAAACATTATAATTGCACACAAAGTCAATTTATAAATCAGTTTTCCGTAAGTCTGTTTGAGGTCAACAAGAATTTTCTTATTTAAGAAATTAAAACTTTAATTCAGCAAGGATGGAAAAATAAATATGAAGCAGCACAGCTGTCTTCAACATTGATAATAATCAGAAGTGTTTCTTGAGCAAGATATCAGAAGGATCATGTGATCATGTGACATGAGTAATGATGCCGAAAATACAGCTTTGATCACGGGAATAAATTACATTTGACAATATATTACAATTAGAGCTGGGCAACGATTAATCATGATTAGTTGCATCCAAAATAAAAGTGTGTGTGTACTGTGTATAATTATTTTGTATATAATACACACATATGCATGTATGGATTTAAGAAATATTTCCATGTAAATACTGTGTGTGTGTGTATATATATATACATAATTTATATTATATATAAATATATAATAAATAACAAATCTTTCTTTAATATATACATGCATGTGTGTATTTATATATACAAAATAATTAATAATCACAATTAATCGTTGCCCAGCACTAATTAAAATAGAAAACGGTTATTTTAAATTGTAATAATAAATAATAATAATAATACTTCACAATACTGTCTTATCAAAAAAATCAACCCCAAACATTTGAACGGTAGTTTACTTGGCTATTATTGCTCACCTATCACAATCGTATAACCTTAATTATATTATTATTTCAAATATCAACATAAATACTTATATCGGCTTTACAGTATAAAACAGTTTTAAATATTTTCAATAATGCATGCTTGTAAAGCGGTTATAGTGTAAATCTCCCAAAACGTCTCAAGAGCACGAAATAGTCATATATATCACCTTCAAATCAAAAGACAGAAATAAGAAAATATGTTTCAGTAAAAAAACAAACGACCAAAACTATATTACAGTAATGAGAATAATCGTGGAGAGAAAAACTAAACAAGAAATAAATCGTGAGGTGAATCTGTGAAATTGTTGTGAACACAAATTCATTTTCTACCTTTCAATTTTGGAACGAAATGTGACCAGGACGTGTGTTTGTGAGTTTCCCCCTAAACTTGTCTGCATGTAAACACATCTGACAGTCTGTTTACTCACCTCCGAGGAACTGCATGCCCCCTGCAGCGCGTCCGATGGTTCTGGAGATGAGCTCTGATATGCAGCATCCCATGAGCGCCGTGAGCGCCACCAGCAAGAGCAGGCCGCATCCCACCCCCGTCACCACCGTACAGATCCGCCACTCCACGCTCGGGATGCCCTGAAAGCTCGCGTAGCGCCCGCACTGCTCCAGCATGACCGTGGCCTGCCTCTCCTCGTCCCGCACGGGATACGAGCACCGCCGGAAAGTGCCGAAGGACACCGGCTTATCCATCTGTGAGCCCAGCAGCCAGTAGGGCATGAAGAAGCCCACGCATGAAGCTGCTGCGCTCAGCAGGGACACCAGAGCCCAGATCATCCCGGTGCACGTCAGGCTGGATGCCATGTGTTTAAATATTGGACACGCTTCCAGAAGAGAGCTCGGGACACAAAGAGGATGTCACGAGAAATGGTTCCTTTTCCCTTGTTGGAAAGAGGATGTCTATCTCCATACGGTTTTCACCATGGTTCTGTGTGCCGTCACCTGGGGAAGAAGCAATAAAACACACTGTCCCATCAGTCTTCAGAATGTTTCGACTAACATTTAGCAGTCATCTCCTGTTTTCTGATGCAACGACATTCATATACACCAGGGGTCCTCAACTCTGGCCCTCGAGATTCACTTTCCTGCAGACTTCAGTTCCAGCCTTGATCAAACTTGTCTGCTTTTCTAGTAATCCTGAAGACCTTGATTTGCTTGTTCAGTGTGTTTGATTAGGGTTAGAGCTAAACTCGGCTTGAAAATCAAGCTTTTAATGTTGTTTATGTTTTTAATATGCTTTAAGTCAAACCATGTGCAAATTCATAAGTCAACACCATTGCGGAGTGTTTTCTCCTTAAAACTGCAGTGAACCAAAAACACGGTTTGAAATCGCTGGTGTTTCTGACGTCACAAACTAGCTTGTAACCAATCAGGTCAACGTGTGATCGTCAACGAGTGGGTGTGAGTGAGTGGAGGCGGGGCTCATTTGCATATTCATAGAACCTATACTAAATGAGGCAAGGGTGTAGAGTTAGATTGAATAAATTTTAAGGCATGAACAAATTTTTTTCAAGGGAAAAAAACGTTTAAATATGTCATTTTGTTGATCAAAGATGAGTTATAAGGGATAAAACGATTGACTACAGGGAAGTGTTTTGGACGTTCATTTACAGGACAACAGCGTTTTGGGGGCCTGAAAATCCAGACGTAAAAAAAAAAAGGTTTCAAAGTGCACGTTTTTAAAAAACAAAACTGTTATCGTCTCCGTGTAAACTACAAAAACGTCAATTCGTGGAAATGCTGACATTATGCACATTACGTGTTCAGTCTATAGGCGCGTAGTTTTTCTTTACAAAGTGACATCGCCGTCTACTGGCCTGGCATGAATAATACAACATTTTTGGCGTTTTCACAGATCTGTGTGAATGGGGATCATCGCCTGTACACGAAGGAAAAGTCTTTCGTTTTAGTACATCGCTGTCGCGTAAACGTACCCTAAGTGGACCTCGAAGAAAATAATACTTTTATTTAACAAGGATGCATCAAATTGATAAAAAAAAAAAGTAAAGACATTTATAATGTTACAAAATATTTCGTTTTCAAATAAAAGTTGTTCTTTGATCCAAAACATGAAAGAATCCTGAAAACAAATGATTACAGTTTCCACAAAAAGTAAAGCAATACAACTGTTTTCAACATTGATAATAATAATAATAATAATAAATGGTTCTTAAGCATCAAATCAGCATATTAGGATGATTCTGTAAAATACTGTATAAAAATACAATTAAATAAAAATAGGCCTATAAATAAGTAAACAAACAAACAATTAAACATTTCCATTACTGTTTGTTCTCCTTAGAATACTTAAAATGAATGAATTAATGTCTAACTACAGTACTTGACTGACATTTAACAAATTATGTTAAGCTTCTGAAGTTTAACTTGATGTTTGTTCATCAGTTGTTGTTAATAAAGTTAATAAAGTTGTTACTCAACTTCTTTAAAACAGTGCAGGAAGAGTGAACATCCATATAAGGCTGACTTAGATATAAACATCTAATATTTACACAAAAGATTGCAGAGGGACACAGGAAAAGAAAAGAAAAGAAAAGAAAAGTTTTATGTGGTAACATCTTGCTTTTATTAGTCAAAAATATTATTTGATTTGCTAAACGAATAGCTACAGTAAACACAAAGTAAAAAAAAAACCAACTAATTTTGAGGCTCGTCAGAAAAACTCCTTAAGGTAACTGCACATTTTCACTTTTCACAGTAAGAATCTTTACAATAAACAGTTATCGTTATAAGTCATAACATCATTTGTATGCTTAAAAGATCAGCCGTGCTAATGACATTTCTATAGCCTGTAAATTATTTAAGGTTGTTAAGAATAATTTAGCTTAATCATATTTATTATGATATGAATGTAAAGTGTTTGCTATGAGGGGCTATGTTAGGGGCTCAAACAGAAAAGAGGGGGAAAAAAGGAAAAAAAAGTTTTTGGCAAAGCTCCTCAACAGATTTATCTATTAATAGTAGCCTACAAATGATATATTTATGATAGGCTATAAACTCCTGCCATGCAAAAGACTAGCACGACATCATGCAAAACACGAATAACCATCATATAAAAAAACAAAAAACATCTTGGGTGATAACTTACATAGATATGCCTATATTCTGACTGCCGTGTTAATTCAAACTCCGATCCAGCTTCATATGGGACCGTGAAGAAGAAATAAACTTTGTCCGCACAACGGGGCGCAACTCGCTATCCGCAGAAAACGCGCGTTAAATCCCGTTAAATGAGGGTCTGCTGAGGTCTGCTTGCGTCTTTCTGTTTAGTTCACTGTCACTCCTGCAGGAAAGCGCTGAATTAATCCCAGTGTCATTAATAAGAGACGCGAAGTACTGAGCAGTGTGTCCGTATCGCCGCACTGAGCGCAGTGTGGCAGCAGTCAGACTCTCGCTCGCGCTCTAATCCACGAGCAGAAGCTCCGCCCACCAGCCGGCTGCCTCAGAATCACACCGGGGCTAGTTGTCACACGTTTTACTTCAGTAAAACTTCTCAGGGTAGATTTATTTTAAAACCAGTTTCAATACAGACACATAAAGTCTTTACTACTACTACAAAAAAAAATTTCAAAAAAAAAAAAGATGTATATATATATATATCGAACATATCCTTTCTAAATGCCCAGCTGAAAAAGATGCTGATCATATATCACACACACATATAACTTAATAGGCCTATTGTCTAAAGCAGTTTTTTTTTTTTACTGCATGGAGCCTCGGGGGAGTAGCCTAGGTGGTCCCTGGAAAAGTTTAGAAAAAACAAACAAAACTTATCTAAAATTAAATTGATAATAAAATAGGATTATAACTAAATAAAAATAAGTTAAAAAGTTAAAACCTGATTTAAATAATTTAAAATATTTAATAAATAGCTACATAACAAATGTTTATGTAGGCCTAATTAATAACAATGTTTTACCAATATTTAATAAATAAATAATCTAACAGTAAAGTAAAAAAAGACATAATAATATAACATAATAGAAACCAAACGCTTTCCAAATAATATGTTTTAAATAAAATTGTTTCATGCATAAATTGAGTCTTTCTTTATACATAAAAATTTTAACAACTTGAAGGGAGGCTCCCTCGCACGAGGACGATCATATTTGGGTGTCTGTGGCAAAGCTGATCTATAAAAATAAAGTAAAGAAAAATTAAAGTAGAACTCTCCAACATCACTGTTTTAAATATTTTATAAGCTTTTTTCAAACTAAATTTATACAGTAACACATTTATGAAACAAAAAATAATTCATAAAAAAATAAAAGTATCATAAAATATCAAAAGCATGTGGTCAATATAGGCTACTCAGACATTCTCTGATATACTCTTAACAGACACATTGATCAATCGTAGTTCTATTTGTTTACAGGTGTGTGTTTGGAGTGGGGTTATCTGATATACAGTGGCATAACACACTAGCTTGAGAACAAACAAACAAACAAACAAAATAAAAAAAATAAAGTTAGTTAGTTAATAATAAGTAGGCTAAGTAAAGTAAGTTATTTATGGTGTGGCAGTCTTAAATCTGATTCTCTACAGATTTGATGTCACTTTTTGCAAACAGTTCCTCAAAAGCACTTGCATCATTCGAACTTAAACCATAAAACAAACAAACAATAAAACTGTCACGGGTCTTAAAATCCAAAGACACTTGAAATAGGAAATCTCACATAATGAAACTCGAATACTCAGGAAGGTAGCAGGTAACATAAACACAACTAACATTGACAATGACCGACAAAAACCTGAACCAAACAGGAAGTATTTATACACAGAACATGGAGGGGACTAAATGGGAACAGCTGGATGAGTATTAACTGATTAGTAACCAGAGACCAACGAGACCTAATACAGAAACGACAGAAACTAACCAAACAGAACATTATCGGATTTGTGACAAAAAAATACAAATAAATAATTATATTCGTATTGTTTGTTCTCTGTTCACACCAAGGACGATAACTTTAATAATGATAAAGATATAGTTCTAAAACAAAAAACACAACACAGCTATAACGATAACAGCAGTTGATGAACGATAAAAACATAAAAAGTGACAGACGACAAAACTGGAGCGTGAGCTTAGAATAAACAGAACAATGTGCGTTGGTGTGGACGCTAATATAGTTATCATTATAGTTATCTTTTTATATATTGTTCTTGGTGTGAAAGGACGTTTAGATTTTACCACGAGAATGAGAGCAATTGTTCTTAATAGAAATGAAAATGAATTCTCGATTGAATAATTATTGCGGGTGGAGCTTTCTGAGTGAGCAGTGCAAAAATAAGTATCTGACTAAACAGCAGTTCAGAAAAAAAAAAAGCTCAGATTTCTGAGAGGACAGAAGAGATACTGCTGCATGTGTGTAAATCTCAGGAGATGCTGGTGTAAAGTGGTGTGTGCTGGAGGAGTGACCATAGCTGTGAATAATTCACAAAGACTCACATCCTGAAACACTACAGAGAGCGTAACCCTGTGCCCCACCTCTTCTCTCCTTTTAACCCCTCTGAGGAGAAATGGGCTGAAATTCAATTGTTTTTGCCCTCTCAGGTGCAATATCAAGCGTAGCGTCAGTTCTGTCAAGTCACGTTAGTGAAGCTCGCGTCAGCTGACTCTCAGCTGATCCACGTCTACCTATAGGAATACGACGCCTATCACTGTATACACATATAAGCTCCTTCAGTATTATCAGCAGCTCAGGAGCTCATTACCCTCCTCCCTCCCCAGCTCCTCCTGTCTCAGTCAGGATTTGCCATTCTCATTCCCCTTGAATCAGAATAAATTCTCGAATTATGTTGTAGTTTAAAATCTTGAATTAATGATATCTGCAGTACATTCATGTTGGTTCTGTTGTGTTCACCCTAAGGGGGGTTATCGCTGCTCTTATCCATGCTAGGCTGCATGGATGCGCAGGGAGTTCTCGCCCAGAACAGAACCATACCGCCAATCCAAACTGTATGCTAATTGTCAATCGTATTTGATGATAGTGGTCCTGACAGAATTGTAGTTGTTGTGATTGTTCATTGTCAAGGGAAATCCCCATTTTCCCTCTGACAAGGTGAAGTAATTTGTTGTATTTTAACAACAGTAATAGGCGCAATTTGTTAGGGAATTAAATTGAAAGAAAGGTGTGTCAGCTCAAAAGATCACTGTTTTATTATGTTTATGAACTAAAATATTAATCTGGTTAACCAGTTTTTCGATGGTTGAGACTTTCTGTTGACCTTTATTTATTTTTTTAAATATGGAGCTAATGTTTCTCCTTTCTCAATATGGCCTATACAATTATAATATCTGATATAATTTACTATCCTTATATGAAGACATTTGGTCACAATGTATAACCTGACCGACATACACACACATTTATATATTATGGGGACATACCATAACCTTCCATTGTTTTTAAGTAGTATTATTCTGAAGTGCTTGATATGGCTGGTTGTAATTGGTTGCAATCCCTATGGCACATCCAGTTAGAATGCAATAAGGACTCTGATGTTTCTTCTTCAACATTTATCCTCCACTATGGATAGTATTGACCTGTGTAACATAAAAAATTGGCATAGACCCCAGCTTCACAATTCGTGGCTTTATTAACCACCCAAGCACATCACAAGGCAGATATACATATATATCACTGACTACACAACGGGACGTGACAATATAGAGAGTGATTACATACTGTACACTTATATTGATGTCACACATAATGATGTACTGCCCTTTTCTGTAGTAGTATGTATGTAGTATCAACATACAAAACATGTATAGACTCTGCAGATGCATTTACATCAGAATTCTTCTTCACAATGAACATTAGTTCACTCTTCTCATTCAATACAAACCTTTACTAGAACAACAAAGGTATATTGAATTTGAAACAGGTGCAATACCAGAAAAAGTAACTATTGTGCATTGTAAATTAATAAAGTGTAGACAAAGTCTATTGCAGAATAACAAAACTGGTGTGTGTAACCTAGATAAGCAATTAAATAAAACATGAATGTGCAATTCAACAGCATATCAAGCACTTCAGACCTTGTATTTTGGGTTAGGGCGGACGGTGCGTACAGACCGTGTCACATAAGGACTGACTGGCTCTTAATTGTGTGTGTGTCCGAGAGGTTATTTGACCCATGGTTGATAGTGTGGGTGGTATCTTTGGAATAGGATCATTCACTTTGTTTGGAGCATGGATGATCATCATCATCATCATAATGACTTGGCATAGGCTCTTTCACAGATAGGAGGTGTCTGCGGTTTCTCCAATATTCCTTTTTACCAGACAGGATGATGATAGGTCTTGGATCACGGCAGACCTCCATCACCAGTCATTTGCCATCCTCACTACCTGTCGTTTTAAAGGGGTCATGACATGAGAAACCAAATTTGCCTTGATCTTTTGGTATATAAGAGATCTATTAAAACTTCCTGCAAGTTTCATAGCTTAAGACGTCCTCCCCATTATAAACGAAGCATTTATTTAATCAAGCTCTAAATACAGCTCGTTCTGGATCCTTTGAACTTAGTGACGTCATGGTACGAAGTGACACACCAGTCGTTTGCATATGACCACCTCCAGCGCAGGACAACTACGCCTCATTTCACATCATCGCATCGTTGTCGTGTGGCTCGCGCCCACATGTGTTCAGTCAACGTGCTGCGAGTGGGTCTGTTTACAAGATGACTGTGATGCCACGCAGATGTGCTGTTCCTGCTGTGGACAAACAACATGTTTGAATACGCTGCCGAACGATCCAGACGTCAGGGAAAGCAGTCGGATGCAGTTTATCTGCAGCATATGCAGCGCGCCAAATGATCAGTGATCAGATGAGTGTGACAGGGAATGTTACTGAAAGAATGAGCAGAGAGAGAGAGAGAGAGCCCCGGCCGCACGCACGCCTTCAAACTGTCTTGCGCTCTCTCTCTCTCTCTCTCTCTCTCAATTGAGAATTGACACGATGGTAAAAGATTGGAAGACCGAAGTTTCACGTGGTGGAGCATTGTGTAGTCTACATGTGATACAAAATGATTAACGTTAATAATTTATGCATAAGCAGCACTGACCTTAGCCAATCATAACAGTAGGCGTTAACACTGAACTCTTAAAGGGGAAAAACCTCCAAAACAGACTGTTTGAATCAGAGGTGAGAAACAGGGTGGGAAAAGGTCATAAATCACTACATTTAAAAAAAAAAATTTGTACAAAAAACTATAGTAATACTATAATTGCACCTAAGGGAACATAATAAACCAAAACAAAAAACCATGTCATGACCCCTTTAAGAGTGCACTCAGTTGTTTACTAGTTTTGTCATTACGGTTCTTTTGACACAGTCTTTCTTTGTGATCTGTGCATGAATCTCTTTGGAGACCAGAGGAGAAGGCTCCAGCGAAGAGCTGTGGAGAGGCAGGGTGGTGCGGGTTTGTCCGGACATTATTCTCTAAGCTGGTGAGCCAAGCTTTGGATCTTGTGGGACATTTCGCAGATTCAGTAGGTGTGGATAGATATCAGAACCATTTAATTTGGACTTTTCCATGAGTTGTTTAGCGCTATGAACCGCGCGCTCCGCTAGGCCATTTGATTGAGGGTAGTTTGGACTACTGGTTTTGTGAACGAAGTCCCAGACCCTAGCAAAATCATTGCTTCAAACTCATTGCTCACAAACTGTCTCCCATTGTCTGTGAACTTCACGGTGACTCGTGAACAGAGAAGTGTCTCTTCAGCTTCAGTATGACACTTGCTGAGGTCAAATTGTGGAGCTGATCGATCTCGTACCAGCCTCATTATGAGTCGACAAGTACCAAGTATTGGTGACTATTTCACTCAAAGATGTCAGCTGCTGCTGTCGACCACGGTAGGTCTGGAACCGTGGGTTCTTTCTGTGTATCTGCTTTGGTGCTGTTGCATGTGGCACAAGATGTGACGTAAGCATCAATGTCTTTTGTCATGGTAGGCCAAAAGTATATCCCACGTGCACGTCGTTTGGTGGATTCAGCTTCAGGGTGACTAGGGATGGGAATTGATACGATTTTTTCAATATCAATGCCACTGACGATTCTGCTTATCGATCCGATTCTTTAACGATTCGCTTATCGATTCCTGATAGCACTGTTTGGAAAAATGTAGTCATATGCTTTTTTGGCAAAAAAAAAAAAACAGGCTTTATTTGTACACTTGAGTAAGCAATCTGAATAATAAATAAGATTTACAAAAAAAAAATAAAAAAAAATAAAACGTATGTAAACAAGCATACAGGTCAGAAACTCTTCCCCCTAATATAGAATTAAAACTATTCTCTATAAAAACAGGGATGGAATAGTTATACATAATACAGTGTTTTCGTAAAATATGCCTGTTATTTGTAAGACGCCAGTGGTATTTAACATTACATTACCCTGTCCAACGGAGGTTACGGTGCTGCTAGCTTGGGCAGTTGTACGCAGCGGATCAAAAACATGGCATTCCTGCAATTTAGTACCATGGGTATGTTTAAGCATGTTGCTTGTATTTGCACCCTTGCATGAAATAACAGCCTTGTAGTTATTGCAAACGGCATCATTTTCGTCTTGTTTAGTAAAATAAAGCCTTTAGATCGTCTTTTGTTCTCCCTGATTCCCTCCTTTCCTCAAATCGCTTTGATGTCATGACGCACAGATGGTGCTATGGTGCCCGATAAAGGACAAAAAGGACAGTTGTGAGTTCACGGCCTGTATATATGGCTGGGACTCGGAGCAGGAGCATCGATAAGAGGACTCGTTAACTTCGATGGCATACAATATCGATGGTTCATAAAACTTACAACCGGATCTCGAGTGGAACCGGTTTTCCATAATGTACATGTCCCATATGTACGGTTATCCCTAAGGGTTACCCCTATGTAAAATTTGTGTGTATTCCAGCTGAAGTGTTTCTGGGATGACAACTTTGTGGCCTTTCCACACAATTCCATCGTCTGTGACCAGTTCGTGTCTGTGTGGGTGAAACAACCGCATTACTGGGGGAGCACTGTGCAGTTTGGCTGGCTTGTCCTTATATGATTGCATTCTCGTTAATGTTCATCCATGCATGGTGGGGAGATGTTGTAGACATTCATTACCTCAAAGGTGTTTTCCTCCTTGGACTGTTGCTGTACAGATGCTTGTGGAGCTCGTGACAAGTTGTCTGCTTTGTACATGTGCTTTCCTTTTTATTCCTTTCCTGGTGGCCTGTTTCAATGGTCACTGGTTTGCCGTGGATGTAACTGTTGAACTTGGTTCAAGCGAAAACTTCAGCAAAGAGCTCTTTTTCTATTTGTGCATAGCGAATTTCAGTTTTGCGTGAGGACCCATGAAGCGTAAGCAATAATCTTACTGTCCTGCAGGCATGCCACTCCTAAAACAAACTGTGAGGAGTCGCATGTTAAGGTGACGGGCTTGTCAACATTGTAGTAAGACAGGGCATGTTAGACCCTTTCTCAAGGCATTGAAAGCATCCTGGTGCTGTTGCAGCCAACATCATAAATCTTTGTGAGTTAGCTGGCGGAGAGGGGCAGATATTTAACTGAGATTAGGGATTAACTTGCCGATGTAGTTGACCATGCCAAGAAATCTCTGAAGAGCAGTGGCGTTTGTGGGCTCTGGCATTTCACTGATGGCTTTAGTCTTTGATGGATTGGCATGTAGGCCATCACTGCTGAAGACATGGCCCATATAGCTCATTTCTGTCAGTCTGAATTTGCATTTCAGAGGATTATGCCTGAGATTTGCCTGTCTGGCCTACTCCAGGACTCTTTCTGGGTTGTCGGTGGGCTCCATTTCTGTGTGTCCACCAACCGATATATCATCTACTATGAACGCATATGGGTATCCAGCTAAAATTCGTTCCATTGAACGTTGAAAAATGTAATGCAGGCTGCACACAGTTCTTACCTTGGCATAGCTGTAGTTTAGGGGCCACTCTTGATCTAGCAGTGAGGAATGCCACTTCAACATATCTCTCAGGGTTTTCTTATATAACCATAAGCCTTTTCTGAGGCATCACAAAAGAGTTGAATTTGCTGAGTACAGTTAGGAACTGTAAAATCTGCGAACTGTGGAGAAATCTATGAACAATGATCTGTGGAGAAAGCTGAGTAGTTGGGCTTATCATCCTCTTTTTCCCGGACATGTCCGGCTGTCGAGATTTTGCTTTCTGTGGTTGCCATTCATTGTTTACATGCACACCTTTTGTTTCAATCTAACTGAATTCATTCTGATTGGTGAATCTGAATGTAGTGTTGAATGTGATGGATGGAAACCTGTCACTCACATAATGCCAAAGAATCTGACACATCTTGTTTTTTTTATTGTATATATATTCAAAAATGTTTTGGTTGCATTCAAATTTCATTTCTAGGTTGTTTGAAACATGTTTACAAATTGATCTGTATGATGTATTTATTTATTTATTTATTTTTTTTTTTTGCAGGACAATGTTGATTCCAAAAGTACTATGTGCTTCCTTATGCAACTTTTTATTTTACTAGGAAAAGATCACATTCATGTGAAAAATGGACTAAAGCTAAGCCAAGCTTTGAACACTTTATAAAAGAGATTAAACAATTTGGTAATACATTGAAAGTTATTTCTAATTGTTGTGAAGTGTATATTCATGTATAATCTTTGTTTATTTTTTGTTGCAATAAAAAAATAAAATAAAAATAAAACTGTCACTCACACATGATGATCCAATCAATTCCCGAAGGACAAAATCAAGTCCTTTGATTCTTGTTCAATAAACCGTTTTACACCGATACAAAAGGGAAGAAAAAACTATCGCAACTTCCGTTTCATGCCGACTTTAAACATTTCCCTTCGATTACAACCTCAAAAGACGAGTGTCTCATTTCTGGAGGTATTATTGTTCAGCTTACTGTATGTCAAAAAGCACGAGTTGGGACGCGGAACTAAAGCATTCAGGACTTGTTGCAATGGGACGTATTTCTGGTAACTCAAAACAGCTTCCTGGAGGTTGACGTGGATGTTGATGATGGCAGAGACTAAAGCAGATCTGTCAACTGATGCTTCAAGCCTTCACATCTCTAACAGCAGCGGGAATGTGTCCTCCTCACAGACCAACAACCCTCTGTCCAGAAAACTCAACAAGATCCTGGAGACCAGGCTGGATAATGACAAGGTCTGTGAGGGACGGTCAGGTCGCATTAGCCTACTCATTAGCCTCGCAGTGCACCTGTCACGACTCTTTACAAGAATGATTAATAATAAAAAATTCTATGTCATATTAATGTTATATTAAATAACATATACTCTTATTTTTCCTTAAAATAACTAGCCATGATGCATTCTTGGTTTAAACAGAGATGATAAAGCTGAACAAAGATAGCACCAAAAGTACAAACATTTCAGTAAGGTGGTGTACGTTAGGCCTATTCTATATGAAATACTTTACCATGTTATAACATTGTAAATCTATGGTACTTGAAAGTAAAATATACTTACATTTATGCACTATGGTATTTAAAAAAACAAAACAAAGAAATTAATACTTGTATTAAGCAAGGACATATTAAATTGATCTAAAGTGACAGCAAACATTACTATTACAAACTTCCTATGAATCAATTGACTGAAATAGGAAACACAATATTACTGATTTTATTGTATTTTAATTAAAGAAACGCAGCCTTGGGGAGCATAAGAGACTTCTTCCATATATATATATATATATATAAAAAATCTTGCCCAATCCAAACTTTGAAACTAGTTTATATCAAAAGACCATTGCATTTCCATACCATCACTACTGTACGGTAATGTACTGCCACAGTATATTTGATGAAAGTTTGCAGTACAGATTAGACATATTGCTTTGATACTTTGTAAATCATCTGACATCTCTTCATGTCGTATGGGTTGTAGGCAGGATGCTGATGATAAACAATCAGCAATGAAGGTCCTGTTGTCTCATTTATTTTCTGTATTTTCTCTATTTCTAGGAGATGCTAGAAGCGTTGAAATCTCTCTCCGTGTTTTTCACTGAGAACAGTCTGAGAACCAGGAGGAACCTGCGGGGAGACATCGAGAGACGCAGCCTGTCCATCAATGAAGAGTTTGTACGGATATTTAAAGAAGTGACAGAGGTAAATTCACAGGCAGAGTAGAGCATAAGCAGTGCATAAGCTCATTATAGGTTTATAAGTACAGAAATATATATACTGTACATATATAATATATTTTTTTAAATTGACAACCATTTCTTTGAGGCTGCTTAGACTAAAACAATCCAAAACTATTACATTACATAAGCTGCCTATGGTGCTTTTTAATGATCTGCCATCTTACATTGTAAATTATATTTTTAAAGGTGTCATGACATGGATTTTTTAAAATTATTTTAATATGTTCCTTGAGGTTTACTTAAAATGTTGATAACGTTTTTTTACACATTATTTTCAATTTCAACCTTCATTCTATTTCAAATAAATTCTGTTCGACAGTCTAAACAGTCTAAAACAATACTAAACAGTCTATTCATCAAAGAATCCTGGGGGAAATCCATGGTTTCCAAGAAAATATAAAGGAGCACAACTCTGTTTCAACATTGATAATAATAAGAAATGTTTCTTGAGCAGCAAGTTATCATATTAGAATTATTTATGAAGGATCATGTGGCACTGAAGACTGGAGGATTTAAAAATGTTGCTTTGGGATACTACATTTTTATATGTAAAATATAAAAAAAATAGAAAAGTTACTTTAAATTGAAATAATTTCACAATATTACTGTTTTCAAATGTTGCTATTCTTCTTATAAATTCTACATGTAAATGTAATTTACACAATAAACTTTGCTTCATTTGCACATAAGCTCCTTACCTTTTGCTGCTGTGTAGGACTCCTCTTCAGAGATCTTAAGTGTGTCTTTCTGCTTCAGGAACTAGAGAGCGTTCATGAAGATGTTCAGGCCATGAGCTCCTGCTGTGAAGAAATGACCAACAGGTTAAAGGTAATCATGCATGTTTGCTTTCAGAGAGTTACAATCATCATCTGTAAAAGACCATACAATACAATACAAATGGTCAACATTGATGGCACCCCTGGTAAATATGATCAAAACTGGCTGTAAAAAAATAAACCTGCATTGTTTATCCCTTTGATCTTTCGTTCAAAAAATTTGCAAAATTCTAACCTTTCATTGAAGTAAAAGAATTGAAAGTGGGGGGGAAATCACATGATGAAATAAATGTTTTTCTCCAAAACACGTTGGCCACAATTATTGGCACCCTTTTATTAAATACTTTTTGCAATCTCCTTTTGACAAGATACCAGCTCTGAGTCTTCTCCTATAATGCCTGATGAGTTTGGAGAACACCTGACCTGAGATCAGAGACCATTCCTCCATACAGAATCTCTCCAGATCCTTCAGATTCCCAGATCCATGTTTGTGCTTCTCCTCTTCAGTTCAGCCACTCATCAGGTCAGGGAACTGCGACGGTCATGGCAGAAGCTTCATTTTGTGCTCCGTAACACATTTTTGTGTTGATTTTGATGTTTGTTTTGGATCATTGTCCTAATGGAAGATCCAACCACGGCCCATTATAAGATTTCTAGCGGAAGGCGTCAGGTTTTGATTTTTTTTCCACGATGCCATGTATCTGAACAAGAAGTCCAGGACCTCCAGCAGAAAAATATGCCCACAACATTAAAGATCCAATGGTATATTAAATTGTACACATGGGGTACTTTTTATCCCTGTGCACACCAAACCCATCTAGTGTGTTTGCTGGCAAAAAGATCTTTTTTTAGTTTCATCTGACCACAGAAGCCTGTGCCGTTTGAAGGTCCAGTCGTGTCTGACAATTGAATATGCTGGAGTTTGTTTTTGGATGTGCGAGGAGGATTTTTCTTGAAACCCTCCCAAACAACATGTGGTGATGTGTTTTTAAATTTTTTTTTTGGCTCTCTGACCCCCAAGACTCAACTAATCTCTGCAATTCTCCATCTGTGATCCTTGAAGAGTCTTTGGCCACTCAAACGCTCCTCCTCGCCGTGCATTAAATCAATATAGACACACGTCCTCTTCCAGGCAGATTCGTAACATCTTTAGTTGATTGGAACTTCTTAATTATTGCCCTGATGGTCAAAATGGGGATTTTCAATTCTTTAGCTATTTTCTTACAGCCACTTTCTATTTTGTGATGGTCAACGATCTTTTAATGCACATCAGAACTATATTATTTGGTTTTACTCATTCTGATGAATGATTAAGGGGATTTGGCATTTGTGTTTCCTCATATTTAAACTCCTGTGAAACACGAAGCCATGGCTGGACAATTTCATGTTCCTAGTCACCCTGGTGTGCTAAAAAAGGTAAATATTAATGGGAATATACTTCAGAGATATTTTACCCGTAAAAAATTCTAGGGGTGCCAATAATTTTGGCCAACGTGTTTTGGAGAAAAACATTTATTTCATAATGTGATTTCCCCCCCCACTTTCAATTCTTTTACTTCAATGAATGGTTAGAATTGTGCAAATTTTTTTAATGAAAGATGAAAAGGATAAACAATGCAAATTTATTTTTTACAGCCAGTTTTGATCATATTTACCAGGGCTGCCATCAATTTTGACCATAAGGCACATTTAAAAACAACCAAGGCTGACAAAAGTGCCATACAGAACAGAATAAAAAAATCAAATAGTAATAAAACAGCCAATAAAGTTTTTTCAAAATCAAGCAGGATTAAAAGCCAAAGAAAATAAATGTCTTCAAAGAAGATTTGAAGGAGGAAACAGAAGAAGCTAATCTAATGTGGAGAGGTAGACTGTTCCACATTTTAATCAATGTGAAATGAAAATGGGACTTTTGTATGTCTATTGGCTTATGAGGTCATCTATATACCAGTGTACTCCAGAACGTTGACAAAATAAAAGTTTAAATTCCCCCTGTAGTCAATCATTTTATCACTTGAAATTCATCTTTGATCACCAAAATGACAAAAAAAAAATTCTTCATGCCTTTAAAAATCTTAAATCTAACTCTACACCCTTCCCTCATTTAGTATACGTGGTTCTATAAATATGCAAATGAACCCCGCCTCCACTCACTCACACCAGCTCAGAGATCCACTCTTTGACGAGACTGACACTCAGCAATGGTGTTGACTTATGAATTTGCACATGGTTTGTCTCGAAGCATATTAAAAACACCACATAGACATATAAACAACACTAACATTTAGATTTTCAACACAGGGGGACTTTAAAAGCAATTTCAAGAAGATATTAGAATGTACATAGTTGAAGGACCAACATGCTTTTTCCCCCATAACCCAGCTGTCATGTTCTGTGTGTCAACAGGCAGCCAAAGAACAAACCCAGGACCTGATTGTGAAAACCAACAAACTTCAAGGAGAGAAGTGAGTCTGATATAATGATCTGCAGTGTTTGACTAATATGAGGTTTTCAATAGCTGGAGAGCTGGCTTGCTGGTGACATATTGAAGAAATATCAAAAGAAAAAAAGTTGCGATACAATAAAAACATCCCTGTGGCATTAAATATCATATGGAGCCTGTGATGTAACAACATATTGTGTCACAATATATCGCAATACAAAAATACAACATGTGTCATGGATCATGACAAAATGTATTGCGTGTAGTTGTGTACACAAAATTCAAATGTAGACAGTTTTCCTTTAGCATCAATATATATTTAAGCGTCCATGTTTATTAATTATTAATAATAAAATAAAAATAAAATGCATTATATAATAGCATATAATATATACAACTTTTAAAATGTATGCCTTCAGTCAGGTCCAAGCCTATTCAAGTTCACCCCTTATAGGGCTGGGTATCGATTCAGATGTTTTAATTCGATTCCATTTCGATTCTCCATTCGACTCAATGAAAATAGATTTTCGTTCCAGTGAACTCACAAAATATAATTCACAAAAACGTGTCCCTGCTTGATATACAACCACTGATGAGCATAATTGGTTTTGATGAGAACAAAAAAAGAAAGAAAAAAACTGTACGAATGCGGATTACAACTCAGATCCTCTGACACGCTTGACGAAAGTTCAAGTTCAGCAGCTGCCAGTGTCTCTATAGCACGCAGCGTGTTTATCGTGCAATTTATATGCGAAAATTTGATTTTATGTGCATATGATAGGCTACGAGGTTTTCGCGTGCATTTGATGCGCACTTCATTGCGTGTAATACACACGCATCCCACACACTAATTCTACCCAAAGCCAAATGTATTATACACACGCACCCCACACCACTACTAAACATATAACCAACCCATGCGTATCCTATGCACGTAAAAACTAATTTTCGCGTATAAATTACACGATAAACACACTGCGTGCTTGAGACGATCTAGTAGTGCGATCGGGTTGCGACATCACAGACGATGATAACAGCAGCCGTTCCTCTTCGGACAAGTCTATTAGGCCTATTTTAATGCCAACTGAAAACCTTGCATATCAAGTAGGCTAGCAAACACAGTTGCCATTAAACAGCGAGTGTGACAACGTGTGCAAAATGTTTTAACAAAGTTCCAACACTTCTTTATACGAGGCTATAGGCTACTGTGTGTGTTAAATATTTCTGCTCAGTGTCAGATATTTCTCTGCTTGAAGTAGTCATAATATGTGAAGACAAAATGTTGATCTTAACTTAAGTATTTTACATCAGTAGCCTATTAAACGGCGCAATTTTTCATTTAATCAGAAAATCTTTAAATAGCCTATTTAAGTTAATATTGTGTCCAGTTTGGCCCTGTAAATAAAAGGGTATTATTTTTTGACAAAGTGTGTGCGGTTTCGTTTTCTTAAGTATCGGAACAAGAACCGTTTAAGCACCGGAACCGTTTAAAAAATACCGAGTAGGTACTGGTATCGGATAAAACCCAACCGATACCCAACCCTAAGCACACATAAATATTTATTTTCTATCTTTTCTTTAATAGAACATTTTACAATTTGCATAGAACATACTGTTTTTAACAGATAATCGCTATACAATAGAACTATATAAATTACCCCTGGTGTGGGAAATTCACACACATCTAAAGTGCAGTGTTATGGAAGAACCATTTCCTTTTCACATCCAATATCCAATATTTTTTTTAAAGATATACATTTAGCAAACTAAACGTCTGTATGAAAACAGGTAATGCAATAAAATAATATATAAATATATATTTTTAAATAAATATAGCCTTGCAGTATAAAGATATTTCTCAAAACACACACACAGGCCTATTGCAATCACTTGTACAAACTGAATAATGGGTTTAAAGTTTAAATGGGTTCATGTTCTATAAATATTTTTGAGTCTAACGTTTTCTTTTCTGACATATACTCCAGTTCTTGATAAAACATGTAAATTCTGTGCATTTTGTGCACTTTTTGTGTGAAATCATATTTAGGCTATTTTGTCCATCAAAAGTGTGCTTTCACTTTAATTGAGCGTGAGCTGCAGCAAATAGACTCGGCGCGGAAACGTTACACTGCTGCTCACCCCTAAAATCCACTGGATCCATCTACGGCGCGGAACGTCAGCGTCGCGGATGCCGGAGCTAATCGCGGCCATTGAAGTCAATGCTCTTAAGTCCACCAGCTGCGTACGCAGCGCGTCTCAAGCCTGTTTTATGCTTCTGCGTCGAATCGACGGCGTACCCCCGCTAGGGCTGCAACAAACGATTATTTTGATAATCGATTAATCTAACGATTATTAGAACGATTAATCGACTAATCGTCGATTATTCCGCCTACTAATCAGTAAGTTTGGAACGATTATCCAGCTTTTTCAATTAGTTAAAACATTGAGTTATACATATTCTAACTAGGGGTGGAATGGTACACAGAAGTCACGGTTCGATTCATACCTCGGTTCAGACATCACGGTTCGGTACGGTTTCGGTACAATGGAGTAAAAAGGCAAAACAAAAATGCAGAAGGCATTTTCATAAATGTCTTAAGCCTTGTATTTTTCGAATAAGTTTTATTAATAAAGGCATAGAACCAGTTTATTTGTAATGCACTGACAATAGTTTTATTTACAAAAAGACCTTGCAATATGTTTGGTAATTGTACCTGAATTAATTTAAAATTAATTTGCTATATTTCAGATCAATATATTTGTTTTCCTTAATTTTAATTAACCCTAAATTTATTCTCATCTGAATTATAAATTATTGATTTCCGTATAAAATAAAAACACATTTGATTTTCTTTTTTAATCAATGTAGAATGTGTAACTTAAATTTAAACAGATTAGTGCTCCGACTCCGAGGACAAGAAATGAAAACCAATACGATATGATGAATGTCCAAAAGATGGAACCCACAGACTGTTTTGAAATGGGGTTGGATAAATGTTTTGCTTTTAAAACAGTGTGTGTGTGTGTGTGTGTGTTTGGTTGGGTGACAGTTGTAGGTTACAGTTTGACAAGAGTTTAGGGTGTGACAAAAGCACAATGTTGTGTTTTATTGCGAGTGTAGACAAATATAAGTAAACACTTCGCAGTTTGAATGATGTTCTATGAACAAAATGATGGAGTATGTTTTTTTATGTTTCTCTCTCTCTCTCTCACACACACACAGTTCGATTGCGCCACCCGTGCCTCTCTCTCTCTCTCTCTCTCTCTCTCTCACTCACACACACACACACACAACACAGTTCGATCGCGCCCGCGCCTCTCTCTCTCTTTCTCTCTCACACACAGTTCGATCGCGCCTCTCTCTCTCTCACACACACACACACAGTTCGATCGCGCCCGCGCCTCTCTCTCTCTCTCACACACAGTTCAATTGCGCCACCCGCGCCTCTCTCTCTCTCTCTCTCTCTCTCTCACTCACTCACACACACACACACACACACAACACAACACAGTTCGATCGCGCCCGCGCCTCTCTCTCTCTTTCTCACACACAGTTCGATCGCGCCGCCCGCGCGCCTCTCTCTCTCTCTCTCTCTCTCTCTCTCTCTCTCTCTCTGTCCGATCGCGCCGCCCGCGCCTCTCTCTCTCTCTCTCTCTCTCTCTCTCTCTCGCGCGCGCGCACACACACAGACACACTCCAGCGTTGCAATCTTGACATCGCAGCCTGTTCATTATGTTGCGTTCACATCGTAGCGGTCAAATCGCGATATTGCAGGCCGTTACATCAGGTCACGTGAGATCAAACGACTACTCGACAACAAAGAAATTTGTCGACGATTTTTTATTGTCGACTAATCGTTTCAGCCCTAACCCCCGCAGAGCCCTCTGCGTCGCGCGAACCCCTCTCCGACCCCTACGCCGTAGCTCAACGTGCACCTCCAAAAAATTTTAACTACGCGTCGAGGCGACGCAGACTGCAAGGGCTGCGATTGGTCAGATTCAACGCGATGCAACGCAACCTGACGCAGAAAACGGCCACGACGCCGTAGGGGTTACGGCGTAGCTACGCCGTGGAGTTGACGCAGAAGCATAATGAGGCCTTCAGAAGCGTCTCTCCGCGCCGCTCCGCAGAGAATAGGTATAGGTAGCAGGTCTATTTTCGCTGCTTGCCGCGTCAAGCAGCATAGAGCACATCGTACCGGGCAGGAAGTCAGACACAGAACGGCATAGAAGAAGTCACCAATGCTCCGCTGCTGAAATGCTTCCAGTGGACTTTGACGCCGAGCTAGGGACGCATCAAATACGTGGCGCTGACGTTCCGCGCCGTAGACGGATCCAGTGGATTTTAGGGGGGGTCACGCGACGCTTCTGCTTGACGCTCAGGCGCTGCTGCCGCTCCCGGTGTGAATGCACTCATTGATTAACATGCACACCGACAAAAAAATACGCGCTTGCGGTCTGAACGGCCCTAATTCACGAGGTTTCCTACATGTGCGTTCCGTGTGCACGTGTGATGCTGCTGTTGCACAAATGTTAATCATGCGGCGCCCGAGTGCATTTGACCGGCATAAAATCGGCATATGTCAGACTGAAACAGTGCTTTTTTCTATATGTGTTAGAAGTACTACTACTAATAATAATAATAAACTTAAAAACTATTTTGGCATTGTTTAAAGTATTGTGAGTATTTTATCATGAGGTCGGTATCATGTATCGAACAAATCGTGACATGAGTGTATTTTTACACCCCTATACAGGGGCATCAGGACTTTTTGTGGTGGGCTGCTGTACAATCTGAGCTGGCCCATTGCTACGTAAATAAATAAAGAATGAATTATATTAAAATGATGTAGCCTGTCCTTCAGTCTGCCCATGTGAATGGTCCCGTGCGGCCCACTTGAGTCAAAATCATTAGTGTGCTCAGGTTCAGCACCGTCCTTCGGATGAGACGTTAAACCGAGGTCCTGACTCTATGTGGTCATTAAAAATCCCAGGATGTCCTTTGAAAAAGATTAGGGATGTAACCCTGGCATCCAGGTCAGATTTGCCCCTTGGCCTCTGTCCATCATGGCCTCCTAATCATCCCCGTATACTGATTGGCTTCATCAGTGTCTCCTCTCCACCAGTAAGCTGCTGTGTGGTGGGCGTTCTGGCCCAGTATGGCTGCCGGCGGATCATTCAGGTGGTGCTGCACATTGGTGGTGGTTGAGGAGATTCCCCCTTCTATTTATAGCGTTTTGAGTGTAGAGAAAAGCGCTATATAAATGTAATGAATGAATGTTTCCAAGCTTTTCTGAAAGGGATACTTCACCTCTGGAAAGTTGAATGTGTATTTAAAATAGGTAATTTATGTAGTAGAAATGTCAAATTATTTTTGAATTTGGAGCTGTCTAGACTGAGAAAAGCCAGAAAAATTATTTTTGGCTTATGGGGATGAAAGACAACAACTACCAGAATGCACTTGCTTCACTGCCCTAGGAGGCCACGCCTACCGGTAACAGAGCGCAGTAGTTAAACAACAAGTCTAGGCTACTAGTGAGTCTCCGTGATGAGTCTGCTCGGGATTTTGTGATCGCCCAAAATGTCCGGGATTCGGCTTTTGCGTTCTACAGTCGCCATTCATCATGTTTACTGTGGCGAGCAGGACGAGACTGAGGGCCACGGGAGAACGGCGCGAGGCCAGTGGCGTGATTACTGATGAGCGACACCTGTGAGACGCACTGGTCTCGTATCTCTCACGGCGGAGCGGGAATTTTCTTAGCAATGTTAAAACGCACATCAACCGATCACTTGTTTAGCATTCATAACACTACATTCAAATTCACCAATCGGAATGAATTCAGTTAGATTGAAACAAAAGGTGTGCATGTAAACAATGAATGCGACTACAGAAAGCAGAGGTCCTGCAGAGGTCCCAAAAAATCCTCCAATGACGCAAAATGACGATTTGGAGATAAACTGGGTTGACCCGATTAACCGGTAGAAATTTGTCGGTTGACTGTTTCTCCGCGCTGTCTGAGAGACGCGCTCAAATGAAGCCGCTGCTAATAAAGCACTTGAGAATTGAACTAAATGCTTTTTGTCTACTAATTGGGCTTGAACGGTAAAATACACATACCATGTGTCAAAATGACCATGTCTTTGCAAGTAAACGCGGTCATTTATGTCAAAAACGCACGAGTACATTGTATCCGTGCAGTCAGTAGAAGACACTTTCTACGGTTGCTATTTTTTCTGTTTCTATGCACTGGCGTTTGCTCCTAAATGTTCTGTAATTTAATTTTACTCTTGCTTTTGTAATTAATGAATATCCAGCACTCCTACCAGAATGTCACGGTGTTCTATTTCTGGCAAACATCAGGAATGTTGATGCAGATGATGACAAGACTGCGGTGTTACACCAATCTCATTTTCATTTATACATCAGAGAAATCTAAAGGGTTTGCACGTGTTCACCGCTGAGCACTGTGATGTCCAACTTTTGATGAGGTCAATGAATCATTCATCGTCTTCTGCTGGAAATCTTTATCCCTGCTATAGTGCAGTTTTGCATTTCCAATTAATATTCCCTTTATCTGTTTTGCTGCTTGCTTTGAATGCAACTGATTACAAGCTAGCCGCTGATAACAAGACAATGCGATACACTAAAGTTAATAATGACACGGAGAGAAGAGGATCCTGGTATATGCGACTGTGTTCCTTGTTGACTCGATTGGTCAAACCAAATCCTATTTGGCTCTTGGTCTGAGACTCAAGGTGAAGGCACAGAATGATAAATCGAGGCTCTAGATTCAGCGTATCTTGTGCTACCTGCGACCCACAGATCGGGTTTATGGCCCTCACTGGTGAAATGTGCTTGTTTATGGCCATTGAGAGACTGCCAGTGAAAGTCACTTGAGTGGAATTGATTGAAGAGAGGGCTGACGGGGCATGGGCTCTGCTGGGTGTTCGGCGTGCCATGTGGTGGACCAATGAGATGCGGAGAGAGACAAATAGCAGTGAGGTACTTTGCTGTGTGCTTTCCATGGGCAGCTGCTTTCTAAGCATGTACGTGTCCACTGGTGCGGAGCTGAGTGGGTGTTTTCTGTTCAGTCTCTATGGGAGCTCAGCGGAAGGCTTATGCAGGGGATTGTGGGATTGACAGTGGAGTGTTTAGAAATGTATTCAGTTGTGACAGTTGCTATGAGGCAGTGATTTGTAATTTGTAATCTTTGTGCAGATTCTGGAGGCTTTCTTTTTTTTACATATTACTATTCATTTTATTTTAAAATACTCTACAAGCAACTCACATTTGATTCCAATTTAGTCTGGCACACTCACACACACTTTTGTGATCTAAGATTATTTTGTTTTATAAAGACAATTGCATTTATTTGATCAAAAATACAGTAAAATATGATAAATAAATTTGAATATATTTTAAATATAATGTGTTTCTGTGATGGCAAAGCTAAATTTCCAGCATCATTACTCCAGTCTTCAGCATCACATGATCCTTCAGAAATCAGCCTATTATAGACCCCTTTTGCGCCGACGTCACAGTTACGTCACGGCGCGAGCTGGAGGCAAAACAAAGCGAAAACTGGAGGCGGCCAATACAAACCAGCACAGATTCGGCTACATAATAAGGTTCTTAAAATTATTATTATTTTTATTAAATGTCATCTTGTTGTGTTGTTGGGTGCAATAATCACCTACAGGCTCTAATTTGACATTTTATTGCATAATGTTTTCTAAATTATTGTGATTATTTGTGAATCATCTATGATTGTATAGCCTACATTGTTGTGATTGATTGTGATAGACTTTTTGAAGAACCTGGTAAGAAAGAATAATCAAATACATAGTTAATTAATATAATTTTAATACATAAAAATGCACAGAAAATATTCACATCATTAAAGTTGCACTGTAATGTCACTCTTTACATTGTCGTCTTCTGGCCTTGGCGCTGGCTAGGCAGGACTGCGAAATGTAACGTTACCACAAGTCAAGACCATTCATTCATAGTTATAGGCATCTAAAGATTTATATGCCTTCAGTTTGTCTTTACGCTCGGTTTCTCTATCAGGGAGGTGTAGAAGTCAGGCCACTCAACCGAGGTAACGTTAATCCTGTCAGATCGTCCATCCATTGACTGAGCGGGTCGGCAAATAACAATCGCGGTCCTGGACAGTGACTGACCTTGCACATTAATATAAAATCGTATTTTCTCCCGTCATTATTAAAAAACAAGCTAAGAAAACTTGCAAACTAGCGTTAGTGAAGCGGCCAGAGGGATCGTTCTGCCTCCACCTAAGCTCCGCCCACATAAAAACGTCACCATGTTTACCAACTGAAAAGGGGTCTTTACTGGTCTGATGCTCAAGAAACTTTTCTGGATTCTTTAAAAAATAGAAAGTTTAAAAGAACACCATTTACAGAATCATTTCTCTATATATTTATTTTGAGAATTCATAGAAAATAAGTAATTTGTCTTTACTGTCCCTTTTAATACATTTATTGTGTCCTTTCTATATAAAAGTAGCAACTTATTTAACTTTAAATAAATGTGTACAGGCTCAAACTTTTGAACGTTTTGAACGTGTACTTTTGGAGCAAACTTTTGGAACAAACTTCACGCCAGACACGCGCTTATGATGTCTCAGTAGGTTGGGAACTCATTAGGCTTTGGAAAAGAGGCGCAGACTTCAATGAGGATGGGGAACATTGTGAAGACAGAGCAAGATCTTTTGATTAAGAGATGAACTGACTGAGAGATGGAAATTCAGAGGTTTGTGTGATTAAACGAGTATGAGATTGGAAGAGGAAATAATCCTGTTGTTTTGGAAGCGAGAGTCCACCGTATCTCTGACCTTGTGGAACGGCCCTTGATTCTGGCACCAAAGGAGATGCTGACAGCTGTGATGGACAGCTGGAGTCTCCACGCTCGACTGCCATCAACTCTGTACTCGTCCAGCAGGAGAGTTTGTCTAAATCCAGTGTCACAAAGACAGACAAGTGAGAGAGAGAGAAGAGATGGAGCGGAGAGGGAGAAAGAGACATTGATGAAACTATAATGACGTTATTTTTCTGGAATGTATGGTAATCAAATGCTGTCAGGAAATATTTGTCCAGGCCAATAAAACTGCTTAGTGTTCGTTCCATGCAATTTCGTGAGGTTTCAAATTCATTCATTTTAAAGGGGAAATGTCACTGAAAACAAGATGCCCCTTCCTCTTTTTCTGTTTTTGTTTGGTATACTGAATGCAAAAGCTTCCTCTTCAAACATGGCTTGTTTATGATGCCATATCAATGAGCTTATTAATGATCACTGAATTTTAAATATACTTAATAAAAATATATCACAATGTAAGCGACGGCGAGTCGGGGGCCTCACACTAGTGTTTACTGTACGTCAAAATCAATACACTGTGCATTCATTGAGATTAACTGAAATTGTGCGCTTTACGGAGACCGAAACTCTCAAGCGCTCAGTCAGTGTTCGGCGAGTGAAAAAATATTTCTGTGTAACGTTACCAGGTCCAGATTGTAGAGGTAGTTCCTCGTTTGAGATAAACTTCAGCTCAGCTTCACGTCCGCCTTCGCCAGTTGTTTTCACTCTGCATGTGAGCTGCGATTTTTTTTTTTAAATCCACTGGGCTGCGTTTCCATTATGTTTCTATGTAAACACAGGACGAAAGATTTCCTTGATTTCGCTAAGCAGTTTGTTTGTTGGCCTACGGAAAGCTGCTTGTTTTGAAAGTGATTTCTCTGTGAATGGTATTTCTTCCATAGGTACGGTATGGACAAAATACAATGGACATTTCTGCTCACAAAATTTCACCGAAAATTCATTAATGTATCGCACCTTAAAGGTGCAAAACGCAAGTCTCTGAGCTTTTACAGACAAGCGAAACTGCAACCAGAGTGGTGGCACTAGACAAAATTTTTCTTTTCTTTACTTTACGTGGAGTTTGCGTTGGGGTTTGGAATGGACTACAAGCCGGTCTCTTTGAATACATCTTCTACCTTTGACGCACGAGTTGTCTTCACTGATGCGGAGAATGGCGGCTTATACACAGACCTGCGAGACATAGCCTGGTGAGCGTGAACGCGCATGACGTCACGCCCAGTCTCAAATTCGAGCCCGAATCCCTCTTATATATTTTACTGTACAGGATTATAGAGGCAATCTCAGAGAGCAGAGAAGGGCTCATTCAGCCCATCAGGCAGTTCTTTAAGCATGGATAGGATAGAAAAACAGGTATTTTTAACATGAAAAGTTGCGCAATGCACCTTTAAGGGTCAGTTAGAAAATGGTCATGAAAACTAAATTATGATTACCTTTAAGTTGACTTTAGGAGACAAAAATAGATGCAGACCTGTAGAACGTGTCCACTTTACATCTATTTAATATACGTTTTTGCTGCATTGTCCCATATGGAGTCACATTGGATATTCTATGAATACAGTGTCCTTCCACATTATGTTGTCCTGCTGTTCTGTTGAGACATTGCCTGTCTCCGTGACATTTCCATCAGCCAGATGGGATTGTGGCTGCTTGTCCAGCGGCTTTTTAACCTTGCCTGATCGTGTCTGTCCCCAGAGGGACAGCTGTGCTAGGGACGGGTCAGGACATGGCTTGTCATGCTTCCAAAGAGGACAGAAAGCAGGATCTGAAATATTAATACACAGCTGCTGGTGTTCAGCTTTCTCAATCTGAAGTTCATCTTACCGGATGACCTTTCTGTCACTGACATTGAGTGAGAAAATTTCGTGGCAGAAATACCTGCAACAGTAGTTGATTTATACAAAAGGCATTCTTTTTTTTTATTTTCATAGCATAATTTAACTGAAATGAGTGATTGATTGATGTGTAGAGGCTCAAGTTTTTGAGAGGCTTGATCAATTACTGAAGTTTTTATTCTTTACTCTGGAACGCTTTGCTTATAAACTATAGCGTGATTCGGGACGAGCCCCCAATTTTTCACTTCTAAAACCTCTAGACTCTCTGTGGTGTAACATGATATTTTTTCCCCTTCTGTATCAAAGATGTTGAAAGCACTTTTGATGTCCGTGGAAACGTCTGAGGACTGTTTAATTTGTAACCGAGAATAAATGCAAATACCACTTTGCGACAGTACTGAAACCTCCAACATAAAAGACCAAGGACAGTCAAACAGACCACGACCTGGCAGCATTGTTTTTCCACAACCTTCATTATGTCAACTCAACTCCCTCTCATTATATCTTCCTCGTATCAATGAAGCTTTAGTTGGTGTTGAGAGACCTTTTCATTAAGAGGCAAGAAGCGAGTGTCATTCTGAAGGCTGTAGCCCGTCACCTGAAGTCTGAAGTGAGGCGATGCCTCTTGCATCCAACCCTCATTACAGAAGATCAGCCACAGATAGTTTAGTATGTTATGACTTTTCTGTGAAATAATGCCGTAAACTTGTGTTTCTCAACTGGTTTTGCTTCAGGACCCTAATTTTACACTTTGACGTCGTGTCAACCCAACACAATTTTTACAAAACAAATAGAAATAGACACAAATGTCCTTAAAGACAAACAGAAATATTTTTTGATGTTGCTATTATTTCTTTTTTTTGTATCCACTTTTTGATGTTTGTTACATTTAATGATGATTTGGTGGTTTCTCTTGGCAGCTAGTAATTCACAAAACACATGATGATCAACATTTTCTCCCTTTTAAAAGTTAATAGCTTAAACTGTTAATCACAGTCTGTTTTGTGCTATTTACTATTTACTTTTCCACTGACATCAAACATCTTTGATACAGAAGTAAAAAACACCCTGTTATGCCACAATGAGCAGTGTTGCCAAGTCTGCGGGTTTCCACAGGAATTGGGCATTTACTCTGTTGCTGCGGGTTGTTTTTTTTAGTCCGAGGGTTGAAGCGGATTTTTATCCCTTGGAATGCAATTATTTTATTTTTTTTGCGGACAACTGATGACTGTCCAACCAGTGTCATTTTGAGATGTGCTCAGCACCTTTTCTGATGGATTGTCAATAGATAGGAAAGGATAACTGATATACTGTACCATTCAGGAAAGACCATTTTTGATTTGTCTAAAGCATGTTATTGTTGTTCTGGTTTCTGAAGGGTCCTTCGAAAAACTAGTTTCAAGTTTGATGGCTCTTTCTCTGGTAGTGATATTGCTGTAAGTGGAGACTTGCAGTGAAAATCCTGATGTCCAGAAGGGTCCGTTATCTTATTGTGCTAATTAAGCTGGGACCTTATTACCCACCCACACAAATGTTCTCCGCCTTTCATACACCCACATGCACATAGCAAGTTAAAGAAAGTCAATAAATAGGCAAGCCTGCTGCTTTTGTGTTCTGGACTTCTGTTCTTGTGGGTTGAGGCATTGATTAGTGTCTTCAACACTCATTTCTGTAATATGTTGTGTTTGATAATCAGTATTTCATTGGAGTCAGAAGAACATTATATTGAAACTTATGTTTAAGTTATATTTAAGCGTCACACCGCTTCGTTCACATGCATGTGGGGGAGGGGTGCGATAATACCCAGTGATCTTCGAATATTATTTTTGCTTGAAATGCCCATCCATATATATAGTATATATATATACACAGTTGTATGTTTAAAAAAGTGAGAAAAGCTCAAAAACCTTTTATTAACTTTTATTTCAATACACGCAAATGCATTCGCACTATAAATACACACTAGTCGAAATCAAAACATGAAGAAAAATGTATCAAATTTGTTATTACTTTATAGAAAGTGAAGAAAAGGGAATATTTGGCTGATAATAATGGCAGTGTCTGCATTTTTCTTTACAAAGTCAAACATTTACTGTATAAACTGAAAAATGCTGGAAGATTTATCTTTCTTGTGAATCACTGAACTGATATTTAGTTGTATAAGCACGGTTTCTGAGAACTGTGTTGCATGGAGTCAACCAGCTTCTGGCACCTGTGAACAGGTGTTCCAGCCCGGCACGATCGCACTACAGACCACAATCCTCTGCATTTCTTGGTTTTGCCTCAAAAACAGCATTTTTGATATCACCCCACAATTCTATTGGATTACGGTCCGGGGATTGGCCTGGCCACTCCGTAATGTTAATCTTGTTGGTCTGGATCCAAGATGCTGCTCGCTTACTGTTGTGTTTGGGGTCGTTGTCTTGTTGAAACGCCCATTTCAATGGCATTTCCTCTTCGGCATAAGGCAGCATGACCTCTTTAAGTATTTTGATGTACTCAAGCTGATCCCGTGGTATGCGATAAATAGGCCCAACAACACCGTAGTATGAGAAACATCCCCATATCATGATGCTTGTTCCTCCATGCTTCACTGTCTCCACAGTGTATTGTGGCTTGAATTCAGTGTCTGTGGCCCCAGACCCAGTCCACAAAATATTACGCTATTTCTCTTCAGGACGTCATTTTTTCAACAATGGGACTCTGCGGGGGCTTCTTGCCGATAGCTTGGCTTCACATAGTACTTCTTATTGCTACAGTACTCACAGGTAACTTAAATCTTCTTTGTTGGGTCTGTTGTTTTACTATTACTCTACTACACCTACTAGTAAATTATTTGCCATGTAGAAATATAATTTCGGCCAAAAACAGTGATTGATCTGGTTAGTGATGTTGGACTGCTTTTATTTTGCATATTTTATGTAGTTGGTGCTGTAGAGAATAGTCATATTCATGACTGCAAGTCTTGAAACAATTGTGCGGTTATGAGCACTGAGCTTTACAGACTGCGCTTAGGTATTCCTCTGTGACTTTGTGCTTTTTATATTTATATTTTTAGACTTTGCTTGACTCGAAGTGAAAATGTGTCATGGTCTCACACTTTTTTTCAGCACACTTTCTTTTTTTTTTTCTTCTCTGACGCCCCTATAGTTCTGGAGTGATCTTGTGGAACCAGCCAGTTCTCATTAATAGCTTATGAGGAGATCCAGAGGATGATTGACGAAACGCACCACATCACAGTTTGGCGTCTGATGCGAAGTCACCCATAGTCATCTGAGCAGAAATGCACAAAACTTACCATCTGTGGATTTGGTAGTACAATTTTTACTGTTATACTCCAGTGAAAGTAGTGTGATTTTTTTGTAGTCTTAAAGGATTAGTTCCCCCAGAAATATACAACCTTTTTTTCTGGCAAGAAACACAAAAAGAGAAGTTATAAGAATGCACTAGTCAGTTTCTAATGCAGTAATAAAAGTTTAGTGTTATAAAAACATCAAAAATAAGGGTGCTCCAATCAGGACTTTTGGGTTTGATCACCAGTTACCGATCATTTTTAACAACATCGATGTATTTTACAAAATAAGTGATGAGAAAGTCATGAATTGACAACTTTTGATTTATTGGAAAGCAACATGCACAACGTATTCCATTCCTCCTTTTAGTATTTATTAGGAACAGCTTAGAGATTAACACCTGAAATAAAAATAAAGCTTAATAGGAAGATTTTTTTTAAAAGCGGTGAACTGTTCCATTAAGCCAGATGCCTGAAATTCCAGTTTCCTTTCCAGCAAGCTTGTCTCTGTCTTTGAGTTGTAATTTACATCTTCTCTGACATTTATGATGTCACACACACACACACACACACACCGAAGAGGTAAACCTTGGGTGGTGGGGAATTGCTGCTATTTAATACATCTTTGACATGTTCTCATTGTTCAAATTTTCCAGGTCGGATATCTTTCCCCCTGGCCTAAAGAAAATGCCAAATACTTCTTTGAAACATGGAATATGATCCCAAAGCAAGTCCACACGACTAGACACATCCCCTGAATTCTTACATGCCTCCTTTGGCATGTTAAACACTGTTACAAGCACATAGCCACGGGGAGAGTTAAGGCAACATCTGGTGTGCGACATCTCGATTTTAGATTGTGAACGATTAAAATGTCTCCATGATCTGCCTTTGAAGAGAAATCATAGTGTCGTGCTACAGTGCAGTTCATAACATACTGTACAGCATTCACAACACGTTTACCAATATAGCGGTAGGGTGACATTACAGGTCTTGGCCATAATGAAATTGTATTATTTGGATGCCTTTTAAAGCCTTGCCAGATAAACATTTTATTTGCATGCTGTTCTTACATAAGCTTTTCTGTCACACACTTTCTGTGAGTACGGAACTATGTTCTCTTTCACGTCTTATTCCGCTTAAACTGTCAAATACACACAAGGTTTAGATAAACACAGTCATTTACATCTTAAGTGAAGGTAAACCGTTCGGATGCGTGTCAGTATATTATGATACACGTGTATATCGGATCCGTGCATTAGATTTTAAAGTGACAGCTGCCTAATAAACCAACAAAAAGAAATACAAATACAAAATACAAAAAGAAAATAATTAAATAGCTTAAGCAGCTTTAATAAAATCAGTGTATATTCGCTCTTAAAAAAAAAAAAAAAGGGTTGTTTCAACCCATGTTTGGGTCAAATATGGACAAACCCAACCATACATATGTGACCCAATTTTTCTGCATGTGTTAGAGTGTTTAATTCATACAGTCTATGTAGTGTTTCATTTGAACATTTGTTAATTCAATTTCTGACTTGAATGCTATAGCTGAAAAAAGTAAAGCACTGTTTATTTCATTTGAATCTTTATTATATTTGTCATTTTATTTGTAATTTGCATCCTTGTTTTATTAGAAAGATAAAAAGAAAAAGAAACATTACTTTGGCCTAATTGGTCTGTCATTCTTTTTTCTTTTGTTACCTAGTAAGGTTATTTATTTATTTTTTAAATAGGGAAATTAGTTTGGCTGTACTGCTTAGTGACTTGCTATATAGTCTTAAAATCCAACATGGAAAAGAATCGTGATAAGATCGTGGATCTTGATCCTGTCTGGTCTTTTTTTTTTTTGGTGAAATTTTGCCATATCATCCATCCCTATATAACTGGAACTTGCCCTCAGGCTAAACCGTTTTTGCTAATTGCTAATGAAATAAGGGTTCCTTTACCGCCATGTTAATGTAAAATAAATTACACTGAAACATCTTAGCTATAGTCGTTGGGTGAAAAATGACACTTGATTTCTATTAGCAAATTTATTGTCGTCAGATTCTCTTTTTCATTCTCTCTTTGCATGTTCTGACTATGTCTGTTGAAGAGAAGAGTGTGTGAAACATTGTGAAGCTGTCTTTGTTGTCAGTTTAAAGCATATGCATAATATTATTGTGTTCGTTTGAGAGATGTCTAGTGTTGCATTGAGCGTTACACCCAGAATTGTGTTGGTTAAAAGCTCCTTTGAAAGTGTAGTTTCTCAAACTGCAGACCTTAGTCAGAGGAACTGTAAAGGAAAGTACAGTCTGTTCAGTAGATTGTAATTCTTTAACTTTGCTGTTGATCATTCGTCTGACACAACTTTGAAGATATGTTATTTTAAAAAAAAAAGGTTGTGAAATATGGTATTTACCCTGAGTAATTTAGTTTGACATGTTTATGCAGTGTTAATATGGTCAATGTACAAACTAAACCCATGGTCTGAGTGCTGGTAGGCTTTATCGGTGCGAGGAAAGCCAAGAAATGAAAGAGGGCTGAATCAGCAGCGAGTTGCTCTCTGAGGACAACGCTTGTCATGACTGCTATTGTTCTGATGTCATACTTTATAGATGTTCTTGTTCAAATAATGTCGCCTCGAGCCCTTTTCCCCAGTGCTACTTTACAGTGCTCTTTTCTTAAAAAGAAATGGATGAAAGACTAATGCTATGTTTGTTTCAAAAATGTAAATGTGGGTTGGTTTTTTGACAAGTGTGCCATCTAGTGTTGGCTCAGGGAAATTGCTTTGGATTGAATTTTCTGTGAGTACATCAATGTGAAACAAATGTAAATATGTCTTGTCTGAATGAAAATCTCTCTCTCTCTCGATATATTTGTATGACTCTGCTGAAATCATTGAATTGTTATTCAAAGTTCTATGGCATTTCCTTCTGTCTTCAGTCATCGGTTGGAGGTTCGAGCTCAGGTGGCCCAGGCGTTCCTGTTGAAGTTCCAGCTGTCCAGCGCTGAGATGGCAACGTTACGCTCCGCACGAGATGGACCCATCACAGAGGTGACCTCATGTTATCTACTTGAAACTGCTCGTCAAATTTCGTTTGAGTATATCAAAGCACGTGAATGCCTTTGAACCGCAAGATGGCAGATTGGCAGCATTATTTTCATCTTGAATAATTATTATAAACCGGTTTGGGGGTAACGCATTACAAGTAATGTGAGTTATGTAATCGGATTACTTTATTAAAGTAACGCATACAAAATATCTGAGTTACTTTTTCAAATAAGTTATGCAAGTTACTTTGTTTTCTCATGTATTGACTGACAGCTCTCCAGTCATTGAGAGAAATCGGTAGTACGGTGTACATTTTAGGACATCCTCAGACCTCAGACATGAAGACCAGGCATCATGCCTCAGACTAAAAGGCTTCAGTCATTGGACAAAACGGCATCGCGCCTCAAGACTGAAAAGCTTCAGGTCTCAGGAAAAACAGTGTCAGGTCTTGTACAATTAGGCATCAAACGAAAAAGCCTCAGACAAAACGGCATCAGACAAAAAGGTATCAGACTAAAAGGTATCAGACGAAACAACCTCAGACGAAACAACCTCAGACAAAAAGGCATCGGACGAAACGGTATCAGACATAAAGGCATCGGGCGGACTCAGGTGGAGTTTAGAGGTTTGCATTGCCCCACCCCATGTGACGTCACATGTACGCGGTTCAGATCAGATACAGCAACAGCTGATGGAGGAGAGAACCTGTCATGATATATTTATATTATGTGCTTTCATCAAATGTTACACTACTTACGTTGTATACAGAAGAGAACATGCATTTCGCGAGTTTTATTTGCACGTTTAAAAAGTTAGATGACATATTTCAGCTAGCTAGCTTGTATGTTGGCAAACTATAGTTTTCACGATCGTGAAGTTAAAGCGTTCTTTCGAGCTATTAGACTGCTTGATTAAAACTGCTGGATTTAACATCGCTGTAAACATTTTTCATTTGTATTAGGATATATTCATGGACAGGCTACGGGCTAGCAGGTGTTTTAGCACCCCCAAGAAAGACCAAAGTACCCTGGCCGATAGCACCCCCAAATACAATTTCTGGAAGCAATTATATTCAGGCTGTGAAGAAACAAAAAGAAAACTTATCTTGTTTTTTTTTTCTTCTGATATTAAGTCGTTATTTCAACACATCTCGTTATTTCGACATAGTCTAATATCTGTTATTTCGACATAATAGGTCGTTATTTCGACATAATAAGTCGTTATTTCGACATAAGTCATTATTTTTCGACATAATATCTGTTATTTTGACATCTTATTTCGACATAATATCTTGTTATTTCGACAAATAAGGGGACATTCTAATCTGCATTAAGCCACGTTATGCATTTTATAATGGTTTTCTATGGGAGGAAAATGCTAAACGTTTAATTAAACGCATTGCGTTCATATTGGCTCATCTGATTTTTTTTTTGTCGTATAGCCTATACTTTTTTATGATTTTAGTATCATGATGATTAATACATGCACGCACAATTATCCGTGAACTTGATAAATGTTGCAGATATGTTTTACTATGCACAAACAAATGCCTTCAAAATTCAGAATTAAATGAATGTGCAGCAACAGAGTCAGTAGGTCTACTATAGCCATTAGGGCTGGGTATTGACACAAATTTCACAATTCGATTCGATTTCGATTCACAAGCTTGCGATTCGATTCGATTTCGATTCAATATTGATTATTTTGGATATCAGGTAGGCCTACAATACATGGCAAATTTTTTCAAGGAAAACAAATCTCTTAACTAATGCTGTAAACTATGTCAGTTGTGGCCTATGGCTTCATTAGCCTACTATAATGTTGAAGATAAAAATTAACTGATTTATACAAACACTTAAATTACACTTTTATTTATTTTTATAATAAGAAAGTTATATGAAATATAAACATTTAATGGTGGCTGTCATAAAAACTTGCCAGATTTATTCAAACATGCACATTGAAGAACATTACAAATTATAATGAATATGTAATATGGGGCATATTTAGCAAAATTCTCCTCTCCAGAGTTAATTTTTCTAGCTGACTAACGAGTTTATGGTCACTGGATATGGTTTTTCTGAGGTAAAAGTGACGTTACATGACATTGCTTACAAGTTGTTTAACTGTCTTTCCACGGATGAAACACTGATTGAGCGATTCCATGTGACATGATACGGATTTCGATAAGTTGTAGGCTACTCTATCTTTTAACACACTTTCAGATGCTCATTCATGTTTATTTGGCGCTGTAACTGGTATTAAGGCGGAAGAGAAGATCATGTGCGCTCCCCGCTGCTGCTTCTCTTGAGCTGAGCTGCGCCCGAGCGATCTCACGCCACAGCGCCAAAACGGTATTTATGTTTTTGAATTTCGTAAGAAAATGGACGTAATTTGAAATTTGAGACTTTATTTCATAATAAGAGTAACAAAGCACAAAGATTATTGCGATTTATTGGATAGGATGCACGCTATAATGTTCCATTCATTCATCAAATAAAAACAGGAGTAATCGATTCTTGAGATTTAAGAATCGATATGGGTTCGTAAAAATGTGAATCGATTAATATCGAGAAATCGATATTTTTTACCCAGCCCTAATAGCCATTAAATAAGCGCATTTAGTTTCATATTTGTTAAAATATTATAATGTTATTTTTTTTCTATGTTGATTTTGAAAAGTGAACAGCATGAGTAAAATAGGATGTGCAATATATGGGTCAGACATGATTTTGACCACTTCATTAAGTTTTGTTTTGTAGAAAGTCTTTCTTTTAAAGTGAATTTCATTTTGTATAAATTGTATCTTAATTTTAATAAATTTTTCACCAACCAATTGCCTGGATTTAATAAGTAAGAAGCAAATATAGCAGACAATATAAACGTGGAGGTGTCGGCGCAGTCACTTGCATTGCACGTGAACTGGAGAGCATCTCATCATAAAGTTAAACGTCACATGGGGCGGGGCAATGCAAATCTCTAAACTACACCTGAGTCCTTTTCGCCCGATGCCTTAAGGCTGATGCCTTTTTGTCTGATGCCTTTTTGTCTGAGGCTGTTTTGTCTGATGCCGTTTCGTCTGATGCCATTTCGTACGATGCCTTTTTGTCTGAGGCTGTTTTGTCTGATGCCTTTATGTCTGGTGCTGTTTTGTCTGATGCCATTTCGTACGATGCCTTTTTGTCTGATGCTGTTTTGTCTGATGCCTTTATGTCTGGTGCTGTTTTGTCTGATGCCATTTCGTACGATGCCTTTTTGTCTGAGGCTGTTTTGTCTGATGCTGTTTTGTCTGATGCCATTTCGTACGATGCCTTTTTGTCTGATGCTGTTTTGTCTGATGCCTTTATGTCTGGTGCTGTTTTGTCTGATGCCATTTCGTACGATGCCTTTTTGTCTGATGCTGTTTTGTCTGATGCCTTTATGTCTGGTGCTGTTTTGTCTGATGCCATTTCGTACGATGCCTTTTTGTCTGAGGCTGTTTTGTCTGATGCCGTTTCGTACGATGCCTTTTTGTCTGAGGCTGTATTGTCTGATGCTGTTTTGTCTGATGCCATTTCGTACGATGCCTTTTTGTCTGAGGCTGTTTTGTCTGATGCCGTTTCGTATGATGCCTTTTTGTCTGAGGCTGTATTGTCTGATGCTGTTTTGTCTGATGCCATTTCGTACGATGCCTTTATGTCTGGTTATGATTTTGAAAAGTGAACAGCATGAGTAAAATAGGATGTGCAATATATGGGTCAGACATGATTTTGACCACTTCATTAAGTTTTGTTTTGTAGAAAGTCTTTCTTTTAAAGTGAATTTCATTTTGTATAAATTGTATCTTAATTTTAATAAATTTTTCAGCAACCAATTGCCTGGATTTAATAAGTAAGAAGCAAATATAGCAGACAATATAAACGTGGAGGTGTCGGCGCGGTCACTTGCATTGCACGTGAACTGGAGAGCATCTCATCATAAAGTTAAACGTCACATGGGGCGGGGCAATGCAAATCTCTAAACTACACCTGAGTCCTTTTCGCCCGATGCCTTAAGGCTGATGCCTTTTTGTCTGATGCCTTTTTGTCTGAGGCTGTTTTGTCTGATGCCGTTTCGTCTGATGCCATTTCGTACGATGCCTTTTTGTCTGAGGCTGTTTTGTCTGATGCCTTTATGTCTGGTGCTGTTTTGTCTGATGCCATTTCGTACGATGCCTTTTTGTCTGATGCTGTTTTGTCTGATGCCTTTATGTCTGGTGCTGTTTTGTCTGATGCCATTTCGTACGATGCCTTTTTGTCTGAGGCTGTTTTGTCTGATGCTGTTTTGTCTGATGCCATTTCGTACGATGCCTTTTTGTCTGAGGCTGTATTGTCTGATGCCTTTATGTCTGGTGCTGTTTTGTCTGATGCCATTTCGTACGATGCCTTTTTGTCTGATGCTGTTTTGTCTGATGCCTTTATGTCTGGTGCTGTTTTGTCTGATGCTGTTTTGTCTGATGCCATTTCGTACGATGCCTTTATGTCTGGTGCTGTTTTGTCTGATGCCATTTCGTACGATGCCTTTTTGCCTGAGGCTGTTTTGTCTGATGCCATTTCGTACGATGCCTTTTTGTCTGAGGCTGTTTTGTCTGATGTCTTTATGTCTGGTGCTGTTTTGTCTGATGCCGTTTCGTATGATGCCTTTATGTCTGATGGCTTTTTGTCTGAGGCTGTTTTGTCTGATGCCTAATTGTACGAGACCTGACACCTGACATTGTTTTTCCTGAGACCCTAAGCTTGTCAGTCTGAGGCACGATGTCGTTTAGTCCAATGACTGAAGCCTTTTAGTCTGAGGCATGATGCCAATTGTCTTCATATGTCTGAGGTCTGAGGATGTCCTAAAATGTACACCGTACGTGAGTAAGTGCAGAGGCGTTGTGTGTGCTGTGTGTGAACATGATGATTATTGTAGATAGTGAACATGCATTTACTCATCTCACTTGTACAAAAACACTGTCAGTATTCCTCAAAATTAATTAAAACATGCAAACTCAGAATATCACTCAAACCTGCAATAATTAAATATTAAATAACACAGATATACCCATTTATATCCCATTTAAAAAACAAAACAAAACATGCAGAACAGACAGATGACATTTCCTAGAAGTGAGCTGGCAGGGGAAGTCTACAAACATTTCTACAAACTAAAATGTTACACGATCTTCTCAGATGAATCTCTTAGATGAAACCATGTCTTGCAGACTAATTAAAAAATAAGTGTAGAGCGAATCAGCTGACAGTTTAATGAACTCTGTGCAGGACTTCTTCAGAGCTCTGAACCATGTGAAGAACATCCATGAAGACGTGAAGGTCCTATTGAGGACCAACCAGCAAACAGCGGGGTGAGAGACAGTAGAATAAAACAGACTTAGGAAAAAAAAACTTTTTCCATGTAGATGTTCAGTGATATCTGTGCTTTAACTGCAGGCTGGAGATCATGGAGCAGATGGCGGTGTTACAGGAGACGGCATATGAGCAGCTCTATCGCTGGGCTCAGAGTGAGTGACACACACACACACACACACACACACACACCGCAGAGCCCAGAGAGAAGTTTCTGCAATATAAGCACAGCTGCTACTGCCAGAGAATTTGGAACAGAACATTGACTCATATAGAACGACTTATGCCACTCCTGTTTTACATTCATGATGCAATCAATACTATATTATAGTTAGGTAATATAAATAAAGTAGTTTATGTGGCTTAGTGTTATAGGATGCCTCATAGATGTTTGTGTGTCTGTCTTTAGATGAGTGCAGAGGGTTGACTCAGGAATCATGTGATATTTCTCCCGTGTTGAGTCAGGCTATGGAGTCCCTCCAGGATCGGCCTGTTCTTTATAAGTGAGTTCTTCTGTCGCTCGCACATGCACTTCAACACAGTCATCCAGTGCCTGTAGAGCACAACAATGGACATCCTTTTTCAGCAGTGGGGTTTTGCACGCACATTCTCTCTGTAGGCTTTTTAAAACATTCAAATGTTCAAAGGCATGGGTTCAAGCCAGCCAGCTCCGAGGGAGAATCACGACTTCACAGATATTGATCTGAAGCAATATAATATTTGAAATTGGATAAAAGATGAAGGTACAAGGTTGTCTGTTTAAGTTGTTTGAGATTTGTTCAAATATATAAGTAGAAGTGTAAAGAGGCCAACTCGGTGACATTGCCCTGTCAAGCCAGTAACAGTAAAATAAAAAAATAGATATGCGTCTCATACATTTTTTTAAAGAGTTCCAAGTCACATTTTTAATTTGTGGTGAACACTATTCAAAAGTTTGGACACATTTATTTGATGTTTTTGTCTCTTCTGCTCACCATTTATTTAAGTAAAAACAGTAATATTACGCCAGTCTTCAGTGTCACATGATCCACTTCTTATTATTATCAATATTGAAACTATTATTCAAAACCCGCACATCTGTTATGTTTGTTGTTTGTCTACTTTTTATATATATATATATATATATATACATTTGTGGTAAATAAAAGTCTTGTATTTGCCTACCTATGGGACAGACTGTCTTGTAAAGGCAGGACAGAGAGGGTTCATGCGATTATGTGAGATTTAGTATCTATACTGTAAACCGAACAGTGGTTCCCCGTACCTGTGAGCAACAGGGGAAACCAGACCGCTCTTCCATCATATACCACAAGGTGTCAGTCTCTCACATCCTTATGGAAGCAGTTTCCTGTGTTTTCTGTACCTTCCTCCAACTGTCAGTACATTATCAATGTTCAGACTTCCGTAAAAGAAAACAACCGTCAAGATTGATTAGTGTGTTTGAGTTCATGAGCCATATCAATACAATACAACAACAGAAAAATGACATATTTCTACAGTGTAAATAAACTCTCCTCAATGTTTTGATTTCAGTTTGTATTACATAACATATTTTTGGTAAAGCCCACACAGGTTGTAGATATTACTCATATTCTTACTATTACTCATACTCAGGGCTAGTCATTTGAGAGAACTCCTTACCGTAAGTGCTAAACATCAGCGCGTCTCACACGGATTGTGCTACGACAATGAATGAAACCTCATATTTTGTATAGAAGAGGTAATTAGATGCATAAATCAACCAGAACCATATCTAGAGATCACAGAGAATGACTTATGGGTGGGCTTTTTTGACTCGGGCCAGTAAGCAATCACCCAGAACAGCCTAGCAACAACTCATAACACCATGACAACCAGCAAAAACAGTCGACTGTCATTTTGACTATTTTTGAGTCAGGTTCCCAAACTTGTCAGCTAAACCCTTTTGACTTAAATATTTCCTTGAAGAACCGCTGAGATTTAACAACATATTCACATGTCCACGGTTATCTGATGTCAGTTAATGTTTGGAAGGATGGGTGACTAATTGATGAAATTTTTTTCATTTTTGCGTGAACTAACCCTTTAAGAAAACTTGTTTCCATTGTGGTCTTTAATATAAAAAAAACACACTCCTAGTAATGGGTTTAATGGCATGCTATTGCAGCACAAATACAACTTTACAATCAATTACCACAACATGAAATACTTTGCCAGGTAAATACATACATCACAATAAGGTAACTTATTCCGCTCCTGTACTGTGTATTCAAACGACCTCTGCCCATATATGGTCTTGCAATGACACAGATTAAGATGCATAAGACTTTGTCTACTATTGTAACAATGTTTTACATTAACCCTTGATAATTATAATTATTACCAATTGAGCCCTGGTTTATTTTATGCACTATTTTTAGCTTCAGGTAAGCTACTCTTCGGTCAATTAGCAACCAGCCAAGCTGTCGAAAAGGGTTATCATCCACATTAGTTAGTTAATTCCTTCTACTAATCTAATCAATTTATTAAGAGATTTTTGCAACTTTCCCATCCTCATACTAGATAAATTAGACATCCAAGAATTACAGGCATACTCAAAATGCCATTGCACTAAGCTTGAATCAAGCAATTTTAAATATTCTTTATTCCAAAAAAACTAACACATCTGGCTAGAAATTCAATCTTGGGATTTACCTTGCCTAAATCTTTCAATGCCATGCTTGCACCACTTAAATTTTTGTCAAAAACACAACCTAGATAATTAACTGAAGTTCTATTTGATATTATTACACAGTTGCCGACTTGACTACCAACTCAGCAACTTTATGCAATTTGAATTTGAATAGGTATTCTGTTTTACTCAGATGTATAGAATCAGATGTATAGTAATAAGTTTGTTTTCAGACAGCCAGTCTCCTTACCTAGTTTCTTCTGTGTTCTTCTAGTCCCCTTATCTGAAACCAAAAGAGCAGAATCATAAGCATGAACAAATTACAATCACAAACAGCTTGCATAATGATTCATATATAAAAAACAAAAGAGGGCCAAGTACACGACCCTGAGGGACTCATTATTTACAAGCTTCCCCAGAAAGGATCCCTCCAACTTCTACCCTCTGAACTCTCCTTGTTAGATAAGAAGCCAACCATGCAACCACTGTACTCGAGAAACACTTAAAGTCCCCCTGTGGTGAAAATCAAGTTTTTAATGTCTATGTGGTGTTTTTAATGTGCTTTAAGACAAACCATGTGCAAATTCATAAGTCAACACCATTGCTGAGTGTTTTCTCCTTAAAACTTGGAACATGGTTTGTGTAACATTAGCAACTCACTATTAGCTGTTTGATAACACAGTCAAGCAAAAAGGCTAATCATATTAATTACCGTTATGTGTCCGACGTTGTAAAGAGCGATATCATTTGTGCAGTGTTTACCTCAGTAAGTTGACCGAGTGGATCTCTGAGCTGACATGAGTGAGTGGAGGCGGGGTTAATTAGCATATTCATGTTTCCGGGTATACTAAATTAAGCAAGGGTGTAGAGTTGCATTTAAGCTATTTTAAGGCATGCAAGAAAAAAAACATTTTAATATGTAATTATGGTGATCAAAGATGAGTTTTAAGAGATAAAATTGACTACAGGGGGACTTTAACACTTAATTGACCCTTCGCAAAGACCCGCCCCCCTTAGTTACTGTCGCTATGTCCGACAAGCTACGCCACTCTCATGTTCTCACGCAGTGAAAAATACATCGCGGAGCAGAGAGGAGACTGACAACACGCTGACAGACAGGACAGACCAGGTTACTTTTCGGTTACTTTTGATATTAAACATTTTAAACAAAGTCTCACCTTTAAAATTTGGTCATTTTTTAAAAGAAATTTAAACAATAAATACCGTTTTGTGGCTCTTTAATGTGTCGTGACAGATCGCTGTAGAGCATCAGTTAAAGCTGCTCGTGAACCGATCATCTCTTCCTTCTAGTTCTTTTATAGCATCAAATAAACATGAATGAACATAAGAAGGAATGTTGTTTTAACTGCGGAAAGGCGTCAGTACACTCCGTTTTTCAAGTTCAAATCCTCCCATGTTAATCTAATATCTCTCCTGACTGCTTTGTCGGACAAAATGGCGGATGGCGAAGTATGATTGGTCAGATTACCTGTCAATCAAGCTCCACACGAAGGGTCAATTATCTAACAGTATTGAGTGGTTCACTGTATCAAAAGTTTTGTTGGTTCAAAATAACCATACCACATAAATTACTTCCATCAATCCTTCTGAAGTATGTCTGTTGAATAAGTCAAGTCAAATATATTTATATAGCACTTTTCACAATACAGATTGCATCAAAGCAGCTTCACAGTATCAATCAAAACAACATAACAATGTTCGTTTATTAGTGGAAAAAAGACATCCACGTTTGGTAGAGCTGATCAATGGTATTAATGATTGGTTAATTAATTTGAATATCCCCATATTTGAATAAGACCTCCTAAAACCTGATTGAAACTCATCAATTAATCTATACATAGTCATACATCTGTTTATGCACAACCTTTTCTATTACTTTTTAATGCCACACTAAGAATGAAAATATTTCGATTGTTTATTTTCATGGGAAACCTTTCTTTAGATAGTGTAAACACTGTATGTAGTGTCACATTTCTGCAAACTTGCTCAGTTGTAACGTCTTATCTTATTTCATTTCTTCATTGCTACTTTCAGCGCTGCCGATCTGTGAAAACATCCCTGGCATCCCTCAAAAGTGCCAAAATGTTCAGATACTCTCACATTGTTTGCATTTCTATCTTTCCTAAAACTTCTGTTTATCTTTTTTATAGACCATACAGTATCCCAAGGTGCCGCAGTAGCGTCATGCGTTTAAACATGTGGGCGGGCTTGACCGTTTCCTTGCCATTACGTGTTTTTTTTTTTCTCACTTTATTTTTTGTTCTCTCTCTTTCTGTCTGAATCCCCCCCCTCATAGTGATTTTATCTATGAGAGTCCAAGGCCGAAGCAGAAAGAGCGAGAGGACGGGGCCCCCAGAGTTCCTGGAATCCGTGCCAAACTTCTCCATCCCTCCTCTCCTCCCTTTTTCTCTGGCCGTTGCGGTCGCTACTGTTTAGTCTGCGCAGGGCTGTTCTCAGCCCGTAGATCAAAACATGGCCACGTTTCCTAACTGTGAACGGGGCCCTCCATTGTTTTTGTCTGGGTGTGTGACCCTGGGTCTTTCTAACCGAAAGTATTTTTCTTTTGCTGATTCCGGTGGCTGTTCTGAAGGTCTCGCAGTGTCTGTTTTGTTTTGTGGCATTTAATCTTGTTTATACTACAGATGTACAAACAACATATTTTTAATATTTACCTCAAGATGACTTAAGACAAAACTAGGATTAAAATAAGGAAACCTGTAAAAGTGTGATTTCTGGACCTAGATTAGTCATGTAAACTAATCTTAAAAAGGCATGGGGATTTTTATAATGGATAGTTGGGAGTCAAAAAGCCTAGGAACCATTATGCTAGGGGGTCTTCTGAAAATTTTAGAGAAAGTTTTAAAGTAGTAGCAGGCTCTTGTTCTGTGGAGAAAGCTGAGTAGTAGGGGTTATGGGTTACCATCCTCTTTTAATGACAAATTACATTTGTACCACTGTTGTTTAGGTCAAGGAAAACATTCATGACACAGTTATAATGGCCTCATGACAGCCAATGTCAAAACCAACAACCTGACAGTTTAATGAAATGTTAACCCAAAGTGGTTTCTTAAGTTTGATCATTAATCTGCGGAACGGCCCTCAATTGAGAAGAATCCTTTTTTCCGCCAGAGCATGTGGTTACAACATGGGCTATGTGCTAACCAGCAAAACCTCTTGAATTCTTATCTAATTCTCACTCTGTTGTTCTTCTCCCAGGTACACACTGGATGAGTTCGGAACGGCACGGCGTTCTGCCGTGGTCCGAGGCTTTATTGACGCCCTGACCCGCGGAGGCCCGGGCGGGACCCCGAGACCCATAGAGATGCACTCTCATGATCCGATGAGGTACGACACGACAAGTGCACTCATTGCGATCATTCCATTCGAAAGCTTGCAGAAACACAATGGATGACATTTTTCTCTTCTGCGCTCTAAAAATAATTACTTCAAACCGGCTGTAATTGGGGGTCATTTCGAGGGTCACACCACTGTTAGCCACTAAAAGCCTCTCCATCGCTGATTAACGTCGTCACATGTAGAGCTGCCATGCTCCTTTATGTGCCGTGTATCCTGAAGCTGCAAATCCAATTCAGCGTCTAAGCACATTAAACCCAACCTGATTCTTTCAGGGAAGTGCTTCCTCTTTCATAGAATTACTTAGCGCAGGTTCAGAGAAAGGTCGGGCTGTTGAGATCTATGGATCGTCACACGTGCTCCAGGCCGGCACCCCATCGAGCTTTCAAACGCCCTCCTCCCCCCTCCGTCAGGAACCCGAGGAGAGAACATGAGGTTCTTGGCAGAACGTCGATAAAAGTGGGAAGCGGTGGTTCTCAGAACATCACTTCCCCCTGCTGTCCGGTGTTAAAGGACATGGAGCCGATGTAATGATAGCTGACTGTGTGATGGCCTCAAATCTCAGGAAATCTATAACTCAACTACAAATCTAGAAGAAACACTTTAAGTAATTAATCATCTAGTCGTCCAGTTCCTACCTGTGCAAGCTGGTTTCGTTTGCTAAGGCCATCATCTCTATTGCAATCGGTCATAGTTAGGGTTAGAGATTTGAACAAACCCCTAAACTGAGGTATTGAAGGAAGTTCACCCTCATTTCACTCTAACCCTGTAAGAGGCTGATCACATAGAAAGCGTTTTTGCATTCCACTGTGCTGCTTTTCCATTGTTTTTCTATGCGCTAGATGGATGGTAAAGTTAAAAGAAGTCAAACCGATGTCTGAGCTGACATGATCATGTCACTCACTTTGCAAACACTCCTGGAGAGTCCAGGCTAGTAGAATGAAGTTAGAAGGACCCCGAAATTCAAGATATGGAGGTAAAATACACCCCTGTATGAATTTGTGTCCTATATTTCTAAATGATGATGTAGTTAAGGAATATGACTTGAGCAAGAATACTGTTTTTCCCCGAATAGGAGCACGATTGCGATATTGATTTCATACAACAGTTCAATAAACGAGAAGTTACTATTGAGTTACATTTTATCCACAATATTGTCTGTTTTTACTCCATTTCTGCAGCAAAAATAGGACGCTACAGAACCATTGCGCGTCTCAGAGCAGTTGTGTTTCACTCCTGAATAAATCAGCATTTTTGAACGAATCAATAATTCAATGTGAAAGACAGTCACTTGCTTCGTTCCTGAATGAATCCGCGTATAGGGATATGGTAATATTGTGTTTGTGCAAACTCTTTGTGCTTATGCATGCCTGTTTCAACATACAATCATCCAAACAGGTATGTTGGGGACATGTTGGCCTGGCTTCACCAAGCCACAGCCTCAGAGAAGGAGCACCTGGAGGCCTTGCTGAAGCAAGTTACCGTGCAAGGTACACGTCGTTCCATTCACACAAATGCATTGTCGACACTGGAGTGAGGTTTGCTAGTTTTTATACCATTTGTGTTGAAGTTCAATTGGGATGGGTTCACCCTTTCTACAGCTGCTGAAGTTTTGCCTCAAGCTGCTCCTTTGTTAAGCTGCGGTCACATCAGAAAAATGTTGCTGCAGAAAAGCTCTATCGTCAATGCACTGTAAAAATAAAAATAAAAATGATAATTTTGAATTAAAACATATAATTGGAGTTTTACAAGAACATCTTATTTCAGTCTTTCTACTTTACAATTTCACTTTTAATTAAATGTTACTTGCCATTTCTTTGTACTAATATGTTTCAATAGACAAATCCAGTAATTCTGATAGGAGTCGGTGCTAATTCGTCACATTGAGCAACAGAAAATGGGCTTTCGCATCATTTTCATATTTCCTATTACTACTGGTGGAAGAACCTGCTTTTTGTCGTGGTCGCACCTTTTGGAGGATCTAAATTAGCTTACTTCAGTGTAGGGTCTAACCCAGCACAATAAGAAGTACCAGTGACATAAGTGTACGCTGACTGGCCGAATACATGCCATTTGAAACAACAGCACCTGCCATTTTTAAAAAGCAGTGTAACCTGTAACCACACTGTTTACATATTCTGCATTCCAGACGAGGATGGACGTGGGAATATCTCAAATGAAATGTCCCACTTTCAGACCTCGGGGAGTTCCAGGCTGATTGCTGATTGATGTCACATTCACATATTTAGTTTTTGTGTCAATTATGGCAAAAACAAAATAAAAAGAACATAAAATCGCTTTGAAAACAAGCAAAAACTTTGAAAACAAGCAAAAACTAAGATGTTATTACATAAACTTAAAGGGATAGTTCACTCAAAAAAAGAATTGTTTGTCATCATTTACTCACCCTGAAGTTCTTCGAAACCTGTACGAGTTTCTTTCTTTGAAGAATGTTGGTGACCAGAGAGTTGAAGGTAGCTATTGATTTCCATAGTATTTCTTTTTTCCTTCTATGGAAATCAATGGCTACCATCAACTGTCTGGTTACCAACTTTCTTCAAAATATCTTTGTTTGTGTTCAACAGAAGAAAGAAATTCGTACAGGTTTTGCAACAACTTGAGGGTGAGTAAGTAATAACAAAATTTCCATTTTTGGGTGAACTATCCCTTTAATTTCTGATGTTAAAGTTTGTTTTTACATTTATGCTCATTGGAAGCAGGACTTGCCGACATCTTGGAAGTGACGTCAAATGACGAAAAACACACCATCCTCCAGCTGTCGAGCGCTGCGCTTTAATGACATCACTGTCGGCCGGCTTACGTCACTTCAGAGTTGTCTACTTGGCGGTGTAAATGCAACCAGGAAAATGAACTTGGGTGAAATGTAGCTCTTGGGGGACCGTCCTGGTGGCTATTTCCTCTAACTGAGTTCCTATATCTACCCAGTGCGAAAGCCCCTAACACTACTTTGAAAGTGACATCTATTGACAATGGACAATTGGCCTATTTTTGCCCATGAAATTTCACAGAATTGTTTGGTAATATGACTTCACTTTGGCCACATACACACTGTAAAGTTTCGGGAGACAACTGCATTTAAATACGGGACTTAAAGTACATTCCATGTGGGCTCGGAACAGAGCTCAAAATTGTGATGATTGATGCCGTGGTAACCATAGTAATGTTCTTACTGTGTCTCACGTGTTTGGTATCCACTGTTTTTGACTAAATTAATATTACAGTGACCAAAGATGCAATATTTAGGTATTGTTTTCCATATAAAGCATTTTGATTTATCTCTTTTATGGGGTTGTTCTTGTTCGCAGTTTTTTTTTTTTTCCTAGGAAGATCTGGCAACACTAATGAGTCAAGACTCGTAACTCTTTCCCTTGTGGTTTTCTTGCACCACACACACACACACAGAAGAGAGACAGATCCCTGATGTGTGTTTAAATACGTCATTAACATCTAGTTGTTCAGTTCGGTTCTGTACACACTGTGTAGAATCTTTGTAAATGCGGTTGTCACTCCCGTAAATGACTGAACCGTGTGTGTACAGAACAGGATTAAGTTCTAAACGGTGAACTGACAACCAAAGTTAACTATAGTGTGAACATTAAGCCATTAAGACTTTTTAGAGCTTTTCCTCGCTCTGCGAAAGTAGTCGAGTTCAGACTTGATCAGTTGTCGTGCTGTGTCCATGCAGGGGTTGAAGAAAACCTGCAGGAAGTAGTTGGCCACATCACTGAAGGAGTGTGCAGACCACTCAAGGTGAGATAGAACTAATAATTAGGATTAGTTTTTAGTAGTTGAGCTGTATACTACTGCATTTATATATATATATATATATATACAGGGTTCTAAATTAACTTTTTTGATCACCAGCCAATGTGGCTGGTAACTTTCTAAACTTACTAGCCAATCAGAATTTCCACTAGCCAAATTTTTTCCGGTGAAAATAAGAGAAATTATGAGTGCCATCAAAACAGGCCTATTCTGGTGGGTATGATGCGGTGGTGACGCGTTCATGTGGCGCTGCCAATAAAGCACCTAAACTCTGTCACAAAGAACTGGCAAAAGTAGGCTAATGATTATGAAAATGTAAAATATAGCAAGGAGATATTTTTTAATTGTTTATTAATAAACAAGTTCTTTGTCAGTGCAGCAAAGATGAAGTAGAACGCGCAGAGAGAAATGCACATTTCATACGAATCACATAAAGCAAAGAGCAGTCTGTAGTCTGTTTTCTTTCGTTTTGAATTGTTCTGTTTAAAATTGTCTGTGAGAGAGGCTTCCTTATACGCTGAGTTTCGGTTCATGAGACGAGCTCCAGTTCACGCGCCGGCGCCTCCGTTTCGTGATTATCTATCGTCTGCTATATTTAATTCTTATTTATTAAATCCAGGCAATTGGTTGATGAAACATTGATTCAAATTAAGATACAATTTAATACAAAACGAAATTCACTTTAAAGAAAGGTTTTGTGCTCTCTGTTTGAATTCTCTGTGAAAGTTTTAAAGCATCTTTTAGTGCCGCTTTCAGAGCTTGTCACGTTGTTTTTTCCTCAGAAATGCGAACACGAAAAATAAAATAAAATGAATATTTTATGTTCTGTGGAGACTACAGTTAGCCTACTCATACTTCTTCTAATGACGTTGTTCAAATATAACCGTCGGTCTCAGGGTTATATAATAATCGTCACACCCGAGAACAGAGCCTTATCATGCATTTAATGCCTCATGCATCACCGGCCAAACTGGCTAGTAAGTTTTTATTAACACCCGCCAAAATGAATTTTAACCCGCGGTTGGCGGGTGTTAATTTAGAACCCTGTATATATAAGATTGTTGAAATTAACTTTAGTATTTTCTTGTAGTATCATGTTCAAATGATTCATGTTTTAGCAAACCTGTAGTAACTTGCTCAACACCCGACACCAGAATTGTTGATCTGTGTTTTTTTATTTTATTTCCTCCACCAGGTGCGAATCGAGCAGGTGATCATTGCAGAGCCAGGTGCAGTTCTTCTGTATAAACTCTCCAACCTGCTCAAGTTCTACCATCACACCATCAGGTACACACACACACACACACAAACACACACACACACACGCACCTCTGTGAATGGCTTTATTGTCTTCACTTCTGGCTACGGTTCATGAAAGGACAAATCCTCCTCCTTATTTTACTGAAGAGCTTGACATAGATCTAAAAACAAATCCAATTTTTGGCATAGCCTTTTATATTAGAGTTTTTCTGAATGCGTGTGCGTCTCTCATTCAGTGGCATCATGGGTACCAGCGTTTCCTCTCTTTTGATGACCATCGATGAGATGCACATGCTCAGTAAGAAGATGTTCTTCAACAGTCTCAGTCTCCATGCCAGTCGCCTCATGGATAAAGTAAGTACTGGGGGGGTTTCTTGTTAGTAGGATTGGGTACTGAACTTGGTACTTTTAATGGCACTGGCCAAATTACGTCGGTACTACTGAGTACTGATTCACATTAAATCAATCAGTGCCAAATGTTGGTACCTGTGAACGCATCTGGGCACCAGAGCAAGACTATTTAAATACAGATCCTGCATGTTCTGGGTGTCTCTCTGTGAATGAGTGGCATGGACGCGTGGTTTAATTTACACACAAACACACACACACACACTGAAGCACGCGTTATGCTCGCTGTGTTTTTCACCCTCTACAGTCTCACTATATGAGAACATGATATACAAATATACCCTTTACTTTATTTCAAGTGTTTTATTTAGTTTAAAGGTGCATTGCGCAACTTTTCATGTTAAAAATACCTGTTTTTCTATCCTATACATGCTTAAAGAACTGCCTGATGGGCTGAATGAGCCCTTCTCTGCTCACTGAGATTGCCTCTATAATCCTGTACAGTAAAATATATAAGAGGGATTCGGGCTCGAATTTGAGACTGGGCGTGACGTCATGCGCGTTCACGCTCACCAGGCTATGTCTCGCAGGTTTGTTTATAAGCCGCCATTCTCCGCATCAGCGAAGACAACTCGTGCGTCAAAGGTAGAAGATGGATTCAAAGAGACCGGCTTGTAGTCCATTCCAAACCCCAACGCAAACTCCACGTAAAGTAAAGAAAAGAAAAATTGTCTAGTGCCACCACTCTGGTTGTAGTTTCGCTTGTCGCCAGAGGGGGCGTAGTTCTGCAAAAACTCAGAGACTTGTGATTTGCACCTTTAATGCATTCAAGTTTCATTTAAAAAAAAGCAACATTTTAAACAAAAAGCTGAGAAAATCATGTTTTTGTCAAAGACTAAGTCTGAATCAGATTCAGAACGATGATCAAAACATAGATGGTGTAGATCGAGTCCATCAGCACCCCAAAGCTTCACAGTCCTGTGCCTTGTCCTGGGCCGACATTTCTTTCGGGAACGTTAAGCAGGTTTTATTTATATGCTGTTTAATGTTGCTGTTTAATTTTACATATACATCTGCAGGAATATGCTATCGCATATTCCTGCTGCTTTTTCGCATGTGTTTTGATCAGGGATTCTGTACTCTTTTAGAAGATGTGTCATAGCGCCCCCTACTGTATAACAGGGAAAACACGAGGAAAGCTGGAAAATTCCGTCAATGGTGGGAAAGAGTTAAGAATAGTTCACCACGGTTGAAATAATGCTAAAATAAAGTGTAAATATTAGATGGAAAAGCTTAAGCTTAAATATTTAAATGAAAATTAAACATTTTGCTTTTGCAGCAAACTGAAATAAGTTTAAGTTGTAGTATTAAATCACTAATGCTGAAACAAAAATAAACCAATATTGAAATATTTACATAAAACTAAACTAAATGACAAAAGCACATAACAAAATTCAACCTAACTTAAAAACTCAACCTAAAACGAACACTGAAAATATGAAAATAGATACTATAATAGTATACAAATTATACTAAAATAACACTTACTGTACACATTCCAAATTCATCAAATCTCTTCTCTTGTGGTCTGGTGTTCCCATTTTCATAGATCTGAAAAGATATGAAAATTCTGCTGTCATTTACTCACCCTCATGCTAGTAAACCAGAAAATACCTTAATGGCCACTAAAAACACTTCCAACAACTGCCTCAAAACAACCCAGAACACCCTTGCATTGTGGTGCTCTAACATCATATCCATCGATAGTGCTTGACACAACAAATGTTAACGTCATTCAGTTGGATGGTGTTTTTGCCAGGCTGAAAAACAGCATTCTCGCACCAAGGATTTTAAATTAGCCCCAAAATATCCTTGAACACGAACAGGCTAATTAAAAAAAAACAAAAAAAAACACGTAATTGATAAGTGGATCAATAGCAAGAGCAAGATGGCCTCCTCTCCACACTTCTGAGCGAATGATGGCCTTAGCAGCCCGCTAATCTAATCACCTCAGGCTTAGGATGTTACGTATCGCTCCCTGACGTCGCTCGCTGCCAGGAACACCAGCCCGAGCTAATAAGCTATATTAGAGGCAGCAGAGCCCTAGCTAGTGTTCGCGTAGCAGGGTGTTTATTAGTCCGCCTTCATCGCTGTCAGACATGCCTGGCTTGAGTTTGAGGGTATTGGACACGAGTTAGAGCGGTAAATACTGCTATTAAAAGTCTGAATGTACAGAGTCTAAAACTCTGAATGTTTTGTCTGTGGGTCAATGACATGATGCTCAGCTTTTTGTGTCTGAACCTATGAATTAATTTAAGAAGATGTTTTCCGGGTTTTTTTTTTTTTTTCATTTACAATTCATTGCGATATTTTTGTGGGCTTAAAGTCAAAATGGGGTGTAAGGGAAAATTATTACTTGATGGGTGCACAATGTGTCAATTTAAAGTCATTAAATTAAAACTTGTGTTGAATAAAGTATAAAACGCATAAAAACCTACAATATATTACTTGTGTTTTAAAGTGACTTTTAAATGTTTCCTAAGGTAGAGCTGCCTCCTCCTGATCTGGGTCCCACTGCCTCCCTCACTCAGACTCTGTCGCTCCTCAGAGAGGTTTTGGCCTCCCATGATTCATCAGTTCTGCCTCTTGATGCCCGACAGGCTGACTTTGCACAGGTGACTTTATTTCTTGTTTTGTGGAGGAATCCAGTGTTTCCACTTTTGTTTTTGTTGTTATTATAAAACATTTTCATTACAAAAAAAAGTAATGCAAAAGTGACATAATGCATTACTTTCCATAAAAAATAACTAAGTAATGCACTTAGTTAGTAATGCACTTAGCACAATGAGCTAGCATTATGTCATACACGTCAGCGCCAAGGGGGCGTGGCCAGAGCCCATAATAGCCCCCGAAATAGCCATTATAGCAGATTCATCTCCTTCAGCGACATCCTTCATGTCTCTGAGTCCTCTGATAGCTTTCGCCGTTGAATCCAGCCACTACAGTTAGAGTGTGCAGCACTACAGCGGATTTCGTCTTCAACTGAGAAGTCATCTTCCCGTCGCCACTCTGCTGTCGCTATCCGGCGACCTATGCATATCCTTTGCTATTATCTTTGCTTTAAGAAACGCAAGTGTTATTCCAAAAGCCTCGCACGGCTCTCTTCTGCACGAGGCCGACGGTCATGTGATAGTATCGCATGCCTGGGAACCAAAGACGGCGGTATCAGACCCATTTTAGATCTGAGACGCCCATACAAAATGTTGACTATCAAACAAATCCTCGGACAAATTTTCCCGGGGGATTGTTTTTTTTACTGTGGATCTGAAAGACGCTTACTTTCACATTCAGATAGCCCCCCGTCACAGGCCATTCTTGAGATTCGCCTTCGAGGGGCAGCCTTATCAGTACACAGTTCTACCGTTCGGCCTGTCTCTGGCATCCCGTACGTTTACGAAGTGCATGGACGCGGCACTCGCCCCCCTGAGGCTTAAAGGCTTCTGGCGAGAGACCTCCTTATTTGGGCACAAGTCAATCTGAGCTCTCTGAGAGCAGCACATATCCTGGGCATCCTGAACACGGGTGCGGATATGCTGTTACGGGGCAAAACTCCCCTAGGCGAGTGGTCCCTGAATCCTCAGATGGTGCGCCTGATATGAAAAGTGTTTGGCGAGGCTGAAGTCGACCTCTTCGCCTCAAGGAACAACAGTCATTGTGCAGTGTTCTTCTCGAAGGACAGGAATGCGTTGGCCCAACCTCCCCCTCTATGCGTTTCCCACCGTCTCAATGATACCCCAGGTTATCGAACGGGTCAGGGAGAGCGGACCCTAGTAGCCCCCCTCTGGAAATCCAGACCGTGGTTTCCCGAGCTGGTTCATATGGTGGACAAAGTCCCCTGGCCTGTTCCATTGAGGAAAGATCTCCTCATGTAGGCGGAAGGGACAATATGGCATCCACGACCGATTTATGACCTTTCCATGTGTGGCCCCTCAATGGGTACCCAGGGACCTTCCTGAAAAGGTCCTAAGCACGATCAATGAGACCAGAGCCCATTCTAATAGGCGTTTGTATTCTTCTAAATGGTCAGTGTTTTCCAGCTGGTGTCTGGACAAACGTTTTGAACCCATGTCATGCGAGGTACCAGTGGTCCTCTCCTTCCTACAGGAGCTGCTAGACGCGGGTAGGACCCCGTCTACCCTCAAAGTGTACGTGGCAGCCATCGCAGCTTATCATGCTCCAGTGGCCGATCGTTAGGAAGAAATTACTTGGTGGTACGGTTTGCCAGGAGAATGAACCCCTCCAGACCTCCGTCCGTTCCTTCGGGCCCTGAAGGGTCTGCCATTTGAACCGCTCCATTCGGTTGATCTCAAACTACTCTCGCTAAAGACTGCTCTCCTGCTGGCACTGATATCTATCAAGCGGGTGGGAAATTGGGAGCCCCTCTTGTTTGGAGTTTGGTGTCGGTGACTCGAAGGTCGTTCTCAAACCAAGTCAAGGCTATGTGCCTAAAGTGCTTTCAACACCGTTTAGAGCACAGGTGATCACTTTATTGGCTCTTCCCCCTTCCACAGAGGACAGGGAGGCTAATCTACTCTGTCCTGTCTCTTTTAGACATTCAGAACAGTTCTTTGTCTGCTTTGGTGGTCGGTACAAAGCAGAGAATATCCAGATGGATAGTAGATGCTATTTCTCTAGCATATACTGCAGTGGGTCAGGTTTGCCCTATTGGGACTAGAGGCATGGCCTCGTCTTGGGCTTCTGGGTTTCCCATTCAGGACATTTGTGCGGCGGCCGGCTGGTCCTCTCCTTCTACGTTTGTGAAATTCTATAACATGTAGGTACCTTCCCTGCAGGCAAGGGTCCTTTCTGTATGATTTAGACCTGACATGTGTCTGGTCTGATCTACATATTATGTCAATGTCATTAACATACATGAATTTCATTATAAAACCCGCCTCTGGCTGGTTATGATATCCCTTTTATATATATATATACACTGTATATATTAATAAAAACAGACGGTGTCTGGTCTTAAGTATATTAGGTTGAATATGGATGTATGGGCATTACATACATACATACATACACACACACACATATATATATATATATATATATATATATGTGTATGTGTGTGTGTGTGTATTGAGGCCCGACGGTGTCCGGTCTTTCTTAATATATATTGGTTTCTGGCTGGTTCCGTGGGCTCAGAGTTCTCGAGCCGCAGTTGCAACCAGTCACTTGGTGTGGCGTTTTACATGGCATCCCCACTGCGTATAGCTATTGTAACCTCGGTTCCCTGAGAGTTAGGGAACGAGTATTGACCTATGGCTAAGCCACCACCCAAAATGCGATGAGCCAATCACAGTGCGCATAGCTAACCAAATACACTCAGACATTCTCTGCTTCAACATTCATTGAAATGCATTGTTTTCTTTTTTCTTTTCTTTTTTCTTGTCATTTTAAGTTTAAAATGGTAAAACCGCGATAAGTGTCTGCTCTGGATAAAGTTATTCGGTAACATTAGACCTCAACACTAACTAAACGTGGATAAATTAAACAAGGATGTCTACATCTGTACATGACACATTGAAGCACATTATTTTAGACAACTTTCTACCAAAACGAATGGGGAACTTTCTTTTTTTTTTAGCAAAACATGTAGCCTTTTCACTCCTCTTCAACATAACTAAATATTCAAACTATTAACATAGTGTCAATAGACAAGAGGTCATGATGTTCAAAAGGTCATTGATTTGTGTTGATTTAGTGTAATAACTCCTATTAAAATGCTATATTAAAATCATCAATTGCCTCCATGAAATGTCTCCTACTGTGACAGCTGTCATAGCGCCTGTCACCGAATGTTGACTTTGTCCGAGTGAGTGGAGGGGGCGTGGCTTAGCCATAGTCAATTGCGTAGCCGGCCGCACTGAGTAACATGACAGTATGTCGCTTCAGTCGATGTAACCTGCTATAATGGCTAAATTTCGGGGGCTATTGTGGGCTCTGGCCACGCCCCCTTGGCGCTGACGTTATGCTAGCTCATTGGTGCACACGTTGGAAGCGCCCGCGCCATTGGATGTGCAGTTGCCGCAGCACAGCTAATGAGCGAGCCAGACACTCACTGTGCTAGTTGTGCAGCTGCAAAATGCGTTTTACATTTTAAGCTTCAGAATTTTGAGGAAAAGGAGTTTCCCCACTGCGTACAGCTACGCAATGCTCATTCCATAACTCTCAGGGAACCGAGGTTACGAAAGTAACCGAGTACGTTTTTCTCTTTTTACGGTGGTTCTCAGGTGTTGTCCTGCATCCTTGACCCTTTGCTGCAGCTCTGCACAGTATCAGCCAGTAACCTGGGCACAGCGGATATGGCCACCTACATGGTCAACTCCCTCTACATGATGAAGACCACACTGGCGCTCTTCGAGTTCACAGACAAACGCTTGGAAATGCTGGAATTTCAGGTGTGTTACACATGGACTTATTGCAAATTTTTTTATTATAAGACAATTTAAAATGATAAATGGGTCAAACTGAAGTCTAAATGAAAAGCGATTATTAAGTTGTTTTTATTGGTCACTTACTCTAGATTGAGGCTCACTTGGACACTCTGATCAATGAGCAGGCGACGTTCGTGCTGACCAGAGCCGCACTGAGTCACATCTACAGCTGTGTCCAGCAGCACACCGCAGAGCAGGTGAGAACTCGTGTGAAAACCGCTCAGGATTTGAGGAAGGAACAGCTCTTCTTCTTGGATCACACCATGAACCGTGCAAAAAAAACATTCCCCAAACTCTCCCCCTCTCCATTTTGCTTAGTCGCCTGCTCTGCAACTGCAGAGGTTTCCCAGCGTTACAGGAATTATATGAATTATACACAGCTTCAAAAGACCCAGAAATAAAGCTTTTAAGGAAATTATCCTCACAGAACAGCTCATTGACGATTATTATCAGTTATTTAGTGCTGCTTTTATGCTTTTAATGCAGCCTGAACATTTTAAGTGTTTCTTGCCTATCATCAAGGGTAAATGAGTATAAAAAGGAAAGTTTCAGTTCTAAAATCTGATGGAAAATTCAAAGCTGATTAACCTGATAAACAGAATGTCTTAAAGTTGTTGTTTTTTTTAGTTTTCTGAAACACACACCACACTGGATATTACCTGCCATTCATATTTTCTTAAATATCATACTTTAAACAGGCGGAGACACACATCCTCTGAAAAACTCCTGAGAACTACGTATGATGACTTGACAGCTGAGTGCTGGCATTTCAGTGACGTCCAATGTCACATTTGCATAGACCGTAATATTTGAATCCATCATTGGTTGACTGCCAAATTAAAATATTATACAGAATGATAAAATAACGTTATTAACCGGTTAAAGGTAATATTAAATATGTGTTTGTTCAGAACAATAATAATAAAAAAAAATTGTATGTTCCTGTTAAAAAGTTGTTGTTTTTTTGCGTTTCATGAATCGTTTCAGACCGGTTATTTCTTTTAACAGTTGGATGTTAAATTAGGTCCTTTTGCAAAACACTATTTGTGGCCATGTTTCCCCTTTTATATCACCTCCAACGCGCACGCGCACACACACACTAATAGCGCACATTACTTCCTTATTATCTTCTTTTCATTTTACATTTGAAATCTCTATTGTCTATTCCATCACTTAAGACCTTATTACCATGGTTACCCTATGGTTAGAGGCTCATTAATAAAATCACAGAGCGTGGATGTTCAGGCAAATTCATCACATGGCAGGAAATGGCCTGAGATTGAAAAAGAACACAAAAATAAAGCTTATGCTGTAAACACGATTACCTGTACACATGTGAGTACGCATTTGCAGATTGATTTACCTTTGTTTTGTTGTTGTTCATTAATGATGTGGCTTGGCACAGCTGAAAGCACTCGGCATCTCTTCTTACATCGTGTACTATATAAGGTGTATTGCAGACATTTAAGATTGCTGAAGATCTTATAGCAACAACATTATAGTGTTTCACTGTTGGCTCTTCTTTTTTTCAACCATTCTTCAAAGTTTCTTCTTTTGTGCTCTACAGAAGTATGTCGTAAGAGTCGGTTCAGGAACTGAGAACCAGTTATTTTTTGGAACTCATTCCAGATGTTTTTGTTTTTCTTTGTTGCAAATTAAAAATACGACAGTGTTGTCCAATTCTCAAACCAATGGTCTCAATTCTCAAACTCAACAACTTTTTATGAGTTTATTTATTTATTATAAAACCCAGTGTAGTCTGATTCCTGAGCTATTGACATCTATGAGCAAGTTCTTTTAAATGAATCAAAACCGTACAGCCTGACCAGTGTAGTCCAAATTATTATAATGTCTCGTATTTTTAGTTAATAAACAATTTATTAATAAATACAGTGCAACCAGTGTATTCTGATTCTTCTGCTAATGAACTGGCATGAATGATCCAGTTCTTTTCAATGAATAAAAAAAACAGACAACGTGACCGGTGTAGTCCGATTCTCAGAAAACGACTCTTGACTTTGTTTTATGACTTGTTTGTTTGATCCAATCAGAAACGTACAGTGGCCAGTGTAGTCAGATCCCAGAATGAATTATTCTTCTGCCAATGAACTGGCACAAATTATTCAGGTCATTTTAATGAATCAAAAACATACAACGTGACCGGTGTAGTCCGATTACCAAATGAATGATTCCTCTGCCAGTTAACTTACACAAATGATCCAGTTATTAGTAATAAATCAAAAACACAGCATTACTGGTGTAGTCCGATTCTCAAAATATTACTCTTGACACTTTTTTTAAATGATTTTTTTATATCAAATCAGAAACATACAGTAACCAGTGTAGTCAGATCCCAGAACAAATTATTCTTCTGCCAATGAACTGGCACTGATGATCCAGTTTCTTTGAATGAATCACTTGAAACAGATACTGACTCACTAAATCGCTATTTAGTCGTCATGACTTATAAAGCAAGAATTGTTGCCCCCTTCTGTTGTTCCTACGGCTTTTGATGCTTACTCTCGTTTATGGGTGTTTGAGCGGAGTAGTTGTCAGGTGAAAAAGTTTCCAGTGAACTTGGCGACTCTTTCGGACATGTAGCGGCACTTTTAAGCAAGGTGTTATATTACAGAAGACAGGCGAGAAAGCAAGAAGCATTGAAAATAAGCACGGGTGTGTGTGGGTCTTGGCAGAGCAGTGCAGTCTGGGCATTTCCACGCCTGTCCTCATCACACACCCCCGTAAAAGGCTGGCGTGTGACTAAGCGTCTCTGGACACCTGCTGTCCACAGCACAGGACACAACTGTCTCGCCTACTGCTTCAATGTCTTCTCTGTCCACTCAACGCTGGTAATTACGGCCTGTCTCGGCTTTATACGGCTCCTGCTGCCCACAACAGACGCGATTCATCAACCAGGCCCTCAAAAGCCAACTTTGTGTCTCACGTCCATGGCATCATTTTAAAAACATTACCAACCTACAAATTGTATATGCTAGAAAAAGACCACTAGACTGTATAAAGAATCTTTGTACACTGTTCATGTTGGTAGGCATGGTGCGAAGTACCTAGACCTTCAGAATGATCTGTTTTATAATATAAGCCATGAGAGGTTGTGCATTACAAGGATTTATGTCTAAAACCTCCTTAATTGTGGTAAAAAATAATCATTGTGATGAATGATCTGAAAGGTCCATTGTTTATTGTCAGTAGTGTAACTGTTTTAAGCACAACTCAGAGCTTTCTGTTGGTGAACGCGGCAAATTCGCGTAAAAACTTGAACCCGTTGCGAAACCTGCATGGGTAAATGTTTCACCCTTATGCAAAATTCCCAATTGTGTGGATTCCTCTTGAAGTGACTGGATTTCGCCCGTATCTCGTATCTTGTTTGTAGCGACTAATTGTAATTCATACAATATTTAGTCGATGTGCATTTACAACTTTCTGTAAATTGGCTATTTTATAACGACTTTAAACGGGTCTCATCTAATCAAATTTTAGAGTCTACTGCTATCATCGTTTGCACGACACCAAACTTTTTATGCGTTTTGGCCGTTCGTTTACACGACAACGGCGGTTTGAGTTTTAAAAACGGGTTTCAAAGTGCAAGGTTTTGAAAACGGTCTCCGTGTAAACAACAAAAACGTCATGCACATGCGTGTTACGTGTTCAGTCTATAGTGTTTCATCGCCATCTAATGGCCTGGCAGCGGAATACAGCGTTTTTAGTCGTTTTTGCGGATCCGTGTGAAAGTGGATCGTCTTGACAATGCCGTTGTCCTGTACGCGGAAAACTCAAAGAAAAAAACGTCTCCGTTTTAAGCATATCGTTGTCGTGTAAATAATCTATCCAAGCGTGTGACTGTGAACATAAAGGATTCTGGGTACACAAGCTTGAGTTCATATCTGCTGCATTCTGAAGTGTGTGAGAACTCCATTCATAATGCAACGCCTAGCGACGTGCTGTTGCTGTTCAATTGCATTGTACAATAGATGGTCAATAGATGTTCTTTTCTTGGCCATATTTTTGTCCGTTTTCACTCCTATTCATTTTTTTTATCCATCTTTTCAACAGCGTCACAAAGCAGCTACTAATAAGGTTGAAATGTGAAATCTCTCACTTCATGTGTTTTTAAGCTGTCCTGTTGCACCTTGTTTATGCGTTATATCTGTGTCTCTCATGTTTTTGCTGTGTTCTCCCTCTTAGGGTCCCTTGGTCAACCTCCCTGGCATGGACAGCACATCCTTAAAAACAGCAATGGTGAGGCCTGTTTCTCTTTCTTGAATATTAAAGTGCCCCTATTATGCTATTTTAAAGTTTTCTAATTTTCTTTTGGAGATCTCCTACAATAGGTTTGCCTATTTTCAACCCACTTTGTATTGTTACAATGTCGGAAATGTATATAAATGAACAACGTTCACTCGTTTTCCATGTTACCTGGACTGAGAAATTCACATTTTAATTGTCAGCAAAACTCCGCCTGATGACACAAAACACGGTCTAGGCTTTCGTGGAAACTACAGATTATACTTCCACAGTTTTCTTTCCCCGTCCAGATTTTACAGATCACATTTTTCTGTAAAGCAGTTATTTTTTTCACGCGATGAAAATAGAGTATTTTTAATTTGTCAGCAAATGTAAAAGCACTTGTTAAGTGATGGTCACATTCCCTATATTTACTGTAAAGCTGAGCTTCTAAGCTTTTAAACGACACCTATTTTGTGTTAGTTATCATGGGGTTAAGTAACATGATAGCTTGGCCCTCCCCCCGCTTCGGATTTAAGAGATTATGGTTAACATTTAATTGGATAATTGATTGTTAATTTAAACAACGATCGATTATGGGAATTTTTGTAAATTGACATCCCTAGACTTAAACGGTTCAGTGAAGGATTCAATCTCTCTAAACCCTCCTTTCTGAGAGCTTACTCATTACATTTACATTTATTCACTTAGCAGACGCTTTCATCCTAAGCGACTTTGGATACTCTTCTCTGATTGGTCAAATGACCCAGTCTGTTGTGATTGGTTTTAGAAACCAAGTGGCCTTTACCATATCCGAGTTTCACATCTGATCTTCCTCAGCACTTGTACACACAGTGATACGAATGGTAATGATGGCGTTGATTTTACTGTATCAATTCAGTGTCTTCTCGACATGTCTACAACGCAAACTACACTCTTCCAGGCCTCAGATACAACTACAGTGTTTGAGGGTCAAAGTAGATGTTGTTCACAGGCAGCAAATGAAGCATATTATGCAGATTCTGAAAATTTGTTACAAACCTATGGAGGTTCGAATAGGAAGTAAGACTGAAATTACTGACGACTCGTTTTAGGCAGTTCAGAATCAATTATTTTTCCTTTTTTTGGGAGACAATTAGTTTTATCTTTGAAACTTTGCAGACCTTTTACATTCACAAAAAGCTATTACACACCGCATGAAAGATAATATCTGAAAAAGCATAATAGGGCATAAAAGCATTTAAGTTCTACTCGGACAGGACTAGCTTACGGTTGGGAGGTCAAGTAGATTAATGTTTTCAGACGTACTTTGATTTGAATCCAGTCTGAATTGAAAACCGTGTTTTTCTCACACAACCTGCCTATCAATCTTTTTTTCAGCCCCTTTTGCCACTTTTTTAGGTGAAATCACGTCACACACATTTTTTGATGAAATCACAGACATCCTTTGTTAACAATTGTAAATCAACAAATCAAATCCAGTCTGAATAGTGCTACCTAATGGTTTTAAAGGTGTGGTCACATTCACAAAATCCAGCAACATTTAAAGCTAGGTGTAGGTAATGTTTTTCTTTCCTCTCCTGATTTGTCTAACAGTGTGTTATTTGTTTTACACACAGGTCCAGTTTGACCGTTATTTGGCCTCTCCTGATACACTCGTGATGCCGCAGCTCAACTTCCTGCTCAGTGCTGCCATCAAGTACGAGCCGGCTTGCATTTACCACACACGTTTCGTCTATAATACAGCCATTTGCAAATAACATGAAGCTTTACATTTCAAAACATTACAATTGTTGTTACAATTTCTAGCTCGAGTTGTCATTTTCACATCTGACCTAAACAAATAAGGTTTTGGCCCATAAAATGTATGTTGCCGTCAAGGCATTAGTGACGCGGTCATGAGCATGAGCGGTTTCTGGTGCGTTTGTCATGTTTCTTGGTGCTTTTAGCATCAGCACATCAGTGCGATGTTGCTGTTTGAGCGGTAGAGAGGCGCACACATTGAGTCACATTGTTACTGGGAAATGTAACAGGCTTGAGGAGCACTCACTGTCCCTCAGGTTAATGTTCTCCATTAATGGAGATGAACTCGTGCACGGGCTTGGCACGGCCAATTAGCTCCTGGTCCATTTCTCTCTCTCTCTCCCACACATAAACACGCCGCACGTGACTCAACTCTGCATGAGACACAAAGACAAGCTAAATGGAGATGGATCCATACGCACACACATAGATGTTGTTCTGTTCACTTCATGTTAAAGGGATAAGTTCAACCAAATCTGAAAATCTATAAAGTATACATTTATTATAATCAGCCTTCTGTCTGTTCAAACCTTTATGACTTTCTTTTCTTTCTTCTGTGAGGTGGAAGTTTTTGCTGAAAATCTTGACATCCACCCGAGCTTTCTTGTCTGAATCATATACGAATTGTTCTTTTGGGTTGGATCTTTTTAGTGAATTGCTTTATCCGATTCACAAAACGGTTCTGAAAGATTTGCTCACAAATCTGACTATATGCCTTTCTGTCTTTATCTGTCTATCTACAGTATCTATCTATCTTTAAAGCTAGATTATAGAAGAAATGCAGAGAGAACATTTATTTTGTTTTGGTAAATGTGTGGGTAGTAGTTTTGGTTGAACTGTTCCTCATAGGCCACGCATTAATCTGACTTGATATTTATATATAAGATTAAGGTTTACATGTAGATAAATTGCCCAATTACCTTTAAAACTGCAGTGTGTACATGTGTATCTGTACTGGTAGAAGTGCATCTGTAGAGGGCAGTGTTAGTCCTGAACTGAACCCAGATCAGTAGCTCTACTGTCTTTGCTCACACGACCAGCAATAATCTGACCAGTTTATGTAGTTTACAATTAAGGCCGATTCCTGTGTGATGTGTTTCCAGGAACCCAGATCAGCAGAAGTACCCTCAAAACCAAAACAGCACCAAGTTATGGCTACCAAAGTGTTCCTAGAGTCATTTATCTATGGTGGTGTTTTGATTCAGTGACACAATGTAAAATGTGGTTGTCAGATTAACCTTGACTGGTTTATTTACCGATCATATATTACAAATTTTATAATTTTGGGAACACTTTACACTGTAGTGTCTGTCTAACATGATTCATGAAATTTAATCCATCTATCTCTGCCTGTCTATCTGTATATCTATCTGTATATATCTGTCTATCCATCTATCTATCTGTCTGTCTGTCTATCTCTCTATCTATGTACATATATGTCTATCCATCTATTTATCTCTGTCTATCTGTATATCTATCTGTCTATCCATCTATTTATCTATCTGTCTGGATATCTATATATCTCTCTATCTGTATATCTATCTGTCTATCCATCTATCTATCTGTCTATCCATCTGTCTGTCTATCCATCTATCTATCTGTCTGTCTATCCATCTATCTATCTGTCTGTCTATCCATCTCTATATCTATCTATCTTTATATCTGTCTATCTATCTATCCATATATTTATCTGTCTGTCTGCCTGTCTATCTATCTCTCTATCTGTCTGCCTGTCTATCTGTACATCTATCTGTCTATCCATCTATTTATCTCTGTCTACCTGTATATCTATCTATCTGTCTATTTATCTATCTGTCTATCTCTATCTCTATCTGTCTTTATATCTGTCTATCCATCTATATATCTATCTATCGGTCTGTCTGTCTATCCACCTATTTATCTCTGTCTGTCTATCTCTATATCTGTCTTTATATCTTGTCTATCCATATATTTATCTATCTATCTATCTGTCTGACTGTCTATCTGTATATCTGTCTATCCATCTATTTATCTATGTCTGTCTATCTCTATATCTATCTGTCTGTCTGTCTATCCATCTATTTATCTCTGTCTATCTCTATATGTCTTTATATCTGTCTATCCATCTATCCATCTATCTATCTATCTATCTGTCTGTCTGTCTGGATATCTGTCTATCCATCTATTTATCTCTGTCTATCTATCTGTCTCTGTCTGCCTATATATCTGTCTATCCATCTATTTATCTGTCTCTGTCTGTCTATCTCTCTATCTATTAGGGCTGTCACTTTTGTGAAAAAATGTGTTTATTGAATCGATTGTAAAATCGATTTTCCATGTCTAAAGACGTTTCCATTTTCAACACTAAATATAGGCAAATCCACGGACAACTAACAGGCATTATTAGAACGAGCGTGAAGAGGGCGCTTGAGACGCGCACAAGTCGAAATAAATATTTCTGATGATTTATTGGCGTGAACTTTCGTGCAGAATGACAAACAGGAGTGCAACCGTCAGTGACTGAAATTAACAATTAACGCTGTCAAATCACGAGTGTTTCTATGTTTACTCACTTTGCTGGGGAAGTTCGTGTAGCCAAAGCTGCGCGGATTTAGCGCAAATACGCAACTCGTGAGTCCTCTTGATATATTAAATACAGCGTATTGCACAGAACCTGTGCATTTCTGGCTTGCTTGAACACACACGTCACTAAGCAACAAATAACGGCGTGCTTGTTCACTTGCATTGAAGTATTGCGAATATTAAAAAGCATTTGGTTAACAGAAAAGACATTGTTATTTTCCAATATCCTAACTTACATGTTCTGTGTACTGTATTGATCTGTCCACCTAAAACACATTTTTGGTTTAAAAAAAAGAAAGAAAAGAAAAAAGGATGTTAAAATCGATTCCCTATTTTCGTTTTCGAAACTTGTGTTGGTTGGTCCGATCGATTGTGCAATCGATTTTCGAACGTAAAGTGACAGCCCTACTATCTATCTATCTATCTGTCTATATGTATATCTATCTGTCTATATATCTGTCTATCCATCCATTTATCTGTCTATCTGTATATTTATCTATGTTTCTCTCTCTCTCTCTCTCTCTCTCTCTCTATATATATATATATATATATATATATATATATACATATACATACAGTGAAGAAAATAAGTATTTGAACACCCTGCTATTTTGCAAGTTCTCCCACTTAGAAATCATGGAGGGGTCTGAAATTGTCATCGTAGGCGCATGTTCACTGTGAGAGACATAATCTAAAAAATAAATCCAGAAATCACAATATATGATTTTATAACTATTTATTTGTAAGATACAGCTGCAAATAAGTATTTGAACACCTGAGAAAATCAATATTAATATTTGGTACAGTAGACTTTGTTTGCAATTACAGAGGTCAAACGTCTCCTGTAGTTTTTCACCAGGTTTGCACACACTGCAGGAGGGATTTAGGCCCACTCCTCCACACAGATCTTCTCTAGATCAGTCAGGTTTCTGGGCTGTCGCTGAGAAACACGGAGTTTGAGCTCCCTCCAAAGATTCTCTATTGGGTTTAGGTCTGGAGACTGGCTAGGCCACGCCAGAACCTTGATATGCTTCTTACAGAGCCACTCCTTGGTTATCCTGGCTGTATGCTTCGGGTCATTGTCATGTTGGAAGACCCAGCCTCGACCCATCTTCAATGCTCTAACTGAGGGAAGGAGGTTGTTCCCCAAAATCTCGCAATACATGGCCCCGGTCATCCTCTCCTTAATACAGTGCAGTCGCCCTGTCCCATGTGCAGAAAAACACCCCCAAAGCATGATGCTACCACCCCCATGCTTCACAGTAGGGATGGTGTTCTTGGGATGGTACTCATCATTCTTCTTCCTCCAAACACGGTTAGTGGAATTATGACCAAAAAGTTATATTTTGGTCTCATCTGACCACATGACTTTCTCCCATGACTCCTCTGGATCATCCAAATGGTCATTGGCAAACTTAAGACGGGCCTTGACATGTGCTGGTTTAAGCAGGGGAACCTTCCGTGCCATGCATGATTTCAAACCATGACGTCTTAGTGTATTACCAACAGTAACCTTGGAAACGGTGGTCCCAGCTCTTTTCAGGTCATTGACCAGCTCCTCCCGTGTAGTCCTGGGCTGATTTCTCACCTTTCTTAGGATCATTGAGACCCCACGAGGTGAGATCTTGCATGGAGCCCCAGTCTGAGGGAGATTGACAGTCTTGTTTAGCTTCTTCCATTTTCTAATGATTGCTCCAACAGTGGACCTTTTTTCACCAAGCTGCTTGTCAATTTCCCCGTAGCCCTTTCCAGCCTTGTGGAGGTGTACAATTTTGTCTCTAGTGTCTTTGGACAGCTCTTTGGTCTTGGCCATGTTAGTAGTTGGATTCTTAATGATTGTATGGGGTGGACTTTGTGCGGTGTCTTTATGCATTTAACGACCTCAAACAGGTGCATCTAATTTAGGATAATAAATGGAGTGGAGGTGGACATTTTAAAGGCAGACTAACAGGTCTTTGAGGATCAGAATTCTAGCTGATAGACAGGTGTTCAAATACTTATTTGCAGCTGTATCTTACAAATAAATAGTTAAAAAATCATATATTGTGATTTCTGGATTTTAATTTTTTTTAGATTATGTCTCTCACAGTGGACATGCGCCTACGATGACAATTTCAGACCCCTCCATGATTTCTAAGTGGGAGAACTTGCAAAATAGCAGGGTGTTCAAATACTTATTTTCTTCACTGTATCTGTCTATCCATCTATTTATCTGTCTGTCTGTATATTTATCTATGTCTGTCTGTCTGTATATTTATCTATGTCTGTCTGTCTATATATATATATATATATATATATCTCTGTCTGTCTATTTATATATATATATATATATGTCTGTCTGTCTACCTGTATATCTATCTATCTATCTCTCAATTCAATTTTAAAAATGCTTTATTGGCACATATAATACAATATTGCCAAAGCTCATACAAAGGAATACATAGAACAATTATAAAGACATAAAAATAATAAAATATTATAACATAACAAATTTAAATGTACAAATGAAATTAATTGCACAAATTAACAGTGTGACAAATTAAAGTATGTGTTAACATTTGATACCAGTGTTTTAACATATATACACACACACATGGATCTGGCAACCAGTGTTACTGTCTGTCCCTCTCCTAGTATTCTATCTATCTATCTATACTATTGAACAAAAATATTTAATCACATATTAAATTCACTTTGTTAGGTCATATTTAATTACAATGCCAATGTGGTGACATGGGTACTGTGATATATAATGTAACCATTGTTTAATGTGTTAACTTAAATTGAATGTGTAAATTTAGCATCTAATAATCATAATAATTCTCTCTCTCTCTCTCTCTCTCAGGGAGCAGATCTTCAAACAGTCCACAGAGCTGGTGTTTCGTGCGTATGGAGAGGTGTATAAAGCAGTCACCAACCCCACAAATGCCTATAAAGACGCTGAGTCTGTCCTGCACAGATCTCCACAGCAGGTACAAACCCTGCTGTCCTGAAATGTGACACGCAAGGATGTGATGCCCAACACACTCCGTGTCCTGGGACTGGCCACAAGACCCTGTTCATGTACTCGTCAGGTGATGGGAGGGGTTTCTCACTGCGTACTAATAATTATGTGAAACAAAGACACTCCAGTGACAGCGAATGCACAGAAACATATCGGCCTGGATTTCTCACATGTTGATCTGTGGACGCTGCTGTTTGCCAGAGGAGAGGAGAGGAGAGGACAGCTCACGCTGAGAAAAAAATATAATAATAATATCTTCTCCCCACGTCAATGGAGATCCCCACTAGCTGGCCTGAGGAAGCAAACCACAGACCATTCCATTGCTACACGCATATATTCACATGCACTCAGATATACACCCAGTCATTGCATTACCTGCACATGGGCTTTTTCTTTTCCCGCCACAGAGGCCTGATGTGACTCAGCGTCGTCTGTAATCAGAATCAGTCTTCTCTTTAAAACATATTTTTCCTAAACTGGAATAAAATACTCAAAAGTTCATAGGTGTTTGTGTCACACTTTATCTATCTATCGATCTATGTCTGTCTATCCATCTCATGCCTTCTCTTTTAAATCATATTTGTTTCTAGACAACATTAAAATGCTCTCAAAAGTTCACAAGCTTGTGTGTCCCACTGTTTTTTCTTTTCTCAGCCTCTTCTGAAAGAGGTAGTTAAATGAAATTTTGCAGCCACCCAGTGGAGAACTCGATCAATGGGGAGAAAGTCGAAGGCATTCTCTCAGACAATGGTGCTTTCATGTGAGCGGCCCAGTGGCCAGTCACGCCATCCTTTAATTGCCGACAAAACGCCTGCCAGTGCTCGTTCCTCAACTAAATTTAGCAAAACGCTGAAAAACAGCAGAGAAAATAAAAGCAGTATTACTCAGACTATTAATAGAAGTTCATAGGAATTGGCAGACAGAATAGTATAGCCTCGCAGAAGCGCAGGGTGACAGATAAAGAGCGTTGGGGTGTGAGGAGACTACAGTGATCTCAGTGTGTGTGAGAGGCGCTGGGGACCACATGGCCTCTCATCTGGGGGAATATTTTGAGCGGGTCACATGGCCGCATTAAAGGGACTCTCCCCGCGGTGCCCGTAGCCAAGACGCCCCTCACATGCCTCGCATTCAGCTCCAGGCTTTCAGCTAGTGAAAAGTGAAGTACAAGTGTGACACTGTGGTGTGGTTTACTGTGAAATGGGTTATGAATATAGACTACTATTTTTAACCCAGATCACATCTGTGGGAGGCACGGAAACCCATTTTGGTTATCACACAGCATCTAAACCTGCAACACTCCAGCTGAAAACGTTTGTGTGCAGTCCAGTGTGAGTCTGAGTAGAGCTTTTAGAGTAGAAGTGTTCAAACACTGAAGTGTATTTAAGTCAACTCAAATTTAATTTTATGAATACTGTGTCGAAGCAAAAAACATGAAGTACTTGTAAAAATGTTTCACATTTAATTACGAAAAAGTTAATGCTTTTCTTTGTTGTTGAAAGGCTATTTATTAACGCTTTACAATTAGGTTCCATTTTTGTAACTACACTAGTTAACATGAACTAACAATGAAGTTGTATTTAATAAATGTCATTGAATTACATTGTGACTTTATTTTCACAATAATTAAACATTTGATTAAAAAATTTAAATTTCTGAGAAACATTAACAAAAAAGTATCATAATTTTTCTCCATTATGATATCAGACACTTTTACTTTATACTCCTCCAAAAAATATCAAACTGAATTTTAATTCATAAATTAAAAACACACTCATCTTAGATGATGTGTATTCAAGTCAATGTATGTATGAATTGCAAGTTTTGCATTTTTTATGAATTAATAAATCTGTATAAAAACACATTGTATTAAATGTTTTGTTATTTAAATGTTACTAGGATACATCATTCCTTAGAATATCTCTATGTTATTTTTATCTGAAATTAAACATTATAACCAAAAGTTACATTTGGGCAGCTCCAAGATATATGAAAATGATCAACATCTTCTTGAAGTGCATGTGTGTTGTATTGTACACTCAGCATACTGTTTATCATCAGATCAAGTTCTTTATATTGCTCTTTCTTCCATTTACAATATATATATAGTGTGATAGAGAGTTTGTTCGGTTCTCCATCAAAACATGGTACAGTTATTATTGTTAAGTAAAAAAAAAAATTAAATCCACATTTGTACATTGAATGAATGGGGCATTAAGTGGTAATTCCCTGCAGGCAAGATGGGTTTTTAATTGGTATGCATAACTAGAGAAAACAAGGCTGTCATTCCATTTTGTTAAAGGAATAGAAAATCTTCAACACCCATAATGCACTGGGTTCCTACTGAATACTAAAATGTGGAAGTATGATCTGTAGTTTCCACAAAAGTCCTGGAGCTGTCAAAAGTTTCAACTGACAAATAACCAGGGATAGTTTAATGCAGGTAACACAGAAAGAGTTCACATTAGTTCGAGGGGCTTAAAGAAACTGTATGTAGTAGTTTAGTAGTTACTGTATGTTAGCAGTTAGCATATTGAGTTTATCCCTGCAGGCCGCACCGTACCACCACAACTTTTGCACCACGAGACGTGATCTAAGCGGGGTCGATGCTGAGGTGTTGCACTCTGTAATGTGATGATATCATGGCTGTGGATAGACCGCTGGATTGAGATCTAGACTAACTCCGCCTCAACCTGTCCGAACCCACAATCAACACAGACCAACATAGTGCAGCTAACGAAAGTATGAGCTGCTTATATTATAAGCAGGCAGGTTTTGTTACTTAAAATAAGATATAATTGTATGGGTATTATCTGAGGGCTTTCTTAACATTAGTGATTTGTTGCAACTGGCTGCGAGTCCCCATGGACTTCACTTGTGGTAGATAATATAGAACAATGTTATTTTAGTATCATTGATATACTATTATAATGTTTGTTCAAATTTTGAATTTGATTTTAATTTTTAGATTTTCCGTTTTCAACTTAATTTCAATTAAATGTTTTGTTTTTGTCATTTTTGATACTTCTATTCAGTCTTTCTATATATAATCTAGTTATTTTAGTACATGTTAAAGGTGCAAAACGCAAGTCTCTGAGTTTTTGCAGAACTACGCCCCCTCTGGCGACAAGCGAAACTACAACCAGAGTGGTGGCACTAGACAATTTTTCTTTTCTTTACTTTACGTGGAGTTTGCGTTGGGGTTTGGAATGGACTACAAGCCGGTCTCTTTGAATCCATCTTCTACCTTTGACGCACGAGTTGTCTTCGCTGATGCGGAGAATGGCGGCTTATACACAGACCTGCGAGACATAGCCTGGTGAGCGTGAACGCGCATGACGTCACGCCCAGTCTCAAATTCGAGCCCGAATCCCTCTTATATATTTTACTGTACAGGATTATAGAGGCAATCTTAGTGAGCAGAGAAGGGCTCATTCAGCCCATCAGGCAGTTCTTTAAGCATGTATAGGATAGAAAAACAGGTATTTTTAACATGAAAAGTTGCGCAATGCACCTTTAAACTAAATAAAAATGGGAAATGTTGCAGATAATTATATATTTTATTTTAAACTTGAAAAAAACTTACAAATGTTTCCTTAGCAATACAATTTTACAGAAATGCTAACTGAAATAAAAAGTGTAAAGGTTACATGAGACAGTTTCTGCCAATCTCATGTTAATCTTGAGTACCTATAGAGTAGTATTGCATCCTTCGTATCTCTGAAGTCTTTAGTTTGATCAGATGATTAATAAAGAACAGATACAGCTGTACCGCTTCTTTCCGAAAACGATCGAGCTCCTGGATTATTGAGGAGAGGTGGGCTCTATCTTTTAGAAGCGATCGGGCGTACAATGTTCGCCCGGTGGGTGAAAAATGGGGCAAAAAAATCTCTTAGATTTAACATTGCAACTAACTTTGGCAAGTCATATCTCTGAGAGAGGAATTGGTTTACAGCATTTGAAGAGGCTGGCAGGCCCTGTAAGAACATACCTCACAATGGGGTGTAAGTTGTATCTGGGGGGCAAGAGCTTCTCGAAGTAGCCCCATAGACATACTATGGTGAAGGGACGGCCCATGAAACAGGGATCTGGGAAGAAGTTGGTGAAGATGCCAAGCAGACCTCCTGCAAATGGGACCAATTCCAATTTAACATTCAACAGAAACAAAGCTGCCACTATAACATACTCTTCTATAATCTGACCCTTGTTACATACCTGAGGACTTGGCAAACTTAATAAAGGTCTCTTCCATGGTCTTGTCTACAGCCCTCAGGGCACCAGGAATGGCCAGATTCCACAGCGATGGCCCCTTTCTTGATGAGGTTTGTGGCCCAAGGATGAGTCAGCTCCAGGTTGGTGAGGAAGACCTCAAACCAGACCAGGTACCTGATGAAGCGGGAATAATGCTGTAGAGTGTTGAATGTGACATGTTGTGTGCCCGACATGCTCTTGTGCAATTTAAAGTAGTACACCGTATTCACATATCTAAAACCAAACTAGCTCGTATGTTCCCTGATGTGGACCCGACCTGTGTACCTGTAAGAGCGCACCTGCGTCACTCTTTCACGTGTACTGGATGTGTCCCACCTTGAATGAGTTGTGGACATCAGTCTTTCAAACGTTGTCTGAAGTACTTCACCATCAGATTGAGCCAAACCCCTTTACTGGCATTTCTCCAAAGTTGGGCTTGCCTAAAGGAAAGCTGAAAGTATTGGCCTTTACGTCCTTATTGGCTCGTAGGGCTATCTTACTCAGGTGGAAAGATCCTGCTCCTGCTCTACAACAATGTCAGAGTAGCTACCCTTTTCACTTCTTTTTTTTTCATTCTTACTATTTTCCCTTTCATGTACTACAATTTAGACGGTGATTTAAATCATCTCTAGTAGGATTTCTTAATGCAAGTTTGTTTGTAATTGGATGTAAGGGTGGGTTATGGGTGGGGTATGTTCTGTTAAAAAAAGGGAAAATGTGTATATTTCATCGTAAAGTAATTGTTTTTGCAAAGTTGTCTTTCAATTAAAAAAACTTTGAACGAATGTGACGTGTTATATAAGCTTTGAAGTTTACAATATTAATCATATTAATCATACAACTTTGTTCAATAAAATTACCTGGAGTAGTTCTGACCATCAAATGCGAAGAACAAGTCTGCCATGTCCCATTTGTGCTTATGGAAGAGCGCCAGTTTGTTGGACTTCACAGAAAAAAGTAGCATGAAAACGAGCCGCCCATGGTTTGTGACTGACAGCCAGAACACTGCTGCCTTGCCGAGATGACCCTTGACCCTTGATGCTCCAGACATTACCTGAAGGGTGTTGAGGGTGGAGTCATCTTGAAGAGCAAGGTCGAGGTTCTGTCGGTCACATGACTTGATGAGATTGAGCAGAGCCTCATGAGTGAGCTGGAAACCCTCCTCCTCAATTAAATGCTCCAGCAGCAGCCACTCCAGTGCTTCACAGATGGTCCTGAGGCAGAAGAGGGCCTTGGAGTATGCCTTTTCACTTAGCACACTCTTCAGGCAGCCACTTGTGACCAGCTGAGCCTCAAGGACGATCTCACCATAGCCTAAACCATGGTAATTATGGTTAGTGATCAGGCAGTATGAAACTACACTGGGAGGACTAGGAGGTGCTTGTACTTCTCCCTGAAGTTCCAGACCAGTGGCAGAGCCCTCAATGCCACGCCCAGATCAAAAGGTGTTGATGGTGTACTTCTGACCGACCTCAGCTATAGCCTCCTCTGACTGTCCTAATGTCTTGTAGTCCTCAAAAGTCCTGTTTGCTAGCATCAATCAAAGTAGCCAACCACCATGTCTCTACGATGTTCTGATGCAGATATAGGTCTTGCTAAATGGATGCTAGGGTACTGTGTGGTGGTTGTTAGGGAGTGGCTTGATAGCCGCCAATGTTGATACTCCAAAGGCTGCTTGTCAGTATGAATGATATAAACCAACTGCAATCCCTCTATGACATTCGGATTTGAAGATATCCCTGTTTAGGTTGCTAGCGTGCTCAGCAATGGTTGCTGGGGCGTGGCTAGGAAGTGTTGAAGGTGATTCGTGATTGGCTGTTTACTGCCCCGAGTCAAATGAGCCCACCCTCATGTTTCTATTGTACTTCTATCCAAAGATTTCCCTTTAACCTCTTTCAGTGGAAGTCTATGGAACTTGTTGCCAGGGTACTTTAACTGGTTGCTAGGGCGTGGCTTGATAGCTTCATGGTGATCCTGAGAGACCATCCCCTGTCTCTATGAAACTGTTATCCAGAGTTTGGTTCAATACAAAATTCCTATGCAAGTTATCATAGTAGGATGAACATTTATGCACAATCCCCGTTTCATGGGCTGTCCCTTCACCATACTGAGATTTTTAGTTACACTAGAAATCTGGCAATTAGATGTTTTAGTAATGAAAATTATCTACATAAAAAAAATCTTGAGCTCAAACTTGACTTTTGACCACTATTTTAAAGGTACTGTACTCCAGTGCTTCTCAAATAGTGGGGCGCGCCCCCTGGGGGGGATCGGAGCGATCCCATGGGGGGTGCGCGTGACCCCGGGGAACATGTTTTTTTGCACCAAACAAGAGCACACAGCACAGAGCAGGAGATATGAAGAGCAGATAACAAACCCTCAAGAGACACCATGGAAAAATATTTAACAGGGATGAAAAGAAAGACAGAGAGAGATGGAGATAATGAGACAAATGTAAGTTTCCCAAAAGCTAAGACGAGGAAATATGATGAAGCGTATGTTGCGCTTGGCTTCACTGTGACTACGGTGGGAGACGAAGAAAGACCGGTATGTTTACTGTGTCTAAAAATGTTGCCAGCGGACAGCATGAAGCCAAATAAATTAAGGCGTCACTTAAAGACATTACACCCCAATCACGCTGATAAGCTGCTTGAGTTTTTTTCAGCGAAAACGTGCCGAATATTGCCAACCATCGTCCTGCTTTTTGATAAAACCAATAGCGCTGACATCACTTCAAGATGGCCGCCAAACGAACCCCATGGGACATTAGTTGACTTCAGCAACATCAACAATTCTGATCTAGACACCATTAGGGTCCCAAAAGAAACAGGTTACAATAAAACTGTCAAGTTACATGGGAGCCTATTTCTCCTGCTAGACTAAAATGGACACTTATGGTGGTCAGCTAAACAAATGTATTTAAACACACACAATACATCATTGCATTATCTCTGGATAACATTTGATTCACGATACATTCATGTTGTTTACATTATATGCACTTGCGTGCGGATTGCCACCAAAACACAGACCTTTGATGCAGTTGTACTTACCGCCTGCGGTAAACCGCTCCATCTTTCCGTTTCAAGCGATCTGCCTTGTTTATAAAACATTCATCACAGAAATGGCAGGAACAAACAAACACACTTTCACAACTCCGTTGCTGCCCCGGAAAAACAAACTGCATCCACTGTTCCCTTAACACTGGGTTCTTTGGGAAGCTGAACAAGGTTAATCTTTCCCTCACAACCAAAAACACACATTTTTGGTAACATTGTTGATGTTGTGGTCTTAAAACAAAATGTCAAATCTTTCTTGAACAACGAACGAAGCACGTTGATGGACGTACTCTTGCTCTCGCTCTGGTGTGTGTGTGTGTGTGTGTGTGTGTGTGTGTGTGTGTGTGTGTGTGTGTGTGTGTGTGTGTGTGTGTGTGTGTGTGTGTGCTCTTCCAGGAGAGGAGCCCATACAAGGAATTCCGGCCTTTGTGACGTCATACAGGGCAATACTCGGAAGAACTTTCAGAAACTTGTCGGACACTGAAGTGTATTTGGCACAGAAATGTACAGACTGTGCAGAAATACACTGTTAAAGAGTTGGATTATCACACTAAACATGGCCAAAGTTTCAAAAAACGAGTTGGAAATAACTCAGATAGCATTAGACATCCCCTTTAAATTAAGTTCTAAAATTACTTAATTGAACGAATACATTTTTAAAAAATTACAAAAATTTGAATAATTTTTTTTTTTAAACTCAAAATATTAAATAAACACTATAATTGCATATACATAATACTAAAATAATATTGGTCATTTGTGGAGAAAATTGTAAGCAAAGAACTTGAATTCCTTTTTTTTATGTTATTTTTTTATAAAGTCTCAGCTTTCAAATTATGGCATTTTATAACAAAATTCAAACGATAAACTGAATAATTTTTTTTTTTTACATAATGTCAGCAATCTATTCAGCAAAATATGGAGGGTCTCATATTGCCTGCAGGGTGTGGATTTGGTCTAGGTTCTGGTGGGTCAGGTACTGGTCTAGTCTGTGATGGTCTGGTATTAGTTTTGGGATGTAGAGGGTCTTGTCTGGATCTGGACTGGAGAGTCTGCAGTTGGTCTTGTGTCAAGGCCCGTTCACACCAAGACCGATAACTATATTAGCGTCTACATCAGGACACGATAAGGTTCTGTTTATTATAAGCGTGCACTGCTGGATTCTGATTGGCTTTCAATGTTTTAATCATTACCGTTCTTCTGTGTTGTAAGTGGTATAGTTTCTTTCTTTCTAGGAACTTTCCTATTCCCATAGAATTATAATGATCATCAAAATGATCGTTGTAGTAAGCATCCTTGGTGTGAACGGCCTTTAGTCTGAGTCTGGCTCTAATATTGGTCTATGATTTGAAGGGTCTGGTCTTGACTCAAACTCAAGTACACAAATACCACCTGCGAACAGGACTCTTTTGATTGGCCGCCTGTTATCAGTTATTATTTTACACCTTTGCTCCAAGACCCCGCTAAAAGGTTCGTAAAAAGAATCTAACTGTGTTATAAACATTTATACCCGCTCATGTCAGAGAAAGTGTTCTGGGTTAATGAGTATTACACCAGCTGGTGGTTTGGGTTTGTGCATGTACCAGTGTGCAATGAAGCACATGGCTGTGTTTAACTAGACTCACACACGCTCGTACCTTCCCATTAGCACGTGTTATATGGCGGCCGCACCGGTGTGCAACAGGTGTTGTGTTCCATGAGCAGGTGTAAGAGGAACCATTAGGGTTAACACTTCAGCGCACACAGCTGACATATCCATCCATCAATCCATCCATCCATCCATCGACCATCCGACCATTTCTCTATCTGTTCTAACCAGAAATGCCCTGCATTTGCCCTTTTGTCCTACTTTGCGTTCAAACTGCTTTCGGTATGCACTAAATTGTTGGCAGGAGATCAGTTTCACTTGGAACAAGTTTGCACTGTGCCGCGTCCCAATTCATCCTAGTATGCACTAAAAGCACTTTGTAGGCATTAGGAAAGTACATACTTTGGAGCGTGTTCTAAGACCATATCTGATGCAATCATTTTAAATTGGATGTCGCAACGAGTCGTTTGTAGGGTTAACTATTTCCTTGCCGGTAATAATTTACATGTACTTACTATAGGGTTAGGCATAGGGGTTGGTTTAGGATTAGTTGCATGTAATTATACATCATTATTTCGTATTACTACAATAACTACATGTAACGTGTGACAAGGACACTAAAATAAAGTGTGGTTTTATTTTTTTTGTATTTTTTATTTACTTTTATTATAATTTTTTAAACGTTTGAATAAATCTAATTCTGTCAATGTCTGAAAAAAATATTTTAAGTTATTATTACAGCCACCGTTTAAATAATTGTTTATATGACAACAATTTAAAACAACAATTAAAACCTAATAATTATGTGATTACAACTTGACCTGACAAATTAAAAAACCTGACAAATTGAAATAATGGTTAAAAATGATATATCAGGTCAGATATTTGGGATGTGCTGAAACGTCATAAATGAGCGCCTTTAGCCACACACCCTGCTGTTCGTTCTGGTGCACGAGAGTCGAGATTTGGGTCAAGCTAATTTTGGAAGTTCAATCCGATGTGATAAAGCTGTTCGATGGGAAGCAGTGGTTGAATCAATGAGTGTTGTTGGACTTTGTCCAGCGCTGCCACGAGCTCTGCATGATGTCAGACACATTCCTTTGACTGAATCCTATTCCTATCTTGATCTGTTGCATATCTAACTCATTAAAGTGAAAGGCATCCAGTCTAGCAGCGTGTCAATCATGCTGATCTGTTTTCTAAGGTGATATCACAGTTTAGGTCAATCTCCAGCAATAGATTTATGCATTACTCCTTGGTCACTCCTATTTTTTTTTTTTTCTAAAGTGCCCGAGACAATTTTCTGCAGGAATTCACCATCGCAGCCAAATTCCTTGACTGCCATTGTCTGGTTAATCTTTGCACCTGTCTCCTCCCCTTTACATTCATCAAATCAGAATGGGTGTTATGTAATATACATGCTTGTTACTGCGTGTTACAGTGAATGAGGAAAGTTAGGATGATTCACGAAATGTCCTATAAGGCCAACAGTTTTGATGGCAGTGCTGAGTTAATCGTAGGTCTGTTTTTGTAAAATATTAGTTAATCCAGACACGATGGAAATGTTTTGACTATATGAACTTGACATTTTTTTAATTTACATAATATGATAATACATTTACAATTAATTAAAAATGTCATTGTTGTCATTCAACTACCTTTTTAAGTCAAATCCATAGCAGGTTCACTATAGCAAATTATGCAGGTTTACTAAAATGTCGTGATGGAAAACGAGTTAGGGTTTTGTGTTTTGTTTTTGTTTAGGGTTTTTTTGTGTTAGGGTTTTGTTTTTGGGTTTTGTTTTGGTTCAGGGTTCTCGGTTTTGTGTTTGGGTTTTGTGTTATGTTTAGGGCTTTGTGTTTTGTTTTGTTTTGTGTTAGGGTTTTGGTTTGTGCTAGGGTTTTTTTGTTTCAGGGTTCTGTTTTGTTTTGTGTTGGAGTTTTGTGTTTTGTTTTGGTTCAGAGTTTTGTGTTAGGGTTTTGTGTTTTGTTATGTTTCAGGGTTCTGTTTTGTTTTGTGTTGGAGTTTTGTGTTTTGGTTCAGAGTTTTTGTGTTAGGGTTTTGTGTTTTGTTATGTTTCAGGGTTCTGTTTTGTTTTGTTTTTGAGTTTTGTGTTTTGTTTAAGGTTTCGATTTTGTGTTTTGGTTTGGTTTAACAAAATATTTTTTGCAGAAATGTGATTTTCACATTGATAAGGTGTGGGTGGTTGCCAGGATCTTCCTTTGTGGTTGCTAAGGTGTTCTGATGAATGTTATCTGATTGCCACGCTGATGCTAAGGTGTTTTGGTGGTTCTAGGTGGTCATTTACAAGTCATTGTCAAAAGGACCCATTCCATGTCTATATCACATTCTGTCTGGACTGTTACCACAGTAGACATTAAAGTAGACTAGTAATGAAGCAGCCCTGTGCTATTGAAGAACTGCAGTGTTTGACTTAAAAGAGAAAGAGTTGCAGTACTTTTACCCTTCATTATCATAGTGAATGGCATCTGTGTGAAAGAGAGCGAGAAAGAGATTATCTAACGTAACATGAAACACATGAGACACAGTGTCCCAGTGATTCTAGCGGGCAGCTCAGCCGAGCGCGAGGGGTCTCTTCTCTTCTTCATGTGGTTATTCATTGCTCTGTCAGAGAGCCAGACGCTCATGGTTGGACCAACTCTAAAGAGCTGTAAAAAAACACTCACTGCATTTCTGACACTCTAAATGGGAGTGGAACTTTTTATAACACTCTCAAACTAATTTGAACCGTTCAGTGCCACGTCAATATTATACTGCAGTTTTCAATCTCCCTTTAATTTGAGGACAAAAATAGATGCTCTAGTTTTGCATAGGGGAAAATACATGTTTGCACAGTTAGCACTTATAAATAATCACAAATTAAATCTCTTTAATATCTCAATTGGATATCAGATGGCAATGACATTATATGAAAAACAAGTGGAGATTATTCATAGCTCTACACTCTTATGTTGTTTGTCAACAATTTGTCCCATTTTTGAGGGTTTTTAGGAGAAACATTTGAGACAAAGGGGATACTTAAATGAAACAAATGAGATCTTTGTCTTTAATTTGTCTCTATTTTTATTCACGTAAAGTATTTTAGGAGTCACAGTTGAGACTAAGATGATACTTGTGAGCAAAAATGATATGAAAGAGCAATAAAATGTTCCTCTCCTGTTGGAAATATAGATTCTAAATTAGTTTTCTTTATTCTCAATTGTTTCTAGACAGCAGTGAGATCTGCTTTCTTCTGAGAAATCGGTGATACCTGACTGTTGCCTTTCCTTTTGCTAAATAGGAAAACTTCCATAATGCACTGGGCATGTTGTCGTCCAAAGCCACTTCCACCAGTCTGCTATGGATACACTCATCAGAGTTAAATACCGCCTTGCTTTAGTAGGAAATACTCTGAGCAAACTTTTAGTCATAATAAAAAAATAAAGATAAAATATACTTGAATGTCCCCCAGGGGGGAAATTAGTCTTGGACTGCAGTCACTGCGACACACACTTACAACAAACCACATAAAATATACACTGAGTATAGACAATACAAACATGCCTCATTATGTGTCGACTTGTATTGTTCCCGGTGCAAGAAATCAAAAAGTTACTTTCCGGTTAGTCTCAGCCTCAGACGTCACGCCCACGTCTGATGCATATGGCACACTTTTCTGGAAACGCTTCAGGAGTTTCGAAGTCGCGATCTTATTGGTTGAATTCTACAGGATGTCCGGGAGACGTGTGTGTCTCGTTCTTTATCGGTCCGCAACAAATGCCATGACGCCAAAACCCGTGGTGGAAGGAGAAAGCCGTTGTGTTTACAACTGTGACAATGAGAGCTTACCAGGATCAATTAAACACTGGATTATATCAACGTCCTTGAATAATAATTTATTAGATGCACGCCGGTCTGTTATTGTAGGGACATCGACATTATATTGCCACACCCCTAAACATGACGCGGAACAAAACAAACTGTGATTGGTTGCGTTATATGTCAGTCAAACATCCTGATGGGCGGTCCTTGGCCAAGAAAAGAGTCCAGACCTTCTGGCTACGCGAGGCTACTTTCTGGTTAACTTTTGCTGACAAATAAACGTGAATTTCTCAGTCCAGGTAACACGGAGGACAAGCAGACATTGTAATACAAAGCAAGGTGAAAATCTGTGAAGTTTTACTTTAAATGTTTCTCATCTAATTATTTATGCTATGCACAATAATTTAATGTTGTAATGATTTAAGCCGACGTGACAATTGCAGCTTCAAGGCCCTGATATACTTTAAGCAAAGTATAAGCGGTTCATTTCTTTTGGTCAGTTCGTCGAGGTCAAACGCTAGTATAAACATGAACACATTGGAGAGCCGCTTTGGATCTGCCCTCCAGTGGTTCGAGTCCTATCTCACAGGTAGGTCCTTCAGGGTCGCATGGAGAGGCGAGGTATCCAAAGCACATCAACTGACCACAGGGGTTCCACAGGGCTCAGTTCTTGGACCGCTCCTCTTCTCCATTTACACCACCTCTCTGGGACCCATCATACAGGCACATGGTTTCTCTTATCATTGCTATACTGATGACACCCAGCTCTACCTTTCATTTCAACCAGATGATCCCACAGTATCTGCACGTATCTCAAGCTGTCTGGCGGACCTCTCGGCATGGATGAAGGAACATCACCTACAGCTTAACCTGGCAAAGACAGAGCTTCTCGTCCTCCCTGCCAATCCGTCTCTACATCACAACTTCACTATCCAGCTAGATTCATCCTCAATCCTCCCATTGAGGTCGGTCAGAAATCTTGGAGTTACATTTGATGACCAGCTGACCTTCACAGACCACATTACAAAAACAGCTCGATCATGCAGGTTCGCACTGCACAACATCAGGAAAGTCAGGCCTTTCCTAACTGAGCCTGCAACACAACTTCTAGTCCAGGCCCTGGTTATCTCTAGGCTTGATTACTGCAATGCTCTTTTGGCAGGACTTCCATCATGTGCAACTAAACCTCTACAAATGATCCAGAATGCTGCAGCTCGTCTTGTCTTCAACGAGCCCAAAAGGGCCCATGTCACTCCTCTGTTCGTCTCACTACACTGGCTACCACTCGCATCAAATTTAAGGCTTTGACGCTTGCTTACAGATCTACCACTGACTCAGCTCCGTCCTAATTCCACTCACTCCTACGAGTTTACACACCGACCAGAAACCTACGATCGGTCAAGGAGCGGCGGCTCGTGGTACCCTCACAGCGAGGCATAAAATCTCTCTCCAGAACATTCTCATTCACGGTTCCATGCTGGTGGAATGATCTCCCCACCCTCATCCGGAATGCAGAATCCCTGTCAGCATTTAAAAGTCAGCTGAAAACTCATCTCTTCCGTGAGCACTTAACATAAAAAAATACAAAAAAATTTAAAAAACCTTCCCCTTGTCTGATTTTTACTACTCTGAGCAATGCCTGAACTTTGTATTTTGAATACTTCTTGTGTTGTTCTTTGCGTCTTCCTGATGACTCGCTTGCTTTAGTCCTCAGTTGTAAGTCGCTTTGAATAAAGTAAGTCGCTTTTTAGCGTCTGCTAAATGACTAAATGTAAATGTAAATGTAAATCTAAACGTCGCTCTCAGCAATGTGAACGGAGTCTGGATGTTCAATAACAGTAAACCGCAGAGGTGTTTCCAACTTATTTTTAACCCCTAAACGAAGAACAAAAAAGAACCTTGCTGTGAGTATATCAGGCCTTCAGACGACGCCAACTTTGGATCAACATACAATACAATATTATCCTTACAGTGAATAATATCCTTATTTTGTAATAATTACGAGCACAAGTTATAGTTGCTGCGTAACACATTTGTTGTCTTCCTGATTGAATTTCATGATGTTAACTAACCACAACAACATATTATATTAATGCTGTGTATTACTGCCATATGAACATTACTTTGACACCAATTTAATAAAAGAATACTTCCTAAATTGTAACATTGAAATGCTTTTTCTGTAAAGCTCTTTGAAATATGTATTGTGAAAAGCGCTACACAAATAAACTTGAATTGATTCAACAGCTCTATACTCTTGCTGTATGTTTGTCTTTTGTCTCGGTAGCACTTTTTATTTCTTTTCAAAAGGGATTTTAGGAAGAACATCTGGTAATGTTATATGCATACCCTCTCAGTGCCCCAAAATCCTTTTACTATACCAAACATGCCAGCGATGCCCTATTGTGCAAATCGTTTCCTCTCAACACCAAAGACATGTGTTTGCTTAGCTAATGTGAACACTTTGTCCAGATTCCTGGAACCTTTACAAAACCGCTTACATAATTTCCAAATAGTGCCACTTCAGACCCTGTTTCTGGCTCAGTCGTGGGTCATTGTTGTGGTTTTTTTTTTTTTTTTGCTCAGTGATGCTGTTCTTGTTTTTGTTGTTGTTAAGTGGCAGGAAAGCGGTGACACAGTTGTAAATAATCAGTTTGGAGAGCGTAATCTCTGTTGGCCCGAGTCATGATAACATGGTGTACTACATCAGAGGGCTGATAGTAGAGTCGGGTGGAATCGGGTTACTCATTCATGACTTTATGTCTGGCAGTGTTAAACCATCATGTTGACAGTGACTTTCACCTTAACACTCACTAATTGGTTTATAGTTATTCATTGTGTACTGTGATTAGGAGTGTGACTATCTAGGCTACATATATATATATATATATATATATCCGATAAAGAAATCTGCATTTTTTATTATTTAAAAAACTTATACAAATGCCTCTTTCAACTAGCCTATATTATAAATATTTTAAATAAAACTGAAACATGTATTAAAAAAAGTGTGGTTTTGTACAAATTTTTTATTTATAAACAAATTTCAATTATTAAATAAAAAAAATGCCTCTTTCGACTGTAGTTTTTGTTTTTAATAAAAAGGGGATTTTGAAGATTTAAAGATTTTATTTTTAAATAAGATTAAAATATACATTTAAAAAGGAGCTGTATGTAAGAAATTTATTTAAATTAATCATAAATTTTCCCTGATATGTCACTAGACATTGAGAAATCATGTTCATTTTTAAAAACTTATATCACTGACAACAGAAGTCCGGCCAGGATGTTGTCATTTAAAAAGTTGCAGCCCTCAACTGATGTTGATGTTGTCATGTTGTGTTTTGGTCTGATGCTCCACCCTCCACCGAGCCACCAATCACAAAGTCAGTAGTGTTGCGGCATTCGGGTTGCCAGCTCTGCTCTAGTTCCCACAGCTGCAGCAAATAACGTGTCGGAATCGGATCCTGCAGCCTATCTGGCAATCTCGAGTCAGTAATTTGAAAGTGATTGCAGTACCAGTTTTGGCCACAATCTTACATATGGCTCCTTTAAAAATATACTTCCAGCTATAGTTATTTTTTTAAGATTGTGCCTTTTTCTACTTTTTTTTTTTTTTACATATTATTTTAAATATAAATCAATTAAAAAATGCCCCTTTTAACAATAGCCATTTTTCAATAAGGTTAGTTAATCGATTGTGGTTCTTTCTACAAAAGTGTTTTTAAGAATATTTTTTTTTTTTTTTTTTTTTTTTTTTTTTGTAAAAGATTTGAAAAGACTGTTTAAAGGGGTGGTAAATTATGATTTCACTTTTCACTTGCAGCTTTAGTTAGTGTGTAATGTTGCTGTTTGAGCATAAACAACATCTGCAAAGTTACAACGCTCAAAGTTCAAAGCAAAGGAAGATATTTGCTTTTAAAGAAAAGGACTACAACAAACGGCTAGTATGGACTACACAAAATTTCTCCCGGGTTAATGATATCAGCAACCCTAAAATGTACATAAACCCTGCCCCCGGGACACGCAGTCCATGTTGAGAAGAGGAAAAGTTGTTGTATAAGAGTACATTTGTGAGTCAGCTCAAACTTTAGCATCCATCTTTTCCCTTGCAATAGAAATTCAAACTGTGTGCATCTCACAACAGTTCCTATACGAGCGATTTATAGATTACCATGACAGAGTATGCTAATTGAAGATAGAACTTCACATCAGCAACATAAATTCATCATCTAACCATTCAGAGACGTCCTGTTCTACATGTTGTCACTTCTTCTTGAGTCTCTCCATCTTTGTCTGACTCCGTTTTAACATTAAAGGCATAACAGTTTTTGTCATTTTATTGTGTCCATAATCGCAGCTGCTAATACACGCAAGCTCTTGAAACCCCGCCCTCTGCAGCAGCTCATTTGCATTTAAAGGGCCAGGCACAAAACAGTGTGTTTTTGCAAACTCTCAAAAAATGACTTTAACATGCTATATAAAAATATTTGTGGGGTATTTTGTGCTAAGACTTCACACACACACACTGGGGACATCAGAGATTTATTTTTACATCTTGTGAAAATGGTATTTTACCACCCCTTTAAAAGAGAAATGTCATTTTTAATAATTAAATAAGCTTTTTTAAATCTGTTCCTTGTTCAACCATTTTTGTGTTTTCAAAGTAGAATTTAAAATTTGGCCCTCTAGCGGTAAAAAAAAAAAAAGTATTTTGCAGAAGAACCTTGCTTTGGTTGTGCTTCAGCTCTGCGTGACTGTTAGGGGTGGGGAAAAAAAAACGATTCTTGCATCGCGATCTTTTTTATCTTTTTTTTTTTAGATATGTTTTTATAATAACGTAATATTCACGGAACGCAAAAGACGAAACTCTGAAGCGCAGAAGTGCAGTGCCCGGACCGTCTGTGGCGTGCACATAACAGAGACGCGATGGCTGAGCGCGAAATCCAAACACCCTCATTAAAGGTGCCCTAGAATGGTTTTTATTATAATTTTATAATGTTTCCTGGGTTGCCCTTATAATGTTAGTATGTTTTTTAGATCAAAAATAGTCATAATTTAGAAATAAAAGGCATTTTTCCTAGCCTGATTTTAGTCTCTGATTTGAACACTCTGTTTGAAGGGGCGTGTCTGCTGTGAGAACCGGCCACTGCTGTGATTGGCTGACCTGCTTGCATATGAAATATGACATGTGAAACTCTCTCGAATACTTTTACTGCTGTTATATACGTTTTAACTATTACAGCTATCAAGATTAACGAATCGTGAGATGTTTTTAAAGTATTTAAATCTATTTCCATCACATAAAATGTTGCTGTGATGTGCATTGAGCAGATGACAGTCTGTTGATCGCGAGACAACGCAGTTTCTCTCTCTTTTACAGTCTATCTATGTGACATACAGTAAGAGCTTCGTTGTGCAGTGTAACAGCGTCATTGATTTCATAACGAGTTTGGCAAGAGAGATAAACTCGCGCTGTGTGGATTGTTCTTTGACCGCTTTCTGTATAGTTTATTCACTGAGAATTTGCCTATTTAACGTTAGTTATGTATGCTCGTCACTTGGAGTTTGCTATTACTGTACTAGGATCTTGCGCTGGATCTAACACAGTGTAAATTATCTTTAATAAAATCGCTACTTACCGGTTGCGGAAATATAGTTGGAATTACCCCCTTCTTCAGTTTGAGACGCTGAGAGAAGCTTCCCAGGTTCGAAAATAAGTCCGTGGTGAAATGGGCAGAGCAAACTAACAACTTCGAATTAAACTGTTGCGGTATCCGATTACAGATAAACATCCACCACGCCTGTTGACATTTCTTTTCTGTGGGAAGGGTATGAAAAGACCTCACATCCCCTGCACAGCCTGGAACATAGCATTTATTTCCATGATCTGCCATTTTCTCTCTGATCCTCGCTTGTTCCTATGGTTCGGCTGTGCAGTGCTTGTCATTGAGGGCTGGGATAAGCAAATCTTTGGAGGCGTGATCCCCGACTGTTGCGTCACAGTCGGTATTATGTGGAGATTCGCCTGTTTTTCAGGGGTGTTTTTTAAAAACGAGATTTAAATAAGAAGGAGAAAACAATGGTGTTTTAAACTCACTGTATGTCATGTCCATGTACTGAACTCTTGTTATTTAACTATGCCAACATAAATTCAATTTCACATTCTAGGGCACCTTTAAAAGCTGACGTGTGGAAATATTTTGGCTTCTATGAAGTTGAAGGGGGAAAGGAGCTGGACAAGAGCCACACTATTTGTAAGCTTTGTAGTATAAAAGAAAAATATTTCGGGAACTCGACAAATATGAGAAGCCACATACGTTACTTTCCACCGAGAGGAGGAAAAACACTCGACTGTAACACTCGTTGTTATATTATTAATTTACTACAAGTAACGTTATGCTGCTAGTTCAGACACACATTTATTTTCCTGTTGGTTCTTTGCAATGTTAATCAAATATATTGTATGTTAATTCTTTATGGGTCATTACTTTGTACTTTTAAAGCAAAGAATTTATAGTCACACACACACACAAAAGATTCAGATAATCGATAATCGCTTTAGCATCGAATCGCAGCCCTCCGACTCGTAATCGAATCGAATCGTGAGGTACCTAGAGATTCCCACCCCTAGTGACTGTGCAGATAAATATGTTTCTTTCTCAAAACTACTAAAAAGAGAGATTATCCTACAGCTCATAAAACATTCACTACTAGGTTTAAGAGATTTAACCGGTTTAAGAGATTTAACCAGTTTAGATGGAAAGGATCTCAGGCTGATTAGCTGAAGACGTTACTGTAGCTTTACCCATTAATAGACAGTACTTCCTTTAAAATAAACTCCAGCACAGTGATACAACAACATGTCAAAGTAGGTGTCAAAGTAACATGTCAATCATCCAGGTGGATGCTGCACATTGGTGGTGGTTGAGGAAATTCCCCCTCTTCCATGTAAAGTGCTTTGAGGTCCCAGAAAAAGCGCTAAATAAATGTAACAAATTATTATTATTATTATTAAGTAGCCGGAGCAACTTTTCTCTATTTACGGATATGATGAGATGCACAGGTGAGTGACGCATGTACCCAATTTCAAGCGAAACCCATCCCTAAAGGTCTAAAATATAAACACTTATAATAGTCTAACCATAGTGAATCAGGGTAAGATAAAAACACAGTTTGGAAGAAGGAATAATGATGGGGGGGGTACATAGGGTACATAGTGCACCTTTAAGAGACTGTTACTGGCATTACAACAATAACTATCACCACAGAACAAAAACAGTAAAAGGCTCCATTCATCCTGCTCTGTCTGAAAAAACGATCCAAGCTTAGTCACATAGAAGTCAACAGCACGCTGGTGTAGATCTGTATCGAGGGGTCATGACAGCAGGTACAGTGTTGTGCTGCATCTTGTGGGTGTCAAGGTCAGCAAATAACCAGAGCAAAGATGACAAGACAAAAGAAAAGGGAAAATAGATCCATTTCCCAACTTAATCATCATTTAGCCCACAACCGGTTTCTTTGGTCATTAGCTTAGAAGAGCACTCAGTAGGGAGTTGACTAACTGGGTTTAAGGAAAGACCTGAAGGCTGGGGTTAAGAAGAGGAGGATGGGTAGAAACGCATCGGAGAGGCCTTTAAGGGGGAGGCAATCACCCTGGTTACTCAGTAACCAGGAGCAACAGTTGTCGCTCACCTCTCCCCTAATACCCTTCACCCTCAGGCCCACGTGAAGAGGAACTGCTTCGATCCACCCAGCTCTCTCTTTCTCTCTCTCTCTCGGAAGCTGGAAACCAATGCCTAAAACACTTTGATCATAAAGAGACTTCCTCCGTGTGATCTTTGCAATTGTGTTTAGAGCTGGGTGTGGCGGAGCGTTTGTTTAAATGACAGCTTGTCGAATCAGCCAATTCTTCTTACGATTGTGTTGACATTCTGCGTTTCAATAGCAAAGCCATAATACAGTCAAATATGCAAGGGTACCTCACCGCATGCACCATAATCCAGAGGCCCGAGAGGTTTGTGTGACTCATTGGAGGAGTGGCGTGGCTTTTGTGCGCTAGCTGCATGTTGGGATTTTGTCACACACACACACATACACACACGTCCAGACTAGCACAGGGAGGTGCTGAACGGTTGGTGGCAAGAGGAACCAGACTGAACCAGTCAAAGTTCTGAGACTGCTTTCCACAGCCAGGGAGGGTGTGACTGAAGCCTGTTTGGAGGCCAAGGTTTTGACTAACGCCTGGCATGGTACAAACACAAAGACTCTGGTTAGGGTCACTCTATTAGGATTGGCTCAAGAATAAGAGAGCTGCTGCTTCTGTTGGACACCCCAAAATTTGATGATATACTTTTCCATGAATAGCACTTGTGACCCTCAGTTTGAGAAGCTCTATGGTTAAATTAAAATAAAAAAAACATTGATAATAATTGTATTACATGAGGTTCTTTGTACCTCAGTTTCAGTCAGGTCATGAGCGCAATGTGGATTGTAATTTTATTAGCCAAATATATACTTATACACAAATATATGATATTAAAAGAAAATTGAAAATTAAACATATAGATAAATATTTATATACATATACATTATATAAATATATATATATATAAATATATAAATATATATATATATATATATATATATATATATATATATATAAAGTATCTGGTGTGACCACCATTTGCCTCACGCAGTGCAACACATCTCCTTCGCATAGAGTTGATCAGGTTGTTGATTGTGGCCTGTGTTGGTCCACTCCTCTTCAATGGCTGTGCGAAGTTGCTGGATATTGGCAGGAACGCACTGTCGTACACGCCGATCCAGAGCATCCCAAACATGCTCAATGGGTGACATGTCCAGTGAGTATGCTGGCCATGCAAGAACTGGGATGTTTTCAGCTTCCAGGAATTGTGTACAGATCCTTGCAATATGGGGCCGTGCATTATCATGCAGCAACATGAGGTGATGGTCGTGGATGAATGGCACAACAATGGGCCTCAGGATCTCGTCACGGTATCTCTGTGCATTCAAAATGCCATCAATAAAATGCACCTCTGTTTGTTGTCCATAACATCAGCAAACCGCTCACCCACACGACGCCATACACGCTGTCTGCCATCTGCCCTGTACAGTGAAAACCGGGATTCATCCGTGAAGAAAACATCTCTAAAAAGTGCCAGACGCCATTGGATGTGAGCATTTGCCCACAAGTCGGTTACAACGACGAACTGCAGTCAGGTCGAGACCACGATGAGGACGACGAGCATGCAGATGAGCTTACCTGAGACGGTTTCAGACAGTTTGTGCAGAAATTCTTTGGTTATGCAAACCGATTGTTGCAGCAGCTGTCCGGGAGGCTGGTCTCAGACGATCTTGGAGGTGAAGATGCTGGATGTGGAGGTCCTGGGCTGGTGTGGTTACACATGGTCTGTGGTTATGAGGCCGGTTGGATCTACTGCCAAATTCTCTGAAACGCCTTTTGAGACGGCTTATGGTAGAGAAATTAGCATTAAATTTACGGGCAACAGCTCTGGTGGACATTCCTGCAGTCAGCATGCCAATTGCACGCTCCCTCAAAACTAAGGCAGCCTAAGGCACACCTGTGCAATAATCATGCTGTCTAATCAGCATCTTGATATGCCACACCTGTGAGGTGGATGGATTATCTCTGCAAAGGAGAAGTGCTCACAAACACTGATTTAGACAGATTTGTGAACAACAGTTGAGAGAAATAGGCCTTTTGTGAACATAGAAAAAAAGTCTTAGATCTTTGAGTTCAGCCCATAAAAAATTGGGGCAAAAACAAAAGTGTTGCGTTTATAATTTTGTTCAGTATATGTAAGCGTTATACAGGGGCGTAGCCATCATTTCAAAAGTGAGGGGGACAGAATGTCAAGTGTAATACCAGTTTTTTTTTTCTTCAGACTTTTGTTGACAGGTTTTTGCTTAATTGGCTTAATATGCTATTTATTTTTAAAGCAATTAAACAGAAAGAAAGAAAGAAATGCAGATGTTCAGTGCTTAATATTGCACATAAAGGGTTTTCCCTGGCTTAAAATGAGGCAGAGGTGGTAAAATCCTGATCATGTATTTTAATAAGATAATAAAATGTGTATTTTTCGTAGACCATCATATAGCCTACCTCATAAATACTCACAGTATTTTTGTAGGTGGGTCTCGGTACATCTAGGGGGGTCCGGGGGCATGCATACAATTATTCAAATTATCAGTGTTAAGCATGATAATATGGTTAAATATCACACTTAAGTAGGCTGATTTAAAAAATAACATTTACTTAAAATATAAGTTCTTCTTTTGGCAAAATTACATTTCCTTAATAGCCAAAGTCTGTTACTAAACTAAAACTTTCCAATTGAAAACCTTCACACTTCAAGCTTTTAAAACTACTTCAAACTTTCTAGTTAGGCTTTTTCAAGAGAATTTAAAGTTTGTCTACAAACTTTTTTATAATTGTAAAGTGTTACCGAATTATGGTAATCATCATGTTACAACGCTGCCTGATTCAAGCAGATCGTGGCTGTTAATGCAAAATACAAATTCAGCATTTACAATCACCATGTTTATTCTAATTTGAAGGGCTTTGATAACATATCTGTGAAAATAAAGACATTACGAATAAAAAAAGATTGAAAATAGTGCATGTTTGTGCGAGTAGGCAAGTGAATATTTTCAATTTACAACAAAACTTGTTAATTATTCAACTAGAGAAATAAGCAGAGTTATTCATAATTGTGCAACACAATTCGGATACTACATGACAACTTACAGTGCTTGACTTTTTCGTGAAAAAGGAGTGAAGAGTTTTTTGCCGTTTTGAACTCTATGAAACTGATGGATTTGGCGCGGGTGCAAGCATGGGTGTGTCGTAGGCTAATGCACAAGTGACTGATTACCATGGAAATGTGAAAGTCACGTATATAGATAGACTATCCTTGACTCTTTGGATTTTAAATCTCGGCTACACACCCACGGAAACCTCAGCTTGTCGTAGACACACTTGCCCTATCCCTATGAAAATGTGCAGGGGGATGAATTTACATTTTATAAAAAGTGGGGGGGACACCTCCTCCGCGTCCTCCGCGTAATCTACGCCCATGGCGCTATACATATTTATATTATATAATTGTTTATTTTATAAAAAAAATCAACTGCAATTTTTTACTTTTAAAACTTGAACTGATTTTTTTTTTTTTTGTGAACTTTTTGTTTACAGAAATGGGTCTGTGGAGATTTCTGGGTGGTTAAATAAGCTGTTTGCCATTACTCTTATTTAACCTTTTGAATTTTATAAATGTTGGAAACCACACGAAAACAACCAGAGACAGAATATGTAATTCAAGAACAGTATTTATACATTTGAAAATCTCAGATAAAGTTGTTGTGGTCTGGTGCCCTAAGTCATGTAACAAAAGCAGATTATTCAATCTCAGGTTGGGCAGCTGGAAATCATTTCCACACATGTAACGGGAAGGAGGACTTCGCCGAAACAAACTAAACTTTCAGCACTGAGACGAGGGGTCAGAGCCAAGTGCTCATTAATTGTAATTGAAATGTAAAAGATGAACTCTCTCTCTAGCCTTTCTCTCTGACGCTGTAGCACTGATGGAATGTTTTTCAAATTTACAGAGTAAACTTTTTTTTTGGGGGGGGGGGGGGGGGGGGGGGGGGTCACGTCATAGGCGGCAACATTTGAGAACTTTAAGTTTCAAGGCCATGTAGTGTTCTTAAATTTGAAACAACAAACTTATTCAGGTATACACATTTAAAATGTTGTATTCTGGGAAAAGGAACCAAAATAGGGGCGAATACAAAGTTTCATCCAATCAGATGCTCTCTAATGCCATGGAAATCCCTCATTTCTTCCCTGGTGTTGCATCAATAATCGGCTAGTGAACAAAAGCCTCATTCACAGGCTTCCCTACAAAGAGCAGAGTAAAGACAATAAGCAAAGCCATTTACAGCAGGTTACTGTCCACCGCCGCTGTGAAAAGACTATCTCACGCTCTACGTGACTCCTGGTTTTGTTCCTTTGGCTGCTTCGCTTTGGACAGCCATGTAAATGAATGGCCGTGGGTGAATCACACACACGGATGGAGATGAAGTCTCGAGTCCTGACTCACAAGATGAATCACGCAACCTGTTGAGAGCCCAAGTCATCGGAGCAGCTGTCTCAACACAGCGAGGTTACAGCCCTCCATCGGTACTCGCGGTGGGGTGTGTTTTTATGGCTATCAATCTGTGGGCGTATTTTGGATTCTTTTTCCGATTTTTGGGCCTGAGAGAGTTCAGCTGGTCTACTTCACAATAACAGTTGAACTCGGTGGCCACTTCGAAACAGGTTGGAAAATAAACAGTTTTAAGTGTCCGCTCGGAAAAATATGGTCGTTTACCGGTTAAGAAATGCCTCATATTGTGTTAAGTTACTGTTACTCAGGATAAGCTCTCTTAAGGTCATTTCCTGCCATTCAGTGGCGACAGATCTCCACTTACTTTTGGCCGAGAGTCCTTAGCTGGCAAACACGGTCCAAGTTGGTATTGAAAAAAAGCTGAGTATGCAAATAATAATTGTTCCAGCACGGCATAGTGGTAAATGGAAACTGGACAAAGCTGGGACTTATATCTGGGGAAAATATGAAGGAAAAAAAATTTAAAAATAGACATAGACTTGTAAAATGAGCCAGCAACTATAGGCGTCGATCCCGTGGATGTTCACTGAAAAGCACGAGATATTATATTATATATATATATATATATATTAATGTGTACTGTAAATCTTTTTTACGAATGAAAAACTCTGCACTAACAGTACCAAATATACTAGTCTGAACAACTGTGTATAAATGTCATCGAGATATTTTCCCAGAGAAAATTTCTCTGAAAAAAAAATATATATATATATATATATATATACGAATCTCAATCGATTTTTTAATTGGTTAAAATGAATGAATAATATCTCGTGCTTTTCAGTGAACATCCACGGGATCGACGCCTATAGTTGCTGGCTTATTTTGCAAGTCTAGGCTATGTCTTTTTTTTTCTTCCCCATTTCACCTGCAAACAACACTAAACATATGTGACCAGTCACGGAAACTAGGGATACAAGTCGGTTCTGGGGCATTTTGAGTTATTCATAGATTCTGAAAGTGTAGTCTCCAAGCTTTCCAACGATGTGTAACATGTGGAAATCTGATAATACTTGGAGAAGTTGTGGCCATTTGAAGGTAGGCACTTAAAAAAGCTCAAAGATGAGAAAACAACCTCTAAAGATTGTGCAGTTCTCACCTCTCTCTGTTGCTAGGAGTGACAATAGGGCTCATTTACATCTCATTTAGATAAGCCATTCCCCCTGTAAAGCTCCCCCCTGTGCTTTACAGCTTTTTTTTGCACTTCGAATGAGTGCACTTCTGCAGCTCTAGGCGAAAAACAATTGTGATGCCCCTCTATTTGCAACGTACCAGCAACAACACACAAAGACCAATATGCCATATAGCCTACATATAACGCAAAACCAGCAACAACACACAAAGACCATATGCCATACATATAACGCAAAACCAGCAACAACACACAAAGACCAATATGCTATATAGCCTACATATAACGCAAAACCAGCAACAACACACAAAGACCATATGCCATACATATAACGCAAAACCAGCAACAACACACAAAGACCAATATGCTATATAGCCTACATATAACGCAAAACCAGCAACAACACACAAAGACCATATGCCATACATATAACGCAAAACCAGCAACAACACACAAAGACCAATAAGCCATAGGCCTACATATAACGCAAATAGTGCGCAACGCGCGTGTGCCCAAAATGTCAACAATATTAAAGTTTATGCAGGAGGCAAATGCCTGCTGGCATTTTTCTTTAAGCAGTCATGACAGGAATTTTCCAAATAATCACATTTCACCTCCTCAAATTACTGTTGCAAATCTCTTTACACCACTTTCTTATGTGCGTATACACACACAAATGAAATGTCCGCAAACACATTATATCATCAGCAGGTTCAGCATCTTAAATAACGACTAAAGAGCAAATGAAGCTTAATATTATAACTTACGTTTCAGAAACGCGCACGGCAGGCCTTCATCGCAGCAAAGGTCTTAACTGCATCCTCTATTTCGATTCTCTGTGCCAGTTCATGTTCTATGGAGATTATTGCCAGTCCATTAAGTCTGTTCAGTTCACAAAACTTTCCCCATTCAAAGCAATCGGGACGTCACATATGAAACAGCCAGCCACCGCTGTCAGCGAGCCGAGCCACCGTATTCAAGCCCCGATGGCGCGCGCGCCCATACCTCCGGTTTAGTTACCCGAGCCCACGAAGTGCGGCGAAAACATTTTCGGTGTAACTGCCTCGGTCGGTTCAGCTCGTCTGCGACAATCTTTGCGGCGTCCATCTTCATTGAATTTTGATATCAGATAGAGCCGACCAGAGCACAGCATAATAAGTAGCCATGTGGTTCACTTGGAGGGCGGGGACAAAAGCGCCATATTCAGTATGGAAATACACACAGACAATAACACGCCACGCCCCTACTGCGTGCTAGAATCTCCGAAAACAAGCCGATTTCAACCTCAAAATGTAAGCTTTTAAATATACCAATACTGCTATATCAAACATGGAGAGGCTTCTTCGTGATTTCTGCAAAAAAATTTAATTCTGAAATTTTTTAAAAAAAACTCTTCTTTCTCATTTTGCTCGAAAGTTGTGCTGCCGACTTGTGTCCCTGGTTTCTGTGACGGGTCACATATGTGTGTTTCACTATTTCAATTCTTATGCAAGATTATTAATTATTATTTTAGAGCTCTGTTGTGGTCATGCAGCTATGAATCATATCAAGAGAGCCCGATAGAAATTGGTCCAAGTTCATATTTAGACGTGCTTGCTGGTCGTTATAGAAACGGTTGATCAGATGGTCCGGCGAGTATGTGAGTCAGTGATGTGACTGCTCATATCTCATCTGCTGTCACGAAACCAGAAGAGAACGCTGCTGATTGCATAATTGCCATCACGACTCGTATAATTACTTGCCATTTTAACAGATGCTTTTTAGTGTGTGTGTGCAAATCAAATTGCAGTAGACCGACTGCAGCCACCAGGAGCAGCTAGGATCTCCAAACCAAGAAACAATCACTGAGAATATAAAACCAGTAGTAGCTCTATAAAAAGACAAGAGCTGAATTTGTTGGAGACTGCCTTTTCTGCACTGGTTTTGTGAAAAGATCTGCATAGTCAATTTAAAATAGGTTTAAAGTTTCAGAGAGTATTGCACTTTTATTAATTGCTGAAATTTTCAAATTAATCTTTGTACAAAAAAAAAAAAAGTCCTTGTACAGCAAAACAGGCAAATCAACCAATAATTCAGTCTCTTTCTCTCTCTCCCTTTTCTGTGTGAAGAGCATTTTAATAAGGAGAAGAATAATTTTAACAGATAGTTCTGGTTTTGGATGGATTAACAGTATGTACTATATTAATATAATATAATAAAATTAGTGCTGGGCAACAATTAATTGTGATTAATCGCATCCAAAAGAAAAGTTTGTGTTTACATAATATATGTGTGTGTACTGTGTATAATTATTTTGTATATGTAAGCAATAAGGTACGAGAGGCTGTGCTGTATCGTGAATAAGTAACGGCTCAAGGGCGTTGTTAGGCACGATGCGAAGCGATGTGCCTGCAACCCCTTGAGCCGTTACTTATTCACGATACAGCACTTGCCTCGAGTATCTTATTGCTTTTATAAAACGGTTTCCACACAATATTAAATTAAAAAACAATGTATTAGTGCAACTTTCGTGTAGTTAAATCAATAAAAACATTCCTTCCACTAGAAAAATATAGTCCCTGACTGTGAAGAGCAACGTTCCAATGTGTACCTATGCAGGAAAGCTCAAATAAAAACAACAAACCATTCGCAAACTTTGTCTTATTCTTTTTATTTTTTACAACACAAAATTTGTGACATTTCCTTTTTGAAATTTCCTCACACAAATAGCTTATCTCTCAGCAAAATAACAAATAAAATAAAAACACAAGGGCACATATTTTGATAGATAGGCTAACGGTCTTTAATCTAGTTATTAATTTAGTTTCTAAAATGCTGCCTAACAAGAGATACTTTATTTATTGTTGTTTATTTATATTTATTTGAACATCTCCGTTTATTGTGCACGCATTAAATATTTGTCTCATTTCAATCGGCTCCTCTGTGGTGATATTTAACGCGGTCCTCTTTAGTTGGGGCTCAGCGCTGTCAGCGGTGTTTTCTGTTGCAGCAAGAATGTCACTCCAGTGCTTTCTTTGTTTTAAGTTTGGCCTCCAGTAGCTCTGTAGTGAACTTTCACACTTATGTCCACTCACAGACATAATTTCCCTCGATTCGAGACCAGCATCGGACAATCTCTGCACCATGGTGCTGCGCAGGCAGTGATTTGTGTAAACCTTGGAGGTACCTGCTGCTTTACAAATTCTCGGCAACATAGTTGCGAGGTAGTTCACACCCATAGGCTCTCTTGTGTACCTGCAACAGTCAAAAACGAGAAAAACCTTTAACACAACAAGATTTAACACAAATTATAAAATAGCTTATGATTTATGTGCCGCTGCGTGCGTGATCTACGTACCAAACACATTTAGAGAGGTTTTGCTTTTTTGGGTGAAGGTAAAAAGCGGGAGGGTTAGATGGCAGAAGAGAAAAGTACTTCTCTAGAGAGGCAACGGGACAAAGCGGGTTCCCAGTTTGTTGGAACATGAAGCCACGCCTGCTATCCTTATTTCGGTCATGTGGGTCCTTATGGTTTTTTGTTTCTTCATTGAAGCTCATTGTGACATACTTCAGACCATTTTCGTCTGTTAAAATGCGGAATGAGTCTGGAATGAGTTCTCGGTTCCCCTCTTTTCCTCTACGTCCGAAGTGTAACTGCACGTCAAACCAGACTTTGTTTACGAGTCCTTCAGGTGTGTTGGGATTAAGCGCATCGGACAGTTTTATGGTGCTGAAATCTTCAGCAGAAATCGATGTGTGATGCTCCGTTTTATCACGACCCTCTCTTCTCATTGTCTTTACCACTCCAACGAAAACATTATTGGATGAGGTGAATTCGCTGTCTCTCATAAGAGACCAGGACAAACTCAAAGGTGGATCATTGAGGAATCTGTTCAGACCCGCGCGTAACGCTACATAGCTACTGATCCCATATTGTTCTCCTTTGGAGCTTCTGACAGTTCCGTAGAAGTCACGGAGAAGTGCGTTGAGTTCCGTCTTGGTGATTTGTTTATAATCTATGCTGTAACCCTTTTCACTACACCAGTCACCGAAGCATTTCACTGCCCATTGGGTTTGCTGCACGGTATTTTTTTCATTACGAGTCTTCTCGAATGTATCAATGTTACATTTCAGCACTTCAGCATGACGGTTCGTATTTGTAGAAGTCTCTCCAAATTGTTCCTCAAACCACTTATCCATCGTCATGCCACCCAGTAAATCGAAATTTACTTTAAACATTTTAGCCTTTTTAATTCTTAAGCTTTTTTCTTTGTTTATGTTGAGTTGTGTGGTTGCTAAGGGTGTTGCTATGGGCGCAGTGATAAATAGAACCGTTGGGTGAAGCGGTCGTAGCTGTGTTTTATCGTGAATAAAGCACAGCTCTTGACCAATCAGAATCAAGGATTCGAACTAACCGTTTTATAAATATAAATACACACACATGCATGTATATTTAAGAAAAAAATATTATTTATATATAAAATATTTATATTTATATATAATATAAATTATATATAAACCTATATACAGTATATACATGAAAATATTTCTTAAATATATACAAGCATGTGTGTGTATTTATATACAGTATATAAAATAATTATACACAGTGCACCCACATATATTATGTAAAAAAAAACTTTTATTTTGGATGTGATTAATCACGATTAATCATTTGACAGCCCTAATAAATATACATTTTATATATAAATAACAAATTTTTATTAAATATATAAATGTATGTGTGTGTATTTACATAAACAAAAGAATTATACACACACATATATTATGTAAACACAAACTTTTCTTTTGGATGCGATTAATTGTAATTAATTGTTGCCCAGCACTAAATAAAATAATAATAACTAATAAATAATAACTACTGAATAATATTCATTAACTACAAGTACTAACTATAGAGTTATGTTGTGATTAGGTATAATTTAATTTAGCAGTAAATGTGGTATAATTTACTGTTATTACTGTAGTAAGTGCATGTTGTAACGTGTAACTACATCACCCTTAAAATAAAGTGTTACCGAATTATATATTGGTCACAAGATTAACACTGATAATCCACTCAAGACCAGAAATATGTTATTTAAGTAATTTTTTAGGTGTATTTGTTTATAACTTTGTGCATTATTTGATAATTGACTAAACCTCAATGGAGTGTAAGCAGAACGTATAAAAATGTATGAATGAGATTGTACGAACTTGCATGAATTCGCCACCAATTCTTCAAAACGTGAAATAGTTGCGAATTGCCATTGACTGCTCGGGTTTTCATTTCATAAACTAGAGATTCTCACTCTCTGTGACCAAAATATATTACGTTCCTCATTTTACATTCTAGAAATGATTACTCAGACTTTGGATTAATAGAATTCAGATCCTATGACATGGTGTGTGTGATGACGGTAAATGCTGGCGAACCACCAACTCACAAAACTACTTGAATGAGTGGCGAAACACGTTTAGCTAGCTGATTAAAATAACTGTACTAAACATTACTAACAGTTGATTTTACCTCAATAAAGTGGCATTTTTAGAATGAAAACATTGAGAGTTCATTGCATCCGAAGGGCGATCAATACGAACATGCAATCAAACTTGAATAACCGTATGCCAACATAAATTGGTCTGAAACCAAGCAATGAAGTCAATGCCAGGAGCAGCCAGGCAGCACTCTTTCTCCTGTCACCCAGCCAGCCCTCCAGCTGTTTGCTTAACCTGATCACACGCAGATCTGCCCATGTCAGGAGCACTTCTCACACACATCTCCAGAGATAAGAGGTGTCCTGCTCAGACTTGCCTTTCTGAATCCAGTCCAAATCCCACTGGTATCAAACAAGCCTGTAGTCATTTAGTAGCATATAACTTTATCACAGAAGTCAAGTAATTACCAGAGCCATGAGGCTGAATCAGACGTGTTTATATGGATTACTGTAACATCAAATGGAGGAGGTGTGTGGTGTCATGGAGGTTTCCACATTACATGTTTAACATGGTTTAAAATGACTAACTCATTTTTTTCTGATTGCAAAATGACAAATTGAGTATAATTGTGTGTGTGTGTGTGTGTGTGTGTGAGAGTGTGTGTGTGTGAGAGTGCGTGTGTGTGAGAGTGCGTGTATGTGAGAGTGCGTGTGTGTGAGTGCGTGTGTGTGTGTGTGTGTGAGAGTGTGTGTGTGTGTGTGTGTGTGTGTGTGAGAGTGTGTGTGTGTGTGAGAGTGTGTGTGTGTGTGTGTGAGAGTGTGTGTGTGTGAGTGTGTGTGTGTGTGGCCTGGTAAACCCTACGTTATGGGGACAAAATGTCCCCACAAGGATGGCAATATCCGAAATCCTTGTTCGTGTGGGGACATTTTTTGGTCCCCATGAGGAAATCAGCTTATAAATCACACTAAGTGATGTTGTTTGAAAATGTAAAAATGCTGAATGTCTCCTGTGATGGGTAGGTTTAGGGACAGGGGCAGTGTAAGGGGACAGAATATAGTTTGTACAGTATAAAAACCATTACGCCTATGGAAAGTCCCCATAAAACATGAAAACACAACAAGTGTGAGAGTGTGTGTGTGAGAGTGTGTGTACATATATCCCTACTAGACAGATGGATAGATGGATAGACAGACAGACAGATATACAGTAGACAAATATATATAGATCAGTTAATCCACCCCACACAACCCAGCTAATCGGGATGAGGTGTAAGAAAAAGCCCTGACCTGCTATTCTCTGCTCCAGACCAGAGGCCCTACTTAACAGTCTCCTAGTATGAGTCTAATGAGGGTTAGTATTTCAGCTCAAGGGCTCAAAGCTCTCGAGACCTGGTCACAGCTCTCTCACTGCGGCCTGGATTCAACAAGCCAAAGGCAGGCTGTATTAATTAAAGCAGACGGATTCTGATAGAGATAGAGAGAGATAGATAGATAGATAGATAGATAGATAGATAGATAGATAGATAGATAGAGAGAGAGAGAGAGAATTTGAAATACATCTTTATTATAACAATTTAGTCTTGAATTATTCCCACTTCAACCAACAAATTTTTTTTAACACATGTATATTGTATATAACAAACTCTACTTTTAGTCTAGCTGCAACCCAAAACCCAAAGGTGCAAGACCCAAAAACATAGGAACCACACTTATTGCATCCTGCCCTAGATCTTGTTTTCCAGATAACTAAATTTGCAGTGCCTGATAAATTTTTTTATTAAAACCAAAGTCCTTTTCCTTTGAACGGAATACCTAGGACCATAAACACACAATTTGAAGGAAAAACCCTCACCCAAAGATAAAAAACAATTGCTTAAAAGGGAAAAAAGATCCCCTAAACGTGAGCACTGCACAAATAAATGGAACACTGATTTTTCCTCTAAACAAAAAGGACAACCCACCCCAACGCTCGGATTAAGATGCGCCACATGCCTGTTGGTAGCTAGAGCTCCATGTACAATTCAGATCACCTGTCCGCTTATTTGAACAGAGCACGACAGCAGCCATTAAGGGAAGAGTCAAGTCCAAGAAAATCCATCCATTTTGTAGAAGAAACGCCAGTCAATAATTGGCATTTGACACTTTTAAACAAGTCAAGTACAAGGCCTTCTTCCCAGTTGACTCTAAACTATCCAAAACGGGGTTTTTAAATGTCAACACACAGTGATCATCCTCTTCCCCATTCTCCAGCAGCACTGACTATGAGTGTAGGAAATACATAATTATGCCCTTCTGCCCACTCATGGATCATTGTTGTGTCATCCAGAAAGTCCCTTTACTCCTCTCCTAACGCCTCACGTACTTCTGCTACAAACTGCTGTATCATTCTTGCGGATTTCACTTCAGTCCTTTCCACAATGCTACTCAATACATGGTTGCAGTACATTGAATTTATGCCACAGAGTGGATGCCACCAGATTATTGGCCACCAAAACTCTTCCTCTGTAGGTCAACTGGGGTAGCAACCATCTAGAGCAGGGGTACTCATGTTCAGATGCCAAGGGGGCCACATTTAAAACACATTAAATGTGAAGGGCCACACATTACAACTTGCATTGTAAAACTTTATTTATGACAATATTCACAGTTTTTACTTTTAGCTGCCTGATATATGAACAGTAAGCACTGGGTGAAAATGAGCCTGGTTCTGTCACTTGTGACTGCAGAACAGAAAAGTGAGAGATTTCCGCATCATCGGAAGAATCTTTTGTTTCCCTTGAAGCTTACGATTGAGTGCATTTAAATATTGCGTAACACCAGTCAGAAAAGCTGTATTGTGCATGAATGTGTCGTCTTCGAGGGCTGCCAGTAAATCCCGTCGGCCCTTCTCTTTCAAAAATATGCACACAACTGGAAGTAATTCCATGAAGCGATCAAGGACATTTCCACGACTAAGCCATCTGACCTCTGCGTGCATTGCCAAGTCAGGGCATGCGCTTTCAAACCCTTCGACCAAGGAACAGAACAGTCTATGTTTGAGAGCATGTGCAAGAATAAAATTGACTGTTCGTGTCACTGTGTCCATTGTCATTTTGAGCTCTCCACATTTAAGCTTGTTGCACAGTTGTCCCTGATGCAGAATGCAGTGGTATGAGAAGAAGGCTGGTATTTCAGGATCTTTTCTAAGTAAAGCGATTAATCCATTTTCCTTTCCAACCATTGATGGGGCTACATCAGTAGTCACAGAAACAAGCTTTTTCAAATTTATGGTTAAATTTATTTTGCATTTATTTTGCCTGGTACATGAAAAAAATTTATCAGTGCAGAGTTAATGTCCTCTCCATGGGTTTGGCCTTTCAATGGGAGCAAGGTCAACATTTCCTCGACAAATTTCTCGACCATTTTGGTCGCAGTCTGGAACCCTGAAATGTTCAATCAAAACTGCAAAACATTGCGTCTTTTTTTTTGTTTTTTTTTACTAATCGTTGCGCAGGACAGGACTTTGGTCGACTAAGGATTTCTTTGGTTGACTACAGCCCTAAATACTAGGCCAACTATTATCCCAGTAGGCTACATCTAACTTTTAAATTTGTCAGAATTCGCTCAAAAGCAGCGTTCACATGATACATTTTTCGTGCGAGCCGTCCCCCGTTCCGAACTAAACTGCCAGTTATAACTGGAGGTTTTGCAAGAGTGCCGTGAACTCATTAACGTATTGACAGCTCGTCATTGTAATGGGAGCGCTTTTTGCTTACTTTGTTTATAAACCAATTGACAATTTGAAAATGACGCGGGCCATTACTTTAATTCATTAGAACCAAAATAAATATCAAAAATGTTAAATTAGAATTTCTAATTTCCATTTTATGTTTCTAGGCAATTGTGGGAGGTTCTCTGAAATACCTTGACCCACCCAGAGAGCTTCACTTTTGTCCCAGTTCACCTTGGCTGTTTCACCTTCACCTTGCAAGACAAAACCTTGACATCTTGTGTATTTTTAACAAATATGGTAACATCATCTAGCCTGGCTGCGCCCTCCTATGCACTTCCGCTCAATTTCATTTTCCTTCAGTACTACGTCTGGGATTCTGCTGTAGACTTTGGTTTTCTCCGATCATTTTTTGTAGGGCCAATCAGCGAACAGAGGGAGTGGCTGAGAACGATGACGTCGTGCGTTATTTTGAGTTGTAGTTCAGTAATGGCAGCGGAGAAAGATGCGAGCGAAGCCATTCGGTCCATTGTAGCAACGCTGCCGAATATCAAGAAGTTAAAGCCGGAGCAAGAACGATCTTTGCATAGTTTTGTTTTGGCCATGATGTTGTGGTCCTCCTCCCCACGGGGTTCGAGCAAACGTTAGCGATTGGTGGCAGATCCAGAGTGACTCTGGGCAGATCCAATAGTTTTAGACTTCAATAGAGTACCCGCCTACAAGGAAGTTAACGATTGTCAATGCAATCGGTGCCAGACTCTCTGTACAAATTAAATGTACGAGAGTCTGGTAGAACCAGGCTAAACATCATCAGCATCAGCACTTAAATCTGTTCTTGAAGTCTTAAAAATAGCAGGTATATGTAAGCCAGACATTTTTTTCTCGTAATTTGCAAAGTAAAGGTTCAATTCATTGCTATACTATACAGCTGCCCTGATAAAGGAAAAGGACATCCCTGTCTTATACCCCTTGTTACAGAAAAGGGACGGCTCAATCTACCTCCCACCTTGACAATACAAGAAGCCCCTGCATACAACAATTTCACCCATTTAAAAAAACCTTCCCCAAAACCAAAATCATTCAAAACATTGAAAAGATAGTTGTGATCGACACGATCAAACACTTTTTCTTGGTCCAGGGAGATTAAACCAATTTCTTGTTTTAGAAACTCTGCAAATGTCCAAAACATCCCGTATCAGAAACAAATTGTCCGATATTGTCCTTTCTGGAACACAATGTTTGATCACGATGTACTATTATATGAAGGTACTTTCTAACCCTATTTGCAAGGCATTTGGATAAGATTTTATAATCAGTAGTCAATAGGGCGACTGGTCTCCATTTATTCAAAAGAGACAAATCCCCCTTTTTAGGCAACAATGACAAAACAGCCCATTGACAGGACACAGGCAACATATCATCCTTGTTACGTTCACAAAAAACTTTTGGATCCCGTCCAATGCAGTGTCTGCAACAGAAATAATTACTTAATACTCTCTCATTTAAATAAGATCCCAACTCCATTTTCCTCTGTAACTTACTACTTAAACTAAGATCATATCTATTAATTCTGCTTCTATAGATATCTCATTTTCAACAGGCTCAATCGTTTCTCTTAACACATTAGTCAAATTGGCAGTATATTGCAGACAGAACATTTTTATATTCACTTTTCCTATGAGAGAGAGAGAGAGAGAGAGAGAGAGAGAGAGAGAGAGTGTACAGAGGAATATGCAGACACCTGTCAGAGCTATAGACTATAGACTTAAACTATAGATAGTGCACTCAGAACTCTACGGGTGTAACTGGGTTACGCAATTTATTACGGTAACAGGACATTCTGTGCAGTCTTATTTCTTGTTATGCTACAGTCATTCTAAGTCAGGTTACGTAAGCATTTAGTACTTTTGTAATGGTGGACGTAATGTTGTTTTGTATAATCAGCTTGTATAATGCTAATGGAACTCTGGACTATTGTTGGGGGCACATTGATCCCCAGGCCCTGTGATGAAGGAGCACATAAGTCTTTGTTGGGAAAGCTACTTTAAACTACAGCTAAGCTCATAATAATTTAAAGCAGTTAATCTGCAGTAAAGCTACTACATAGGTAGCAACACTACAAGCTACTAACAAAAGCTAACTGTATCAATGCTAAAATGTTTATTTATTTCAAACAGAATGCATAAAAAGCCACACAGGGATTAGGTAAACAAAACACACACACACACACACACACACACACACACACACAAATATCTATTTAAAACAGAACAGTTAAAAGCGCAAACAGGGAATAAGGTAATCATTATTTATTGATTTATTTATACATAAATATTAAATATTTATACATAAAAGCCCACGCAGGGAATACGTTACGTAATAACTACTTATGACAGAATACATAAAAGGCCAAGGTAATGTCTTTTTTTTTTTTTTTTACAAAGAAACCAAACAAAAAGCATAAAAAACCACAGGGAATAAGTGTATCTTTTTTTAACATTCTATATTTTACAGTTTTTCTCTGTCGCTTTGGTGCATTTCTCACATCACTATTTACATTTGCACAACAGTTAGTTCAACCTCCACAACATTTAGTCATTTGTGCACATCATAGTGGCAGATTCTCATTCCTTCCAACAAATTGCAAATGCTTTTGGACATGCATCAATTGCTTTCCTACAACTCTCTGCTGTTTTATAACATTATCATTTGCTTATGTCATGTCAGTCAAAATTAACTATACTTGTGAATGCTGAATAGTCATTCCATATAAAATGAATAGTCCTAATGTCATTGCTTGAGTCATCACATTTAAAAATGTTGAACTTGTTCTCAAAATCTGTCAAACAAAATTCACAAACAAGTGAACTTATGTGGCCAGACAGAGGAACGTCTGGATGTGCATGAATGATTTACAGTACTATGTATGTTGTATGTTCAGTTCCAATATGTACTCTATTATTGTTTATAGTTGTGCACAGCTCTACCCAAAGGGAGTTTATGTTTGTTGTAAATAAGGTTGTATTTTTTTCTTTTGCACAATGCTGTGAACAAATTAGAATTGCAAAGAGGATATGCAGTAAAAATGTGAAACATACATATTCAGTGTCTTGTACTCAGTTACCTCACTAAATACAGTAATGTGTAACTTTACTGTAGTTTTAAAATGGCTGTGCAAATAGTATATAGTGCTGTTTTCAGGTAGTGTCACCAAGATCGGACTTTTTTGCATTGGAAAACATTTACAGCGTAAACTGTCATAATGAAATCATGACAAAGCCATTTGACTATCTTGTTCATAAACAATGGTGTCAGGACTTTTCATCTTGATGACACTACACTTTCATTGACATGAATACTTCCTTTTGAGGAGTGAGTTATCCATTTTGAGCAAGTGACACGCTTTTGCAGGTTATCAACTAGGTTTTGCAGTTTGCACTAATTGTTTTGAGAACTGCATTAATTGTTGTGCAAATGTAAATAGTGATGTGAGAAATGCACCAAAGCGACGGAGAAAAACTGTAAAAATAGAGATTTTTTTTTTGCAATTGAAATTGTGTCCACAATACAACACGATATAAAAAACATTCTTATAAATGAACTTGATTATAGTAAAACACTTCCACAAAATAAAAAATATTCTTAATAGCATCACTACTTAAAGCTCCTAATCACAATTTTTTCACAATTGAGATAGATAGATAGATAGATAGATAGATAGATAGACAGACAGACAGACAGACAGACAGACAAATTATATTCTATAATATATAGAATATTTTTACCATTCATTAAACTTATAATACACATTTTATATTTTTTGTAGATTTAGGTTTGTGAATTCAAACAACCACTGGTTCAGCCCAGTCTTTTATGGGGTTAGAATTGTTGCATTATTCCAAATAAATAGATTGAGATTCACAAACAAATGTAAAGAGATTCAAAAAATGTATCAAATTCACAAATAAATAGATTAAGATACACAAATAAATGTGAAGAGTTTCACAAAAAAATATAAAATTCACAAATAAATAAAATTAATCTGCAAAAAAATAAAAAAAATAAAGTTACAAATGTGTTTTATGTCACAAACACAACTCTGCCTGGCATTTATTTGTGAACCGCTTTCTGTGCATTTATAAATCGCTGCACGCATCGGTGGAATTTGAAACACGTGCAGACATATCCACAAGACAAACATAAGTGGACCCACTGTTTATCTAAGCCAATCAGATCATTTTGAATCTCAACCAATTTATTTGGAATAATGCAACCCCATAGTCTTTGTCCGTGGCTACAGGTTGTGCTGTAATGCCTCTCTAACCTGGCGCTGATGGACTGGTTTGGAAAAGCTCCTGGTAGAGGAGGAAAGCATGTCGTACGGCGTAGCAGGTGACAAGCGCTGACTTGACAGCAATTAGATGTACAAATCTTTGATTAGACTCATGGGAGCGGAGTCATTGCTGCGGCTGAGTGCCTCTCTCTCTCTCTCATAGGAAAAGTGAATATAAAAATGTTCTGTCTGCAATATACTGCCAATTCTACTAAAGTGTTAAGAGAAACGATTGAGCCTGAGCCTGACTCTCTCTCTCTCTCTCTCTCTAAATGAAACTGTCCTGAACTTTATTTTTTTGTGTGTTAGCTTGATAAAATAAAAAGTAGATTTTTAGCAAAAGAAGTATAATTTTGTATTAATAGAATATCATAATTATATTACCTTTATTGTTAAATAATATTTTATTATATGCATATACACTGATATATATGATTATTGCACAGGTGTGCCTTAGGCTGGCCACAATAAAAGGCCACTCTAAAATGTGCTAATTTTGCTCAGTGTATGATAATATATTACTACATATACATTTTATGAAACATCTAATGTTATTTTTATTCATTGTTACATCAATCATTAATTTTTTACATTATTGTTTGCAACTTTCTATTGAGCCTCATTTACCTTTTTTCCTTTTAGCTCTGTAGTTTAGGTTCAAAAGGTTGTTTGATATCTGTGGTGTATAACGTGCTCCTTGGGCTGGGAATAATTTATGCGAAGAAGAATAAATGTACAAATAAATGAATTAAGTGATATCAAGTTATCAAACAACAATGTATCACAATGGATTTTTGATCATTAAAGGCATACTATGCATGAATTTTACCTTAATATAACAGCTTCAAAGTAATTTCGGTGGTAAACAAACTCATAATAGGGCGAATCATCCTGGAAGTAAAGCTTGGGGGGGGGGTCGCCGCTGGAAATACCAGCAATGCAAGTCTGAGAGGGGCGCCCCTGACAAATCTCGCGAGAATCGCGACTTGCTTTACGGCAACGACGTCACACACAACAACAACATATGAAGCACGAAGACACTTGCGCTTATTTCAGATGATGGAAAAAGCAAAGAAAACGCGGTAGGAAGAAAGTAGGAAAAGGAAGGCTTTTACTCGTTGGCGCAAGTTAAAAAGTAGCAATGGATGCAACAGTGATGCTGACCTGGCGATCTTGTTGATGGACTAGTAAGTAAATATCTTACTTGTAAACTTGTTTGCGTTCTATGTTGTATGTTGTTGCGCAACTTGCGCTTGCTTGTAGTATGTCATTGTTTTTATGATGCTGTTCATTCATTCATTGGTGATAATTAGACCAGTCCAATAATTTCCACATATGTTTAGCTAGATTTCGATTATCATATTTTGCGTTATATATGTTTTATTGCCTAGCTTGCCGCACAACGCTGTTGACGTTGATTCCTGCGATTATCATGAGAACAGTTGTCAATATCTCACATAATTATCTAGTGTAAACGAGCACAATTTGCAAATTATTATGATAAATTGCAATAATCATGTCTAATGACATCATAACGGCCAATGTTATGAAATAATGCGACGTACATTTAACTTTATTGATGTCATCAGGCATTTTGTAATGTTTACATTACAATCAAAAAACATAAATGAAATTATACATTAGGCCTAGACTATATAGGCTATTTACTTGTGATTTAGCTGCAATCATGTAAAAACGTTATAAGCTGCCAAACGCGATAGGCTACTTTATTATTATAAAGTAAAGTACTTTATTATTATAAAGTAGTCTAACACTTATATTAAATTATAAGACATTATCCGATTTTGAACATCATCATTAGTTCAGTAGACTATGCAGTATATGCAATAGCCCAATATTTTTTATGAAATCTTGAAACATTACCTGGTCAATATCTTCGGTGTCTTGTGCCTGTTCCATGACCAACGCTACTATCCTACCGAACAGGGATGGAAATTAGCACCAGCCAAATGCGGGTGATTTTGTGTTGTTGCAGGTAAACTCTCACCAACCGGCCACCGTGGCGGGTAAATAAAAATAACATCATGCAACGTTCGTCTGTTAGGACAAATTAGTTTGAATAAACGAGTAGACACTGATTAGCAAGACCTAGCAGTGAATGTGCTTTCCATTAAATTAATCACACACACAGTAAACAAATCCTTAACCAAAAAAACAAAACAAAAAAACAGGGCTATTCTGGTGGGTGCGGTGATGCTGTGGTGACGCGTTCATGTAAGAGTGGCGCTGCCAAGAAAGCTCCTAAAATCTGTCACAAATAACAGGCAAAAGTAATGATTATGAATATGTAAACTATAGCAAAGAGATATTTTAATTATTTATTAAATAAACAAGTATTTTCTTTGTCCGTGTCAGTTGCAAAGATGAAGTTGACGATGCTGATCTTGATCTTCGCAGTAGTGAACGCGCAAGAGAGAAATGCACATTTCATACGAATTGCATAAGCAGAGAGCAGTCTGTGTCTGTTTTCTTTCGTTTTTAATAGTTCTGTTTAAAAGTAGACATGTCTGTCTGTGAGGCTAGGCTACCTTATACGCTGAGTTTCGTTCATTTATGAGACGAGCTCCAGTTCACGCGCCGTCGCCTCCGTTTCGTGATTATCTACCGTTTGCTATATTTAATTATTATTTATTAAATCCAGGCAATTGGTTGATGAAACATTGATTAAAATTAAGATACAATTAATACAAAACGAAATTCACTTTAAAGAAAGGTTTTGTGCTTTCTGTCTCTGTGAACGTTTTAAGCATCTTTTAGTGCCGCTTTCACAGTGGTCACGTCTGTAACATTGTTTTTTCCTCATATGGGAACTGAAATGAATATCAGTTCATGGTTTGTGTGTGTAGGCTATTAGAGAGAAAGAGAAAATGCCAGTATTTCATTGAGACTTGAGATTAAATAAACTGGTATTGTCGATCTTGTAGTATTAGTTTTCACATGCAGTTACACATTGTCGGTTAAAAACAAGAAAGTGTCTGGTAAAAACATTGAGTGGCTGGTAGATTTTGAAATCCACCAGTCACAGTGGCCGGTGGACAAAAAAGTTAATTTCCATCCCTGCTACCGAACAGGTACCGGTGTACAGGGTGGGGGGTGTATTTACGACAGTGCAAGTATTGCACAGCGACTCTGGGGGTCGTTGTTTGACAAAAACACAATTTCTGCATAGTATACCTTTAATTAATTAAAATAAAGATATATTTTTTAGCAGAAACTAAATATAGTTAATTGAAAATATCCTTAAAATAATATAGCATAATTTTTGAGAAGCTTGTCATTTGGTGTTAGTGTTGTAAATTTAGTGCAAGCAGCTTCAAATGTATTTGCACGTGTAAAGAAGATAGAGGGTGTAATATTGCTTAATGACCGCCTTGAAGATGTAGCCTGTTTAGGGAGAGTTTAATTTTGCTCTAAATAACTGTCATTAACTTCAAGATAACAGTTTGTTTTAACATGAATGGCATTTTGTTCGGCTTTAAGTGCTTTGGAAATGCCACTGTATTTCACAAGGGCAGTTTGTCACAGAAATGCTCAGCAATAACCAAGAGTATTTGTATTGGTCATGTCATATATACAGAAAACTGCTTTTTTAAATGTCCTTTTTATGGACCAAAAACACTTCAAAAGCGCAATAAATATATTTAGTCATAATAAATTATCTTCTGTAAATAACTGAAACGAAACATTTATTTGCTCTTGATCAACTGTTAATTAAATTCTATCACTGATATTCTTGTATATTTAATCAAAGTTTATTGTTAAGGACAGAAAAGGGGTGACAGTAAACATATAATGTTACAAAAGATTCCGTTTCTAAGAAATGCAGTTCTTTTGAACTTTCTATTTTTTCAAAGAATCCTGAAAAAAGGCATTACATATAAATGGCACTACAGCATATTATATAATGCAAGATGTGATGCATATTTGGAGCATTTACTGGTATCTACTACATTTTTGAAAACTAAAAATGAAAATGTAATTAAAATATTAAAAATGGACTAATCTGAAATATTCAGGATGATTATATCATTAGAAACAACATCATTAGACTTGACTAAAACTTATTAATTTTAGATGTTACAGCACAAAGCACATTTTAAATTGTTAATACAGTCAGCTTTCTTTAATAATGCTTAACCTAACGAGTCCCCTTTGGCAGTCCGTCACCTCCAAACTTCAGCGTCTCGCTCGTTTGCTAATTAGAGCAGCAGGTCTTTCCCGCTTAACACTTTCCCACTGTGGACGCCTCTCACCACGGAAACCAGGCTTGGATTGCCCAGAGGCCAAAAAGATACCTCTTATTACTCATCTCACAGCATTCCTCCAAATATAAACCATTGGCTCTCATAATGTACTGCCAGTAAATACTCCATACTCCAGTTCAATTTCCAATAACATGCTTTCAGTTTCAAATGTCTAACTCGCTGTCTGACATGTGATTGTCTGAGAAGTGGTTAGATAGGATGATCCAACAGTCTCGGCTGTGGATCTCGGAGGAGGGCCATACACTGAGCTTTGCTCGGGGTGTCTTGGGAATATGTCGCTATAGTGTTAAGATGGTATTCCCAACACCGTTCATTCTAGAAACTGGAGCCTGGCTTAACCAGCCCTCTCTGGACATGCTTGAAAAAGTGCTTTTACTGTTTGAAGTATAAATGTACTTTTGAGTCACAGAACGTAGTTAATAACGTTACATTCTTAAAGGTGCATTGTGTAATATTTATGAGGATCTGTTGACAGAAATGCCGTATCATACCACGGGTCCCCTTACATTGAAATCTGCCGACGTGTTTCTACAGTAGCCCAAACGGACAAACGCGTTTCATCATTATGTTGTTCTTCGTGCAAAGAAAGCTAGCTAAAGTCAGCGAATAAAATACTGTCATAATTATGAACAAGTGACAATATCATGCTCAATAACATACCGTTTTACTGAATAATAAAGTAAACATAATTTCTTAATTTATCCTTGTAAAGAAACCTCATAGCTTAACTGGTTACTCTCTGCTGTCTCAGACGATGACATCGGCGGTCGGCCACCGTAACTTTTGTTGGTTGCAAGTCGTAACCTCACTACTAGATGCCGTTAGATATCACACACTGCACCTTTAAAGGGGTTGTGAATTGAGAAATCAAATTATCTTTAGATCATTGTACTATAAAAATATCCTGCAAGTTTCAGAACTCAAAACTTCTTCGATAGTCCAAAAACAATTTTTATTGAAACCAAGCCAAGAAAACAACTCGTTTTGGATTTTATATCAGTATGAGGTCATAGCTACTAACAAAAGCTAACTGTATCAATGCTAAAATGTTTATTTATTTCAAACAGAATGCATAAAAAGCCACATAGGGATTAGGTAAACAAAACACACACACACACACACACACACAATCCGAATTAGCAATCTCTAATTAGCAAACGAACCGATCCGACCAATACCGATCCGAAACCAGCGCAGTTTTTTTTACATCAAGTAATTACTCTGTGTGTTGAACTGATAATCACTCTTTTGTGTGTTAAACACAATCTACCTAATACAGACGTTATAAAGGAAAAACAACAAATCAAAAAAATATATTATCAAAATCTATGACAAAAATGCTATTATAAACTACATTAGTGGATAATTCAGTGTAATTTAAAGTAATCCACACCAGTGGTTTAATCAACTTGTGTATACAAAGCCCAAATCAAGTGTGGGAATTCACTATCAAACTTCATTGGTTCTTCATTAGTTGATTTGGTTTGATTTGGGAGTGAATAACCACTTTCATTTTTGTGTGAACTATTCATTTAATACTGGATTAGCACATAAGGTTCAGAGAAGAACCTGTTTCTGATCAGGAACCTGAAGGTGTTAATGGGACTGAAGGGTCTTCAGATCAGCGTAATTGTTCTAGGTATCTGTTATTGAGTGGAGGCCACTTGGGTACTTCAAAGCATTGTAAAAATGTAAATACACTTCACTTTTAAAATTAGCATTTCTAAACTTTTTTTTTTTTTTTTTGCAGTGATGCAGTAAAATAAGCTTTCAGTAAACAGTTCTTAAAAGAACCATGTTTTTCTTAGCATGATGATTAATAATCTGAAGAACCCTTTTCTACTATTTTGTTTCAAAGGTTCAAAGAACCAATGAAGGATGTTAAAGGTTCTTCGTGGAATCATGTAAGCCAATAAAGAACCTTGATTAAATGGCATCTAATGAGGTTAAAATGATCTCCTAAGAGAACAAAAGGTTCTTCAGGCTGTAAAACCCTTGCTAAAACCTTTCATTTTAGGAGCATCTGCGTGATTTGATTCACGTCAAACTGAATTCCTGTTTCTCCAATAGCACTCGTTTTGTGGAAGTAATAATCAAAAATCTTTCAAGAGGCCCACAGCGCAAGATTAATTGTCTTGCTCTGATTAATTGCATGTCATTTCCAGTAGGAAGGATTGTTCTCTACTGTTTTGCCATTACTGTGCTCAGTTAACTTCCCTTTCTTGGTTCTCGGTGCAACAGCAGCAAAATTCAGCAGCACTTTAGACTTTTTTTGGAGAAGAAAGGTTACATTTCAGCAGGCTGTAATTTCCATCCATTAATGTTTAGATTAGAAACCTTTGTTTAACCTTTGTGGGAAAATAGTGCCCACAGAATTTCAGAATCTCAGACAGGTTACAACGCCAGACTATACAGTCAGATTATGTTTTGCATTTTAGTTCATTAAAGGTGCAGTATGCGATTTTTCTAAATAATTGTTAAACACTGTTGATATTTGAAATCATCCCAAACAAACACACCCCTCCCTTCATTGCTCGTGTGTGTCACCAGCAGCACACACTCAAAACCATGCTACTCAACCTCTGTGTCCAGTTTCAGGCCTTCCTGCTTATGTCTCTCCAACGCTGGAAAGCTTTTCTAACATCAACACGTGTCCTAAACCTCTTGCCTGATCATAACACTTCCAGTGATATTCATATGAGCCTTTCCCTTTGTAATAGTGATGTGTCGTTCATGAACGATTCGTTCATTTTGAACGAATCTTTAATATGAATCGGGACTGCCGAGTTGTCTCAGAGAGTGATTCGTTCATTTTGTGTTGACCGCGCATGCGCGCAACATCGCATAACGTACATGAAGTCATGACAGAAATGATTACCGGTAGTTCATCTTTCGCGAGTCTCGAGTCTTCGGGTTCGGCCGGGTCTTTCATTCTTCCTGTCAGTCCCATAGAGACTATGCTCTCAGTACCGGAAAGAGAAATGATTAGTTCGTCTGGTTTGGGTTCGGCCGGGTCCGAGTCTTTCGTTCTTCCTGTCAGTCCCATAGAGACTATGCTGTCAGTACCAGAAAGAGAAATGATTAGTTCTCTTCGGTTTCGAGTCGTTCGTTCTTCAAGTCAGACTCAAACCCATAGCACTAGGCAGAGACACAAATGATTAGATCATCTTTCGAGTCCTTCGTTCTTTTGTCACGTGACAGCTGGTATCTTGCATAGGCTTGGGTATCGAGTATCGAGTATCGATTGCAACCGGGACTAGCTTTGCGATTTTCCCGGAATCGTTCAAAAGTTTAAATTTCGATTCATAGTTTCGATTCCATTCCGCCGACCGGGAGACATGCCCGCGGTAGCAGAGGCAAAACGCATTTTCCAGCTGTACAGAGCGCGGTGAGTGTCTGGCTCACTCATTGGCTGCTGCGGCAACTGCACATCCTAATGGTGCGGGCGCCTCCAACGTGTGCGCCAATGAGCTAGCATTACATCACACACGTCAGAGCCCGCCCCCGAAATAGCATTATAGCAGCAGTTTACCACAGCTCGCTCGGAGCGTTCAATGTCGGTTCTATATACTGTAAACCTTCAATTAATGTTAATTATATTTGTTTCAATCACTGAATGAAGCCTGCTATATTTAGGACAAGAGTCGCGACCTTAAATTGCTTGCACAAAACTCTTGATCAGCACTCAACATTTGTTTATTGTTGTTCATTTAAACCATTATGCGCAGAGAGCGTGAGGGCGAGAGAGAGAGAGAGAGAGAGAGAGAGAGAGAGAGAGAGAGAGAGAGAGAGAGAGAAAGAGTGCCTGCGAGTGCGAGCGAGAGGAAGGTCTGCGGTCTTGGCCATTAGTTGATTTACTTGTTTTTGTGTAAGTTGATACGTTGTCAAATATGTTTAAACTTAAACTACCTATACAAGTAGTTATGTCTCTTTGTATTAATTTGTCCTGTTATTGACGTAATGCGCGTCATTGACAAAATGCGCAACCAGATGTTCGAATAGTTCGAATAGTGGTTTCTTTAGAGGGAATATTCGAACGTCATTTTTGAGCAATTTTGACAGCCCTAGGTTAGCCCATCAGTGGGAGCACGCAGCACGGTAACATGTTTAAGTACCTGCAGCATCATAGGCAAGGCAAGGCAAGTTTATTTATATAGCACATTTAATACACAGTGGTAATTCAAAGTGCTTTACATAGAAGAAATGTAAAATAATCAAAAGAAATATGAATAATTAAAACAGTTTAGAATAAAGAAATTAAAATAATCAACAGAAATAAGAATAATTAAAACAGTTTAGAATAAAAAATTAAATAAAATACAGTACAAATACACTCATGTGTTTTCATGAGGTTTTCAAAAATAAAGCTCTCTTGAGGAATGTGTACCCCTGTGAAAATATATTCATAATTTATAATATTTATATTCAAGTTCATAGATTTAATATTTATATTGTAGTTGAAAACAGCCCTGTGAGAAATCCATAGTAAAGTTCATAAAAAGTAAAAAGTTCATAGAATTAAAATTGATGGAGAAGGTCAGACTATTTCCTTCAGAAAGACCGTTGGTTAGCTAGCTCATTTAAAATATCCTAAACTTTTTTGACCCTGCCCCTTAAAAGAATCGGAATCGAGAATCGTTAGGAACCGGAATCGAAACAAGGAATCAGAATCAGAATCGGAATCGTTCAAATTCAAACGATACCCAACCCTTGCATCAAATAAAACATTAGATTCGTATTATTGACTGCGACTGAATGTGTTTTATATGTTGGGAATTAACATAAAATTATCAAAATATATGTACAATAAACATCATCTGAAAAATAAAAAAGTTCCATCTTATTATTGTCCCTGATCTCTTTTTTATTGTTAATGTGTTTTTAGTTTTTATTATTATTATTATTGTTGGTATAGCCTAATAACTGATCATTTCTGTCTCTGCCTAGTGCTATGGGTTTGAGTCTGACTTGAAGAACGAACGACTCGAAACCGAAGATATGAACTAATCATTTCTCTTTCCGGTACTGACAGCATAGTCTCTATGGGACTGACAGGAAGAACGAAAGACTCGGACCCAGCCGAACCCGAACCAGACGAACTAATCATTTCTCTTTCCGGTACTGAGAGCATATAGTCTCAATGGGACTGACACTGACAGGAGGAAGAACGAAAGACTCGGACCCGTCCCGAACCCGAAGACTCGAGACTTAATGAACAAATTTCTCTTTCCGGACCGGTAACGTTATCTTCTGCTGCTGCAGTCAGTGAGTGCATTGTGGCTGCTGTATCACCACACGGCCCACACACAGACACTGATGAGTCGACATCGACAACTAAGTAACGTTTTGAATTTCGAACTACGAACCCGGTGACACAAGAGGCGGAGAAAAAGGAGGTGAGGTGAACTTAACAGACTGCCATAGCTTGAACTTAAGACCCAATTAATAAATTAACATTTTGGTTTCTTATAATTTGGTTTGGGCTGCATTACCCTAGTTTATTTTTATTTATTTATTTAAAAATGTTATCAACATCTTCGAATGAACGAAATGACTCGAAAAAAGATTTGTTCATTTTGCTGAACGAGACTCAAAGATCCGAGTCAGTAAAATGATCCGAACTTCCCATCACTACTTTGTAATGTCTCTCTCAGCCATCTTCAAATCTCCCTCTTGCTCACTCTTTCTCTCCACCCCCATCATGAGTGTTCACGCCCCCTACTGTTGATTGGCTGGAAGTGTTTTGTTCTGCTTGGGTGAAGCATTTTCAACAGCGTTTTTCAAAAATTGCTTACTGCACCTTTATTTGGCATTAGTTGCCAGTCAGCGGCAGCATTTTTTATCTTTTCACAAAATTTTCAAGACTCAGAAAATATTTTTGTATAAATATCTGACCATGCAGTCAATGTATCAAAAGAAATAACAACTTCTGCTTTGAATAAAAAATATTTTCTTCAGGCTTCTTCATTCTTTTTTTTTATTGACGTCATAAACTTAAATGACGCACTTAAATGTGTGTAAGTCTCGTAAAAAAAGCAAAAAGCAGAGAAAATCAAGTTTTTGCCAAAGACTTTGTCAGAATCAGATTCAGAAGGAAGATCAAAACATAGATGGAGTAGATCGAGTCCATCAACACCCACAAAGCTACAAAGTCCTATAGCTTGTCCTGGGTCGACATTTCATTCAGAAACATTAGGCAGTTTTGCCAGTTTTGATTGATATATTCTGTTTAATGTTTGATAATCACATTAGATTGCAAAAAACATGCATGCAAAAAACTCCTATGTGCTCCTTCCGGATAACACAGATCTTCTTTATTTGTTTTTGGATCTGGAGACGTTGTACGTAACAGTGACCCATACCATATAACAGTGAAATCATGGATTGCTGGATAAACTTGTCAATGGAAGGGAAGCATTGTCATAAATGTTGAAAGATCTTGTCAATGACAAGGAAAGAGTTAATCATTTTCACTCCATTTTCACAAGCTCCCCAGTACCGCCAACCAATATGCTGTTTGTTCAGCTAAACCATTTTTTAAAATCCCCCCTCATATGTTTTCTAATAGACTCATCCTCCCCTTTAAAACCAAGCCAAACCCGCTAATCATGCGATCAGGCCGGCGCTCCGAGCCACGCATGCCTTTGCACATGGCAGGGCAAATTAGAGTGTCTCCAGCAGTCTGGATCTCTAATTCACCAGCAGCAGGCCTTCATCTGTCCCCTGAATTACAGCTCTACGCTTCCCGCTGTGCATCCCGCTCGGCCCGGCCCCGCGGCGCTCACACAAAGACACTGCAGCTCGGAGAACAACACGGAGTGAGCATGCAGAGCGCATGAGATCAATGACACACAACCTGTGGTAAACACCTTTGGATTAACCATGTGAAAGTTGAGGCAAAATAGGTAATTCGTATCACAGCATTGTAACCTTTAGGTCAGGCATGGTTAGAATATCCTTTTTTACTTGGAAATATGTCACATTATATAATATAAGACAATGGCTGGGTCCGAAAGCTTATGCGGCTGGCAATGACTATCAGGCAATTCATTTGTAGGCAGAGTTTGCGCTTTAAAGTACCTCACGAAACTGATTTCGGACAGACTTCTGAGGCAGCCTAATGGTTTAATGATCTACAACTAAATAGAACGAGCTTCAAAATTCATATTTAATTAATTCAATGGTAATTTCACACTAGAGTTGACATCTAAAGGGTAAAATGTTGGTCAAAAACATATATTTACACACAAACTGCCCACCAACTGCAACTTTCTGATGCCATCTGCCAAGCTCAGCTGTCACAAAATAGAAAGCACAGGATTGTGGGATATCAAAGGCAATGATGGATACATCTATGCTGCTTTTAAAACTTGATCAGATGAAGGTATCTCAGGAGACAGTAACATTGGATTCGGACGTGCCTTTATGCCTTCCTACCTTCCAAAAGTGCCATTTTTCTGCTTTGTATTTTTGCAGAGAATTTCTGATATTTGTTTCTGTGGAGCTGTAATCTCCATGGCCGTTCTCTCTGGAGATGTTTCTCTGGGAACATGAGAAGCCTAGATGAGAATCTCAGGTCAGAGAGACCTGAGCCCAGGACCATGACTCACTAACCTCTCAATAATCACTTGCAATTTCTTTGCTTATTGTGAGATATAGCTTATATTATCTTTTTCTTTTTTTTTTTACTTTTTATAGAAGATTAAAATTAAGCACTGCTGTTATTGATAATTGAAAGACTTATAAATATTTTGAAAGAAGTCTGAAATAAAAGACACATATAAATATTAGATGAAAATGACTTGGGGTTAGTTCACCCAAAAATGAAAATTCAGCCATCAATTACTCACCCTCATGTCGTTCTAAACCCATAAGACTTTCGTTCATCTTCAAAACACAAGTGAAGAGAGAAATTTCTGTCCTTACATTGACAGTCTACACAACTGCAACTTTGGTGCATTAAAAAGTTCACAAAGAGATCATTAAATTAATCCGTCTGAATTGAACGGTTTCGTCCAAGAGGCACAATCACTTTATATGATGAAAAGATTTAATTTATTATTTTGTTCATATATAAACATTAATAAGCAAACATAAACAGAATCTCAACTGTACTTGCTTGACGCCTGAGAATTAACCTGATTGGTAAATCTTTAGATGCCTATAACTATGTGCTGAATGCTCATGTACAAGACTTGTGTGGTACGATCCGCAGTCCTGCCTAGCCAGCGCCAAGAAGACGACAATGTGAGTGACATTACGGTGCAATTTTAATGATGTGAATATTTTCTAGAAATAAAAATACCAGATACAGCATATTAATTTTTCATCGATTCTTGCACCCAACAACACAACAAGATGACATTTAATAATAATGTAAGCTCCTTATTATGTAGCCAAATCTGTGCTGGTTTGTATTTTGGCCGCCTCCAGTTTTCCCTTTGTTTTGCCTCCAGCTGTGCCTCCGTGACGTAATTGAGTTTGATGTTGAGATTTGTTCTATTTGTATATGATAATTATTTAATATTTTGTATACAATATTTAAATACATGGTGTGATGATGCATAACTAACTATTCGTCGATGTTGCTCTGAAGGTACAGTATTTATATGCAAATGTCCCATGTGACATCACAGATCCAGCAATATCAAAACAAGACATTTTTTTGGAGTTTGATTTAATGAATGGTTTGTTTATAATGAGGACAACGTTTTTGTCACGGTGAGAGTTTTGTGTCTTGTTCCTTGTTCTTGTCTGTCATGTGATTCCCTGTTTGCCATGTGTCTTGTTAATTGTCTGATCAGTGTTCCCATGTGTTTCTGATTAGCCACGCCCCCTTGTTATTTTGTTTGCCTGTGTATTTATACCCCTGTTCTTCAGTTGTTGTTTGTCGGTCGTTGTTTAATGTTTGTAGCTGAGTTCCTGGTCTGAGTTTCTTTGTGTATTGTTTACCCTGGATTACCTGTTTGTTTAGTTAATAAAGTGCTTGTGTTTGTATTCACTCTCTGCTTCATTCCTGCCTCAGCGTCATAGAACGACAGACCAACCTGAATCCAGCAGCACGGATCTCACCTGATCTTCCCAGCATGAGTCGGGAGTTCGCTGGTCAGATCGCGGCCTTGGCCCTGGATAGCCTCGATTTGTTCCAGTTCACCTGGGGATTTATTCCTCTCGCTGCTTCCTGCTCTCTTGGAGACGAGGCAATTAAGGTGTGTTACCTGCTGGGGGCAAAGGAGGTCAACCCGAGGGAGCTCCCCAATATCTCCGGTCTGGACTGGAGAGAGGTACTCTCCCGATGTCTGGAGAGCTTCCTCCCACGGTACGCCAGGTCATCACCTGATCTCCGCGTCCAGCCTGATTTCCACGCCATGCCTGTGCTTCTTCACACCCAGCCTGATTTCCACGACGAGCCCGAGCTCCACGTCAGCCTCGACAAGCCAGAGACTGCTCACGTCACTTCTGCCGAGCCAGAGACGATTCTCGTCACGTCTGCCGATCCAGAGACTGTTCACGTCACTGCTGCCGATCCAGAGACTGTTCACGTCACTGCTGCGGATCCAGAGACTATTCACTTCACGTCTGCCGATCCAGAGACTGTTCACGTCACTGCTGCCGATCCAGAGACTGTTCACGTCACTGCTGCCGATCCAGAGACTGTTCACGTCACGTCTGCCGAGCCAGAGACTGTTCACGTCACTGCTGCCGATCCAGAGACGCTTCACGTCACGTCTGCCGAGCCAGAGACGATTCTCGTCACGTCTGCCGAGCCAGACTGTTCACGTCACTGCTGCCGAGCCGGAGACTGCTCACGTCACGTCTGCCGAGCCAGAGACTGCTCACGTCACGTCTGCCGATCCAGAGACTGTTCACGTCACTGCTGCCGAGCCAGACTGTTCACGTCACTGCTGCCGATCCAGAGACTGTTCACGTCACGTCTGCCGAGCCAGAGACTGTTCACGTCACGTCTGCCGAGCCAGAGACTGTTCACGTCACTGCTGCCGAGCCAGAGACGCTTCACGTCACTGCTGCCGAGCCAGACTGTTCACGTCACTGCTGCCGAGCCAGAGACTGTTCACGTCACTGCTGCCGAGCCAGAGACGCTTCACGTCACGTCTGCCGAGCCAGAGACTGTTCACGTCACTGCTGCCGAGCCAGAGACTGTTCACGTCACGTCTGCCGATCCAGAGATGCTTCACGTCACGTCTGCCGATCCAGAGATGCTTCACGTCACGTCTGCCGAGCCAGAGACTGTTCACGTCACTGCTGCCGAGCCAGAGACTGTTCACGTCACTGCTGCCGATCCAGAGACGCTTCACGTCACTGCTGCCGATCCAGAGACGATTCTCGTCACGTCTGCCAAGCCAGACTGTTCACGTCACTGCTGCCGAGCCAGAGACTGTTCACGTCACTGCTGCCGATCCAGAGACGCTTCACGTCACTGCTGCCGATCCAGAGACGATTCTCGTCACGTCTGCCAAGCCAGACTGTTCACGTCACTGCTGCCGAGCCAGAGACTGTTCACGTCACGTCTGCCGAGCCAGAGACTGTTCACGTCACGTCTGCCGAGCCAGAGACTGTTCACGTCACGTCTGCCGAGCCAGAGACTGTTTACGTCACGTCTGCCGAGCCAGAGACTGTTCACGTCACTGCTGCCGATCCAGAGACGATTCTCGTCACTGCTGCCGAGCCAGAGACTGTTCACGTCACGTCTGCCGAGCCAGAGACGTTTCTCGTCACGTCTGCAGAGCCAGAGACTGTTCACGTCACGTCTGCCGAGCCAGAGACTGTTCACGTCACGTCTGCCGAGCCAGAGACTGTTCACGTCACGTCTGCCGAGCCAGAGACTGTTCACGTCACGTCTGCCGAGCCAGAGACTGTTCACGTCACTGCTGCCGATCCAGAGACGATTCTCGTCACTGCTGCCGAGCCAGAGACTGTTCACGTCACGTCTGCCGAGCCAGAGACGTTTCTCGTCACGTCTGCCGAGCCAGAGACTGTTCACGTCACGTCTGCCGAGCCAGAGACTGTTCACGTCACGTCTGCCGAGCCAGAGACTGTTCACGTCACGTCTGCCGAGCCAGAGACTGTTCACGTCACGTCTGCCGAGCCAGAGACGATTCTCGTCACTGCTGCCGAGCCAGAGACTGTTCACGTCACGTCTGCCGAGCCAGAGACGTTTCTCGTCACGTCTGCCGAGCCAGACTGTTCACGTCACGTCTGCCGATCCAGACTGCTCACGTCACGTCTGCCGATCCAGAGACTGCTCACGTCACGTCTGCCGAGCCAGAGACTGCTCACGTCACTTCTGCCGAGCCAGAGACTGTTCACCTCACGTCTGCCGAGCCAGAGACTGTTCACGTCACTGCTGCCGATCCAGAGACGCTTCACGTCACGTCTGCCGAGCCAGAGACGATTCTCGTCACGTCTGCCGAGCCAGACTGTTCACGTCACGTCTGCCGAGCCAGACTGCTCACGTCACGTCTGCCGATCCAGAGACTGCTCACGTCACTTCTGCCGAGCCAGAGACTGTTCACCTCACGTCTGCCGAGCCAGAGACTGTTCACCTCACGTCTGCCGAGCCAGAGACTGCTCACGTCACGTCTGCCGATCCAGAGACGGTTCACCTCACGTCTGCCGAGCCAGAGACGCCAGTGTCTCCGGACAAGATGGCCGCCGCCGAGCCAGTGTCTCCGGACAAGATGGCTGCCGTCACACAGTCTGGCACAGGAACAGGAACACTGCCAGTGTCTGTGTCTGTTCCTGAGCCTGTGTCTGTCTGTTCACCTCACGTCTGTTCCTGAGCCAGTGTCTGTGTCTGTGTCTGTGTCTGTGTCTGTGTCTGTTCCTGAGCCAGTGTATGTGTCTGTATGTGCGGCTGGCTATGTCACGGTGTGGGTTTTGTGTCTTGTTTCTTGTTCTTGTCTGTCATGTGATTTCCTGTTTGCCATGTGTCTAGTTAATTGTCTGATCAGTGTTCCCATGTGTTTCTGATTAGCCACGCCCCCTTGTTTAGCTTGTTTGCCTGTGTATTTATACCCCTGTTCTTCAGTTGTTGTTTGTCGGTCGTTGTTTAATGATTGTAGCTGAGTTCCATGTTCCTGGTCGGAGTTTCTTTGTGTATCGTTTACCCTGGATTACCTGTTTATTTAGTTAATAAAGTGCTTGCGTTTGGATTCACTCTCTGCTTCATTCCTGCCTCAGCGTCACAGTTTTAAGTTCTAAAACTTGCAGGACGTTTTAATGGTACAAAGACTTGTCAAAAGATCAAGGCAAATTAGATTTTTCATGTTCCCTTTAATTTATTCTGTTACATCAGCACAAAATGTTGTGTAACAGCTCAAACACTTTTACATTTCTATTCAAATGAAATGAACGTATCTGATAGACTTTCATCTCTCCTGTCATGTTTAGCTGCTGTGACAGGCTCAGGTCATGGCTTTTGCTTCTCTGATAAATTTGTTTGAGTAATTCTAGTGCTGAAAAGATCAGGTTTGGTTAAGTGCTGGTACAGTTTCTCAAGCTCTAGTCTTGAAGCACCTGTGTGTGTCTCAGTAGTGGGCGATTCGAAGCTTATTTCTCTTCGCTCCAGAAATCTGCTGAGGAGGCAGAGACTCACAGCAGATGGGCTGAGATGGAGCCAACATAACATATTTCTCCAGGATTAATTGTTTGGCCCTGTGCTCGGTCTTTCTCTCCTTTTGTTGTGCATTAGACAAATTCAAATTCTCATTGGTGATCAGCTATTTGTTTACAACTCATTCGCCTGTATTTAGAACACCCAGACTTAACCCAAACCTGCAGAAACATTACTTTTATATCACTTCAAAACTGCACATTTATTTTTATTTCAAGTAAATGGACCTCTTGCCATGCAACGAGTTCACGGTTGTACAGTATGCGTCTAGTACATCCCTCTTTTGAAGAGTACTTATTACTTTAAAATCTTTCTTTAAGAAAAGCTTATTATTTATGTTTATATGTCTATGTGGTGTTTTTAATATGCTCTATGACAAAACATGTGCAAGCGAGTATTTTCTCCTTAAAACTGCAGTGTACCAAAGACGTTTGAAATCGCCCGTTTCCTACAGTCACAAACATGTAACTAATCCCGTCAACATGCGGGGCGGGATATTTTCCAAAGTGAGAAGGAACACCTTTAAGAAGGGGCAGGAAAAATTGGGTACATATAGAAATACAGCGGGTGAATTATGCTCTGCAATTTAGTTAGCTTTCACACGCCAGCTCGCTCTCTGCGTTATTCAAGTCATTTTTCCTTCACCAGCCTCGATATAAACTAAAATCAATGGGTGGTCAAGCATTTTCGGTCGCAGCACCACAGTTATGGAATGCTCTACCTTTGGGAATTAGGAATTCTCCAACATTGGACTATTTTAAGAATTCTTTAAAGACACACCTTTTTAGAGCTGCATATTGTAAATGAATGTGTTTGTTCTTACTGTCTCTCATTGTTGTTATCCCTCTTTTTGTATATTGTAGCGCCTTGAGTTTAAGAAAGGCGCGTTACAAATAAAATGCATTATTATTATTATTATTATTATTATTATTATTATGTGCATATTATAGCCGGAAGCTAAGTTATTTTAGTTTTAAAAGTTTTCAATATGTATGTTTTTCCTACACAAACGCATCGCTTCGCTTCAGAATGCTTTTATTAAGGCCTTTATTAAAAAATGTGGAGCACTTATGATGGATGGATGTGCTTTGTTGGGCTTCAAAATCTCGTTTTGCGCATTGGAAGATTCAGGTCATTTTTTTTTATATAACTCAGATTGTGTTCATCTGAAATAAAAAGTAATATACATCTAGGATGGCTTGACGGTGAGTAAATCATATGGGGTTATTTTTATTTTTGGGTGACCTATCCCTTTAAATGTGTTAATATACATTGTTATGAAAGTGTTCTCTTTAACTACACTTACGGTGAGGAAAATAAGTATTTGAACACCCTGCTATTTTGCAAGTTCTCCCACTTAGAAATCATGGAGGGGTCTGAAATTGTCATCGTAGGTGCATGTCCACTGTGAGAGACATAATCTAAAAAAAAAATCCAGAAATCACGATGTATGATTTTTTAACTATTTATTTGTAAGATACAGCTGCAAATAAGTATTTGAACACCTGTCTATCAGCTAGAATTCTGACCCTCAAAGACCTGTTAGTCTGCCTTTAAAATGTCCACCTCCACTCCATTTATTATCCTAAATTAGATGCACCTGTTTGAGGTCATTAGCTGCATAAAGACCCCTGTCCACCCCGTACAATCAGTAAGAATCCAACTACTAATATGGCCAAGACCAAAGAGCTGTCCAAAGACACTAGAGACAAAATTGTACACCTCCACAAGGCTGGAAAGGGCTACGGGGAAATTGCCAAGCAGCTTGGTGAAAAAAGGTCCACTGTTGGAGCAATCATTAGAAAATGGAAGAAGCTAAACATGACTGTCAATCTCCCTCAGACTGGGGCTCCATGCAAGATCTCACCTCGTGGGGTCTCAATGATCCTAAGAAAGGTGAGAAATCAGCCCAGAACTACACGGGAGGAGCTGGTCAATGACCTGAAAAGAGCTGGGACCACCGCTTCCAAGGTTACTGTTGGTAATACACTAAGACGTCATGGTTTGAAATCATGCATGGCACGGAAGGTTCCCCTGCTTAAACCAGCACATGTCAAGGCCCGTCTTAAGTTTGCCAATGACCATTTGGATGATCCAGAGGAGTCATGGGAGAAAGTCATGTGGTCAGATGAGACCAAAATATAACTTTTTGGTCATAATTCCACTAACCGTGTTTGGAGGAAGAAGAATGAGGAGTACCATTCCAAGAACACCATCCCTACTGTGAAGCATGGGGGTGGTAGCATCATGCTTTTGGGGTGTTTTTCTGCACATGGGACAGGGCGACTGCACTGTATTAAGGAGAGAATGACCGGGGCCATGTATTGCGAGATTTTGGGGAACAACCTCCTTCCCTCAGTTAGAGCATTGAAGATGGGTCGAGGCTAGGGATGTTAACGATTAATCGACGATCGATTAATTGTCGATAAGCCTTTTAATCGATAAACCTTATCGATGATCGATTAAGCATGGTCATTATTTACATGCATAGTTTGAGACGCGCGTACAGCAGATGAAAGGGGGAAAATGAAGCGAGCACGCAAGAGTTTTGTTTGGGATCATTTTATTTCAAAGGGTGATAATGTTAACTGCAAACATTGTGATTGTGTTTTAAAATATAATACGACAACTAGTACCATGATATATCACTTGAAGAAAGTGCATCCAGCGATCTCCGGGACAGGAGGATTTGAACAATCGACACAGCCTACAATTACTTCTGTTTTAGCTGGGAAAAAAGTTGGAGCTCGAAGGTGGTGGATTTCGAAAGTTAATCAACTTCATTCAGCCCGAGTACAATATACCATCAAGAGCCACAATAACCAGCAGGTTGGAAGATCGTTATGAAAAGAAAAAAGAAGAGCTAAAAATGGCGCTGAGTTCAGTTAAAAAGATCGCCCTCACAACTGACTGCTGGACCGCACTAACAAGGGAAAGCTACATTACCATTACATGTCATTACATAGACCCTGAATGGCAAATGAAGTGTGCGGTCCTGCTTACAGAGAGCTTGTCTGATAAACACACCTCTGACAGACTTGCAGAAAAGTTAAACGAGGCCGTAGCTTCATGGGACATCGCGGGAAGAATATTAGCATGCGTTCACGACAACGCAAGAAATATAGTGGCAGCAAACGATCAAACTCGTGTAAGCTGGGATTCCATGCCGTGCTTTGCTCACACATTACAACTAGCCATAAACGATGGCTTCAACATATACCTAAACAGGGTCATCGCATCTGCTGGAAGACTTGTTTCGCACTTCAATCATAGTACTGTAGCTACCAAAGCACTTCGTGACAAACAGGCACAGATGAAAATTCCACCGCATCGCCTGATACAGTCCTGCAAGACACGGTAGAATTCGGTCAGTGACACGTTTGCCCGGCTCGTGGAACAAAGGTGGGCAGTGACAATAATAATAATAAAATGAATAATTTCATTGTGGATGCGCCACCTAATCGTTTACATTTATAACTTTAGGTTCACTCTACCGCACTCCCATCCAAACCATCCATGATAGCGACGATGCTGGATGCTAGACACAAGCATCTAGGCTTTCTAACGACATCAGAGAGGCTGGCTGCCAACGCAAAGCTATACGAAATGGCCTCCGCGGTGGTTCTGACTGGGACCAATACAGAAAATGCAAATAGTGCAGTTACTCGAGATGCGCAGCAGGCCCAAGCTAATTGTGATGACGGGAAAAAAGCCCTTCGGATGCTTCTCGGAAGTAATTACAATGAACGATGTATCAACGACACGGAAAGCGAGGTAAACAATTTTCTCAGAGAACAGCCCCTGTCGCTTGACACAAGTCCACAAGAATGGTGGAAAGCGAATGCCACCAGGTTTCCCAGATTGTCTCGGCTGGCAAAAGGGTATTTATGCATACCAGGAACATTCGTCCCATCAGAACGCGTGTTCTCAACAGCTGGCCTGATGGTCAACAGACTTCGCACAAGACTAACCCCGGAGCATGTTAACATGCTGATCTTTTTAAACAAAAACCAATGATGTGCACCTGCTGTATCCTGAACTTCGTAGACGAAGTTATTGCGATAGGCTATATGAAAATAAACATGCATATTACAGTTGTATATTTCATAATATAGCCATAAAATAAAGCAAATGTGTTCTTTTAAATAGTTAAACAGTTAACGTGCTAACATTTAGAACTAAAGAAAAGGCTATGAAATCTAAGCTTCAATTATTGCAAAGTTCATGCAACAAACTTGTTTAATTTTTTTTTTTTGTGGCTATATTTTATGCGAAAGTGTTGCAGAGTTGCCGAAATGTGGCCATAGGAATTTTAAATGAAGTCAATAGATGTCGCACTTTAAATGCATCAAATGTGTTTGAGAAATAAAAACTCCAACTATATGTTGAAAAGTTGACGCAATAACATGATTGATTATTTTTATTATTTTTGATGATTGATTAAATATTTTAAAACGAAAATGTTGAAACGTTCACACAATACATGTGATGGAATGGGGAAATTAAGAATATTTTAATGCATAAAATGTGTTAAATTATTTGTTAGCTTTAAAGTGTAAATGGGCAAAAATGTATTGTAACTTTGTTTTACAAGTAACAAACTGTTGAATGTGTTTTGGGAAAATTACACTCACCGGCCACTTTATTAGGTACCCCATGCTAGTAACGGGTTGGACCCCCTTTTGCCTTCAGAACTGCCTCAATTCTTCGTGACATAGATTCAACAAGGTGCTGGAAGCATTCCTCAGGGAGTTTGGTCCATATTGACATGATGGCATCACACAGTTGCCGCAGATTTGTCGGCTGCACATCCATGATGCGAATCTCCCGTTCCACCACATCCCAAAGATGCTCTATTGGATTGAGATCTGGTGACTGTGGAGGCCATTTGAGTACAGCGAACTCATTGTCATGTTCAAGAAACCAGTCTGAGATGATTCCAGCTTTATGACATGGCGCATTATCCTGCTGAAAGTAGCCATCAGAAGTTGGGTACATTGTGGTCATAAAGGGATGGACATGGTCAGCAACAATACTCAGGTAGGCTGTGGCGTTGCAACAATGCTCAATTGGTACCAAGGGGCCCAAAGAGTGCCAAGAAAATATTCCCCACACCATGACACCACCACCACCAGCCTGAACCGTTGATACAAGGCAGGATGGATCCATGCTTTCATGTTGTAGACGCCAAATTCTGACCCTACCATCCGAATGTCGCAGCAGAAATCGAGACTCATCAGACCAGGCAACGTTTTTCCAATCTTCTATTGTCCAATTTCGATGAGCTTGTGCAAATTGTAGCCTCAGTTTCCTGTTCTTAGCTGAAAGGAGTGGCACCCGGTGTGGTCTTCTGCTGCTGTAGCCCATCTGCCTCAAAGTTCGACGTACTGTGCGTTCAGAGATGCTCTTCTGCCCACCTTGGTTGTAACGGGTGGTTATTTGAGTCACTGTTGCCCTTCTATCAGCTCGAACCAGTCTGGCCATTCTCCTCTGACCTCTGGCATCAACAAGGCATTTCCGCCCACAGAACTGCCGCTCACTGGATGTTTTTTCTTTTTCGGACCATTCTCTGTAAACCCTAGAGATGGTTGTGCGTGAAAATCCCAGTAGATTAGCAGTTTCTGAAATACTCAGACCAGCCCTTCTGGCACCAACAATCATGCCACGTTCAAAGTCACTCAAATCACCTTTCTTCCCCATACTGATGCTCGGTTTGAACTGCAGGAGATTGTCTTGACCATGTCTACATGCCTAAATGCACTGAGTTGCCGCCATGTGATTGGCTGCTTAGAAATTAAGTGTTAAGGAGCAGTTGGACAGGTGTACCTAATAAAGTGGCCGGTGAGTGTATATTAAAATAAAGTTTTATTTGAAAAAGAAACCAGCCTGGTTTGCGATTCATTTAACATTATAGAGGACAATTAAATTGTGTCCAAAAATATATATATAATAACTACTCCTGTATAATAAACAGTTCAGAAACAGAACGGGGACATCAGTTTACCGTTCGGGGTTGTCGTTTTGCATTGCGCCGGGTCCAGTGTGGACGGCATTTTGAGATCGTTATTAACCGACATGGATTAGCATACCATCTGATCTAACACAACTGGTACGTTTAGCTAATGAACGTAACATATAAATATTAAAATGTTATCCTTGTGAAGTAGGCTACGTAAATCTCAACTTCAAGACCGCTGTGGGCTAAAAACTCTAAATCCCGTAGGTCTTCTTAGCACGTAGGCCTAATGGGCATTTACAAGTAAACGTGGCCTTTTTCACATTCTCCAGACTTTCCCCAATATGCACAATATTATGGAAATGTCCTAAGCACATTTGGAAAGAAAACAACACACTTGCATTAACAAAAAATATTTGCTGAAATTGATGCACGCATACACGGGTTAACAGAGCACATCTGCGACGGCGTAATTTGTCGCAATATTTGATTATTAAATAATTATATTAAATGATCAATCATCGATACATATTATAATCTAGCCGTTTATTTACATCAAACCTTTCCTCTGGGTGAGGATGCTTGCGTTTTTTTAATGCCATTGCACATTCTGTCATGCCGGTGACTATAGGCCTATGACACAGCAGACGCGTCTTGCATATGTAGTTAACAATTAATCGATTAATTGATCGTTAATTTAAACGACGATCGATCATGCGAATTTGTGGAAATTGACATCCCTAGTCGAGGCTGGGTCTTCCAACATGACAATGACCCAAAGCACACAGCCAGGATAACCAAGGAGTGGCTCTGTAAGAAGCATATCAAGGTTCTGGCGTGGCCTAGCCAGTCTCCAGACCTAAACCCAATAGAGAATCTTTGGAGGGAGCTCAAACTCCGTGTTTATCAGCGACAGCCCAGAAACCTGACTGATCTAGAGAAGATCTGTGTGCAGGAGTGGGCCAAAATCCCTCCTGCAGTGTGTGCAAACCTGGTGAAAAACTACAGGAAACGTTTGACCTCTGTAATTGCAAACAAAGGCTACTGTACCAAATATTAACATTGATTTTCTCAGGTGTTCAAATACTTATTTGCAGCTGTATCATACAAATAAATAGTTAAAAAATCATACATTGTGATTTCTGGATTTTTTTTTTTTAAGATTATGTCTCTCACAGTGAACATGCACCTACGATGACTATTTCAGACCCCTCCATGATTTCTAAGTGGGAGAACTTGCAAAATAGCAGGGTGTTCAAATACTTATTTTCTTCACTGTAAATCGCCACTCCAGTTTACAGTGTATTGTTGTTTCTGCAGTTAAAAAGACAAAGTTGACAATTCTGGCTATAGTTTCGTTATTTTAATAATTTCTTTATTTTTACTTTATTTATTGTTCACTCAGGGTTATCTAAATAACTATTTGTTGCTTGTGTTTTGAATATATGTTCCCCTGCACTTTAGGCACTTTGCACACATTTGTTCTGCATCTTGTGACTTGATTCTGACTTTGTTTTGTATTTTATTTATTAGAAAGGTATATTCTGTTCTAATTTAATTCTGTAAATTAATTGTTGATTATTTTTCGGTGCATCGATGTTGCGCTCTGTAGAGCCTGCTCGCACAGGCAATTTAGCCAATTTAATTTGACTTGCATGTAAAATGCAAATCCTGTCTGCAGTGTGGCCTTTCTGCAGTTATTTCTTAGTTTTATTGATCCGAAATGTTTTTATACATTTTCTTCTATATCTTTTGTGTGATGTTCTGTACATCGCGGCATTAAAATGTTAAAGCTCCGTGCCCTCCCCAACCCCACCCACAATTCTGATTCGTCTATGAAAATCCTTAGTAGGGGACACCCCTAGTGCAGAGGAGCAAGCGAGAAAGGTTGACAGAGCTAAATTTCAAACCTCCAGAGAATCACCTGTTTTAAACAAAAGCTGAACAGAAGAGATTCTGCTGTTAAAAAGAGAACGTCCCAGAGCTTGTAATAAAACATGAATCAACATTGACATGGCTTTTCAGAGATGGAGAGAACTGAGGGATTTGAAATGTTGTAAAAGAGATGGTGTTTTTATTACTGAACAGGTGAGTTATATTGAACAGATTAATTGCCATATGTAGCTCTCTAACAGAGTTGCTTGTTAAGCATTATCTATTGTGAAGGGTCACAAACAATTTCATTATGGCTTTCATTATTGTTGTATCGCTGAGCTGGAATTAATTCTCAAGGAAGTACCGTGTCTATTAATGGGTAAAGCTACAGTAATGTCTTCAGCTAATCAGCTTGAGATCCTTTCCATCTAAACTGGTTATATCTCTTAAACCTAGTAGTGATTTTTTTTTTATGAGAGGTATGATATCATAGTGTACCTCAAACAAAATATTAATTTCACTACACAAATAAATAAATGAATAACAAGTAAAAATGCCCGACTTCTGGGAACTCTATTGCACGATGACTCAAATAAACCATTTTAATGAACCATCCAAACAAATTATTTCTTCTCTGCCAAAAATACTCATCTGATGCTTTCAGTCAGCCTGTCATGGCTCTAAATTATGTATTAGAACAGAGATTAAAGTTTGTAGCGTACAAATTTTGTCTTTGAAAATGGCCCATCTGTATTTTACAAAGACTAAAGAACAAAAACAAGATTGTCCTCTGAATTTCAAATTGCAAAATAGCTAATAATACACACAATAAAGACAACCTTTTCATCCACATTGAACACAAAGAGCTAGCTTTGACTCATTTAAGTTATTATGGAGCTTAAACATGCAAAAAGCCGTATAAAAAAAAGGCTCTAATAAATGTTTAACACTAATTAAAAACAGTTGTTGAACTTTATGGTAGTTTTCCAAGTTTGGTCATTGGCTTAGAATGCAAATATTTAGCGTTAACGCAAAACTGGAAATAACATGTTTGGCTGTCGACAAAGGCTTTCGTGAGAGCAGAGTGGCGTGCTGAAAGTTATATCCTTTACAGTACGGCAAATAAATTTGTTATTAGCAAACACGCTTGTTATTTCAAGAGTGTGGCTCGAAAGCCTTACTGAATGGAGTGTGCAGGAGTAAAGTAACAAAGCAGGGGAAGGAAACACGCTCACACACACGGTTGTTTTCGCTGTGCTACGAGGTGTTGTTTTCAATCCTTTGCCACCCACGTGGCATGTTGGAGTGTGAAGAGAGGGTTCAGGTAACGCCATGTGTTCCCGATTAATACGAAAACAAACACTGGAGGTCAGCAGGCAGAACAGACGCCATTACACTCATTAATATCTACATGACTTTCGACTGGCCTCATGGGCTGATGGATGCGTGTAACCATGGGTCCTGCCATTGAGAACGCCGTGCCACGATCACAAACATCGGTCGTCAAAGACGGCAAACGCTCCAGATGGGAAATTAATTTTTGCGCAATCAGCTTTTGTTGTTTAATTTACAAGTACTACAGTGCTTATATGTTTTTTTCCCATATGGATGTGTGTTCTTGGATGTGTTTGTCCTTCTTTCACATTGGCAGATGAGAGCAGGGTGGCTGATATACATTTGTAATACTGATTAGCGTTTTATATCGAACTTAAGGCAAATTATATTTTTAAAAAACTATAAACATTTTGCTTGCAATGTTTATAACCAAATGTATTGTTTTCTTTTTATTGTAGGAAATAAAGATCATGGTAAAAGCATTCATGTAGCTCAAACAGTAGACAATGGTGCTAGCAATGATTCACAGGGAATGGATGAACTTAAAAGATTTATAGCTTGAAAGCAATTTGAGTTGGTTTGGATAAATGTTTCTTGAGTAAATGGAAATGCTTCCTTTTACACATATTTGATGTCAAGCTCTTCACACCATTGTTACCTAGTTGTCACTAACTTTTGTGAAAACCTTATTTAGAGCCAGAATTGTTTAGTGTGGTGGAAATGACGGCAACTGAGTAACAGCCATAATTATTTAAACATTAAATAATTTTTATTTGCAAAGTAAATGAATCCTATTTTTTGCATTGTGACATTATTCCATGACAATTATTTGCCACCCAAATTGAGTTTTGAGTGTTTTATTTAACAATGATTTAGAAGCAGTAAACAAAACTATCATCACCAGTGAATAATTAGTGAATAATGCAAATGTAGTTGTCTGCTGTTTCCTACAGTATCAATTACTAATGTCATGTTGCTCAAACTATATTATACTGGTTTAGTGTTGAATAGTCTTACCCCCCAAAACATCTAGGCATTATTTCCTTACAAGTGCAAAAAATAAATTATGACAAAACTAGTAGTCATAATGCGTCAAGTATATTTTATATACATTTCTCATAGACTTTTTTGTAAATGTGTCCTGAATTGATTAACAGTCCTGAATTGAATTTAGAATTTCACTAATGAAGGGTAATTTAAAGCAGATCGATCAACCAATGATACACCAGTTATCTGATAGAGCTCAGATATGCATGTCATGAATCTTCAATTGGAAAGCCCATGTAGACAGAACACAACACTGAGTTTTACAATGGAAGAACAACAAGGAAACAAACAGGGTCAACAGTCGGGGGAAAAAGAAGCGGGGTAATGATGTGTGGCAAAAGAGCAGAAGAGGAAGATAAGGCAAAGGACGTAGTCATAGTTCTGATGAAATAAATACTACTATTATAATGGACCATATTCTCAATCAAGACCTTAAAATGGCTAGGTCAAAATGTGCAGCCAAATGTTGGGAGAACAACCGTTTGCTCAATCATTTAAGCATTTCGTAGACAGAAAAGGTGTGTATTTCAACAATGTGCACTGTATACTATAATACTGTACACTTACTGTAATGCTTCTTATTACAGTAGCATTTTACACTTACAGTGTCACATTACACTTGCATTTAACAGTATATAGTAAAAACACTTTATACAGATACATACTAGGCTATATCTGACAAACACACGTACACATATGTTTAAATGTATATATAGTGTGTGTGTGTGACTTGTCTTTTTCTTGTATACAGTATATCGCAATAACATTGGACAGGATTCAGTTACAGTACAGTCTCTTGCAATCAATATCCCACATAGAGTAATGTGTACATTTGGACTGTTGAAATGTATGTATGCCATACAGAAAAAGTGCAGTATAATACATTTTCAATCATTGTCATCAAAATCATATAGCCATAGTTTACATCTGAAAATAATGACAGAGTAAAGTTATATCGACAATGTGGCTAAAATTTTTGACTAACTTGTTTGAGAACAATGACATAAGGACTTGTCATTTCAATGATTCACTGATATGTTCATCAATATAAATCATTTTGAGAGATGAACTAAGAGTTTTGAGCAAGTTACAGGCTTTTGCAGGTAGTCCATTGTGTGGTGCTGTTTGTACAAATTGTTTAGAGAAATAACATTGCAGGTTTTCAAATGTTAAGAATGATTCGAAAAAACAGACAAAATGTGACAAAGGGACAAAGAAAAACTGTAATATTCAACAATATTATTGATGTGACTGCACTGACACTATTGGATGATAACTGGACGAAGACGACATCACTGTTTTTTTTGCAGAACTGCTTTATAGATTAAATTAACTAATTAAATATTTGACGATCTTTACAACGAAACTAAATCAACACTGAACTGACTTCAGCTGAACAATGAGCTGCTGTACAGTCAAAATGAACTGTTTGGATCATTGAATCTATCTTTGGATCATATCACTGTAAAGCTGCTGTGAAATAATCTGTATTTTATAAAGCGCTATATAAATAAAGGTGACTTGACTTGAATACAATAAAATCCACAAATCTAATAAAGCAATGGCTGAAGTATGGTAAAGCGATTCAGATGACTCTCGCTACCTCGAGAGGCATGCAACATGGGCAGCATGAGTGTACCAATGTGTTTTTCTGTAAAATACAGGGAAGCAAGTCATGAGACAGGCACTGGATATCAGCATGGCACCACCCATCAGTCCCGTTCCTGCCTCACATGTAATCATCAGTTTGCGGCACCCGTGCAGAGCTCACTTCCTCCTCTACCTCCTAATTGTATGCAGTTCACCATCATATTAAAACGCAACTTTGGAGTGACAATTACGGTCTGTGTGAGAAAGAGTGAGTGTGTGTGTGTATGTATGTATATTATATAAGCATATTAGGGTTCAGATCAATTCAATTCACAAAAATTCAATAAAAAAAAATTCCCATGATCGATCGCTTTACTACAGCATTCATTTTTAACCAAATGCATCCTATATTAGATCAATCAGATATAGTAGATAGGCCTACACAAAATAAACAGCATATTCTAGCCCTTCTGAGAGGGTATTAATCTCCACTGTTGGAGATACAATAAGCAAGGAGAGGTCCCAAATTATTCTAGAGAATGCAGAATTTTTTATTTTCCTTCAGATTTTTTTTTTTTGTTGTTGCAAAAATTGCTTAATAACATGTTGAATTTGTTTACATTACCAGTCTGTTAAACTCATTTGATAAGTACTATAAGAAATAAACAAAAAGGATTGTGGATTTTTCCCTTACTAATATTTTTTATTGAATGGGAACCGGAACCGGAGAATTTCTTACGAATACCAACCCTATTCCTGTGATCAATCCCGGAATGGGGACCTAGTAACATTGCCAGGATCAGTCCCGGAACGCACACTGTGTGAACAAAAGCCATAATCAATGCCGGTGTGTCGTAGTGATGACGCTGAAGCTGAGATCGTTCGCCAGCTTAGTGGAACAGTACGTGATGTGCTAGTTTATGATCGAATCAGAAAAGAAATTGTGTGTGCAACATGACATCATGACTTTGCGTAAACATACACGCCACTTTCAAATCAAGTGGCGTGTTATCTATACGCATTTTCAGCTATCCGCGTGTATGTCCACGCCGCGTGTATGTCCACGCCGCGTGTATGTCCACGCCGCGTGTATGTGTACGCCGTTAAATTTCCGAGCGAAACTAAGCTAAATGAATATCTACATCTGGGGAGCGATATTTTTTTCCCTAGGATGGTAGGGGAAGAGTCATAAATGCTAATAACCCAAGTGACGGGTAGGTTTAGGGACGTCGTTGGGGTAGGTCATATATTTATATATAGTAATGTAACGTTAAGTCAATGGCGTTGATAAACACGCTGAAAAGCGATTATGCGTGTTGATAGCACGCCAAAAATGGAAATACGAATTGGCGTGTCATACATACGCTATTTCATGAGATCAGTCTGGTGTGTGAATGTACGCACAGATTCTGGAAAATCACTGGCAGTGTGATCCCGGGACAAATTATCGGTGTATTTCCCGGAATCTCTGTGTGAAAAGGGCTTTAGGCGGGCTGAGTGGCATCGAAGGAAGGGCAAGCAAAGGACCCGAAAGTGAAGTGCTTTCATTGCCAATCCCTTTATCTTCACAAAGAGGCTACTGGGACAGAAGTGAAGCGGCTACTTACTTGCTCCGTAGAAAAAGTTAATCGCCATCTCAGTCTTACCTTCGTGACAACTCGAGCGAGCAAAACCTTGGCCCATGTGAGGCACTGGTGACACCTCCAGAAACGGTGACTATTTAACATCTCTGAGCTCACCCTGAAGGAGGTCAAAGAAGCAGTCAGAGCTGCAAGAGCAAGTTACACCCCTGGCCCCAGTGTAGGAGTGTGTAAGATCTACAAGCAGTGCCCAAGGCTCCTAGTGCGACTATGGAAGGTGATCTGGCGAAGAGGAAAGGTTGCAGCTCAGTGGAGGCAAGCAGAGGGTGTATGGATACCGAAAGATGAGGATTCAAGCAACATTGAACAGTTTCACATCATCTCGCTGCTCAGCGATGAATATGAGCGAAGAATATGGCTCAGCGTCTAACTGGTTCCTGTTGAAGAATACAAACATAGACACCTCAGTACAGAGGAGTGACCCGATGCCTGGAGCACAAAGGAGAAGTGACACAGCTGATCTGCGAAGCAAGGGAAAGCAGACTCTGGCCAGACCTTACAAACACCTGTGGCTCCATTCCACACTAGCTTGCTGAAACAGTTCTAACAAGACACCATGTTCCAGAGACGATCAGAAACACCATTCTGGACTATTATAGCATGGATATCCTGTCGTAGGATTCCATGATACTTACTCTGTTTGGAAAATCCATTATAACAGAATTTATGAACACCAAGGGGGAACTACACTGCGACCTTTTGAATCAGAATCAGAATCAGAATCAGAAAGTGCTTGCACACACAAGGAATTTGTTTTGGTACTGAGGCTTCCAGTGCACATATACAAATACAACAAGAAACATAATTTACAACAAGAAACATAATAATACAAATTTTAAGAATAAAATATAAAATATAAAAATATGAGAATAAAAGTATCACAGTTGGGTTTAGCCAGAATAAACATTTACAGATTTACAGATTATGAACAAATTTACAGTGTTTTGAATATTATAAATAAATAAATCTACATGTAAGTGTCACCTGAGTTGTAAGTTGTTGCATTAAACACCATTGAAATGCCATTGTGACCATAATTTTTAATGGGTCGTAAATGTATCACTGATTATTTTTGTACCTACCTTATGTTTTAGGCTATGAAGTGCGCGCCCTCACACAAACACTGTTCCCACAATAACTGCTTCCCCAGCTCAAGCTGTGAATGTAGATCACGTACCCACTACGAAGTACGCACGTCTACACATAAGCACTGCAAACACGGTTTCAAACATGAGCGCACCTACACATAAACACGACCAACGAGCCGTCAACTCTCTCCCCACACGCAGCGACATAGTTAATAAATGTAGAAAGCGTGTCCACATTGACGTGCGTGCCACTACATAAAAAAACTGTCCCCGTAGTACCAGTTCCTCACTGTATTGTTTCAACCAATTTCAGGGGTGTAACGATACACGTATTCGTATTGAACCGCTCGGTACGAGGCTTTCGGTTCGGTACGCATACAAACCGAACGATTCATTGGACCATTTTCGAGCTGTACTTGCGCTGGCGCGTACACCATAACATTGCACAACATCAATGACAAATGGCAAACGTAATGAAAGCGGAAGGAAACTGCGCTATTATTTTGTGCTTCACAGACCGTTTATCAGTTTGGACCATCAATGTCAGTGCAGCGCGAGACGATCTTCGTCAAGCACACAGCACAGCGCTAAGAGATCCAGTAAAGAAAGCACTGAATTCACCACTGAAGTAGTAACATCACTGCGAGATCTAGTGAGCGTTCACATTTCTCTGTTATTAACGGATCAAACAGCACTGACGTAGAAACCAGGAGAAACATTATGCCATGAATGAGCTAGTTATAGGCTTTAAGTCCACAGATCAGCAACATCAGCAACAAATCACCATGGATTTAATATAGTAACACACTAACTGTAACCATGGAAGTTTGGCAGAAATATAGTAAAATGCTTTCAGGTAGGTCTACATCACACATCTTTTTCCAGCACTTCAAAACTCAAATATTATCATATTTAAATGTTATTTTTAATGTGATGATGGCCAAAACATTATTTGTTTATACTTCAAAGATGATCCCCATTTATAAAACTAAAAGTTTTAAGATGTAGGAAAACTCTGGCAATTCTTTATTTTTGCTGTATCGAATCGAACCGAACCGTGCATTTTGTGAACCGTTACACCCCTAAACAATTTTAAAGAAAACAAGGCATGTGGTTTAAAAGATGGCAAGCAAAATAAAAAGCACATCTGTATGCAATACAGTTTCATTATTGTTCATTATTATCCAGAGCGGCTTAAGTTAGTTAGCTTTAAAAGTTAGTAGCGCATGTGCCACCAGTGGAAAAGGTTAATGTAGTGTAGTTCCCTGGAATGGTTAATACTTCTTTTTGTGTTTTTAAATCAATAATCACACTAAATGTATGTTAAAATATCAATCTTAGTTATATTATTTATTATGAAAATTAATTTGTTTTATTAGACCAGTTTTCAGAATCACAGCCACAAGATTGACCAAATCCATTTTTATTTTTTTTAAACACATTGTGCATCTGAGATTGAGATAAAACCATTCAATATTTATAACCATACCAATATTTTCTGAAACCGTTGCCGATGAGGTGAAATAATTCTCAGCTTCAGTCATACAGACTAGCCACCTGTGCAGTTTTTGTGAGTTTCATGACATGGTTTATTAGCATGCGGCTAGATATCTTTCACTTCCCCAGTGTAAACTCCGTGACCTTCTTTGGAACTGGTCTTTCTTAGATTATGCAGAAATGCTGCATCATTTCAAAGTGATGAAATATCGCCGGCACATGCAAAAGTGTGATTCACACACGCAGAGGTTCCCGAAAATTAATTCTATTTTAAATCACCTATTTTAACTTGATTAACCTGTTTTAAGTAGTGCAGGTAAAAAATAAAACCTTTGCTGTCATTAGTTTTGCTGTTGTGTACATGTAACATGAGGTGCTGACTGGAAATTCAACAGGAGTCTCCTAACCGCACAGTCTTCAAAAGAGGAAACAGATTAAGTTATAGCGCTGTGGCACTTCCAAAATACCACGTTATGATCAACCATGAGACTCTGCCTGCACAGCCTCATGCACTTCCTGTAACAGAACCCGAAGGCTCGTGCCACACCATGACAAAACACATGGACTGAAAGAGTCAGGTAAATAGAAAGAGTTTTTTGTGCAAAAAAAAAAAAAACAGTGCAAAAAAATAACAATAATCTCTCACACAAAAGACCGGTTTACACCCTTAAACCTATTTTATTGATATGTGATTGTTTATTTTTGTGCTGATTTTTAAAGGGGTCATCGGATGCCGTTTTTCCAGAAGTTGGTATGATTCTTTAGGCTCTTCATGTAAAGTTTGTAACATACTTTGGTTAAAATTAAATTATTTTTACCTCCTCAAAAACAGCTCTGTTCACAGCGACCCGTTTCGGTGCATGTCTCTTTAGTTTAAATGATAATGAGCAACTGCTCACTCCACCTCTCTCTTCCAGGGGAGTGTCAACACAAGACACATAAAGTGCTACCTTGGTGGACAGTACGGCTGAGGGCGAAATATGCTAATACGGGACAGTCTGTCGGTGGACGTGGGCAGAAAATCCAAACAGCTTGATTATTGAGAGTGTTTAGACTTTTTGAGGATTAAAAAAAAAAAGGAGTGAATGGATTTTTCTCATTGTATGGTGGTTGAGTCCACACACACACACACACACATTTGCATCCGATGACCCCTTTAATGCTCATCTGAACTGATACATATAAACATTTTAATGCATATTAAAAAAATACTCAAGACGATGCAAAATTTTAACGTAACGGCAATATTTTACGATATAAAATATGGCCAATTGATGACAACTGCTAATATTTTAAACAGTAGGCTATATATATATATATGTATACAGTTGTCAACATTTGAAGAGGATAAAACATTTTTTTATCAAAGTTATCCTAACACAAGAACAGGAATTGTTCAAAATTCTTTGATGTAAGGTTTTGATCCACTTAAAATGTTGACTATACAAAAACAAAAATCCTTTTTGAAGAAAATAAACTCCCTCATGCAAACCATGATACTAGGCTGCATCTGAAACCACATAACCTACCAGGTACTTCTTTTGTACTTAATTAATGGCCATTAAAAAGTATGTTTAATATAGTATGAATGTAATCCATATACTACATTGATCATGTTGTCATTATCATGTGACCTACCAGCTTCAGTTGTGTCGTGTCACTGCCAGTCACAAATCCTGTCACTGCCAGCCACAAATATCAAAGTGTCCATAGTAGGCACACATCAGGAAGGATCTCACCAGAAGTAGTAGGTCATCTGGGTACTTTTCACCTACTGTGAATTCAGACATATTGCTGTTCTTACCTTAGGGAAGTGATTTTGGATGCAGCCCTAGAGTGAGGGTGGAGGCAAGAAAAAAGAAAAAAGCTTTTAAAAATAATTACTACTGATGTATTTTATATCATTGAATAAAACATGAAAATATCTTGAGCTTGTGTTCACCAGAGACCTTATTTCAGCCATTTAACCAAAAACCCTGTTGAGCTTCAGGACGATGGAACTGGATTTTGGCTACAAAATTTCCCACAGCACACTATGACGGACCATTTCGACCTCACCGTATAAGCTCAAACAGTGCTGATGGCTGTGTGATGTGTAATATTTAGATATCGTATTCTGTTTAGCTCTCACTTTGACAAGTTGCTAACAGCCACTTATTTCTCCCTAAGGAACTGAAACAGTGGGAGGTGATTTGGAATGGGTTACTGCAAAACTACTTTCTCACCAGCAAGGGAAAGATCACCTAAAAATTTTACTGTCATCATTTACTCATTCTCATGTTTGACTTTCTTTCTTCCATAAATCACAATGTTTTGCAGAATGTCCAAGCTGCACTTTTCCCTGCAGCGAATGGACATGGATTGTCAAGTTCCCAAAAAATAAAACTTGCTTCTCAACTGGTGGGTCGCAGAGTAGTCAAATAAACAACAACAACAACAACAACAACAACGACGACGACGACGTAATTCTGAACGTTTTACTGATGCGAGACTTTTATTTTGAAAGACGTGCGCGAAAGCTGCTGAATTTTCTGTCAGACAGTTTAGGAAGTGAGTGTCTGAGAAAAAAACGTGTTGTTTCGATTCATTCAGCCTATATGCTGCCAGATGGAATGTTGTCAAGCTCTCAGTGTCATTATTCTAACGTTATATTTGTAAATTGTTAAGTTATAAAAAGTCTCTCACCTCAGAAAAACAAACTTTCCTCATGTCTGCCGAACTGTGCCCGCGGTGCGTAATTGCACGCGCAAATGCGGAGGCGCGCGCTAGTATGTATCACATGCCTCGTCGTAGTTACGTTGTCAAGTCATTAGCAAAAAGTACCAATAAATTGGTAGTACGTCATCTGTTGTCAGGGAAGGATTTGGATGCAAGTATTCTATCCAGGGTCAGTATGTTTTATTAACACTTCATGTTAGTATTGTGCATTTAGCATGTATTGTGCATTTAGCACGATTACTAGTTTCCATAACCTTAACACAAAGCTATCAGTTATTTTCACTTTGTGTTCTTTTTTATATTTTTGATGACTGTGGTGGCTCATACCAACAAGTTACTAAATTTATTGTATTAACAAAACTATTTTGGGACTGTTATTTAATAGCTTTACCATACTGTTTAGACATCGGTGTTAGTGATATTCTCACAATTTACATAGCCTCTATGTTAAGTAAAGTGGGACGGTACTTAATTGTGTGTGTCAACCATTTTTGAGAAATAATAGGCTACTTGATTCAAATACCTAAAAATGTGGGTCGCGGCTTATGACCATGAGAAAATGTGGGTCCCTGACCATTCACTTAAATTGTTTGTAAAGGAGCAGCTTAGACATTCTGCGAAATAACACGTTTTCATTTCATGGGGAAAAAAAGAAACCATACACATTTGGAATAACATTAAAACAAAGAATGATGACAGATTGTTTTTATTTTTGGGTAAACTATTCCTTTGGAATAATTGGAAACATGTCAATATATCTAAGACTCCAAGAGTTCTTTCCCACCCGGTTGGGTGATCGTCACACAAGTGGGGAGTCAGTTGAGGACAGCAGTCTTATCTCTCTTCACACAACTGTCTGCTACATCTGCTTCTCTTTTTTTCCTCGTCCTTTTCTCTCTCCAAGTGGGTTGATGAATTCACTTTACGTTTTGCTCTTAGCAGAGCGTGTGTAATTTAGGGGCTGAATTCTTTTTCAGAGTCTCTAACTGGCTCCATATGGAGAAGCAGGGTGAGACACTGGAGGCTTCGTCTCCAGCCACCAGACTGACTTCCACGCAAAGACTGCCATCATTTATACCACATGCAGTGGTATAATAGACGGCATGCAAATCATATTGTGACTATCAAATCCCTCTTTTGGACTAGCTTGGCTTTAGAGGCATTTTATCCATTGGATGAGTATTTTGGACCTTGTCATAAATCATGACTTAAAGGAGAACTCCGGTCAATTTTCACATTGAGCTAATTTTTTTGTAAATTTGGAGTGCTGTCAGTAGAGAGAACAACGACAAAAATCGGTGTTGCCTACACCGTGTTATCTTCTTTTTAAAATTTAATGGCGCAAGTTTTAAAACTGCTTTTAGCCTCTTAACATCCTTGATAGGTCATTACAAGTGCACAGCCATGTGAGTGATTTTATTCCGAGTAAACACGTTCAATCTGACTGCAGTAGATGTGAAAGAAATTAATAAAAATGATGTTAATTCAGCCAGCTGAAGACCAGAGAATGTCTAATAAGGGGAGAACTTCCACTCTTAGTAAACTTCCGGCTTCTGGGTTCCAGCTTTCTGGCTTGCTGGTTGCAGTTCCACTCTGGTTCCATATGAGGGCGCTCACAGGACGAGTGCAGAATGAATGGAGGTCTATGGAGCTATACCCCTCAAAATCCACTTTTCTCCGGATATAATTTTTTGTCTAGTAATTTGAATGTTGTATTCGAAAGTAGATGCAAAAAAATTACACATTGCTGGGTGTTCTTCTCTTCTTTGCTTTAAAAAGTATTTTAAAATGTCAATGACGTCATAAGCCCTATTCGCACGGGATTAGTACTATCTGGGGACCTCGTGTGATTTAGAAATTACCCCCCCCCACATCTGAATTTCGTGTGGCGCATTCGCACGGGATAACCGAAGGCTGTGATTATACTCAAATTTACTGACTTATCTCCCGATGACGTCGAGGCTATTGCTTGGAAATGTCTCGCCGTTATTATAGGTCTATCTGTATGATAGACTATATCATAAACAGAAGAATGTTCCTTACCGCATGCTGCTATACCATTCATCTCCATATAACAACATTATTTTTGTTTTTGCTCTTCTGATGATTTTCAACTTTCTCTTTCTGCAAATTGTATAGTTGTTATAGCGATATGACCCAGCACCCAAAATACTTATCAAAACACTCCAGCGCAGCCTCCATTCGTCGCGAAAGATGGATAAAAAGGTGCGCATGAAACAAAAACCTTGAAAAAATTATATACGATCCGCCAAATCACAGAGATGCCGATTCGCACAGGACTAATATTATCACAGGACCTCGGTGTTCGGCGAAATATGGTAGGTCATTTGCGGGGGAATTATTACTTTACAAATTACAGACATGGCCGATTCGCACGGGATTAAGATCACAGACAACCTCCGCAATTATTACAAATGACTAGAGGTCCCCATATAGTACTAATCCCGTGCGAATAGGGCTATAGACATCGTACGACCAGAGATACTGTTTTACGGCAATCCTTCAGTCACTTTGGTGCTTTCGCGCTTTGCACTTTCTTTTCTCTCGATGCATCGACAACACAGCTGGCACATGTAAATACACAAACTAGAAAGGTAAAGTCCGCCATAACATTCTGGTCCCGCTTCGGATGCCACGATGCCATCAAGTGGTATCTCTGGTCGCAATCAGTCCTTCACTGACCAATCAGCGTTCATTAGCAGAATGCTAGCGTGTTATGGGCAACAACAACTCAATCTGTAAGAAACTGAAAGGACATAAGTACTCGTTCATTCAACTTTCGACCCATAGCCCATGTTGAACTTGCAAAACCTACAATCAAATCTGAGGTTTCTCAACAGCAATCGGGTGAAAGAGACAAATTTTGCCTTCTAGCTCCATAGACTCCCATTCATTTTGCACTCATGGCCGATCGCCCCCAGTGGAACTACAACCAAAATTTGGGATAATAGGACTTAATAGGGAGTGGTCAGGCTCTCCGTAGACAGGCTCTGATGGGACCTTATTTCGGAAAAATATTATATGGTAGTCAATGGGAGATGGTCCTCACTGCAGAACATGAAATCCACGGGGAGGAGTCGGATCCAGATCCAACTCCTCCCACCTTACATAGACCTAAACCTACCCAGCTCCACCCCCTGATCACTAAACCCACCCCTAAACCTACCCAGCTCCACCCCCTGATCACTAAACCCACCCCTAAACCTACCCAGCTCCACTCCCTGATCCCTAAACCCACCCCTAAACCTACCCAACTCCACCCCTTAACCTGGATCCGACTCCGCCCCCTGGATCTCGTGTACTGCAATGAGGTGCAACTGGTCAATGGCGAGAGACAACAAATATTTTGATACCGTTTGAATTGTGCCCTGAATTACACACATAATGGTTGTCAATTTAAAAGATAAATTTTAAAGTCAAGAAAGTCGCAGTTTGATGTAAAACTGTTGATGTAAAACTGTTGAGGTATAAGACTGTGAAAATACATAATTACAAAGACTACAAACCCAAAAGGCGCGCATGTCACGTCATACCCTTTCTCTCAATGAATGAAGCTAACTTTCCTGAAGCTAACGTCTGTCATTTTTTCTATAGTCTAACGTTATAATCGTAACATTACACCTTCACGCCTGTGTGTTTTGTACCAGACTTCACACGAGCTTGGTGACCTAGCCTACATAGTGGGAGACGAGAGATGTAGCCTAGTTCATTGAGTGATTTTCACATAAAACCAAATGTTACTCTTCTATTTTATAACAAACTGCGACTTTCTTGACTTTCCTAATTATCTTTTAAATTGACAAACATCATATGTGTAATTCAGGGCACAGTTCAGACAGAATAAAAAGATAAGTTGTCTCTCGCCATTGACTACCATACATATTTTTATGTAATAAGAATAAAAAAACAGGAGAAGAAATGCAAGGAACGTGCAGAGAAATAGCGTGAAAAAAAAGAAAGTGGCTGATGAGACTAGTGAGGAGGATCAGGAGAGAAATTAGTGAGTAGAGAACTGTGGTAAGCAGAACTAGGCTACTTTAACATTATAGGCTATGAGTGTAGAACCCACTACCCAGGCATTATTTCCACATCTGCATAGTTGATGATTACGCATTTTACTAGAATTGTAATGAGATGCGTTTGAAAACCATGTTTTCCGCCAAAATAAAAACTTGATGCAGTTTCCGTCAAAATAAAAGATCATGATCTCTTTCAAGTATAGAAATTAGTACAAAACTAATTATGAAAGTTTATTTTATTTTTCAGTGTATTTGATTTACAATATATGTGTATTACTGTCATGGGATTGATATTATAACTATTATTATGTAGTAGTGTAATGTTGACAGACACTATATCACATACATAGCCTATACATAACTAGACTAAACTAAAAGAGGTTTGAGTTTTTCTTTGTTCAATTTGCACACTGAATATGGGTTGAGCTCTTAATATTGAACTCTCAAAGTGCACTAGATGGATGAATTTAACATTAAAAAGCACAACATTTTCTTTCGGGGGATCATGCCCCCTAACCTTACATAGACAGTTCAAGGTATAGCCTGATGAAATCGGTATAAATACGCGTTTAATACTGCAAAATACGCTCAATGTTACAGTCACTGCCCTTGCCATCCAGAATAAAAGACAACATCCCAATCGAGTGAAGGGACTTGTGGTTCCTAAATATTGTGATCCAACATTTGCCTTGCATTTCAGGATGAAAAGACAAACATTTCAGGTGAAGGATAATCCACTTCTTACCTCCGAGACTGTGTTATATATGACCTTATTATTTGTATTGTATCAGGCTTATCATTATTGCTGATCACTGTTGATATGCTATATTTTTACTATAAAACTCTTACGACAAATATGTTTTCTAATATCTTCTATTGTTGCGTATACCGAGCTGGGGTGCGTTTCCCAAAAGCATTGTTGGCCAACTATCGTAATTTCCATTGAACTCTATTGGTAACGATGGAACTTGCGACCATAGTTGGCTTTGGGAAACGCACCCCTGGAGCGGACACATTTGTACACGACTTTACTTGGACCCATCGTGCGAGCTGTCTCTTTAATACCGTGTGGTTTATATACATGTTGCTGCTGATTGGGCTGACATTTTTGACACACCCACCAAACAAGAGAAAACTTATCTCAAACCCCGTTGCACACCATAATATGCAAAGAAATATGCCACAGAGACAGTTTCATGTTTTCAGGGGAATCAACCTCTAAATGCTTATGGTTGTCAGCATATTAAACCAGAATATGCAAAATCATTTTAGCACTTAAAAAAATTACACCCATCACCTTTAAATACTCTGTGCTCTCTCTGCAACTTATATGGTTTATAAATGATATGGTCAATTAATCATGGCAACATGTTTTTATATTACTCCAACTCCAATGTAACCAATTTCCGCTTTATTTTTTAAAGTCCCCCTGTAGTGAAAATCAAGCTTTTAATGGTGTTTGTCTATGTGGTGTTTTTAATATGCTTTAGACAAACCATGTGCAAATTCATAAGTCAACACCATTGCTAATTCTTAAAACTGCAGTGAACAAAGACAGTCTCAAACACGGTTTGAAATCACTGGTGTTTCTGACATCACAAACTACCTTGTAACCAATCAGATCAACGAGTGGATCTCTGAGCTGGTGTGAGTGGGTGGAGGCGGGGCTCATTTGCGTGTAGAGTTACATTCAAGCTAATTTAAGGCATGAATAATTTTTTTCGAGGAAAAAACATTTAAATATGTAATTTTGTTGATCAAAGGGATACTTTTTTTTACTACAGGGGGACTTTAAGTTATACATGTTTCAACTACACTAAAAAATATATTTTCATGATTTTTTATCACAACTTTTTTTCTTTTGTTAAATCAACTTTAGATCATTATTGTGGTTCAGATGACATAATATTTTGAGTTTCTGTTGATTAAACCAATCTTGTATTAACTCAAAATTTTAATTTCAGCGAACTCAAAACTAAGGCAACTTCCTTTTTTTAAGTTAAACCAACAATAATTTCTTTACAGTGTAGACACTTTTTTTTTTTTTTAGTTAGTTAGTTAGTTAGTTAGTTGAAATGACTTGCACAGTCGATTTGCTTATACTTACAAATTTAAGTTGAGTTGCTACCTTAAATTTGTATGTTGAAGTAAGAGGGACATTCCAAGGAGAGAAAAAATATTTTGCAGTTGAAGAAGGAACTCTTTTGTTCACTCAATAATACAGTAGGTTGTTGAAAAGAACCTGAAAAACCACCTTTAAAGACTCCAGAGTGTACCAGCGTCACATCTGTGTGTCCTCACATAACCTGTCTTGCCTTGTGCCCTCTGTAATGTAAGGGCCATATATACAGTTGGCTGCCGTCCACACCAATCTTACGCACACACGCATGCGGAAAACTCACACGCAGTGCATTCCACAGGAGCCTGCTCATGAGGGGCCTTCAGCGGGGTGGAGATCCCTCCTCCCCGTACTGCTCTTTGTCAGCGCATGCAGCTCAAAGCCAGTGCTGGACCACACTGCTAAGGCAAGGAGCGAGATAGAGAGCAAGGCAAATCTCAGGAGAGTTGTGAGACAAAGTAGTAAATGCCAGTTCTCATTTTGCACTGAGCTTTACCACCTGTTCATCTCTCAGAACCCAACGTAAGTCCTTGGTTGACCCACTCAAAGACACTTTCAACCCTCATTTGCCTGGATCTTAAGAAATGTATATTGGATAAACCGTATTGGATCCAGATAACTCTCTTGGCTGGGTGTTGTCCAAAGGCGGAGAGATCAGGGCATGATGTCAAGATCATTCTAATGACGAGGACCAGCTGGAAGCCTGAACCATAATAGAAATCCAACACCCAGACCTGGAGAGAAGTGCAAGGAGGAAAAAAGTGCCAGTTAAGCACTTTTTTTCCTGGCGTCCTTTACTATCAAAGCCAGGACAAAGATCCCCACTGCTTTTCACACGATTGCTTTCCACAGGACCATCTGGCACCAGAAACCCCCAAGCCGATCACATCTCAGTCCTGAGGAGGAGCCAGAAAGAACCCAAAGCCTGAAGTGGGGTGACTGAGTTCATTCTGCCTAAACGTATGGGCTATTTCAGGGAGAACTTTTTACAAACTTTGATTAGGATTTATTAGTGAAATATATCCTGGAGCTCCTTTAAAGTTTCACCAAGTCAGTTTTAGATGACGATCATTTTACACCTTAAGAAATGACTAATACTTTAGATTACACTGCTAGTCAAAAGTTTTTGTATTTCAAATAAATGCTGTTCTTTTGAACTTTCTATTCAGCAAAGAATCTTTTTTTTTTTAAATCACAGTTTCCATCTAAAACTGTTTTTGACATTGATAGTAATCATAAATGTTTCTTGAGCATCAAATCATCATATTGGAATGATTTATTAAGGATCATGTGACACTGAAGACTGGAGTAATGATGCTGAAAATGCAGCTTTGACATCACAGGAATACATTACATTTTAAAATACCTATGTTCAAATAGAAATAGTTATTTTAAATGATGAAATGGCAAGCATAAGAGACTTCTTTCAAAAATAACTTTTAACCAGTAGTGTTGAAAGCAATGCATTCTCACATAAGTCAACAGTAATAGTAGTGGCCTACTGTCTACATAAAGATGGTCCTATCTTTCAGATCACATGACTAGACGAATACCACTCACTTTATCTTGGCAGCCCCCCATTATTGTATATGTTTGATTGTGGAATAAATTTACAATGGGTGACAAATACACCTCCGAATATAGTATAGGTAACCGAAAACATTTTCCTGATTGGTAGAGTTTAGGGGGAAAGCATTTTACAAATATTTATGGCAGCTGCCAAAAAAGCATTACATTTAAATGGCTCAAGAAAGCCCCACCAACATTTGAGGTGTATGTGTGGACTGTGAGGGAGAACAACTATGTGATGGAAAAGATAACACCAATTACAGCTCCAGATGAGTTCCTTCATGGAGAGTCCGGATGAAGGTAATGACCTTTTGATAGTTTCAGAGAGTAGGAGCAAGCAAGATGGTTTGTTTTTATAGTAATTTCATTTCTTCGATCGTCATCGTGTAAAGGCCGCCTCAACGTTTGTGATTGGTGCCTCGATTTGGAAAAAGATTAGAAATGGGCTTAAATGGGCTCTTGGCCAGACGGACTTGCAGAGCAAATCTCAAATTTTTACCGGAAGTTCGTCAGGGTTTTCCCAGGCTAAAGGAAATTAGCACTAGGTGCAAGATTAACACCAATAACTGGGTGGTATCTGAGGCCTTGTCCACACTAATACGTTTTCGATTGAAAACGCATCTTTTTCTCTCTGTTTTAGCCTTCCGTCCACACCGAGACAGCGTTTTAGCAACGAAAACTAAGCTTTTTGAAAACGCTCTCCAAAGTGGATACATTTTGAAAATGCCGTTTTCGCGTTGTATCGTGGACTGTGAAAATGGATGTATTTATGGATGTAAACGATGACATAAGATTAGTCATGTGACGCATATTAAACCCATATTTATTCATGTTTATACTGGTATTGAGCCTGGTATGTGCTTTCACACAGTTGCTAAAATATGTTATTTTGTACACTCTTCATATCGCAGTCCTGCAAAGATGACAGAAAATTAATTCGCATTTGCTGTCATGGGGCAAAACATGAGAGCAGTTGCGAATATAGCCTAATGGTGACCGAGTGCGACCTAGACGCATCAGTGAATGGTGAGATATTTCGCAAAATATAATGATCCTGCCAGAAGAATTGCGTGATAATGTCTTGTTGTCTGTTTTATCTTTATGAGGGTTTACGCATGTGCTGAATTTAGCGTTTTCCGATATTTCACTGTGCATGAGAAACTTTTGGAAAGCACTTGAAAACGCTAGTGAGGACAGAGAGCTTTCTGAAATGAAAACTCCATTTTCAAATCTATCCGACTTATGTGGCCTGAAGGAGTTCTCCAACTCTGATCAGAGTTATTTTTCAAATGTCTCATTTAATTATTTTTTTTTGCTGTGTTTCAGAATATATTTAACTTATGAAATATTCTTAAATGACTGCCCGTCTACTCCTTTTATCTTCAAATAGGACAAAGCATTGACCTTGAAAATAAGAAAATTGTAGGTTCCACTGTAAGACTCTATAGAAACTATATGTAATCCAAGTCATACTGTATTTTTTTTTATGGCCCTAAAAGACAATGATAGGTATCTGACAAGTATCATTGAACACTAATGTTTATAAAAATGAAAAGATGTATAAAAAGGTATGTAAATAAAGTCCCCTTCACCCAAAGCTAAATTAAATTTAAATGTGATTATCCCTCTTTAAAAAGTATTTTTTTTAAACTTTTGTTTTTGTAAGTTTTGCATGACTTTGAACATTAACAATGATCATTTTAAGGACTTTCCTAAACATCATAGGGAATATAAACACATGATTTGGACAGTTCTATACTCATGTTATTAAAGACCAAGCATATAATGCCGTTTGATTCAATGTTAAAGTAGGCCTACTCGACAAAACAAAACGAGACTCAAATGATTATTTGAAGGTTCAACTGACCTTGTCTGACAGATGACAGTCTGGCTACTGATTTAGAGGAGCGTCTTTAAGCATGTGTGTCAGAACTGTTAGAGATGTGTTGATATCCCCGAGAATATAACATTTTCATACTTTTTCATAATCGTAATAATTTGTTTATTTCCAGGTTCTTCAAAGTGGTCATATACCTGTACTGTACTTTTTGGACAATGATTTTAAGATTTCCCACAAGCCCTCAAAGTTTCCAAAGTACCCTTGTGAATGAATAAAGAGAGGCAGTCACATTGGATTCTTCTTTATATAACATTATTTATATACACATGGCTTTTTACAGCGGCAGCATGTTTCTTGTACAGAAATACAAGCACAATATCGGCATCAAGAGCAAAAACCAGAGCTCTGTAGCCTCACATTTCACAAACTGTTTGCTCTCTGCTGATGAACTTAAAGAATGAAGATATAATATACATATGTCAGTATTGGCATGTCAGCTTAACAATATCATTTCTCTCTTATAGATTATTACTTTCTCAACTACATAAACAAATTGCACCTTTAGTTATATCATCTGTTGATTGTGAATCAAATCATTTCTGTACATAAGTTAAGAAATGTAACAGTTTGTTTCAAAATAGATAATCTTCACTTTTTTCTTTATCTCTAAGATAACTCATTACATCTATAGACAAAGTGCAGTATTTTAATTTAAAGGTTTTTTTCATTAAAAATTGGTCCAAACTCCACAATCTGAAGAAAAACAGCAACATTTTCTTCCAAATTTCTTCAATTATTATTATTAGTTTTTTTTTTTTTGCCTTTTCATTAGTCCATGTTTTCTACAAACTGCTTCTAAATACAAGAATAACAGTGTCAGTGTACAAAAAGCTTTGCATGTAAATTATCTTCTACTCTCTAAATATACTTCATATTCTTCAGACCTATGAACTAACATCTGTGACATTAACATGACTCCACAGCTCTATCAAACATGAAATATCAAATATCTCGTCATCGATAAAAACATACTAGAGATGACAATAATCATAATAATCATTAAAGTACATGGATGTGCATAGGTGGGATCACCAGCTAAATTCACAAAGCAAATGCATATTCATGATGATGCTGAGCACAGTGATATTAGTAAAAAAAAAGCATCCAATCTTTTCCCTGTGCTGAGTGAGGCAGTGTGGGTCAGAGGTTGATAATAATAATCTTTTTATGGTGTGAAGTAAACAGATGTCTGACTTTCGTCCAATGACTCCCAACCAGGCGCAACAAGAAATTTGTCTGCTCATACTGAAAGTGAAAATTATGGCACAGCCAATCATATTTTATGTTACATATAGAGTTATGTAAAGTGGAATTTTGGACCAATTAGATTTCACAATGGCTGGGGCTTCACAGTTACAAAGCCACAGGAATAGAAACCAAAACTTGCAGATTGTTGCTGGTTAGAAAACAGTGTTAGCGTCTAATAACATTAAGCATTTAATATTTAAAGGTTGGCGACTAATATATATTAGTCTTCTCCAAAGCATTAAAATGTCTTCAGCGTTGGTTTTATAACACCCCAGACAGCAACATAGTGTCGGCCCAGATCCGGCCCACATCCGGTACGTGTGGATTCCAGATCTGGGCCGACACTATGTTGCTGTCTGTGACTACTCAAGAAGTAAGTTTCAATATTTTCAAGTCTTTAATGAATTATCTGAGATATTGGCACCCTGCTTCAATTTTTACCAGTTTGAACATTTTGAAGGTCTGCCTGTAGTAGTGCAAGGAAGCAAAACTGTTGAAATTTTCTGTAAAGGGAACGAGAAATGAAAAGAAAATGATAAACAAAGGTTGAAGCAGCACAGACTTGGAAAATCACCACAAACGTGTACAACGTATACATCACAGTGCCTGCAATTTGACAGAAACAGAAATATAATACAAGTGTAAATGATACACCATGACATGATACAATCACACCACTTCTCCTTCAGCCAAATAAATAATGTTAAGTCAAAAACTCTCTACACTTTCTTGAAGGCAGAAAACTGCAGCATTACTACAGCAACAGATTCAATATGGTGGCAAAGGCATAGGAGTCTGCTAGCGCTGTAGCTCTAAACTACTTTAGCAACTGTAAAAGGCTTTGGTGGTGTCCGGGGCCCAGTAAAAAATTCAGAGAAAGAGAAAATCCAACCGTTTTTTCTCTAAATTCTTCTTACCATGGGAATCTTTAGATTTAGCTCTTATGGGTCATAACAAAGACAGGCCCGATCTTTTTTTATAATACAGGAATGCACCGACGATTTTATTATTATTATTTTTAAATGCTAAATTTGTCTTTTGAGGACCACAAACCTCTGAAGAAACACACTATACACAGCTTAGAGGAGTAATTCATCCAAATATTTTAATTATGGGATCATTTACTCGCCCTCCTGTCATTCCAAACGTGTGTGACATTCTTTCTTCCATGACACACAAAGGATGAATTTGAATGAACCACTGGTGTTTGCCATTGAATGATAATGATGCCCGATTTGATAGACTTAAACCTTTTTTTACCTTTTGTGTCACCTTTTGTGTTCCACAAAATAAATAAATGGGTTTGGAATGACACGAGTAAATAGGTTTTTCATCATCGGACGAGCTGTTCCTTTAAATAACAAAAATCTCAAACCAAATAATAAATCTGAAGCCAATAATAAACAGCAATACAAATAATTATGATAGAAAAAAAAACTAAATATTTCTACTTTATACGTTTTTGAAATATATATTTCATGTATTTACAAGAAATGTGGAAAGATGTATACAATTCAGATGAGAAACATTCTTCCAAGTAAGCCCACCAAAATGTAGAATACCAAATCCAGTTTCTCTCAGGTTTACAAAACAACATTAAATATGTTGCCCTGATTGTTGATATCATTGTGTAAACTCTCTGTACACCAGTTTATAGTAACATACTCATTAGAATTGTAGTACTGTACATCTGCTCTACGTCAAATATGCTGACGAGACAGAAATGAAAGTGTTATGATGTGCTGTATGCGACGTAGTTCAACTAGTCTGCAACAATTTCCCTAACGTTTCCAAGGTCTTGTTTCCGCAGGACCATTTCTAAATAAATCTATTTACAGTCATTCCTGCCTACAACTGTTCCAGTTCTTCTTCCCAATAAGGTCAATCATGGAGTCTCTATGAAGCACAGCATGAATGTGTTACCCTCAGCAATAACTGCAGGGAAGGGTTTTAAACTGACAACACAATGAATAAAGGAAAGCTATTAACTAGGGTGACACTTTTCTGAGGTGTATCAAATGTTCTTGAGGTGTGCTGCTGTGTGTTATACCTTATCACATTTTGCCCTTAATGGAAAATGTGACTTTAAAACCATTCCTGTAAATTGGGGTGGACATTGGTAAGTGTGTGCTGCAGCAGACATAAGGGCCTTAGGTTCTCATTGCCCTGATTTGAGCACAGATTCTCTACAGCAAGAAGAAGGCAGTAAAATAAAGCTTGTCAATTTGGCTATGGAGCACAGGCACCTGGTTTGGCACTTGGTTTGAACGTGAGTCCCAATGTCTGAGGAAAACGTCCTTGCAATTTAGCTCCGCACTGAGCCAATCCGCTTGGCAGTGTGAGGTTTCATCTCAGCCGCCTCTGTTGAAGAAAGCGAAAGAATAACAGGGGCTACGTTCCCTGACGAGGGGTTGACGGGAGGTTTGGATGCATCTGGACAGCAGCTTAGTGTTGCTGTACTCCAGTTTTTACCTGTGAAGAAACAAAAAATAGGTAAATTTTTTTTACTGAAGAGGCGACCTTGTAAACATCTTATTGACCCCTAAGTAAATAAAAGTAGTGCCCTACCCAGACACCCAGCTGTGAGTGGTGGTCTTCACACTGTGAGGCGGGAACCCCTGTTGGGTGGCCATGGGGTCGAAGTTGAAGTCCAGCGATTCTCCATCCATGAGTGTATCATGCAAGATGGACTCCACGTCACAATCAAAATGCTCCACAGGCATACCGTCCAGATCACTGGGCAGCTTCTCCAGGTGATGCTGTTGCAGGTGGGGCATCATCCCTGGGCCCCGGCCATATCCGTTGCTGTTGATGCTGCAGTAAGGAATTCCACCTCCAAGATGATTAGAGCCCCCGTACTGCATATGCAATGCTGACTTGACGCTTCCCAGGCGTCCACTGCCACCGCCAATCGTGGCCATAGGGTGCAGTGATCGCCCATTCAATGCCACAGGTGTGGTCGGGGCTTGTCCGTGCATATTGTGCGGGTGAGAGAGGGCATGGCTGTGAGGTGCTCCAACTCCCATAAGTTCATTCCGCCTACTGTTGTAGGGGGGCAACATACATCCACCACTTCCAGCTGACTGGGAGACAACGGTATCCACCGAGGGCAGGAGCTCTCCAGACTCCCCATCAGACGTAAGAAGCTCCTTCAGCAGCCCTGCTGAGCAGTTAAACTGGCCCATGGTTCCTGGACCGGGACCAAAACTGGACTTGCTTTCTGACAGAGACTGCATCGGCATGGGGGACATACTGGCCATTCCTGCCTGGCCGTAGAGACACTTACGATAGTCTTGTTGAGTCTGCTGGTTGACTGCAGCCAGACCTGGGGAGCTGTAGGGGGAGTAACCAGGGCTGGCCTGCATGAGCGAAGAGGGTGAGGACTGGTTGGATCCTGACCCAGGGCCTCCTGTGGGTCCCACTGATGCGTTCTTAGGTGAGAGCAAGTTGAGGTTATCCAGAAGGTTTTCCATCACATTCTCAGGGCCACTGTGACCCAGAGAACCAGCCATTTCAGACAAGCTGGGGAGGGTGGAGGTCATTTTGGCCCCTGACCCAGGGCCTGGGTAGACCATGTGGACGTCAGAGTCGCCAAGTTCGTCGTCAATAAAGGGCGAGAGACGACCGCTCAGTGTGCTGGCATTGGAGCTGGTGCGGGGACGGAAAGCCGTCCAGGCATCAAAGTCGTCGTTGCTGTGGGAGTTTGGACTGCCGGGCCACTTGCCGTACTGAGAGCCTGGGCTGTCTGCACCCCCCTCGGGCCCACCTTGAAGAGCCAGCTATAAATATAGAGAGGATCAGAAGCACTCGTGAGAAATATATTTTCATGGATAGTGTGTACTGTTCATCAAAGAGATCACAGCAAGGTTTGGTGTATGGCTTTTACCTTTTTCTTTGCCGCTCGTCCTCTGCTCTTGGCAAACTTGCTGTTGTTGTCCATGGAGGCGGCCCGGCGTCGAGGCGACTTGCCGCTTTTGCCGCCTTCAGGGTTGAGCATCCACCAAGAGCTCTTACCTGTCCCCTCATTCTGCACACGGATAAACCTACTATGTAGGGACAGGTTGTGTCTGATTGAGTTCTGTGGTAGAGAAGCAGAGCAAGGAGAAAAAGCATGAGTGTTATGTTCATAGTTTGCCTCCTTCTTGTAAATTCCCCTCTGACGGTAAATCAGCAGAGTGCAAATCCTTGCAGCAGCTGTTTTCTATTTAACTCTCTTTTCTCCTCACCTCCGCTTTTGTCCACTCACCCTTTCCTTCACCTATATATCATTTTCTGTCATTCAAAGAAGACAGGTTTCCTTGAACATCGGCCATTCTTTTAAACATATTATTGCAAATATTTACAAATTGCTCTCAGTGGTGTATTCAAATAGAACAGAGAATCCCATCAATGTTTTGCTGTGAATCATAAAAACATCATTCTATTTTTAGTGAGAATTTTATAATCCTCAGGTTTAGACCACCAAGACTATTATTAATGATATATATATATATATATGTCTTAAAAATGCTACACTTTATCTAGTAGACAATTTTGAAATTATTTGAAAATTATTTGATTATTTGAAACATTTGTGTACAAGAGAAAGAATCTGTTCCTCCAAAAGTTACGATTTTGGTTTGAAATGATTAAAGTTTTACATGGAAACACAACTATGAGTAAACACTGGCATTTCAAAAAAATTGCTTTGTTTGTTTGAGTGACATGTCCTGTCAATTATCTGAACAATGCAACACGGGAATTGTTTCAAAATCCCATTTCGAAACAGTCACATGTAAGTTCCAAGAACATTTTCGTTTTTTTTACCTGTTCCTTTACAGGAGAGCAAAAATTTACTTAATTAGCAACAAATCACTTAAAAAGCTTAATGACCAGCAAAAGCAGCCATTTCTTTGCCTGCTCTTGCCAAAAAATAGTTGTGGCGCTAGGGTGAATTTAGTCTAGTATAATTATGAACTTTTCTATCATTCTGATGAGTTCACATACCGTAATGTCAAGCTAAACATGGGCAAACATTCAGCCTGGCATAGACACATTACCTACGTTGTCATGGTGATCTCAATCATTAGAACCATTTTCCCTAGAGAGGTGGAAAATGGGGTATTTTTGAAATGCTGGCCTAATGCTTCCTATGTCTAATTTAGAGTTGTTAATGGATAGTTACAGGATGTGATGGCAGCTTAGGATGGTCTTTGCTGTTGTTTGTGAACTAAAAGGCTTCATGTAGCACATGCAGAGACATGATTTATTTTTTTATTTTTGTTCTTTTCTTTTAAATCTGACCCATTAAATACTATAGCGGCTGTTAAGTTTCACATATGGTGCTGCTCACAATAAAACAGATATTGACAGATCAAATTTTAATTAATATCAAAAATAGAATTGAAGCTTAATTTGGGAAAAATACATTATATTATTATTATTTATATTACCATAATGCCGTTATCTCAGAATTTTTTCTTTTTGTCTTGCATTTCATAATGAAATTGGACAAGCTCAATGCTTAGCTTTTCTGCCAAATCTTTTTTTTTTGTTTTTTTTTTGGGGGGAATTTGTGCAAAAGATCGGGGGTGATTGGAGGACACGGATGACACACTTGATGCATCCTTCAAAATAAGCCGAATTTATCTTTCAAATTGCGATGGCCTTCAATGCAGCTAGATGACGTGGCAGCCGAGATATGCAGCCTTAACCAACATGCAAGGAAGCCATTTTGCTGTTGTCATGTGACACAAAAAAAACATAACACAGGAAATGATATCACAGAAAGGAATTCTGTACACCCTCATGACAATGTCAGTATGTTTTTTAAACCAATCACATCTTTGGACCTTAGGTAAAATGGAGTAAACCTCAAAATTCTGGTATAGGCCTAAACGTTTTGCTTTTCGACTCCCAGAATTTGTGTGAAGCCAGCCAATCAGAAACAGCTCTTGCCATTGCATCACAATGCATGCATCACATGGTTTATTAACAGGGAATTATCACAATAACTGGACAGATAATATCCTTTGAAGACTTGCACCATATGTGCACGCATTGACAGAGGGAAGCAAAAGCTGAAAATTAACAACACGCTACGCACAACACGAACCCATAGCAGAAGAGTACAAACTGAACCCACTAACCACAACATGGTCCATCTGGCTTAAATTTTACAATCCTTTCCACACATGGCAGAACAGAAAACACAGCATCACTGCTTTAAAACACAACTTTGCATGTCATGTGAAATGACTCTTGGCCAGTCCGCAAACTTGTATAGCGTGATAAATTTAACCACAACCACATTAGAAGACAGTTCACTGATGGATATATGGAGAGGTTTGGAAGAATGGGAGCCCCGGGAAACTGGGGAATATCAGGACAGAACGTGGCATTCTGAGTCCACATTAATCCAGATACACATTTGAGAAAATCCTTCATTTTTTTCGACCCTTCTGTCCACAGAGACGGCATTTTTGTCCTGCAAGCTTTCTGAAGACGCTCTAACAAAGTGGATACATTTGAAACCGCTGTTTTGGTTTGCATTGTTGTGTGAACTGAAAAAATGGAGGTATTTGAAAAGGATGACACATATTTAGTCATGTGATGCATATTGTACCAACAGATAAAGATGTTTATTACCGGTAAGTGCTTGCTATGTGCTATTCACATTCACAGTTGCTGAAAATAAACGTTACATTGTACAATCTTCATATTACATTCCTGCAAAGATGCATTTTAGACAATGCATTCGCATTTGGAGACATAATGGTTGTGCCAGAAAAAAAGCATGAGAACTTTATTATTTCTGGTCTCTCTGTCTGTATCATCTCAGTGAGCTTTCATTACATGTTACGCATGCCCAGTAAGATGATTTCAACGTTTTCCAATGTTTCAGCGTAGATGAGGAACTGGAAAATGCTTGAAAACGCTAGTGTGGACGGGGAGCGTTTTGAAACGAAAAGAACATACGGCCAAAAAACGACAAAGAGAACCCAAACGATATCAAAGCCCGCTCGTCTTGTGTGCAGGTCTGCGGCTTCCTTCCCGATCGACACATTTTTAGCCTGTTTTGACATTAGTTGATGTATTAATGGCGGCAAAACACAGGAACTTCGACATTCCAGCTAATCACTGTGTTCAAAGTTCACACATAATCACAGCTAGCCCGCTAATACCCTATCTCTTCTGGAACTACAGTGTCCCAATCCACATTCCTGTCTGTGGATACTAAACCCCAACCATCACTCTTGTTGTGTGAAGATCCTATAATCTTGGGTTCACAACAATACTGCCATTCCACAGATACCACAACACTACACACAATGAGACGACATTATATAAAACGGAGCAATTTCTGGAATGTTATGATCGAGTTTGCACACAATGTATCATCCATGCAAATGAATCATATCATTATGTTGACCTACAGTCAGTGTTGCCAGATTGGAAATATCCAAGTATCGTACCAGAAGCTCAAAATGATCGTATTTGGGAGAAAATTATCGTACACGAGTCAAACGGACCGAAAACAGCTATTTATTGCGACAAGGGAGGTATATTTTGGTGACTGGATTGTTGACGGGGGGGGGGTTAGGTTGACTGGATTGTTGACGGGGGGGGGTTAGGTTGACTGGATTGTTGACGGGGGGGGGGGGGGGGGTGATTTGACTGGATTGTGACGGGGGAGAGCTTTCATGAGGCACACACGCAAGGTCTCTCGCTCTCTCCCTCTCTCTCACCTAGAAGCACTATAATTACAATGGCCTCCGATTGAAGTGTCACAAAATTCTGAAATTATCGTACATTATGGGATTTTTTTCATTATTGATCGTACATCGTACAGAGGTCAAAATTATCGTACAAATACGATAATTATCGTACATCTGGCAACACTGCCTACAGTGGAAGTGTGTGTATATATCATATTTTCAGCATATTGTGCAGCGCTAAAAACGTCCACTTTCCATATCCTCTTTCCAACTATACTATGATCTGAATAAAATGGCAAAAATAACACACACAAAAATCATTAATTATAAACAAATAACATATATTTTATATATATTATATTTTTTAATATTTTACAGTGCCCACAATACGGTAGTATAGTTATACTATAATCAATTTGTAGTAACTTAAATTACTTAAAAAACTTTTGTAATATGTGTAGAAAAAGTGTAATATTCTTACTTTATATCTCTGATTTATGACTTTTAAAGAATAATATGGAAATGCATTTGTTTTGCAGGTGTGTGATTGTCAACAGAGAAGACCGTTCACCGTGTTTATACTTCTGCAAATGTTTGCTAAACTTTTTCATAAAAGTTTTATGATCATATAAAATGCATCTACATCTCAAAGTGCCTTCATTATGTTTTAAAAGGAACTGATTTTATCTGTGAACATTACCGTTGATGCCGCCATGTTTGCCTGAGGTTTACATTTATATCTGGAAGTTTGACTTCAAGTGGCGAACTATTGTACTTTTATAAATTTAATTTGAAATTCAGGTTTTCATTTACATGGAGCACATCAATGAATGAAAGAAAATAATGATAAGATATTTTTAATCTTAATGTTTAATTTTAATTTTCCTTTTTTTTATTTGGTCAGTCCAATTGAGTCGTATCTTCCGAACTCACTCTTCTAATGGCACTGCAAATAAGACTTTCCCCCATGGAATACAAATTATTATCAAAACTGTTATCTGCAAATAAGGAACTCCCGCACACTATCGGTACTTGCAAGTTAATATTAAAAAACTTTGTTTTGATAATAATTTGTATTCCATGGGGGAAAGTCTTGCAGTGCCATTAGAAGAGTGAGTTCGGGAGATTTTCAGATTTGTCAACCAACCTTTTGGTCTTCTTTTCCTACGCACCTATCACAGGTGTGCGATGGTGTTTGATCAAAACTGTTATGTAAAATGTCAAATATTCTTTCTCATACAACAAAAATGGCAGATGATCACTGTCTGTCAAATTCAGTTACAATTATGCATTACATTTTTTTTAATAATTTTTTTTAGGTTGGGGAAAAATCTTTTAAAAGTATAATTTTTTTTTTACAAAAATGCTCAAATTGTACAAATGCTCAGTTTTTGGAAGTGAATAAATGATCATTCATGACATTTCTAGTCATTTGTACATACTGAAAAATAACTTTTCAAAATTATTTTATTAATTTACGTTGTGTTGATGATAAGCAATTTCTTGCCAAACTAAGCATAACAATTTCCATGTCTTTCTCTTAACTTTTGATGATTTTGTTAGTAAGATTATTAGATTATGCCTGCAAAAGTCTTTAAAAAAAACGAAAATGTCAAACTCCTTGATATTTCCAGGGTGTCCTTCACCGTGGGAACCCTGACAGGACATGTCATCATACCCTTGCATGTACTGCTATTACATATTCAAAGTACTAATTTCACATTCACATACAATTTGAAGGCCCTGCTGCAGGAACAATGAAGAAAGTCAACAGCAAGAGCCAAACACCAGGAAGTGACCACATGAAAGAGGACTGTCACAGGAAGCCAGACTCACTTCCTGTCTTTCAGGAAGCAGTGGTTGTGTATTTGAGCATGTGAGTGTGTGCAGAGCGGACTGGAATGCCAAGCTTTAGAGCCGAGCTGGAGAGAGAGAGAGAGAGAGAGAGAGAGAGAGAGAGAGAGAGAGAGAGAGAGAGAGAGTGAGAGAGAGAGAGAGCTGCCCTACTGCACTCCTCCTCTGGCAGACTTCTGTTTGGCACCAGCTCCAGCCACAGTCATTCTCACTCCTCAGAGAATAAACAAAGCGCTACAGACCAGAGATACAAACCCAAGAGCTCAACTACTGCCCACTCCATTGCCCCCTTAAATAATGGACCTCTAGACCTTAAATATGCCTTAAAATGTCTCTATAAATCACAGCCATTCAAGCCCTACGACCTGATAAGTATAAATCTTACAGAGAACAGTTATTTGTAGCCTAATGTTTTAAGTACCTCATGTGTAGCATGCTAATGGTTAGCATGCCACTTGTGTTACATAAACATTAGGGTGAAAATAACCTGGGATATTTCTTAAATATGCATACTCAACCAAGTACGTGACACAGAAATGTCACTGTGATACAACTGCCCTTCCATAATGTGATGTGACACCCCAAAAACACAACTAAATTAACCTAAAAAATAATACGTTGTGCTGCTACACCGGTCGTGAGCGGCACGATGCAACACGACAAAATAATAGAGAACCCTTTATAGTCAGTGATACGGTCTACTCTGGATGTGGTGTGATGTGGTGGGAAAATGATGCCACATTGTATGTCTGATGTACCCTATGCACTTCCTGACTTCCGACAACAGTACAAATGGATTTAGAACAATGGTTGCTACCGGTGTAGATAGTGTTATTTGTCATTGACCCAACTAACCAACAAAGGAACAGATCTTTTCCATTGTTGGTGTAGTTGGCACATAGTGTCTGCCCAGATCAGGCCCACATCTGGTACGCATGAAATCCACATGTACCAGATGTGGCCAAGATCTGGGCCGACACTATGTTGCTGTCTGGGGATTTAAATAAGCATTTAAATATTTCGATTAAACTGATTTGATATCAATTTTCAATCTGATTTTGGTCATAAGTGTGTATGGTTAATGGATCAAGGAACTGGTGGACCATCCAACAGTATTTCTGAGCAAGTTAGTTAGTTGACTTTAGTTAAACTCTCAACATGTTTAAAGCTACCTATCTGAAAAATAACACATCCAGTTCAACAGTGCAGATATTTCAAGGCAACTCTATCAAGTACTGAGGTTGGTTTCTGCCAAAGTGCGCGCACTTGCAATACGCTGGCCAAGCATTCGTGTCTGCATACTGGCGAACAGTATATTTATGGCTTAAGCGGTCATATTTGGTTGTACATGAACATGTGAGTCATTTCGTGACACACTGACATACATTAGTGTGTGTGTGTGTGTGTGTGTGTTTGAGTGTGTGTCACTGTAAGCCGCACAGGCATATGGAGGTCATGTGTTCGGGCCAGTCCACAAGCCAAGGACACAGAGTTCCATTTCTATTTCTCTCCCTCCTTACTTCAATCCCTTCCTCCAAGGAGCCTGAAAGGCCACACTGTTCTACGACTGCAACCCCTCCTTCCCCCTCTCATTCCATCTCTGAGCATCCAAGATTTACTGAAGGCATCAGCATTGGGAATCAAAAACCAGCTTTTAATCAGAAATTGGGATCTGCACAATATCAGTTTGTATTCTTTTAATTCAGCTAAGAAGCAATGCCATGATGGTCACACGACTTCATGTAATACAAATACAAAGTCAGAGTTCACCAAACTTGAAATGAAACATTAAAACTAAATAACAATATAAACAAAATCCAAGAAGTAATCTGAATACATTTGTTGAATTTGTTTAGTACCGGTTCAAGAAAATGATTTTCATGACGGAGCAACTGTCGACTCAGCATAACAGCAACATAAATCATGTTTTAGCTGATTTGTGAGTTTGCAGCCTGATTTGAATGTGATGACGGAGCCTGCAGGCCTGGAGAAGCAAGGAACAACTTCTTAAGCAGAATTAAAATGTCACTAAAATTGTCCTCTGTGCTCTAAAATGTAAAAATCCCCATGAAAGGTTGGTGGAGAGAAGGCCGGTGTGACTCAGATGTAGCCACATGTGGGAACTTTTCCTCTGGGTGAAAGACATAGAGACAATCTCCAGCCTGCATATGATAATCAGATGTCAGAAAAGACTGAAAAAGAGCATGAAGCGTGCTAAGATGATCTAGCTCCTACAGAACTTCAAAGCAGTTTCTTGCAGCCGTGGGGGAGCGAATGTAGTGACGCATGAGCAGGAGGAAAGCAGAGGCCGCAAAAAGGCCACAACAAATGGAGTTATGCACCTCACAACGTTCAAGTCTTCAAAACACAAAGTCCAGAAAAAAAATACGAGGGTCTAATTATGCATTCGTTTTGAGCCTTGGCCTCGTGTTGGGTCATGTCTGGTGTAGACAGCGCTGCTTTCTGCTGACAGACGTCAAGAATGTGTGAGTGTGGTTAGCAGGAGACAGAGAGAGCGCCCAGACCTGTCATTAGCTCATCACTAGCTCAGCAGGTCTCACACATACTAAGTATAACCCAAGCCTCAGAACTGAAGCAGTCAGGTGGAAACTAATCCAAAGGTTAGCCCTGGAAATAAGCTGGAAGTTCAGTGTTATGACCAAAATCTTAAAGTGGACCTATTAAGCCCCTTTACAAACCCTTGAATTTGTTTTGGGGTTTTCATGGTTGGATGTTTTTCACATTAATCGACATTGTTGCAACACCTCTCTTCCCAGTCTGTCTGTAATGCTCTGGGGTTCGTTTAAAAAAAAAGCATTGGTAGCCAACTATGGTCGCAAGTTCTGTTGTTATCAGCAGAGTTCAACGAGTCGGTGTTTCCTGAAACCATCGTTCCAACGAACATTCGCAAGCAGCATCGCAGAGTTGTGTGGTTAGAACGACAGCTCTCGACCTGTGGTTAGAAGCAGCGTTTCTTGTTTGCGTGACGTGGACTTAATAAATCCTTTTCTTGAGCAAAATAAGCAAGCTGACATTCAGTACAATCTATACCTTTCATTTAGAATATATACAAATTTAATTTACGTCTTTTAGTTTGTCAAGAGATTTAAAGAACCGTTTAAAAAAAAAAGAGAATTAGTCCTCAGATTCCATGTCCGTATTTTATAGCAAAAATCTTGCATTAATTACATCTCAAGCGGATTCATTAAAAGAAGTTATTACTCCACCACCTGCGTGACATCATTAATCAACGTGGTTGAACGAAGAATTTGCGACAATACGGTTTTGGGAAACAGTCGTGACTAGCCAGTTGATTTCTTCAGCGATGCATCGTACTGTTTAGTTCCAGTCTCCATGAACCCCTCCTTCCGAGATGCACAATGTGCTCTGATTGGTCGGCTGGATCAGTGTGTTGTGATTGGTCGACTGCTTCGATTCTGTTTGGGGAAATGTCACACCCCTTACCATAACCACGAGTTTCAAGACACTACTAGTACTAACACTACTAACCAGGGCTTGACATTAACACCCGCCAAGTGCGAATTGTGACTAGTGAAAATGCTGAGTGGCTAGTAACTTTGGAAAACAACTCGCTACAGTGGCTGGTGAGCAAAAAAGTTAAGGTCAAACCCTGAACACAACCCAACCAGGCCACACCCCTTTTTTGCGTATGTCAATATTTAAAGGGATAGTTCACCCAAAAATTAAAATGATCGTATGATTTACTCACCCTTCCTTGGTGTGTATGACATTCTTCTTTCAGACGAACACAATCAGAGTTATATTAAAAAATATCCTGGCTCTTCCAAGCTTTATAATGGGAGGGAATTTGGGAGAGTCGTCATATTTATTAATGGCGAGAAATCGCAACTTATGTGATGCACTTATTATTAAATTATATTATATTATATTATTTAATATTATATTATATTATAAATATAATATAATATATAATATATTCCGGATGTCTGCCGGAAGCTAGTTATTATAGCTGATAAAGTTTTAAATATCAATATTTTTTATACAAATATGCATTGCTCTGCTTCAGAAGGCCTTTATTAACCCCCTGGAGCCATGTGTATTACTTATTTGATGGATGGATGCGCTTTTTTGGGCTTCAAAATCTCACCCCCCATTCACTCCCATTAAATAGCCAGGATATTTTTACATATAACTCCGATTGTGTTCGTCTGAAATAAGATATAAATCTTTGGGTGGCTTGAGGGTGAGTAAATCATGGTATAATTTTCATTTTTGGGTGAATTATCCCTTTAAATGAGGAATGCTGTGATGTGTTCGTTCCCGGAAGAAAACTCAAGACTACAATGGAGGCGTTTCAGGGAGTTCAGAAACAGTGCACACTAATATAAAGAATAACTCTCTCTCTGGAGTGACTTTGTGATTTGAAACTTTGCAGACATTTTCCATGCTCAAAAAGCAACATTACACACTAAAAGAAGTTGAAAATGTTCAAAAAGCATACTAGGTCCTCTTTAAATGACAGTATCAGCATGAGTTACATCACAATATATAAAGGTACTTTTGTGGGGAATTTCATGAAAAAACAAAAGTGTATATTATTAACCCATACGGTAATGCATAATTTTGTATAATCAAACAAATTAAATACTTTACAAATAGAAGGTAATCTCATTTGACTTAAACTCAAATTACAGTCTTCACATAAAATTGTCTAATGCTTTTCAGGTGTCATGTCTCCCATGACCGCTAATATGCTAACATGATGAGTTATGCTTTCACAAATACCGTGACTTTGTGGTGGTGTTGCACTTGATGTCATACAAACTTTCCTATTCACTTGTTGTTTTTCTTATCCCCAAACCAGACATGACACTATTTGATGACTGTTTTCGTCAAGATGTAAATGCTTGCGTCTTGAGTTCGCATAACACTGTGCTCATTAGTGATAAAGTCTAGTAAAAACATTTAACATCCATCCTTCATGGACATAATAGCCCTTGGTCAAGGTAGATTTACTTTGAGAGACACAAATGAAATTGCACTTATTTCCCTTCATTAAAACGATTAATTATATTATGAAATAAATTACATTTTAACATATATTCACATAGAAAACAGTAATTTTACATTCTAATAATATTTCACAATATCACTGTATTTTTTATTTAAAAAAAGCAGCCTTTGAGAGCATAAAATATTTCTGTAAAATAATTGACAGACCCTAAACATTTGAACGGTAGTGTACATTTGGGGGCTCTACGCAGCAAATATTGATATATGTGATTAATTCCAATTCAATTGATAAATGAATCACCATATTGTGTAATTAACTTGATTAACATGTTTAATGGATTGACAGTTCTGCTTCTTATGCAACCGCATTCCATCAGGCCGCACATCAGGGAATTCCCTGAGTTGGCAACAAGTCTGGAAACTCGAAAAAACAATATTCCGTGCCAAGTTCTGTCCATTTTAAAATGATCATTCAGCTGTTTGGCTTTTTTATCCAGCTCTCCCCATTCGAACCTGCAAATTGCCCAGTGCCAATGGTTCCTATTACTGGTTCAAACTGGGTGCGGGTTTTGTCTTTGGACTGCGCCAGTATGCAGTCGCACTGGGAGATTATAAAGAGACAGGGACAGATAAGACGCCCACACGAGTATATCTCCGCGCTCAGCAGAGAACGACACATTGATTTATTGCCACATTAAAGTGAACACACAAACTCTCATACACACACACAGAGAGAGATTCAGATTAGCAGAATACAACAATACCAAAAGAATACACAATACCAAATCCAAATCTTTCTATCTCTATCCTCACGCACAGACACACCGGGGCAAATGTTTCTAACAAGCCAAGTCAGGTCAGTATGAGTGTTCAGCGGTTACAAGGAAACAATCTTCTATTAGATTTGCAGTATGCACAGCAGACATACTGTGCTCGCCACTTCCTGTTACGCACTTCCTGTAAATTGCTTCAGTGGCGTGCTGAAGCTGAAGAATTTTTTTTTTTTTAATTCAAATCCACTTTTTAAATCAAGTCATCAGCAATTGGGCTGCATATAACCAACTTCCACAATATATGGCACGACTGCACAATTAATCAAACCAAATCGAGATAGGGATTTATCGTTGGAATTATTGTGGATTAGATGTTGTGATTTCAATTGTTTCAAGGTATTTCAAGGTTTTTGTGCAAATTGGAAGGATAAAACCGCAGTAACATACAGTAATTATATATTTTATTGTTTCTATTATTGACACTGACAGAAATCTAGGGTGGGGGTCCATGAACAATTTCTGAGAAATCTTCTTTATTTAAGGTTGCTTTGGAGCAATATTTATTGTGTAAAGCATTACAGAATAAAAATGGAAGACCAATATTGAGAACAATAAATTTGTACTGATATTTTACTGATATTTCCAGTTATAGTCATTTCCTTTGGCTTTAGTACATCACATTTACTAATTTTCTCACACAATATAAATAAGTGTCCAAATATATAGCTGTCTATATATTTTATCCAAGGGAATTATCATATGCATCCTTGGCATCAGAAAAAAAATCACTATTTGGTACACTGATGACTATGGCGACATGACACAAAACATCACTACTGGTTTTTATGAGCAACAGCAGAACTGATGTTTTTTTTTACATAACTTTTTTCTAATTCTATTTAGAGTACATTATGATAAATACTTTTTACACATCCTTTCAAAATTTCAACTGGAATCCGAAATCGCGTACTCTCTGAGTAGGTACTACATTTGGATTAGAATTGACTTCGCTACCATTAAAAAAGTATGCTTTATGTAGTATGAAAATGGGTAATATGAATGAAATTTGGACGTACTACATCCGCCATGTTGTTACAGTCAGTTGCGTCAAATACTAAAGTGTTGGAAAGATTTTGCGATTGAGACAGCCCTTAAAATGGCCAACTCCCTGATCAGTGCCCTGACTAGTGAACTAGGGAGCTGATTGAGACCTTGTTTAAAGTAATGCACATTCAATGTAAATTTAGCAGACAAATGGGTTTGAGAGTTCAAAAGCAAAAATGTACTTTTATTAATTCTGCAGTAAAAACATTTATTGGCATAGTAAAGGACTAAATCGCTTTTGGTTTAAGCTGTAAATAACCCAGAGTATTCCTCTAAAGATAGCTGGTGTTTTTCAGAAAGGGGGTGAAATGTTCAAAGCCTTTTTAGAATAGGACACTAAACCCGCTTGGAGTGATAGTTGCCAAGTCCTTCGTGACTGACTCTGGCCTGAATGTGTGTCTGTGGGGCCGCCTGACTCACGGGATCAGAATGTTTCCCAAATCAGAACCAGCTCCAGCTGAGGTCTCGCCAGGCCTCTCGTCTGTCTCTCTGTTTCGGATTCCACTCCGGGGAAATGAAATATTGGACTCCAGCTGAACTCAATACAGCCAGTCAATAGCTGAACACGAGACTTCAGTGTGGGCTCCTTTTCCTTCCAAATAAAGATCACGCTCCATAACCCTGGATCATGCTGGTGTAAGAGAACCGATTTAGCGTCCCATTTCCTCCAGGTTGGCCTAATCTTGTTTAGTGTGCTTTTGCAAGCTATCCCTGAATCGGTCGGCCTTCAAGGCATGGGGAAATTAAATATATTCACCACACTTTGGCCTAGTGAATTAGCCAATCCCGAGCTGCGACAGAAGAAAATCTTAATGTCTACTCAAGTGTACAGGAGACAGTTGTGTCTCCTCGAGCTTGTGTTGATTTCCTGTGTTTGCACTTTGATAAGCTATCTTAGCCAACAGGGCACAATCACGGTAATACGCGCTGGCCTACTTTTAAAAGTCAATAAAGGAGCTCTTAAACGGCTTGCGAGGGAGAGGCGGATGGGGAAATATGACGCGCCTGGCATCCTGTTGTATTTACATAACTGCTTTCATTAAAAATCATCCGCAGAGGCGGAAATGACAGTCGTCATTACAATCCTCACGTACATGGCAACCGCTATGTGTTGCCAAGGAAAGGCAACTGAGGAAATGTGACAGTTCAAGAGGAAATCCCTGAACAGAAGGTGGGCCTTTGAAGAAAGCGGCGTAAAAAATGAACCAGCTTGGTTTTGTGGTTTGGGCAGTATTGACTGTTAAAATATACAGAAAGAATATTTCCAAGACAAATTTCAGGCATGTGATAATGTACTGCTCTTTTTGTCAATTAACATGACTATTAGTCAAAATAACATGAATGATGACTGCTAAACTTGGCCGATATGTAAAATATTCACAATTTATTCGCAATAATTTGTCTGACAACATCGCAATGATTTTAATGCGCTTTTAATTTATCGGTAACCATCTATACATGATTGCATTCTCTTTTTTTCTCCTTTGTCCTTTTATCCCCTTTATTCTCTCAAACACGCCACTCTGACACACCATCGGCCCATGAGCCAGTTGATCACATACTCGTGCTGTCACAAAAGAAACCTGTGTCACGCGATGACGTCAGCTCCTCCTAATTGAATTTTGGGCGAGGAGAAACCTGCTAGACAGAGCTCCCAGTGTGCAAGTCCTCAATCCAATTTTCTCAAAGCTCCTCTCCATTTATCCTGGAAGAAACCTCATTTTTACTGGTATCCTTGAAATACCACTCTTTCCACTTACATTACCGCCATTCTGGTGTAAAATTAACATGCAGAGCAAAGTAAACTGGTGGCAGATTTTTGGGAATTACAAATGTATGACAATCTGACTCTTGCTGATGTGAATTCAAATCAAAGTCATCTTCTCAACTTTTATCTCTCAACTTTTAATCTCTCATCTTCTCAACTTTTATCTATAGTGATTAAAATTTACCATCAGGAGCTAATCGAGGACACCTACAGTTTCTATCCCTGCGTCCGAAACCATGTACTTCCATACTATAAAGAATATATAAAGAAGTAGGCCTACGCGTTGAGTAGTATGTCTGAATCCTTCATGACACAGTATGAGATGGATGATTTACTACTTTTGTCAAGATTTTTGAGTGTGCATCCGATGAACACTCTTACATCCCATAAAGCCACAAGTTGGTAGATAATAACTACTACTGGTAGATAACGCTACTGATAGCGTAGATAACATGACAATGCCAACCATGGTTGATCTAGTATATGAATTGCATTTACACTACACGCATTACAACAACGGTTGTGAGGGAAGTTCTTTATCTAATGTAGTACCTACTAAGTATGTGATTTTGGATGCACTTTATATGGCAAAATGTCTGTGGAAAATTTTCCCTAACAAAACTCCAAAATGAATGTATTAGAAATGGAGATTTGGAGTCCGGATCATATGTGATGTTGCGAATGACACATCAAAATATGCCTACTTAATTCCCTATATAGGCTAGTAGGCAAAGTGTTAGAATTCGTAGTGGGGAGAAAACAGTAGGCGAAAAGTAGCGGGACTTTCACTGATTTCGGAAGTGCACACCTGACCTAATCAGTTTACTATCCCATAAGGCCACGGGAGAGGAGTTGTGACTGGCAGTGAAGTGACGCAACTGGCGCTGTTGGTCACGTGACGACAACATGACCAATGTAGTATGGATTTCATTCATTCAACACACATACTGTATAGAACGCATGTTTGAATGGTTGGAAAGTTCTTAGTACCAGTATCGTATGTGTGTGTGTGTGTGTGTGTGTGTGTGTGTGTGTGTGTGTGTGTGTGTGTGTGTGTGTGCGTGTGTGTGTGTGTGTGTGTGTGTATGTGTGTGTGTGAGTAATAAAAAAACAAGTACAATTACACTATTCTCGCCACTGGGTGCTTGATAATGTGTTCCTGCGCAAGTGGTGATGTTGGAGGCAGAGAGCTTTGATACGTTGTGTGAAAAGACGAGGCGGTCTGCCATGGCTGAAGGGTTGCTGGCAATTTTCTTTCATAACATCTGCAAAAAAGATTCTGGGTACACACATCCCAGACAATATCCGTCAGCTAGCATAGCTGAGCATTAGCCAAGCAGTTTATCGCTTGCCAAAGAGCACTTCTTCAGTATTTGAGAGCAAAATCCCACTAGGATACACCACAGTGGTTTCCTAAGGCAGTCTTTTAGTGTTATGCAAACCAGCAACTAATTTGTTTTTGCATAAATCATGTTCATGCTCCAGGTTTTACAGTTTAGCTTTCTATTAGCCTGATTGATATTAGCCTGCAAAAACATAATAGCTACTCAAGGTCGAGTCTTACAGATATCTGAACTATTTATCGGGCTGGAACAAGGAAAGATTGGTTCTAATGATGCGTAAAACCACATATTTTCAAAATGGACAAGTTGATGGACAACTAGTGAACTTTGCAAACCACAGACATTTAGCTACAGTTAGCACATCATGCTAACACCCTTTCTGAGATTGCATCAAATGTGCACTTTTAATGTCCTTTAAAGCATAAAAGTATATTTTTATAAACTGTACTTGCAGATAATATTACGGAAATAAAAGGCCAAGTGTACTTTAAATCAAGTACACTTTCATGACTGTTTCTTAACACATTAAGGTGCAATTTCAAAAAGTGAACCTTGTAATAATGGCATAATGTGCAGACTGTATGCACGTGAGTGCCAATGTGTGTATGTTATGCGCCCGATGGCCCTGTTGTGGCATACAAATTGATGGCGGAAAGGTTAACGCAGGGTTTCAAAGAGCATAGCAGTCGTCGAGTGCAGAACTATTAGTTGACTTCCTCTCCATTGTATTAGAGCAGGAAGTACTGGCTAGCACTGATACGGATCCAGCTAATATCACCGTTCCACGCAAAAACACTGGAGCCACAGTCCACCTCACAAGGGCAAGTAGCACACGCTGCCCCGAAAAGGACAGGTTCGAGAAATAACGCTTCCTTATCAAAACACAGGCGTCCGATAGCAGAAAAGGTGGGAGAAAGGGAGGAAAAAAAGGACAGAGCAAGTCCAACTAACGACAATGATTTCTGAAGGCATACACTGAGATAAAACCAGCATTGCTAACAATGAACTTCCATGATTGTAGAGCACACCATATTTTAAGAGCCTCAATCTAAAAGTCATTTCCTTTGAGCATTTGTACAGCTGTTCCGACAGAAAACACACTAACGTTATAAATACAGGCACTGTTTTGGTCTCAAAGGACCCTCCTTAGCGTCAATGGAGAAGATTCCATCGCTAATCCAAGTGACCTTTCTTAGCAGCGCAAACAACACAGCCTCTTTATGAAATTCTATATATTTACTTATGTTTGCAGTTCACTGGTGGAAAAGTGCGGTTTGGCCATGGGGTGTCAAGTGAGGTAGGGTGCCCTGCGAATCAGGTTGGCGTCATTAAAACCAGTTGATGAATCAAACCGAGAGAGCTGCCAGGGCCAAGGTGGGCGGCCTCAGAAGGAAATAGAAATAGCACCTCTCACACTTCTTTTCTCACACATTTTGCAGGTTGCGGTGCGGATGCTCTCATTGGCAGGAAGTGCATCAACATGACCTTTTAATGGTGGTTTGCTGTAGTGACTCTACACTCAAGGCCCTGCGCCAACGTGTATTTTCTGATATGGGATAAGTTTTGTAACAAATTTTTGAATGGAAAGACTAAGCGAATAAAAAAATATAAGGGGAGAACTGACCTTAAATCTACAACAAAGTCCCGGCTTGATGATCCATGACTACTTACGACTAATTTGTGATTTATCTGATGCTTCTCCCAAAGCAACTTATTATTAGTGTCTAAACAAAATGCTACCATACTACTCATTTCTGTAGTATGCATTTTGAATATATATGTACATATATATATATATATATATATATATATATATATATTTGTGGTTAAAAAGTATATATATATATATATATATACACTTTTTAACCACAAATGCTTGTCTTATTAAAGTAGAATAATAAGGGCACTTTAATGTATTTTTGAATATTATTAGACAAAAAATGAACCATTTCATTGACCCAAGAACAATAGACAGTGTACAGTCTATACTGTGCAGTATGCAGTAGTATACACTAATATCCAATTTGAACAAGACGATAGTTTAGGATTCCTTCCTGCATGGTTTGAACCTTTTGGTTCAAACCACATTTCTTCCATCTCCCCTACTTGTAACTACATAAGTACCTCCACTGCCACGTATACTGTTTCTACACCCAGTACACAATTAACAAACATTCAAACTACTTAAGTGACTTAAGATGATGTTTAATTGCATCCTCTGGGCTTCATGTATCGCACTAGTATCCGTGTAGCCAACGTTTGTACAGAATGGCGCTGTGCACGGACAGAGCCACGTTTGTGGCCATCAGGGAAGGAGATATTTTAGAGTGAGCTCGAGAGAAAGTGTCTTTTTCTGTGCTTGGATAAAGACTCTGTGTGGTTACGACACACTATTCCATGTCTTTGTGGTGAGGTGGGGTTTCATAGGTGGGCCCGAGTGTTAGCGACAGCTAGGCTACGGTACAGTAGACGAGTGTACCAGACAGATGTCTGCCTCTAGGGTGTTATTGCAGCCAGGCCGCAAGAGACCTTATTTGAGCAGCGTAGACGCTAACTGTCACGCAACCTTGAACCGTGGCTGGCTTTACTGAAAGGTTTTAATAAGAAATAAGGTGCGTCCCAATGTGCGTACTTGTGCACTATTTTATAAATAGTGTGAGTAGTGTGACAAGTAGTAGTGTGAAGAGTAGTGTGATAAATAGTAGGCTAAATAGTGTGAAATTCACACTAAGGATTCCAAAGAAAAAAAGTGCACTTCAAATACCCAGAAGTGTGAAATGTTGGTCATTTCAAGCACTCAACTAGGGCTGAAATGATTAGTCGACATTATCTACAATAAAAATATATATATTTTCTTCTTTTGATCTCATATAACCTATTTTAAGAGCCTGCAATAATGTTGTTTGACCAGTGGGGCGCTGCAGTAATATCAATAAAAAATGTAAAATACAAATAAAGACAATGCACCGGCAGACGAGACAGAGCAGGTTACTTTTAAATATAAAACAAAGTCTCAGCTTTTAAATTCTGTAAATTTTACTATGAAATTCAAACAATGATTGTGGTTTTGTGGCTCTTTTTAATGTGGCGCGACAGATGAATAGCGGCTCTTTTGAAGAGGAAGAACATTTTATTCCCCTTTACTACTAGTTACAGCACGAAATAAACGTGAATGAACATCAGAAGGTATGTTGATAGATACTGTACAACATACTTAAATGTATCCTGTCTCATTTAATTGCTCAATCAGTGTTTCAACCGCAGAAAAACGTCCATAAAAATGTCACGTAACGTTATTTAACTCAGGAAAGCCATTCAATAACCCTAAACTCGATATAGTTAGCAAGCAAAATTAACTCTAGAGAGGAGAATTTTGCTAAATACTGTATATATGCACTATATTACATAATTTCATTTTTTTACTCCCATTAAAAAGTTACTATTATAAAACTGCATTATATGCAGCTGTATACAAATCAGTTATTTTAACCTTTATTATTTTAATGTACCAGCTGACTATGTTCCCTGTATAGCTTACAGCATTAGTAGAGAGATTTTCTTCCTTGAGAAACATTTACACACTGTACCTGATATATACCAAATTAATCAATATTGAATCGAATTGAATCTAAATCAGAATTGAATCGCATGCTTAAAGAAATAGAATTGGAAATTTGTGTCAATGCCCAGTCCCAATAAAAACACACCAGTCTTTGTAGTAGTTGGACTATTGATGACTTTTGAGGAGGACAGAAAACCTGAAAGAGATTGGTCTATTCATTTGGCTTCATTAAACAGACATTTTCAAAAGATGAATTGGTTTCCTTGTTTTATTTATGAGTTAGAATACGTATAACTCAATATTTGAACTAACTGCAAAAGCTGAATAATTGATCAAAGGTGAAATAAATCGACGATTAATCGTTCTAATAATCGTTATATTAATCGTTATATTCATCGATTATCAAAATCATTTAGGGATGCACCGATATGAACATTTTGGTCGATACCGATAACCGATAATTCTTTATAATTTGAAAGCCGATAACCGATTTATATAGGCCGTTGAATCGAAATCCAAATATTTATTATTATTTTATTACAAAAACAAAAGTCTCCCCATTAAAAGCCATTTCCCAAGCAGAAAGTAATATCACGTTGGATTTATAAAAAGAAAAATCTTGACTCGTTGACTGAATTTGGAATAGCGTACTACTCTTACTTATCTCTTACTCATCTTATGGATTTCTGTTACAATGTCTTAATGGACTTTTTGAGGCATCAGAGTTTTGGGTTCAAGGGCCTTGCAATGGAGGAACAGAAATCAGGTTTCATTAAAAAAATAAAAATGTTATCTTCATTTGTGTTTTGAAGATGAAGACACCCTTATGGGTGGAAATAGTACAAGCATTAAGCTAGTATGCAAAATAATTGCTCATTTCATTAATTTATTCTTTTTTTTTTTTTTTTGACTGAAAGGTTTTAGTAAGAAACAGAGTTTAGAGTGGGAGTGTTAATTGTTAGCTGTTCAACTAATTTGTCAAATATGAAAATTGGGGTTGTTCTGGCAGCAGTGCCTATCCTCGCTGGAATTGCATACTGAGCCAGGCTGAGAAGAATGCTAATGGTATCAAGAGTGGTGATCTCTGACACAAGTTCACTTTAAAAAACGAGTTGACGATTCATGAACTTCACTTGAGGTCCCGCAAGTTTGACCTGTGAGTGGTTGGCCTGCAGGGTTTACATAAAGCGCATTTCTGAATGCGAGCGCTATTTGATATTCAACTCATGCATCAAATATGAGGCTACTGCTGCTGTTTCACAAATGCATCATTTTTAATTATGCCGGTGCAATCAATTAAACATGCCAACAATGCTGACTCTTCAAGTCAGCACTGTACAATAGACAGCTGAATGAATGTGTTGTTACGCAAATACATGACTAACAATCCATTGCTTAAGTCTGTCATGCACCTATATGTGTAAGAGGGGAAAAAGAGCTGGTTTGTGTCGAATAGGTCCGTCTGCTTCGTGAAATCATACCAGATGTCTTCAGTATGAGTGGATCCGTCAGAGCTCTCGAGAGGTATTTAAACTGAAAGGTAGACGTATGTATGTTTTGAAGTACTTCATGGTTTAAGAATGTGAAATATTTACCTAAGGGGAATTGAGGGCACAGAAAGCACGTTCACTGAGGAGAGGAGAACGTTTTCAGCAACAGGAAGTGGTCAAATCAAGGATGCGGGTTAATCACACTAAGGTCATTTTTACATTTTGGTTTTTTTGGGGGGGCAAATTTAGGAAGTTCAATTCTTTGTTCATCATTATTTGTTTATGGGAAATACGACGTGCATTGACGTATATGTCGCAGACTTTTTAGAAATGGCTGAGTCGTATTTCAAGAAGAAATTAAGATATTTTGCTCAAAGAAAATTAAGCCTAAGGATTTTTTTTCCCACAGCAAATAAGTACATTTCCATTAAAATAATGTGAGAAAAAAAAAATTCATTAATTATATATTATTTAATTTTAGAAGTATTTATATATTATAGAAGCTTTTTGTTACTATTGGGTTGTTACTATTAACTAAAAATATTACTAATTATCTTAGTTTTTGACTTAGATTTAAAGCTGAAGAACTAAAATTACAACAAAAAAAACTAAAACTGAGTGTGTATACAGTATACAGTAATGTTTTAATGAGGAAATAACTGTAATTGAAGTAACGAGAATCTCCTTTGAGAATAATTAAAAAAACTTAAAGAAAAAAATGTGCTTCATTGTTGTGAAAAAATATGCTTCATTTTCTCTTTTAGTCATGTCATCGTGAGGTTCATCCAATAAAGTTTACGCGCTTTCTGATGTGACTGGTCATTCACTAATTGTGAGAGGAAGAATAATAGATGCAGTGATTTGTAGAGACATAAGTTCTGGTTCTGGTTCAGATCCAGGTAAGACGTGTGCGGATCAGAGGCTTGATCTAATTGCACGTTGTTGAATTCGATCCCTCTTGGCTTTTTCACGAGGCGTCCGCCAAATCATGCAGATTCCACTGCGACTGCTGAAACGTTCCGACGCTCCGTGTGGGAGACGGGCATGTGGAGTAGGAAAGGGAAGGATGAAGGGAAGGCTTGGGTGGTGATTTAGAGGAAACGGGGGAAATGGAAGAGTCAGCACTCTCTCCCTCAGCGATGACATCACTTTACTCACACTGATGATGACTTCCTGTCAGAGGCGAGGAGAACTTCTTCAACGCGTTTTGTGACTAATGTGAACACAGATGTATCTCTATTGATGGAAATTCTACTTAATATAGCCTACCTTTAGAGATAAGGGATTCCTAAAGACATTATAATATTATAATTAACTATAGAATAATTAGTACAATAATATTACCCACCTGTTCATCATCATCTTCGTCCGTGTCACCTCATTATTGTTCATTTGTGTTTTATTGAAATTTGAACTTTGACTTTGCCCGCTTCGTCTTCACCACACTTGTTGTGACACTCACTCTATTCATCTTTATTCTAACATTTAATGCAAATCCCAGTCACCATAATATGAATATAATATCTGCAGACACACATTCCACTGAGAGGTCGATCCAGCTTTTCACTCCAAGTTTTGACTGAGTCACGGAAAGCCCGGCGTCTGTGACAGGAAGAGGCTGACGCATGGAAACCTTCATCACCAGAGCATCAACAACACGCAGAAACAAAACAAACCCGAGCGGAGGGGCTTAAAACTCCCGCCACTTGTTTTCACTCTACTATGTTGTGTTCGACCTCAGTGAGTCGCAGGTCGACACCAAATGAATGATTCATTGAAACAAAACGGAGAGCACATGTGGGCACACGTTTAATCTGCCCAGCTGGCTCGGCCTCGACACAGGAATCCACCGTCACAAAAACAGCCGCCACACACACGCAGAGCTCAAAAGAGCCAGAGAAAACAGTTTACAGCCACACGTCCATCTTAAACCAGATACTCAAAACTGTCTGTGTGCAAACAAAAAAGAAGCAGATGCAGAAAACGAAATCACACAGTCTAAAACTAAATCAAGATGAAATACTACTTGATACATTTCCAAATACAATATTCAGGTGTTGACCCATTCTGTACCGCCTTCGGTCTTCAGTGTCACATGATCCTTCAGAAATCATTCTAATATGCTGATGATTTGATGCTCAAATCATTTTTGACCATCTCTATCTCTGCATGCCTAAATACAGTGCGTTGCCGGGATGTGATTGGCTGATTAGATATTTGAATGGATTTTAATATATTAAAACGTGTTAAACAGAACTAAGATGCTCATATTGGTAACTGAAAGAGTTATTATATTAGATATGTTAATGATGCTAAAGGAAATCCCTCAGTGTGCGCCTGATGAAGATAAAAAGCCAACACATCCATATTCTCTGGCAATCTCGAAACAGAATCAAGATGAAACGCTCGATGCGCTTTTCGGCACGGAAGTGGGTCAGCGTTTCAATATTGTGTGTGGAAAGGCATGTCTATGTGTGTGAGAGCTGAAGCCGCTCACTGTGTGTCTATGTGTCATAATAGCGGGGCCAGTCTGACAGGCACCACGTATAATCACTTTAGGGCAAAGAGTTGCACAACAGTGGAGAGGGTAATGCCTGCGGTTTGGGGCCTCGGCAGCCGGCGGGCTCATAAAAGTGACGGCTACAATATACTCGCACACAAATACTGGCATCAAGACACATATTTCTCTCTCTCTTTCACTTCCACGCACCAAAACGAGCTGAGAAATGTAGCATGTTGAGCGGTGGCCCCTGTGATCAGTCTGGGTGGCCCCGTCCGTCTCACTCACTCATTTGTCAGTCAGCAGCAGATGAAGCTCTTCTTTCCAACAGGAAATGTGACGTGACGGTTCAAGTCTGCTTCTGAATGAGAGCCGCTTGATAACAAACATCACTTCTGCCGGCAAAGTGCACAAAGCCATTTTCTTTTCATCGTTCACACCTATATGCAGCAATTATATTTCCATAATCTTGCGCTGACCTACATTCACGTAAAAGTGTCAACAACATACAAGTTCAAAAAGAGCATCAGAATTTTTCTGTTTTAAAAAGCTACGTTTTTATGCTTTTGTATAATTTAAGTGCACTTACAATACTGTTCAAAAGTTCTGGTAACACTTTACAATAAGGTTAACATTAGTTAACTACTTTAGAGTTACCGTGAACTAAGAATGAACAACACTTCAGCGTAATATTAATTTCAACATTTAATTGTACATTATTAAAATCAAAGGTTGTATTTGTTAATGCACTGTGAACTAACATGAACAAACAATGAACAGCTACATTAAAAAAGATGAATAAATACTGTAACAAATGTGTTTCTCATTGTTAGTTCATGTTAGTTAATACATTAACTAATGTTAACTAATGAACCTTATTGTAAAGTGTTACCAATATTTGTTTTATGTTTTTGAAAGAAGTATCTTCTGCTCGCCAAGGCTGCATTTATTTGATCACAAAAACAGTATGTAATTTATTCCTATGATCAAAACTTTTCAGCATCATTACTCCAGTATCACATGATCCTTCAGAAATCATTTTAATATGCTGGTTTGATGCTCAAGAATCATTCCTTCTTGTTATTTATTTTCAATAAATGGTCCAGGTGAACTAGGGAGGATGCTTAGCACTGTGAGCATGAAAATGATCCGTGTAGCTTCTAATTTCAAGAGAACAAGCACAATCTAATTTCCCGTGACACAAACCCTTTAAGGAGAGTGTTGATTTACAGTAAAGATGGAGTAGATGAGTTTCTTATGCTGGTGCCATGCTCACCTTCTGCCATAGCAAACAACTCCGTGACTCACTCTGACTCACTCTCCAAGACTATTTGGTTTTAAATGGTCCAGTATGTCTACCCTCACCATCTGATGGGCTCTTAAATCTTGCAAAGAGAAGGAAAAACAAACCAGTTGGTGCAAATTCCTTCAGTTGGATTTTTTGAGCTCTAGGTGAGTATTGCGTGATTGTAGTCACGCAACCATGTTGAACATTATAGAGAGAGCTGCAGGCGGAAAACCGCTACAAACTTTAGGTCATTTTCTACCTAAATAAATATAATATATTAATAAGTGCATCACATATGTTGCCATTAAAGAATAATGACGACTCTCCCATGGGTTTATGGGAAAATAGTGTAATTTGGATGCAAACTTCAAAATCTGACCCGAAGCAGAAGGTCATCAGTGTACTTTTCGGTTATGGCTTTATGAATACTGTGTATTCATTTGACTTATTGCTTTTTACATACTAGGAAAGTTTCGTTTCAGAAATCTGGTCCCCTTATAATGATCCCAAGGCTTCAAACGTCTATATCACTGCTGGAACACATAATCAGTGGCGAAATTGTCCGACATCATGTATGTCCAAACATTTGGCATCTTTCACCTTGTATTTATATGTCATGGGGTTGAGGGGGCATGTTGCAACCCGAACAGCAATCCTGCCAACATGCAGCTCTGCGGCCCGTTTCCTCATGCAATCCCCAGCCCTGCTAAACCGAACCATGAGGATGCGATGTTCTGTCCCTGGGCTGCGGTTGGTGCTCTGCCGAGATACCAGCGTGTTCTGACCACAGCGAGGGCAGTTACGCCACCCTGTCACCCTGCCCGGACAGGCAGATGGGCACGGGAGGGTGTGGGGAGAGGCATGCTAAGCCCCAAAATACTTCCCCCTCCGCCTCGTCAACCAAGTTTAAATTCAGCAGATGGTTTTAAAGGTCGGCTGCGGACTTGCCGAAACTGTCCTACTTGGAAGGGTTTACCACAGTGCACTCTTACATCATAGGCGAGGGAACTCAGATCGCTATGTAACGCGGCTAAAAATACACCGCCTTGCCTAAGTTCATTGTTGATAAACGAAATAAGAACAACTGTTAGTAAACTTGAGTCGGAGTTCAGGCTCTGACCATTTCTTTCCATTTGGAAATCGTGTAGCTATTGAGAACAGACTCTGTAATGACGATGAATAGTTTGAGTCTGATTTCTTTGGACCACCGAGCACTTGCGGGAGAGCAGGAATCTGCAGAACATTTGATCATTGCCAGCTAATATGTCCTTTGGATCTCACGGTACTTGAAGAATATCAAACAATGCTCTTGTTTAATTCCTTTTTCTCTGTCAGTGGTCTGTTTAGTCTGGAGAAGGGTGCGACATAAATCTCCACTTCTTGTCTCTGGTTCTTCTTGCGTTCTCTGAGGTCAAAGAGGTAAACAAGAGCATTGAAGCAATACAGGGTCAGGTTGGTAATCTCAACTTCCATGAAAATAAAATGTCAAGCCAAGTAATTTTCTCTGTTTTCATGAGCTTTAAGCAGGGGTGTTCCATCCTGGTCCTGGAGGGCCGCTATCCAGCAGAGTTTAGTTCAAATCCTAATTAAACACACCTGAATCTGTTAATAAAGGACTTTCAGGCAAGTGTGTTGGGGCAGAACTCTGCGGAAAACATCAGCCCTCCGGGAGTACCACTTTTTATTCCCATTTATTCTCTCACAATTGTTTCAAACATGCTTTCTTTATTCTGAGAAAGACAAAAGGTGATATTGAAGAATATCCTGGCCTTTTTCCATTTAATGGAAGTTAATGAGGACTTGTGAGATCTATTCTAAAGCCATATAATAGATTTGTGACATACCAACAATTAAGTCAATATTCAATAAAAAGCTTCCTCTCCAGTTAGCGGTAAACCGTTGTGACTGGATCACTGAGTTGACCAATGAAAGAGAAAACGTATCGGTTTGACTCCGGAGTCCTAAATCCTTCTAACCGCTTTTCTACCTAGATCAACTGATTCATTGAACACTTCAGCCGGGGACACACTTTCCGACTGTAAGGCAAATTATGAATGTAATTTGATACGCGCCGAGTCGCGTGCAGTCGGTGGTGTTCACAGGTGATGTTTAAAATCTACTGCTCTCTATGGAAAGTGTGTTCAGTCAGTCTTCGAATGTTTCAGCTTGTTGTTTAGTGTGTCCCTGGCATTAATTGAATTCCAATTATTTGTTGCCTATTCAGATGTTGTTTCTAATTGTCTCACAAACTTTCATGAAAGAGAGAATGTCAAGCCCTTCAGTGAAAAAAATGTATTCCATCTCTTCCACACACAAACTTATCGAATTGGAATCACGTGGGCCACATTTATGGTGCTTTTAAATCATTTTGGAGCTTGAAAGCCTCATGTTCCCAGGACACTGACCAGGATGTTCTTCAAAATAACAAATTATTTAGCTCCACAAAAGAAAGGAAGAGGACGGAGAGTGAATAATCCTCAAAAATAAACATTTTTTGGAAGAACTATCTCTTTAAAGTAGGGGTGTCCAAATCTTGAGCAGGATTGGATTCCCCTGTTTTAAAGAGTCTGAAGTAAACCAATCAAGCCTTTCAAACTAAACGCTCCTTTCTTCATACACAACACCTTTAACACGCATATGCACATACACACTACCACTCGCATGCCAGGAATAGTGATTCAGCATTTCAAACATTCACCATAACAGGGTGTAGACAGAAAGGACAGCGACACCTCAAGCTGGGTTTATTGGTTTTAAAAGAGGTTTATTGCAAGACTAAAGCCTGAAATAGAATGTGCTACTCAATGACATGTCCACCGGCCCTTATACGTCAGCTTGTTGGGTCTGCGTTGGGAAAGGCAGGTCACATTAGTGCACAAGAGGAGCAGAGACGCCCCCGTCTCGCTCACGCTCCGCTGAAGGAGCTCCACTGACTAACAAGTGGCACCAGACTTTGGCCCGAAGCTCTCGGATTCCAGTAAACGTTTCATTATGCAACCTTTAATGAGTGTCGCCTTATCTGAACTCCAGCAAAAAGCGCGCGTGTCGGGCAGCCAGAGCCTGAGGAGACGGCCGAGGAGATCTCTATCCGTCACTTTGGCTTTTCACAGCTTTCGCAGTTAAAAAATAACAGCCGACGACCCACTTTCTGCAGAGTCATATTCGATTAAGTGTAGCGGCCCGTGCGTAAGCACAAAAACCACAACCGGAAGAGAGGAGAGGAAGGAGGTGAGGACGGAGGGGAGGTCAGGGCTTTTGGACGGATGTACGTATCCTACGGTATGAAGTTAAGGACTGTCCCAGCAGGAGCTTCACAAGCAAGGCACAGATTTCCTTGAGCCAAAATATGTGATTCTTGGAATGATGTTCCAGCTAATGTTCTCAGCTCTTCAAGGAATGAACTGAGCAGGAGGAAATGTGGAAACATCACAGGGAGCCCAACTTGTGTCCTAAAAAGCTCTCTGAAAAATGGTATATAATTATCAATAGTAAATAAATGTAAATATAAGTAATAATAAATAAATGAATTAATATTTATGCAATTGCCTTATGTGCAATGTAAATGTTTATATACAACTCAATGTTTTTGTTTGAGAGTTGATTATTGAATTATTATTTTTTTTTAATTAATTGTATTATTATTATTATTGTTATTATGTAAATTGTTCATTTTATACCAGTGTATTTATAAATCTCACATAGTACTATCGGTCATTCCACTCTTTAGTTATCATATCGCCACTGAACCCTGAAAAAACACACATCGGTCGCTACTTGATATAGTTATGCAAGTGTCAATCAACATCTGACATCCGCAAAAACAACTGTAGAACCTCAGTAGGCCGAACTGTGTGTGGTTGTACCTGAACCGAGGGCTTTGTTTTGAGAGAGGTGATTGGAGGAGGGTTTATCTCAGTCGGGAGTGATAGTGTGTGTGACGTCCCACAGGACAGGGACATCGATTGGGGACATCAGAGAGCGCACGAGTGATTGGCGACGGCGGCCTGCGTCAAATATTTACACTGAGAGTGACGTGTGTTTCAGAGATCTAAGAGCAACACAGCACAGATCAAACCCGACCGTCTAGGCATGTTTGTTTAGAAACACTCAGAGACCTCATGTCACGTGTGACCTTTCAAACCCAGCACTAGAGTTGACCACTCCACAGACACATGATATACACCACACACAGCACAAGAGCGCTCCACGGACACATGTGCAGTCAAAGCTGGTGCCTGTGCAAAAGTCTGAACTGAGACACTAGTGGTTAGTGCACATGCCTATTCATAACAGAAGAGTCAGAATGCTGAAATAAACTAAATTAAGGAAATGGTTTGAAATCTGAACAAATGTCTCTTGATGGTAAATGATGTGTTCTGGACGTTCTCTGTGGAGAAGATCATGTCAGGCTGCTGCAGATCATGACTGACTCACTAGGTTTTATTTACTATTAATAGAGGACATTTGTCATTGGCTAAAAGCTGGATGAGACATGCTGAGAACAGTACATGTCTAAATATGTCCATTATGTACAGATATCATAACAGTTATTACAGTCAGAATTTTTAAAGGAATATATAATGATAATTAAATTATTTGATTTTATTATTAGTTCATTAATTGTATTTGATTTATTATATAAAAGTAAATATATAATCAATCATATTTAAATAATATTAATAAAATAAAAAATGACATGAAAAATAGGGCATATAGATTATTGTTTATATTTAAATAAAAATTTTGATTTTATATATAACCACATTTTTCATTTAAAATAAATAATACATATAAATGTATTTATATATAATTTATTAAATTACTTATTACTATAATATTTAATATAAATATTGTATTTAATCATTTTAGAATTTATTTAAATACATTTTATTGATAATTATTCATTTATTTAAATACATTGAATTGATCATTTATGTTATTATATTTTTTTATAATCGTATTATTCCTTTGCATCGTACAATATGCAAATATATATATATAATTTATATTTATATTATTGTATATAATTAATCTCATACTTTTATATTTTATTTAATATAAATATTTTAATTTATTAATAATAAATCACTTATTTAATTAGCCTATTAATTTATATTATTCGTTTATAAATGATATTTATCTTTTTATGTATATAATGAATTGCATATGTATTATTATTTAAATAATCAAATAAATAAGGCATCCAAACTGAACAACAGTGACACACCATTGATTGAACTGCAGCCCAAGAGTCAGTAAACATCAGATTTATCAGAGGAATGTGCATTTAGGGTCTGGGATTCACTTTGAACTGTATTCCCTTCACTAAACAACCACTGTGACCATTTCACCGATGTTCAGTTAATCTTTACTCTTCAGTCTGTTACCATGTACATTTCACATGCCAAAGTTCGCCAACATCTTGTTACGAAAATACATCAATGCTAAAGACTAACTGACTCTGTGGGAACTGGATAAATGGTGACCCGGGTACGGTAACCTGGCTTCAGGAATTTACCCTTTGGAGGTGTGACATTAAACCGCCTGAAAGTTACTTAATCAAATCCTCAGGACCGAAGCCTATGTGTGCAAGAAGCAGCACTGATACATGTCTGGCCCTCTCACCCTCGCCTTTCTCTCTCTGTGAACACAGCTCTCGGGAGAGAGCAAAGCCGGCTAACGGGCCTGTGTGCCTGTGTCTTCCCCTGTACTGACTGATGGAGGATTGGACGGCCAGGTTTGTGCTGTTTTATTCCACCATCAATATTTAAAAAAATAAAATGTAAATGAATCATGTAAAAGAGAACATTTTAATCAATGTATTGATTTCACTACTCAATTTAAAAATTATGCAATATGACAAATGCATTTTAAAAGACCATGATGCAGTATCTAAATTTTTTTAAGTTCATTAAAAATTTTTTTATATATATTATTATCAATTTAGCCTAGCCTATTATTAATATTATCATTTGAAACATCAGATGTAAATTTAACAATTAAATAAGTTTTAATACAATTTGATATAAATCTAAAATGAATAATTAATATAAATGTAAAAGACAAAAGTTTCCATAAATTTGTATCGCCATTTTTTGGTTTCACTAGTTCATTTTCAAGGTCATGCAATATGACAAAAACATTTTAAAAGTACAAATAGACCCTACAGTCCCTCAGTTAATTAGTAATTAAATATTTTAATTAGTCTTATTAATATCAATGTATTGTTTTTATTATTATTATTATAAACATTTTAATACAATTTAAATTGAACAATTAGATAATTGTTTTTTTATTAAATCTAAAATTAATTTAATTAATTTAAAAGATTTGTTTATTTATTTATAATTATTAATTATAATATATATTAATATATTATTATTAATTGTAACCAATGTTTTGGTTTCATTTTAAAAGTTATCCAATATGAATATATATATATATATATATATATATATATATATTAATTAAAGTCTTATTTTTTATTTTACTGACATTTAAATTAAACAATGAAACAATTGATTTAATAATTTTTTTATTAAATCTAAAATTAATTATCAATAGCATTATTTTCTTTAAAAAATCATTTTCGATTTTAAAATAAATAATTGGTTAATTTATTATTTTTAAATTTAAGTTTAAAATAATAACAATACATTAGGAAAAATTTGTATTATACTACATTTTATTAAAATAATAATTCAATCTAAAATGAATACCTCATCAATCATTTTTTTCCCCTTGACACCTGTGGTTTCTTGATAGTAATATTTGAAACTTGCTTCATCTGTAAAGATGCTTTAAAGAGTGCAGTGAAAAGCTCTATACAAATAAATAGGATTTTAATATTTAATGTTATATTATTTAAAAAATATATACAAATAATTACAAATATTTAAAATCATAAAATAATTGAAGTGGAGCATGTCACACTGTTGGATACTTACACACACACACACACACACACAAAACCTGCATGTTAGTGTAAATGAAAAAGCTGCATTATCCAGGATGGACACCGTGGCCAAGTGACCCGACAAAGTCACTATATAATGCTCACTTTAACCCCATTTAATAACTTGTCAACATAAACAGTACAAATAAACAAGGCAACCTTAAACACATCAATACTCATGGATATCAGTCATTCTGCCAAAAAAAATTTACGTCTATATCTAACTCTTCCACATCAGAGATCCAAACGAGAGAGAGAAAATTACCAGCGCCACATTGTTTATGAGTTCAGAATAAAATTGAACAGTTCCTGCGGGAAATTTCCTGTGGTTTCTCAAAAACATTGCCCCATTATGAGTCACACGGAGGCTACTGAGCAACCAATCACAGCACAGATTCAACAGATCATATCAGTTTTACAACCACAACACAAACGCATACAGATTTGACCTTGGGTTTATCAGATGCGCTCCCGATAACAATGCGAACGCCACCGAGTGCTGCGCGTGCTAAAGTTATGTGTCGTCAGAGGTAAGAGAGGTAAACGCATGCGTATTCAGTCATCGATGCGAACGCCTCCACAAGGGACACACACAAGCATGACAATTGTGGAATGCTGGCACACAGACACACAATAAATCCGAGTGTGGGGCGGATCCTTACTTGCACGCGTAGCATACTTGGCAAACATCAGAGGGGTATTGACGGTTAATCCCGCGGATATTAATAGCGTGTTGTGTGATGATGCACTACACCTAACAACTCAACTTTGGACCCACTTAACAACGAGGTTTCCATGGATATGAAAACACTGTTTTCCTGTTTCTCCGGTTGCCAGGGTGGTTCAGGCATACAGGTGGTGTAAGCATGTCACCTGAACTTACTTATTAGGATCCTCCTTATCAGGTATCTTCAGCTTAGTCTTAATCTTGATGACTTATAATGACAAAGCTCAGATTTATAGATACTGTGTGTCACTGCTTATGTCCAAGTCTAGTGCAGTGTATGAAAAGCCACAATAAAACTTCTTTTCACTTATTTTTATGAGCCCAAAAACTTTATTTACCCTAATAAACTTTTTATTTTTCTTTATTTTTTTATTGACAATGCTAATAGGATATAGTTTATCCTAAAATTATTTTATATAGGGCTATAATACATTTTGATTTTGATGGGAAAATTTGATTTTTAAATGAGGTGATTCTCGTGATAAATTCAACCAGATCTTGTGAGAAAACAACTTTTTTAGGTAAGAAGTGTCGATTTCGTATAATTTCGAACTTTAATTTTTTCAATTTTACTTTTTGGAAAAATTGAAATACGCTGAAAACCAGATTCTCTTGTTTAATTTTGATATTAAATCATATCTCATGAGAAAAGAACTATTTTGGTTGAGGAGTGTCGATTTAATATGAACTTCGTCAATCATACACTGGGGCGGCAAAATGGAATCGAACTTTCTTTTTTTTTGGGGGGGGGGGGGGGGGGGGGTTAAAAACGGTGAAAACATGTTTCTCTTGATTAAAGAATGTTGTAATAAATTCAACCAGATCTCACGGTTAAATAACCATTTTAGTTACGAAGTGTCGATTTCATATGGATTTTGTATGAATTTGAACTATCATGTTTAAATTTTAATTTTTTAGGATTTTTTTTTTTTATCTGATCGATTCTCTTGATAAAAGAATGTTATTATAAATTCAAACAGATCTCATGAGAAAACTATTTTTGTAAAGATGTGGCGATTTCGTATATGCATTTCGTATGAAATTCATTTTTTCAATTTTTCTTTTTAAGAAAATTGAAAATTAGATGAAAACCTGATTCTCTTGATAATGAATCTTGCGATTAATTCAACCAAATCTTGATCTTTAAAATGTTTTACTTTTTTGAAATTGAAATTGAAAATACGGCGAAAACCTGATTCTCTGTTCCAATCAAATCAACCAGATCTCATGGGAAAACAACTATTTCAGTTAAGAGGTGGCGATTTTCTATGAATTCCTACTATGTGATTTGAGATAAGACACGATCACATTTACAATTGCTCTGCAAATTTTTACGGGCGAAATACAGTAATTTGAATCAACGCGAATGGGAATTTAGTGAGGGCGAAAAATGTCAAGATTTAAAGGATTCAAAGTTAGTCATGGGGATTCACTGTTCACCAACATAAAGCTGTTTGTTTGAAAGTGACTTCTTTATGTGAATTGTGCTGCACAGGCTGCTTTGCTACAATATTGACTATAGACAATTCACCTTTTTGCCTGTGAAATTTCATTAATGTGTCTGCAACTTTAGGGACTCTGCAATGGTCTGGGTCCAAATCTTGATCTTGTCCTATAACTCCAACGACCTTCACCTGTAAATGCTGAAAGATCCTACAAGGCCTGGCAGTCCACACAGGCACCTATAACACTTGTTCCTCGGGACCTGTCATGTGACAAGGGTCAGCACTTGAACTATTGACTGCGCTGAACCACCTCACTATGCGCTGCCTGTAATGAGAGCCAATCATCTGTCCTACACAACAGTGAATGGAGACTATTGACAATCCCATGACAATCCTAAAACAATAAGCGAAGGATGCACCCAAAAAAAAAAAAAAAAATCATCCCTGAAACGAGACAAAATCACACAAGACGCTTTTTTGTTTGCAAAACAGCTGGAGGGGAGCGCAACTCTATGGGAGCCAATGGTAACCAAGACGCGTTTATAAAAAGTTGTTTTGAAAAGATGCCCGCGTAAAAACGCAAAACTCCTGGCGCAACTGCGTGACGCATAAACCCCAAAAATGAAAAGATAAATACCTTCCAACCGGCGGAGCTGTTACTATCCCCCTTGTCCTTAAAATAAGGCACGCTTTTCACCATCCAGTCGTAGATCTGAGACAAGGTGAGCCGTTTTTCGGGGGAGCTCTCGATGGCTTTGGTGATCAGGTCGGCGTATGACATATTCCCCCAGGCGTTGCGTCGGGACGAGCTGCTCTTGCGCTGCGCGGCTGCGGCTGCGGCCACCGGAGAGGAGAGCACGGGCACCTGTTGCTGGTGACTGGGGATCTGCTGCTGCTGCTGCTGCTGATGGATGCAGTTCTCCTGGCACTGGAAGTCGCCGCACAGCATGAGAGGCTTCTGATCGGGGTAGTCCTCATTCTCCTCCAGCAGACTGAGGTTGTTGATGAAGTCCGCGTTGCTGCAGGGCTCCTGCTTAACGGACGGGGCCGGGGACGAGGTGTTGGAGTCCGCGGCGGCCGCGTTCGGGAACTCCGGTCGCGGGAGCGGCCAAGTGCAGGAGCGGGGTCGGGAGAGTGGCTCGAAGTCCGGGTCGATCTCGACCATCTGGTTTTGGGCTGCGTCAGCCATGGTACCAGCAATACTGTTTGCCTCTTAAAATGTCACATATGATTGTCAAAAAGAAAAGAAAAAATGACGTGAAACGCGAAACAATAACAAAAAGGAAATTAGTTCCTACTTAAAGCTGACTTAGTCACATTGGAAACGACGGAAAGGTCACAGTGCGGGTAGAACAGCATCAGATTGATGTTTGTTATGAAGTTTTGTAATCCAGTCCAGTCCAGTCCAGTAGTGTGTGATAGTCCTCTTGCTGTCGCTTGTTGAATGTCTGTGTACTAAAACTCTAAGTGCGCTTTACTGGAACTCACTATCATATGTCACCTGACGCCGCCCCAATGTATGATTGACAAGCGCCGAGAGCCAATCACAGGCGCGCTTTTGAAAGCGAAACAAGCCGTGTTTTCGTCCTCTTGAAAACTAGTAAACAAACTTTCACGGAGTTTGGATATTATGAAAATACTCACTCGTCTTGACCGCATGGCTTCCAGCTACATTGTATTGCTTGGACATAACAGAAACGCAGTTATTTTTGTTTGTTTAATTATATTGTAACACAATAGTAATAGTAAAGGAAAGCTTGTTATATAACATGTGAATGATTCTGGAAACAGCAGATCTTATGAACCGTAGCCTAGTGTTTATCTCGTTTACATTTTTAACTATTTTGTACATAAGGGGGGACCAATGAGGACAATGGATTTAGGCCTATTTATATTTCTCTCTCATTTAGCTATTTTTGGTGGATTTATTATAAACAAAACTAGGCTATTTAGGCTACATTAATTTGCAGTGTAGCCTGCTCTTTCATAAATATACAAAACCCATGTTACTTTGTGTAGTAAAATAGCCTACATGCTTGAATAAATATATTCAGTTGTGTGATTTCGTTTATTGATTATTAAATGAAAATCTGAAATGGAAATGAAATTTGGAATAAATATGACGTAATAGCAATACATTACAAATAATTATATTGATTTGATTACTTTTTCTATTATAAAACTTATGTGTGACAGGTTTTTTTTCCCCCTTACATTAAAATGAATCTTAATCAGAACAAAGTTTGTGCGGATGATTAGCTATAACTGGCAGATGTTAAGGCTATCCTGCCATCTAGTGGATATAACCCTCACTGTCGCTGCTCGAATATCGCGTTTGATGAAATGACCTTGTGTCACAATCTTGATTATGAGTCAACAACTTCTGAATCTGCAGGATATGACTGAAACACGAAAGACCGCCTTGTCTCATTTCCAGGAACCCCCCCCCCGCATCAACACACACACCCCCTGCCCTGCCATGTAGGCTATACACACCTGTGGCGGTGTGTGATCGAGGAAGTGTGGGTGTTCGCACGCTTTAGGTGTGTTTTTGAGTCAGTAATAAGAATACTACTTTCATAGGACGCTTCGTTCCGAGGCTCTTGATCCACAGTAGTCTGTAAAAGTGTCTGGGAGCTCGAGGAAGGGCGGGTGAGTGTGAGAAGACATGGACTGTACGTGATCATGCAGAACATGTAAGATTGCAACAGCTGATTTAATGTTGCTAAGACATTATGGTCTTGGTATTTGAATTTTGGCACATGATGAGGAGGTTCAGATGGTTTGTATTGTTGGGGGGGGGGGGGGGGGGGGGGGGGGGGGGGATCTGGGGGATTCCCTCTGAATCTGGTTTAAAGATTAAGACTAGCTGGCTATTAATAGAGATCTCACAGGTCAGAAATATCAGTGTCTTACCGAGGCACTAAACGCATGCAATGTTCTGTGGTGTGTACGTGTAATGGTCAAAATGTTTATGTTTCTCTTTTCATGAATGTTTAATCAATCTCAAAACTAATAGGCTACTAATTCAAATACCGTTGCAATGTATCGAATGTATCGAAAAAGTGCAGAATTTGATAGTGTTATGGATAAATTGTCTTTACTGCAGTAGCCTACAGATTCACAAACTGAGCACGCATAAAGAGCAGCTTCCCAGCAAACAATTATATTCTAGGGACGTTTTGCCAACGTTCCCATTCAATTAAGAAAACATCATGCAAATAAGGGTTAGTTCACCCAACAATGAAAATTACTCCGTTTTTCCAAACCTGAAAATAAAAATGCAGGAATAAAAAAATCCGCAAGGTCTAGACTTTTTTTTTTTTTTTTTTGTCTAGACTTTTTTTTTTTTTTTAAGTTGGCGTTTTTCGGAATGCCATTTTTATGTAAACCTTACAAAAGAAGCCAGTCGCGAGTGTAGTTGTAAAAGATCAGTCTTGTGTTTACATAGAAAAACCTTGGAAACGCGTTCTCAGGGAACTGTGTGATGGTCCCGTGTTCTGCTCGTTTACTGCCTTAAAGTAGCTATCCCGAAACGTTTTGGGTAACACTGAAAACAATTCATTGTGTGTGAGTGAATTGTTCGAATGGATCGAACAAAATAGCGAACAATTGTAGACCTTTTTGCAAACCTGTTTGACCGATGAGATAAAAAGAGTTCATGAACGATCCGTAAGACTCGGAAGGTAAAGTAATTATTGTTCCCTGTAAATTATTTTTGAAGCCCCTTAAATGAACGAAATGACTCGAAAAAAGATTCGTTCATTTTGATGAACGAGATCGAACAAGAGAGTCAGTAAAATGATCCGAACTTCCCATCACTCTGATTCCAATAGAATTGTTACATCAAACATTGTTTTTAACAAAATTACAGGGGTTGACATGGGTTTGTTTGTAATTTGAGCATTTGCCCTATTTTTTTATTTCTTAACTATAAATTATTCAAATACTATATATATGTGTGTGTGTGTGTGTGTGTGTGTGTATGTGTGTGTGTCTGTATGTATATATATATATTATCAGGGATGTCCTGATCAGGTTAAAAAATACTGTGTATCTCTCTCTCTATATATACAAATATTATGCACACACACACACACACACTGTATATTTATTTATGCTATAAATTGTGTGTAATAGTTTAGGCTACATTTTTTTCTGTTTTGATGTGTATATTTGAAAGATGGCAAAACTTTTTTCTGCACTTTTCCTACACAGGAAGTGATGCAATATTGCAGAAGTTAACCATGGCTCCACATCCTGTCACTCAAGCCGTCATTGATCTGTCAGCTGGAGCATGCGGTAACAGACTTTATTTATCATTTCCTTGTGTCTACATTAACAAATAGACAACATACCATGGAACAGATTTAAAAATCCCAATTTTCATCAGAGTCATTTTGACAGGCTGCCACGATACAGTGTATTTTCCGACCTGTCTGAACTGCACAAATTTAGCATGTTGATAGGAAAACAAGATGTAAAGCATGTTCTGTTTCCTCTCCTGTTTTTTGTAAGGTGGGATTGCGTGTGTGTTTAGTGGGCAGCCCTTCGATACAGCCAAGGTGAAGATGCAGACTTTCCCCGGCCTGTACAGAAGTTTTGTCCACTGCTTCGTCTCTGTCTACAAACAGGTTGGACTGCGAGGCCTCTATCAGGGGACCACTCCTGCCCTCATAGCCAACATTGCTGAAAACGCTGTGCTCTTCATGAGCTACGGCTTCTGCCAGAATGTCGTGCGCTTTGTTTCAGGCCTGGACCGAGGCACAGAACTCAGGTGAGGTGTTATTAACATTAAACTTTGGGCACTTAAACCATGAAACTGACTATAGTTGAGGAAACGGCCATATGCTGTACTATCCTCATGATACAGTGAAAACATGAAGCTCTGTTTGACTCGAGGGCTGTCCAAGTTATTTGTATGGTATGTGTTGAAACGTTGAACACTCCTCTAGCTAGTTTTGCAGCATACAGTAATTCTTATGTGCTTATGTTTCGCTAGTCTAATCAATATGCATGATGCAATTCAATCTTCAAGGACAGGCGCTGTGTCATGTGACCCATTCAGAACGCCTTTCTTGACTCCATAAACATTACATGTTTAGAGTTAACACAGGGGTTTCTTTCTTGACACCTCTTAGAAAAAATACTGTGTAAATGATGGTACAGTAATGGGATCAGATGGCCACTAGTACTGGTACTGGCTACTGGTACTTTGATTACCATATTTTTCACCACGATATTTACTATACCATATATAGGTTCTTCAAAAATACTATAGACTTAAAAACTTAACTACTTTTTTTTTATAAATTTTTTTTTATAAGTAAACAATGAATTTTTAATATACTGAAAATGTTTTGAAAAATTTCCAATAATTTAATTATTGTATAATGGTCATTGTAATTAACATGTTAACTGTCAATCATACTCTGAAAATGACGTTTAACGGTCATTAACTTGGCAGGGAAAAAAAAGCTGTAAAGTGAAAAAAGCTGTAAAAAGTTAAAAAAGTTTTATTATATATATATATATATATATATATATATATATATATATATATATATATATATATATATATATATATATATATATAACAAAACATGGTCGACTCTAAAACGGCAAGAAAATCAAAGCCAAAACTATGAACACATTCCAGTGTTCCAAGCGTTCTAAATTTTAGGTTAGCTTGTAAGATTTTGTTCGGGCGCAGTACCAAACTTTTCCACTAGACAACATCCAAGTACCATTTGTGACCATATAACTCAGCCATCTCTCCATATAAGGTTTGAGTGATCTGAACCATATCACCACACTTTTATTTCCACAAATTGTTTATGAAGTAGACTTGTATTTCTGAGTTGATTGCACATGAATGCTACCACAAAGTCATAAATACGGGTTGAACGCTCTGAATTTTCTTTCATCTCCGATCTTTACGAGTTGGGGCGTGTCAGTGGCGATACTTAGACTTTTATTTACAACAAAATAAGCTAACTGTCGGCACAAAATATAATAGCATTGTAATATAACAATATAATATGTAACAATAGCTACATTTGACTGTGGTTTCGTGAATTAATAAAAAACCCACCTGAGGCACATTCTTTGTTCATTTTCTGGAAAGTAGAGTTTAAAAACCTTGCTGTATTTTTGTGTAGTTAAATATGAAAAGGTACACCACCATCTTGCTCCACCTGACGTTGTAAACAACTTCCCAACTCTTAAATACGAACTTTGAGGACTTGACCGCACAATTAAACCTTTGACGAGTATGATCATTATGTATGACCACACAGTAGGCCTATCGTTATTTCTATGTTATAATAATTCAAATGATCCCAGAAGTACTGGGATAAAAGTTTTTGGTTCAGAGGCTAAACAGTAAACACGGATGTCTACGGCAGCGATCAAAATAGTCAATCACCTTTCAAAAGTGACGACGCTTCAAGAGTGTATCAGTTACACCAAAGATTCGTTAAAAATGCTGATTCATCCAGTAATAAATCGAGTCTTTAAAGAGTCAAGTCTTTATGAGTCACTGAATCATTAATTTAAACATATTTTAACTGATAATTAATTCAAATTATTAAAATATTTTCTTAACCTCTAGTAAATTACATGTTATTTTGTTTAGTTGTCTATTCATAATCATGGAAGAATCGTGATCACTATTAAAAAAACCCCTGTGATTCTCAATTTATCCAGAATCACGCAGCTCTATTGGGCAGTATATTCAACCTCCAACATACAAACCAAATATGCGTAAAAAACCCGGGCATCTGTTATAAATTGTGTTCGGCGCCACATCAAAAATGGAGAATCGCTTTTACATTAAAGTCTATTTAAAAAAAATTCTAAAAAAAATGTAATGAAGGTTATCTTTTGACCTCTTGTCATGAAAACTAACACGTTTCGACTGATCTTTGACATGTTTAATGTGCATCACTATTTCAAAATAAAGGTCTGAGCACTCCTTATGACTCTGATGAATACTCTTGTCACAAATCAATAAATTACTGTTGCTGTCATTTCTATCGAAAATCATTCCCCAAACTTGAAAACCAGAGTCTGAAAGCTTTCGAATGAAATATAGTTTGTCAGTATTACTTTAGGTTGGTGGGACAGTATTAATCATTTTTCATTTAAAGATGTGTAATTTAGTTTTCTTCAGAAAATGTAAAAATGTAGCTGTTTAGTTTGGTCACTGTTGGGAAATGGTAGTATGTCTTGATACAAATCCAGTTGTTCGTATTACATTTGATTTGACCTGAAAGGATGAACCATAATAAGTGTGTGTGATCATGTGTTTTCAGTGATATTCAGAAGGCCTGTTCAGGCTCTGTCGCCTCTGTCTTCTCCTCTCTGGCTTTATGCCCCACTGAACTGGTTAAATGTCGACTGCAGGCCATGCATGAAATGGAGGCGTCCGGCAAGATTGCCAGTGGACAGAAAAGGTCTGTCTGGACAGAGGAGGTTTTGGTAATTGAAAATGAGAAATGAGGCCTGTGGAAACTTTATGTCCATTTTAATAGGGATGATAAAGGGTTAATCAAATAATTTGGTCATTATTAGAAGTGTTTTAGTTGATTTTTTTTAAAAGTACAATGCTATTTGAGTTTATTCAGACTAAAGCTCCATTGTAGATTTTTTTTCAGTCGATCAATTGAAATAAGAAATCAAATGTTTGAATGTACAGTATACTACTGTATATATAAACTTTTTAATATATTTTGAGGGTGTGGAGAGATCGACTCGATTACGTCATTCGCAGAGCTTCATGTCCACTGTGCATTCGCAGTAGGCGGAGCTAAAGAGCTCTTCTGGCACGTTTGGCTTTTTTCGACACTCTGATTGGTGTAATTTAAAAAAAATTTTTTCAGGAATTCCACTGTGAAATGTCATAATGTAGTAAATGTAATAAAAAGACTGATAAATGGTGTTCATTAATAAACATTGTTCATTCTTAGTTCATGTTAACTAATGGACATTTTTATTGTTACCCAGAATTTTCCATTTTCTATGAACTAACATTTAAGTGGCTGAATTTGATTGAAGCCAACTACTGTTTTTAAGTTCGGTGTACTTTTTGTGTTTTTGAACTTTTATATTAAGACAAAAATGACCTCAAAATCAGTTGTTCAGCAGTTCTACCGCCTAGAGTTGTCACGTCTTGTTGAAGTTCCTCTGTCTTTCAGCACAGTGTGGTCCGTTGTGAGAAATGTGCTGCGGACAAACGGTCCTCTGGGTTTCTATCAGGGCCTGACCACCACTATTGTCCGTGAGGTACCTGGATACTTCTGTTTCTTCGGAGGATATGAACTCAGCCGCTCCGTGTTTGCCAAACACATGGACAGAGACAAAGAGCACATAGGTCAGCCCACGAGAGGAACACCATATACCCACCTTCATGTCATTCCAAACTCTTACTACGTTCTTTGGAGATATTTGGAGAGAAGAGGAGATATTTTGAAAAATATGATACTTTGGACCAACTAAGCTTTATGCACAAGCAGATCCGTTTCCTCGCTATAGAAGCGTTCAGTTTTTCGCTTGCAAATTCCGCCATGTAAATAGCGAATCCGCCATGGCGCGAGCGCAACTGGCTTTTAAAGGGAATGGGAGATGAGACTCGACAAAACACACACTTTACTCAGAAACAACACTTTCAGACCATGCGCCGGGAGCACCGACCATTTCTCGCGTTGTTATACTAGAAAAAGTGGATTTTGACACGACCTAAGTGCACTTGCGCCGTACGCTTTAGACCAAGCGCAAATCGTTAACATAGGGCCCACATAATTTGTAAAAGCCAAATTTATTAGTTTTTCTCAAATTATATTTATGATTTGATTCAAACCTTAACATTTGATTTAATGACAAAAACATTTATACAAAGTAAAATTTTTATTTATTAGGAAGACTATTCATTGAAAAAAGTTTTGTTTTTTAGTGACTAAATAGTCTCAAAATAATTTTATGTGGGCACTTGGCAGGATTTAATTTAATCAATTACATATTTCTTTCATATCAATGCATTATAACAAACATGTCTGTGATTGGCTACATTTTTCACCGCTGCAAAAACACTAATAGAAACTAGAAAATAGAAACTTTTTCCGCTCTTTAGAGGGCAAACACCAAATCTCTTTTGCCAATATGCTATTATTACGGAGAAAACTGATTCTAGACCTGCAGTGATGTGGAGTGTTATTTACTTTTAGTCAAACTGAACAAAACGGGTTTAAACCAGAAACCATAGTTTTCGAATAGACCAACACAAAAATGCACTTTAAATAAATGAACTTTTTTCAGCGTATTCACCATGAAATGCTCCTCACGGTCCGTGTGTTTCTGACAGGTGTGGTGCCGTTGATGTTCAGCGGTGGTTTCGGCGGAGCCTGTCTGTGGCTGGTCGTGTACCCCATCGACTGTGTGAAGTCTCGCATCCAGGTTCTGTCTTTAGCAGGGAAGCAGGAAGGCTTCCTCAAGACTCTAAGGGGGATTTTACGAAATGAGGGTGAGATTTCTGTATTTATCCTTGTTTCTTGGCACAGGAAACTTTTAGCTTGGATGTTGCTATAGGCTAATGTCTTAAAGTCGCAGAAAATAGCCTCTGAATAGATGTGTGTTTCCTGTTTATAATTAGCATTTCAAAACACTACTCAATCAAAAAAAAATTAAAAAATCATAATGCCTTTTTCCTGATGTGGATGTTTATTGCAGGATGCTACTGGTGTTTAATGGGTCATTCCTTGGAAACCATTTCTGCCAGAACATGTATTTTATATGATGTCACAACACACGTAACCCTTAAAGCCTGACATTTGAAATAATAGAACATTTTGACAAAATATATAAAAATAAAATAAAAAAAGGTTTGCATGTGTTTTGCATATAGTGGATATGTGTTTACAGTAAATGTAAAACTGTTTGCGCTATAAACCAGTGTGTTTATAATTAAGATAATAGGCCTACATAAAAAATAATAGTAAGGAATACCAGGTTGCAATATCAAGCAGGATAATGATCTGTTTTGAACAGCTAAAAATAACGAAGCGAATGACACCAGACACATTTAAATGACAAATGCCACCCACAAAATGCCATTGTGTAAATGAAAGTAAATGATGTTGTGTAAACGGCCCCTCATTCAGAGGACCAAACTGAGGCAAAATATGGTAAAGATTTGACAGCAAAAAGTCACATGTTCCACGACCAGAAGGTGGACGTTATTAGAATTATAATAAAATACCTTTTACAGTTTTAAAGTTTACACACCCCTTGCAGACTCTGTGAAAATGTGAATAATATTAACAAAAATAAGAGGGATCATACAAAATGCATGTTAATTTTTATTTAGTGCTGTCCTGAATAAGATATTTTACATAAAAGATGTTTACATGTAGTCCACAAAAACGCTGAATTTATAAAACCAACCCCGTTCAAAACTTAATGAATCCTTGATTCTTAATACTGTGTGTTGTTACCGCAATGGCCCGCGACTGTTTCCACGAGTCCCTTGTTTGTCCTGAGCAGTTGAACTGCACAACGTTCTTCAGAAAAATGCTCCAGGTCCAAAAAAATACTTCAGTTTTCCAGCATCTTTTGCATATTTAAACCCTTTCCAGCAGTGACTCTGTGTGATTTTGAGATCCATCTTTAAATTCTGCAACATTTAAAACTTTTTAGGTAGAAAAAATAGTGGCAAAATTCAATTATAAAAATAGGTAGATTTCACTTTATTATTCAACATGCTTGGGCTGATATTCCAATGAAAAACATTTTAAAATAAATGTAACATTTGTTAACGGTATCAGTATAGTACGCCATGAGATATATAGCACACGATACGAGTTTTGTGATTCAAACTGAATCATTTTTTTATATGATGAAGCAAAACAATTTTTTCTTGGATTGCAGCATGTGATATTCTGGTGTCTTGTTTTCAGGAGTGGCGCCTCTGTATTCTGGTTTGACCCCGACTATGATCCGAACTTTTCCTGCCAACGGAGCTCTCTTTTTGGCCTATGAAGTCAGTCGCAAGATCATGATGCAAAAGTTTGATCACTGAGTTTATCTCTCAGTCTCTGGGGATTTTCAGAAATGTTTTAATCCCATCTAGTGTTTTCAGTTGCACGGAGCACATGCCTCTTGAACATTTTATCCTCCTATGTGTGAGAAAGAATATAAAAAAAAAACTGAAAATCAATCTGTTTCAAGGGTTATTATTGTTAACTAAAACTATTAAAATCATTTGTTAACTGAATAAAGCTGAAATAAAATAAAATAAAAATATTAGTTGGAAAAACGTAACAAAACTAAACAGAAATTAGAAATGTTGTTTTGGCAATAAACTGAAATAAGTTGAAGTTGAAGCACTAAAATTATTAACTGGAAATAAAAACAAAAACTGAAAAAAAACTAAATAGCAATAAAAAAAATAAACTAGCAACATGATAAACGCACATACCGAAATTCCTAATAATTGAGCTAAAATTAACATGAAAATTGAAAACAAAAAATATAAAAAGAAGCTAATTCAAAATATTAATAAACCTAAAATAACACTGATTCAAACTACAGGATTTTATGACCTATCAAGTGTCCATTTCTGCTGGGCTCATACTAGAACTTTCCTTTTGTTTGTTTGCTATAAAAAGATTTATTTTGAAACTTTGAGTTGCATTTTGAGTTGCATATCCCAGGATGTCTTTCGAAAGAGTAGGGGTGTAACCCCGGCATCCTGGCCAAATCTGCCCATTGGCCTCTGTCCATCATGGCCTCCTAATCATCCCTGTATACTGATTGGCTTCATCACTCTGTCTCCTCTCCACCAGTAAGCTGGTGTGTGGTGGGCGTACTGGCGCAAAATGGCTGCCGTCGCATCATCCAGGTGATGCTGCACATTGGTGGTGGTTGAGGAGATTCCCCCCTTCTATGTAAAGCGCTTTGAGGTCCCAGATAAAAGCGCTATATAAATGTAACGGATTATTTAGTAGTTGTTTTAAATATATGTTCATATGATATTAATTATATCAGTTAATAATAGTGCAAAAAATACTTTTCAGGCATTTCTTGAACGGTTTCAAACTAACCGCACACATAGTATTGTGTGAAATAGGCAGCAAAGGATACAGAGAAAATACCTTTGCCCATAAAGTACAGGATGCAGCTTATGTCACAATGGCCAAATTCATATACGTATATTGTAATAGTGGCTCAGTGTTTCCATTGAGTTGATCTGTGGTTTAAATACTGTACACACAGTCTCTATGGTGAGTAGCTCTTGACTGCATTTCACACTCGGTTCTCCAGAGACCCAAAGCTCTGCTTTTATTGTTCGACTAGTTTCCTTTTAATGAGGTCTTAAGTTTATGCATATCTGAACAACTGAATAGTTGTCTGAATGGTCATGTGTGTGACAAACAATACTATATTTACTATGTATATTTTACTATAATACTATGTTTTTGACATAAAATACACTCCTTATGTAATGCCTCTTGGGCATTGTCACACAAATAAATGTCATTCAACGAATTTACAAACATGTAAACTGCACTGTCATTTTGACTTGATATGATTAAATATTTATTAAATATTAAAAAAAATCTAAATGAATCATTTAAAATTGTTATATTTATTAAATATTTTGAAACATTTACCTTTTACAAAGTAACAATATCAATATTTATTAATATTAGTGCCAAGCAACGATTAATCGCATCCAAAATAAAGGTTTTCCAAAAATATTGTCGTCAAGTCCCTGGTCACCTGGAAATCACCCTGTCTGTACCAGTCAGGTGTGGATCTGGGCTCTTTTCCAGAAGGAAGGTTGTCGTGACGGACTCCTCCAAATCGGGTGCCTGTGTGCGACGACAGGTCAGCGTTTGGCTCATGGACGGACCTGATGCTTAACTGGCACATCAACTGCCTATAGATGATGGCAGTCTTCCTGGCCTTCAACGCCTTCCAGCCAGAACGGACACGGCACCTCGTCTTGGTCCAATCGAACAACATGACATAAATCACCAGTGGGGACTTGGGTCATGCCGTCTGAACAGGCTGGTGAGTCGCCTCTTCCTATGGGCTCAGCACAACCTCCGCTCAGTGAGGCCAAGGCTCTCTGAACAAGGGAGCACACATGATGTCCCGGAACGGACGGTCTCCAGGGGAAGGGAGACCACCCCCCAGACGGTTCAGATGATTTGGAGTATCTTCGGCGAGTGGAAGTAGACCTCTTTGCCTCGAAAGACATCTCCCACTCCCCTACGTTCTTCTCGAAGGATCAGGATGTGTTAGCCCCATTCACGCCTGTATGCCTTCCATCCGGTAGCTCTGCTCCCTCAGGTCATCAGCCAAATTAGGGAGAACAGATGCTCGGTCCTGCTAGTGGCGCCGCTCTGGCAGAACCAGTGTTGGTTTCTGATCTGGCATCCCCAACCCAAATTGTGGAGCCTCCATCTGTGGCCCTTCGACGGGAGCCTTCACACCTCTCCCAGAACATCATGAACACTATCTCTGAGGCGAGGGCACCCACTACTAGGCGCATATATGTCCTTAAATGTCTTTTCTGAACTCTGTCTGGAACGTAGATCCCCCATATTGTGGCATTGCGCCAATACTGTAATTTCTGCAAGAGCTTCTAGATGGTGGACGCACCCAATGCTATGCTCAAAGTGTATGCGGTAGACTTGATGGTGCACCACACCCCTATTACCGGCCAATCAGTTGGAAGGAATGACCTAATTCTGAAGTTCCTTCGGGGAGCCAGAAGGCTGAATCCTCCTCTCTCCCTTACAGTTACACCCTGGGATCTTTCCGCATTTATCCCTGGGATCTATATCAGGGCGCTTCGAGATCCCCCACCCAAGCCCCTTCTGATGGCTGAACTTCACCCCCTTACGCTTAATGCCTGGTTCAATAGTCACTGTGTCAGATTACACGATTTTGACTCCTAAAATCTTGTCGTGTCGTGGACAAGAAACATCATGTCAGACTACACGTTGCTAACTGACCAGTTATCGCGTGCCGTCTTTAACGAAGCACGTGATGTAATGGGGAAGGCGAAACTAGCGAGTGACTTCCGGAAACGAACGTAAACAAACAATGGATGAAGCCGTGAGTGTTGTATTGGCTGTCCTGTGTTCAGAAAAACTTTAAAAAAGAAAGAAAACCCGACTATGGACACGTTACTGGATTGCTGGATACTGGACAGTATGGGCTGTCAATCCTCCAAAGAGAACTTGAGGTAAAATATTGTTTTCTTATATATTTTTACTTTTAGCCAGTAGTACAAGTAAAATAATGTTGCTAGCTTGCCACAACGATAACATATTACAAAAACAGATTGTTAAAACCTTAAAAAATTTTTAAACATGCTAGTCTTTTTGCCGTGATGTCGTGAAGCATCGCAGACGCGACGTAGGTTGTCGCCCACTATGACACACTATACGAGATGATACGATCGAATCTTGCGTCCCGACGCCCGTTGTCATTTACGAATCCCCACGACACCCTACGTCAAACGGATCATGACAAAATCGGGCTAAAATCATGTATCTGAACCAGGCATGAGAGTGACCTGCAGTCAGTCTTATCTTGGATCCAATGACAGTAAAGTCATCCTTAAAACAAGGCGAGGCTACGTACCTAAGATACACTTCACGCTGTTCAGAGCTCAGGTCATAATGCTCTCTGCTCTTCCTGCTTCTGAGGATGACATTACATCTACTCTGCCCAGTCTGGGTCCTCAATATATTGGGCGGTCTAGCCAGTTCTGGCAATCAGAGCGGCTGTTTGTGTGCTTCAGAGGGGCTGTCAGTCATAAAGCAGAGACTGTCTCGTTGGATAGTGAAAGCAATAGCACTGGCCTATAGAGCTCGGGCGTAGACGTCATAGAACGGTGCATTGTGGGTAACGGCGGCCATTTTAGCGGTACCGCAAAGGCCGGTTTGGAGTAAGTTAATAGCGTCCGGTCGGTCTCCAGCACCAAGAGTTATGGACCTTTACAAATCTAAAGTAATACCCACTGGACGAAGAAGGGTTGGCTCTCCACAGAACATAAAATATTAATTTTATGTGTTCGCATTTATGAGGAAAAAACAATGTTCAGTTCCCTGAAAGCGGCACTAAAACTGCTTTAAAACTTTTACAGAGACCTCAAAAAGAAAGCACTTGCTCTGTGTTCAGAAAGTTCTTGCTGTCCAACTTTCGTCAGAGAAAATGTGAGTGAACCGCATCGAAAGGGAACGTTTTGGTTACTAATATAACCTCAGTTCCCCATAGCGTCAGCAAAACTGATGCAATGCTCATTACCGTTACCTCAGGGAACTGAGGTTACGTTAGAAACCAAAACGTTTTTTCATATGTATTGCATATGTATTTTGCATATATATATATATATATGTTTTATGTGCAATAACTTTATCAACATTATAAGTGAACCTCAGGGAACATATATAAAAAATTTAAAATAATTTTTTTTTTTTTTACAACAATTACAGCAAAAAAACCATGATATTCGATTTTTCTTTGTTTAGCAGACATAATACACAGGTCATATCTAGTCATATATCAGTATTTTTCATGTATGATGGTATGTTATGTGATTACACATCTCATATTTCCTTCCTTGTGATGGTGCAGAAATCATTGATTGATTCCTACTACAGCTAAGACAATATTTAATAAATATGTATGCCTGAACAAATAAAATATAATTTTGCACCACACAATATTCAGCTTCACAATATTATCAAATGAGTCTGAATGCTCCCCTCCTCCAGTATTGTGGTCTAGCGGGAAGCAGGACACACCCTCATGGGAAGGTGAGCACACATTACAAGCTTCTGTTACCTGCCATCTTCCATAACACATCGTACACTTGTGTCACCGTACAACATGACCACCGTAATCAGAGTTCAAGACCGGGAGACTGAGCATGGCAGACATGTAATGCAAGGTATGCCTGTTTACATATATCTTGAACTAATTCTAAAAGATACTAAAACAATATTAAATAAAACGTTCCTTTTTAACAAAAAAAAACATAATAATTCACAATGCCATTAACATGAAAATAGGGTTTATATTTATTGTACAATAATGCACCATGGCAATAATGTCACCGTAAATTATACATGACTAAGTTCCTGAGGACAGTGATGCTACATATGTGTGATCATAAGCACTGTGAGTCAGTAGGACTGTCTCTGTGGAATCTGATATGTTTACCTGACATGTAATCCAGGGTTAAATGAAATGTAATATCCCATTGATTAAACAATATTAGGGCATTATCTGGTTTGCATGTATCATGTTTGCGAGTAAACTTTCAACTTTCAAGAGGCTTTTTAATACAGTGTTTCAGTTATACATTTAATTGATGTGTTTCAGTAATACATGTAGGCTATATGTTATATTGATGTAGGACATTCACCTCCAACTCAGAAGGTCAAACGAAAGATTACTTTAACTTTTCAAAATTTTCTATCAATTGACATCAATTACAAATAGGCAAAAAAATAAATAAATAAATAAATAAATAAAAACACAAAACAACAAATTACCTGTTATTAGTAATAGGGTTGCACATTTAGTCACATGTAAAATAACATAGCAAGGTTTAGCTAGTTTGAAAGAAATTTATACATACTCTTTTTTTATTTTTTTACTTGAGTAACATGATTGAAGACTGACCTGACAAATGCTGCCAAGAGAACAAAACATTGAATATAATTGTATTTCTACCGTGCTGTAGAAAAGTGTCTAAGATTGGTTGGTTGGTTGTTTGGTTGGGGAAAAGTTGTAACAGGGTTATAACAATTTCAGGTAAGATCATTGCAGCTAAACTGATCTCCCACAACAACAACAAAACGTCCTACAAAATGTTTGGCTCCATGTCTTTCAGATGATAAACCTCCCTCACTGGGATGCTTCGGCTGGTTCATTATCTTAATCGCCATCATTCTCACCATTGGATTGCTTCCTATTACCATTTTTATGTGCATCAAGGTAAGGTGTGTTTTAAGAAGATTTTCCATATACAATCAATGTCTTTTTCAACACAATAATTATCATCTATGTAAATTATGACTGATTGTATGTACAATGTACTCATTGGCTCCCTCTTAGATTGTGAAGGAGTATGAAAGGGCTGTGATTTTTCGATTAGGTCGTATTGTGGACAAGAAACCAAAAGGACCTGGTATGAAAAAGCTTTTAATTTTCAATTTCAGCTTATTGGAATCCATTTAACACCTGGATCCCGTTAATCAAAGGGACACATAAGAATAATCAAAATTGTTGGTGATGAAGATCTCTTTGAATTCTATGGTTTTATGTATCAGGACTTAATAAAAAATAAATTGGTCTTTTGCAGGTCTTAAAATTAGGTAAATACAACCTCAGATGAACAACAACGCATGACATATTACACCATGCAATTATTTATTTAACAACAACTAGGCCAAAATGGAGAAGCATGTGTGAAAAACTACACCTTACTGCTTCCATAGGAATTAAGAGGATGTATACTGTACAATTCCATTTGTATACTGTCAACTACCTGACAGTATACAATTGGAAAAAGACTGAAGAATTATGTCTTGTGTGGAAAGGTTGCCAGGAGAAAGACTCTTCTCTCTAAAAAGAACATGGCAGCACAACTAAGGTTTGCAAAGTTGCAACTGAACAAACCACAAGACTTCTGTAACAATGTCCTTTGGACAGAGACCAACACAGCACAAACACCTCATACCAACTGTCATCACGGTGGTGGTACAAAATTAAAAATGATTTAACGGTCCACGTATGTGGACACCATGCAACAAAGGCGTAAAATGGGACATAAAGCCACAGATGACAATATAGCACATTGTGTTTTTATTATGGCACGCATATAACAATAAAACACATATTGTAGGAACTTTAGTGGTAGTTACATATGCAGAAACCTAGTAGCAATATGGGCAAATCAGTGAAAACATTCACTGCTGATTGTAACTTATTATATTTTCATCCTTATCTTACTTTATATTGAATAATCTCAGTTATAGTATATCAACATCTAAAATGTAGCATAAATTTGTATGTGTGAAGTTGCCATTTAATGCTGTTATATGTGATTTTGAATGTTTTTTTATGTTGATAGATTTGTTAAATGTCTGTTTTATTACAATATAAGACAATTCATAACATCTTTGAAAAATAGAACAGATATACTAGGAGGTTACAGAAATCAGACTCCACTGTTGCATGACGTCCACATACGTGGACAGTTAGTTTTGGTGAATAAAAACTACATTTTACTCTACATTTTAGTTTATAAAATACTAACATATTCATCATACTTTACTGTACATACAAAAAAAATCCACCTCAATTGACATCCGTGTATAAAAGTTTTTCACAGATATGCCTGGGGCATCTGGCACATGTCTATCGCTGTGTCAGCCATCTTGGATTAACGATGTCATCAAGCAATGAATATTTGGAAAGCAAGACCACTGCTACAATATTGCTGTCAATCTACTGACACTGCCCACAAGTGGTTGAACAAATTACCATGATAAATGAGCCGTAAATGGAGTTAAATGAACTGCCCACTAATCTGGACACCATGCATGAAAGGGTTAACCTTTCACCAGTTTCTCTGTGTTTCAAGCCATGCGATTGGCTGTTTGCTACTGATGTCACACTTTCATATGCACAGACTCCATAAACTCGGGATCGAAGTCTGAGTGGACAGGGGAAGTTGACATTCAGTGTAATTGTACAAAGACTGGTTAAATTGGTTTGGTTTTGTCAACTGGAAACTAATCCTGTAACCCTGAGTTTGTTCAACTACCATCATGTGTAGGCTCCAGCTGGACCAGATGATGTTTTATTATATCCTGATATGTAAAACAAATAGAATTCAAAGAGGGTGTACTTTCTTTTTCACATGACTGTGCATATTTATATAATGTACATATAAAGTCATTAATAAAACGTATCCCTGATCAAATATATATAATTTTCTACATTTGAATATTTGAAACATTGAATGTTTATACTTTTCTTTACTAGGAATTTTCTTTGTGCTGCCATGTACTGATACATTCAGGAAGGTGGACTTGAGAACTGTGACATTTGATATTCCTGCTCAAGAGGTAAGCATACATACTGTATACAGTATAGGCCTGTATATGTAGTTTTCATTTTCATTTTAGTCTGTTTTTGTTAAGTTTTATTTCCAGTTATTTTAGGCAATATTTCAAATAATCAGTAAAGTTTTTTTAAAAGCAAAGTAAGCTCAGTTTTAATTAAAAAAAATTTTTTTTTTAGAAACTTGATATTTAAAATCGTGTTTTATTTCAATAAAGGAATACTTTTTTATACTTTTAGTTAACAATGGCAACATATTCTGATAGAGGGAACCTTAGTTACAGGGAGTGTTAAGTAATGCATTACAATATCGCGTTATACCTTAAAAATGAAGACATTGAATAATAAAGTGAGATTAAATACATAAAGTATATTTGTGTAATTTAACCTATTTAATTAATGCAGCTTTTCAAAATATTCAGAGTTAACATTTCACTGATTCTATACATTTTGAGGAATCTATCCAATCATTCTCAATCACACAGAATAACATCATGTTCACACACAGCGCACACAACGCCTCTGCGCTTACTCACGATTTCTCTCAACATGAGGACAGTGCAGTCAATCAATAAATTACTTTTCATAACCCAAAGTTTCCTAAATAAAACAGTCATGCCAAGGTAAATCTGAATAAGTCATAAAAAAAAATGTGATCAATATTCAGATGAGCATCTACATGTGTTTATGTGAGAATAGTTCCTGACGAAGGACTCTGTGACCGTGAGTGTGGACGGTGTGGTGTACTTTCGTGTCTTTGACCCGATCTGTTCCGTGATCAACGTGTCCAATGCAGACAACGCAACACGGCTGTTGGCACAGACCACCCTGAGGAACGTCCTGGGCACAAAGAACCTGTCTGAGCTGCTGTCTGACAGAGAGGGCATCTCATCTAGCATGCAGGTACAACAACTGTCTTCTCTGATGATGCGTTCACTGGCGTGAGGGCGGGGCCACCTGTCGCTCACATGAGATCCACCAATAGCAAACCACGACCATCCAACCAATTCCCCATGGACAAAATCAAGTCCCATACGTCACAATACACTCTTAGAAAAAAAGGGTTCATTGGGGTACTATATAGAACCATAGGGTTCTTTACTCAACTCCAAAGAACCTTTTATGCTAAAAAGGTTCTAAAATGACAAGAAAGAACCCTTTTGGCACAAAGCTTCTTTTTAGGCTATTTTTCATTCATATATTACATCATTCTGCAACATTTTGTAGTTGTAATTCAATTATTGTTTATTAATCTGTAGTAGTAACTTAATATCACATTTTAATCATGCTGATTTTTGGAGGAGAACAACTGAAATGGCACTCTTCGTGTGATATTAACTACATAAAATGATATAAATATATACATTTTCTAACCCCCATATCTTGAAATTTGTGATCATTCACATGCATTCATAAATACATTTTAGGGTCTTGATGTTTGTCAATAATATGAAATATTTAATTCGGAAAGGACAAAACAAATGATAATGAATGAACCCCTAAAAGGTTCCATAGAACCTTTTTGCTGGTTACAAAGAACCCCAAAGGGTTCTTTTTATTGAACCCTTAAAAAGGGTTCTGTATAGAACTTTTTAGGGGTTCCAAATACGTAGCGCCTATAGAACCTTTTAAGGTTCTATATAGAACCTTTTCTTCTAAGAGTGTATAGGGACGAAAACACTATCACAACTATGCCGACTAAATAAAAAGTAGCAAAAGCTTCTTTTCGCTAAATGTTACAAAAAAATCGCTAAATGTTACATTGGCAAATAGTGCCGTGTACACGGGTATAAGGAGCCATTTTGGACACCCAGTATTATTTCTTTGCTGTTAAACTCATGCTTCCGCTGTAAAGCTAAATCCAGGGATCTGCCCACTGAGAAGGGTATATCACACTCACAGATCCTGAAAGCTTTGTAACATCTTGATGACAGATTGCCTTGGATGAGGCCACTGGCGTGTGGGGCATTAAAGTGGAGCGAGTGGAGATAAAGGATGTTAAACTGCCGCTCCAGCTCCAGAGAGCCATGGCTGCAGAGGCTGAAGCAACTCGAGAAGCCCGTGCCAAGGTGAGGCCAACTCAAATGCAGAGCTTCATGTATTTAATTATGAAAGTCACCTCAATGCTGCCCAAATAGAGGGCCCAACATTGATGCTTGTGATAATAAGCGAAACGAAGATATCACACAATAGTGCGCACAGTGAATATTTAGTTTCAATAACACATGGCAAAAGAAAAAGCCTTGTTTTGTTGCAGTGCATTGTCTTAGCAAATACATGCAATCCACACCGAACACAATGGCAGCATACATAATTAATAAACCTTAAAGATAATGATTGTTTCCGAACAGATTTTCCAAAAAGCCTATGCACTTACCATTTGATAGAATTAACTTATTACATACATGAGTCAAAATTTGCTAATTAAAGGAGCTGTATGTAAGAAAGTTGTTTCAATTAATCATAAAATGGCCCTGATATGTCACTAGACATTAAGAAATCATGTTCATTTCAAATACTTATATCACTGACAACAGTAGTCTGGCTAGGATATTGTCATTTAAAAAGTGAAGTTGCAGCCCTCAACTGATGTTGTCATGTTGTGTTTTGGTCTGATGCTCCACCCTCCATCGATCTACCAATCACGAAGTCAGTAGTGTTGCGGCATCCGGGTTGCCAGCTCTGCTCTAGTTACCACAGCTGCAGATACAAACGTGTCGGATAAAAAATTGTTGGATCCTGCAGCCTATCTGGCAACCTCGAGTCAGAGGGGATACACCACTCTACAGTCATTTGAAAGTGATTGCAATACCAGTTTTGGCCACAATCTTACATACGGCTCCTTTAAATGTAACCAATCATGTTAAAATGACAATCTTTTATTGGAAAATTAAACATTTGATCAAACTTTGATAATTGCCTTAATCTAGTGATCACACTACATTTCATAAAAATCACCTGTTAGTTTCCCAAATCAGAGTCAGTTATGTATTATGCACGTTATCGTCTCAGACAGACGTTAAAGCCGCGCAAGCTGCCATTTTCTCCCTCTTCTCGGAAAGCGATGACCCATTCAGAAGTGTTGGTTTTCCAGGAAAAGCGTGTACACACTTACAAAAAATACACACTTTTCCCCCTTAAGTTTGTCTTTAGATTTCTCAATGCTCTAAAGGCCTTCAGGGATCATTTAGAGAAAATCAAAATGACAGCCCTACAATCACATGACACGAGCGGCTCGAGTGTATTGTTGTTGTGTGTGTGTGTGCAGGTGATTGCAGCTGAGGGCGAGATGAACGCCTCGCGGGCCCTGAAGGAGGCGTCTCTGGTGATGGCCGAGTCTCCGTCAGCTCTTCAGCTGCGGTACCTCCAGACTCTGAACACAATCGCAGCAGAAAGAAACTCCACCATTATCTTCCCCTTGCCCATTGACATCATTCAGCATTTCATGTCTAAAAAAAATGGATGAATCCAGATGATGTGTGTGTCGACGGGGTCATCCCTACTGGTATAATGGCTGTTTATGTGCTTATGTTTCTTTACATTTGTTTTTATGGTTTTGTGTTTCTGTTGACTATTGTGCAGTCTATTAGGTTTACGGTACAATTGTTTAATCTGGTTCATTATTCTATAACATGCATTTATAATAAGTTTAAGATATGCTGTTTGAGTTGATCGCGGATAGGTGCACATGTGCACCGTGTTTTATCTATTATAGTTGCCTTGGATGTATTTTTCCCATTAACCACACAGAGACAAGTTGTAGTTATGCAATGTTGTTATTTATTAATTTAAATCTGTATTTATCCCCACATGGCAAACAGTTACCCCACATGCTGTCTACTCACCATTTCTATTAGTGAATTCAGTGAAGTGAACTTAATGTTTGGTGGTGTAGGCATGGATGAATGTCTTATGGTGTTTTCATGTAGTTTATGTTGCTGGATGAATTTATTTTATTTTATTTCTTTTTGAAAGTTAAATGGTCATATATTTAGGCTACAAAGCTTTTGGTATTGATGCCCCTGCAGTTGGTATTGTCTTGATTGTAATACGCCTGTCCTGGGCTATAAAAGACAAAAAGATGGGGTTATATTGCTGAATGTATCATGAAGATTTTGCTGCCTGTAGCAATTTGGTTTTCTTTGTTTGGTGATAGATCAAAGTTTGCACTGAGTCCAGTATATGATTATTTTTGTAAAATCGTTTTCTTTTTCTTTTTTTTCTTCAATTGTGTAGTTTGTCTTTGACATATCACTACGAATTTGTATACCCCTACTTATCCACTGCATTTAATAAAAATCCTCTTTGGATGATGTCTATCTACCACCTCCCCTTGATCTCTATGGGACACGTTATGACAATGTGCTTGTGTTCTTAGACATTTGTGTAATGCAGCATTATGGAAATATGGGTGACGTCGAAAGTGAATTCAGTGAGAAACAATGCAGCCATTATCCATTAAATAACTGGTGAAATATAGTTAGATTTATCCAGGCTCTTTAAAGGGATAGTTCACTTTGAAATACATTTTTGGTATGTTTTAGCTTACCTCAAGGGCATCCAAGATGTAGGTGTCTTTGTTTCCGCAGTAGTTTAAATTTTGATATTTTTAGGTCAAACCGTTCTTGTCTGTCTGTCATGTAATGCAGGTCTATGGTCACCACAGCCACGAAGCGCCCCGCGTCCTCAGATCACTTGGACGTGGCTGTGGTTACAAGAGGTAAAAACAATATAAATACCGCTCGTTTCGTGTCTTAGGACATCAATGTGTACTTAACATTTACGAGTCATTAAATCATGTTTAATTTGGACTTCTCTGTGCATGCTCTTTGAGGTGGTGACCATAGACCTGCATTATATGACTGACAGACAAGAACGGTTTGACCTAAAAATATAAAAATTTAAACTACTTCGGAAACAAAGACACCTACATCTTGGATGCCCTTGAGGTAAGCTAAAACATACCAACAATTTATTTCAAAGTGAACTATCCCTTTAACAGACTTCAAAAGTCTTGTAGCTGACTTTCAACTCATTTAAAAGTAGAAACAGGATGCTTTTACATGATCTTTTAATATTTAAACCCAAAGTGCAATAAAGTGCAACATAATCATCAAAAGAGTTTTTTGAATGCATCGCAACAGTGATCGCTACACTAACAAGGTTGGAATCAAACAAATGACCGCATATCACAGCAATAAGACATGCTTTTCCAATAACGTGTTGTAACATAGATCACACATAAAAGCTCATATAAGCTGTACAACACAAATTAGGAGAAGAGAAAAAAAAAACAAAAAAAACAAGAGGACATTTCATTAACACAATCATGGTACAATCCTCCCTTAAATATTTAATAACTGACAGTTGTGTTTTTATTCAATTTAAAGGAATAGTTCATCAAAACATAAACATTCTGTCATTATTTATTCACCCTTAAGGTCCATTCACACCAAGGACGATAATTATAATGATAACGATAAAATAATAATCTTTCTAAATATAAAAGAATAAAAGATTCTACACCAAAACTATAACGGCACAGAGAAACGATATAGTTGGAATAACTTTTTTCCAGCTGATGAACGATAAAAACATCGACAGCCAATCAGAATCCATCCTGCTTTAAAGAGCTTGAGCATTTAAAGTGACAGACGACAAAACTGCAGTGCACTTACAATAAACAACAATATTGTTCATTGGTGTGGACGCTAATATAGTTATTGTTACAGTTATCGCTCTTGGTGTAAACGCGCCTTTATATTGTATCAAACTCGTAAGAATTTTGAAGAATCTTTCGCCCATACAATGCCAGTTCATGAATTTAGAAAACTTGGAACGTACCACACTAGTAATATGTATTACATTTTATGATGTTTATGTTGGTTTTTATGATGAACTATGAAATGTTGTTGTATGGAAAAACACTACATTCCCTTATGAAAAAGAATTATATGTCGAATGTACTGACAAGCTAAAACGATTTATGATAAACTAAAATGTAAAATAATTGGTAATACTTGTAATATTTGTAATTACACATTTATATGAAGTTGCAATTAAGACAATTTCAAGTAACACTTTATTTTACAGTGTCATTGTTGTACGTTACATGTATTTAGTAATAACTATAAATTATGCATAATTACATACAATTAAACCAAACCTTCATCCTAACCCTATAGTAAGTACATGTAGTTAATTATTATTACTATATATATTATTTAGTTTAATATATTATTATACATTAAATGTATAATTACACTGTAATACTGACACGTTAAAATAAAGTTTAACTCAGTTTTAAATATATTAACTTTAAAAAGTATGTGCTTTAATATGTATTTTAAACAATGATTTAAAGTAAAATGTTTAAAAGTGCACGTAAGTGTGCTAATAATTATAATAATTGAAAAGCCAAGTACACTTAAGTGGCTTTTTATTTTATTGTTATATTTTCTGCCAGCACCGATTTTTCAAGTACACTACACGCGCAAATTCAATGCAATTAAGTGCACTTCTTTTCCACATGGGTAAAATTCTTCAAAACTCGTTTTGTGGAGAAAAATAACATTTTAGAGTTTGAGAGTGAATAAATGTTCATTTTCGGCTGAACTATTCCTTTAAGAATATGAAGAAACATTCAGAAATTCCATAATCATGTCCATGGGACACACACAGAAAAAAAAACGGAAAAAAAAAACTGTGCATTTCACAACCTGGTTAATTGAAGATTTCCTTCCATTTATATGTCAAAAGCTGAGATGAAAATCCAAGGAACCTTGACAGAGTAGCATTTTCCTCGGCAGACAGGTAGTTGGTTTGATATTTCAATATTTCATTCAGAGCTTTCAATTTAATTGCTGAGTGAAATACATTTACAAGTCTAATATTACACTGACACCAACCTTCAAATTTATCATTTAGTTTACATCATATACTGTAGATACAGTACGTTTAGTTTTACATTATTATGTACTGTGAAATGACATTTGTAACACACCTTCCTAACCTGAGCTAGATCTCTGACTGAGACGGGAGGTAATGATTCTCTGAGAATGAGCAGGAAATAAATTCACCAGTACAATGGTATAACATCAGCCATCATGGTTTGCAATGGCAACAGCCATTTCTGCTCTCTGTTTGCACTGTTAAGGCTGAATAACGTAAACTAATGATTTTATGTTCTTATAAAAATCAATCATGGTCATTTAAGCAACTCATAAAAATGTAATCACGAATAGCTGGACTACTAAGTACACTTGGACATAAAATAAAACGTGTATATTTTCCCCTAAGAACATCAAATAATGGAACATTCATGAACAATATGACTTCCTAACTCTTTTCTACTGTTCCCAAAGATTGAAAACCAGACTTTTACCTCAACGTCAGCAAGAATGCAAGTGTGTATATACGTTCAAATGATCCAACTAATATACAGGACAGTTATAGGACATTCAGGAAAGATAAACACAGGTGCAGTTTGAATACTTGGTTCTTATTCACGACTAGAGAACTTCATGTATTGAGACCATGGCTTTGATATCCTGAATGTATTATAATAGACAAGAAATCTCCATAGAGGTCTGCGTTTTCATTTCAAGAAGTGAGGTACTTCTGATAGCGCATTGCTAATGTAAAATGCTAACGTTATGTTCTGTAGTACTTTCGCAAACCTTTCAGTTTAATATTATGCAGTCAAGTCTCTACAAAGTACATCAAATGCCCTCAGTAGTGTCCACGTGAATGCAGTTTAAGCATATTTTCTGGGTTAGAGCAACCGGAAGACTTACGTATGATACATACTGTACAGAGAAGAGAGACACAAACAGCCATGACTGATACCTATGGCGTCAAGTTTACAGGCAGTTCTTACAGTGTAATGCATTCTGGAGATTTCTGTAAACAAGGATACTTGAGATGAAAGCATGAGGGTTGTTTTCCCTCACAAACATGTGCAAGAAGACGAAGGTAAAGACGGCAGGTTGAAGTTTTGCAAGTCATTTACAATACTGAATTGTCAGTCCATGCTAATTTTAGCATCATTGTATAGTGGTTACAACATGTGGATGAACCACCTTAAAAAGTGTAAGTACTTGTTAAAATCACATTATTGTGATATTGACCATATAACTATGACAAAGTATTTACCTCATTTGAATGACATGTCCATCATAAACTTGCCTGTAGAGATGTTTTCCTGTGTTTCCCTGTTGAGTGTGTCGAGTGCCTCGGCTTGCACAGAAGGTTGCTGGTGGGTGGCTTTCTTTTGAAAAAAGGCAAATATTCCTAGTAAAATTGGTATAGATGATGTCCTGATCAATCTTTGGAAAAGCTTGAGACCATAGGCTAGGGTTGAAGACTTTTCACCTCAGCGCAAGCCCAAGAGCCAAATCCATCAGAGTAGAAGGTACAAAAAGGTACATTTCAAAATGGCCTGTGAGACATCATAATGCACAACATTGTGATGGACACAATAGAGTATTAAAGCAAAGAAAGGAGAATAATGTTCCCTTTTCTGTTCTCTCTAATGTAGGATCGTGTTTGTCAAACCGGTCCTACTCAACCCGCTCCGAACGGGATTCAAACCTGCATCTCCAGCATGGGAGGCGGGCACGCTAACAAGGATGCTGAAGACTACAGTATCCAGTGTGCCCCTTGAGGCCAGGGGAGTGAGGTTTACTCGCACAGCTCTTACTAGCTGGCCTCTGTTAATCAACTTCCTAAACCTCACTCACATCCGGGTCATGGCACCAATATAACTGGTCCTACTCAACCCGCTCCGAGCGGGATTCGAACCTGCGTCTCCGGCATGGGAGGCCTCTCGCGGCCAGGGGAGTGAGGTTTACTTGCACAGCTTTAACTAGCTTGCCTCCATTACATCTGTTCAAGTAACAACTTTACCAAATGCGAATGACAAACTTTTTTGTGGAACACAAAAACTTTTTGAAAAGAAATTTTGATGAATGTGCTGTTTGCTCTTTTCCATGCAATTACAACGAATGGGGACCGATCACAAATCAAAAATCACACAAAACACCATAAAAGTGTATTTAAAAGTGATCTATACAACGTGTGCACTACATTCCAAGTCTACTAAAGTCACATGACTGTAAGAACCGAACAAAATCTTATTGGTTGTAATTCAGTGAAAATCTTGACATCTTTCCTTGGTCTTTGGGCGGTTTGTCAGAAAAATAGCAATGTCCAATTGGTGAAAATACCGTTCCTTTGAGTATGAATGGATTGGTTTTTAATTAATTGGGTGATCCAGTTTCTAATAAACAGTTTGGTGTGCTTTTCCCGTACAACAACATATCTCAGTGCGCAACAACCATAGTACGATACATCTTTGGAGAAATCAACCTGCTTGTTATGACTGTTTCCCCAAACCGTAGTAACATTGTCTCAAACCTGTTGTTCAAATATTGGTTAATCAATAAAGAGCAGTTTATGATGTCCCTCAGTTGGTGGAGTAATAACTTCTACTAATTAACCGGTCAAATTTATTTATTGTCAGATTATTGCTGTAAATAACAAACATGGTGTCTAAGGACTACTTTTGTTCTCCATTGATTTGCTTTATTTCTAGATGTATGATTCAATTGTGGGTTTTCTCGTACCTCACTTCCCGGAGTACTAGAGCACATGAGCATTCTTTAAAAACGGCGCTTTCATTCTCTTGACAAATTACAAGATGTAGAATGAAACTGGAATATGTATCAATTTAAGTCCACATGTCATATTAACAAGAAACTATGCTGCTAAACACAGGTTGAGAGATGTTGTGCCAACCACACAACTTTGTGATTCTGTTTGCAAATGTTCATTGGGACTATGGTTTCGGGAAACAGAAACCTTGAACTATGTTGGTAACAACAGAACTTGAGACCCTAATTGGCTAGCAATGCTTTTGGGAAAAGTACCACTGATCGATTCTTTCATGAATAGGATTGATTTTGTTCAACTCACTGAAAGTTGAAAATTATCAGTGACCTTAAATTTGAAAGCTTAAAAGCTTAAGTCCCCATTAATTGTACAGTCATTGCATGAAAAAGAGCAACAATGGCAATTTTATGTTTTATGTTCCACATTGAAGTCCGTTATGCAGGTTTGTAATGAGTAAATAATTACAAAATAACTATCCCTTCACTAATACTTGCCTTCAACTATTTTGTTCAGTAATGCTCAAACTCAAACCTTGATCACCGTATTAAAGCCTATCAATATTCAGTAAGAGCAACTTACAACGAATACAGTAACGAGTAAGTTGAGACGTGATGAAACAGAAAACGCACTGGGTGTAAGAGGTGTGGAAGCCTCTTCTGTTCCATCCAATCAGAAACCACATGATGAGAAATATAAGTTAAAGATACAAAAAAAGGAACAAAACAGAGTGTTTGTAGTGCGATAGCGGCGGAGAATTGGACATTCATCTAGGGAAGGGCTGTTGTCGGGAGGGTGAAGAAGCACCAGAGGCTGATCGATGAAGAGGCGACTGGGTGGGAGACATTCGAGGGCTCAACTCGCCCGTTTGAAGACGCCACATAAGCTCTTCGTTGGTACGACTCAGTCGCTTCTTCTCGTTGCTCTCTTTCTCAACGTACACCTGCAGGTTGGCGTTTTCCTCTGACAGTTGCCTGGTAGAATAGAGGAAACAACTAATGAGAATTCTTCTGTAGCTTTAGGCCACGTACATACTGTAAAGCAGTGGTCACCAATCCTGGTCCTGGAGGGCCGCTGTCCTGCAGAGTTCTCCAACCCCAATTAAACACACCTGAACCAGCTAATCAAGGTCTCACTAGGCATACTAGAAACTTCCAGGCAGAGGTGTTGGACCTGGTTGGAGCTAAACTCTGCAGGACAGCGGCCCTCCAGGACCAGGATTGGTGATCCCTGCTGTAAAGGTTCAGGAGTGACGACCGCATTTAAATACTGGAGTGTATCCCCTAAATTATCGTTCCGTGTTTGTACGGAACACGACTCAAAATTGTGATGATTGACAGATTGGTAATCATAGCGACGTTCTGGCATCTTGTGTGTTTGGTTTCCATTAAGTAATATTACAGCAACCAAGGATTCGTTATGTTCTGCAATTTTAACTAAACCATCGTCGACAGAGGCGTTTTTCTCTATGTGTATAAGGCTCCTACGCAGAGCTCGATCTTGAAGTTTTGCCATGTCCGCTTATTATAAGCGTTTTTTGGGTTTGCTCATCTGCTCATAAAGTGATCAAGTTTATGGAGTTATTAAAAGTTGGAAAGGTGCGGGTTGCAATATTTTGGGTCTTATTTTCAATATAAAGCATTTGTACTTACGGTACTTTAGTTTATTATGGGCTTGTTCACTGTTTTTTGTAATAAGATCTGGCGAGTCAAGTCTCGTGACTCTTTCCCTGTGGTTTTCTTGCAACGCACACATACAGAAGAGACACACATCTCTGATACACGCTTTAATACGTCATTAACTAATTGTTTAGTTCCGTTCTATTCACAATGCGTATAAATGTAGAATGTGGTTGTCACTCCTGTAAATTACTAAACTCTACTGAACTACTAAACTAAAAGGTGAACTGATAACCGAATGTAACTGCAGTGTGAACGTGGCCTTTAAGTAGTCATAGTAAGGAAATCACAATTTCATTGCTCTTTTGAAATAAGAGTGTCTGTCATGACAACTCTCACATGGTGAGAAGACTTTACAACAGTAATATGACAATGTTGATATGTTTGGTCTTGGCGGAGTAGATCTGCTACGCTGCTGCTGCTGCAGAGCAAGTACGGGACTTGCTACTGCCAACACACACACACAACACGCTGCTGTGAGCAAGTAAGACATGCTGCTGCTGTACAATATAGCGTACATGAATTACCCTTAGCAGATCTATACAGGTGGAGCTGGGGAAGGTGGAGGCTTTCTGAAAGCACGCTGCAGCAAATGACAACCAGTATTTAAGTTGAGCAGCGAGCTCATTGGCTACTGTACTGATACAGCAGGAACCAATCAGCTGTGCCTTATAGAGAGTGATGTGATGAATTGCAAGCAGATTGAGTTAAGGACCTGTTAGCATGTGCAGTCTAGAATTTTATGGCAGAATTTTGTATTTGACTTACTTCCTACTCAGTACCTCTAATGGTACAAAACTAGAAATGTTTCATAAAGACCTGGACGTTGCGACGTTGCGGTCAATCCTGTCTTTTAGGTCTTCGTTTTGTTGCTGCAACACCTGAATACGCTCCTCCAACAGAACGTTCTTTTGGGCCTGTGCAAAAACATGACAAACACACTAAATCACTGAAACACTGTGACATTTCTACTTTCAAAAGAGAACTTAGTGATTTAGTCTTTATTATGTCAATTTAAATGAGATGGAAACTCCAGTCATATCAGAGGATATAATAAGTGTTTAATTATATATATGGGGGGTTGCCTCACGGGGGCCGTGAAAAAAAAAAAAAAAAAGTGTTATTGGAGACTTTTTTTCGGTGACAAATACATCTGCATATAGAGCATTTCTTATGGCCTTTGTAAAACCTTTGTTTTTGCCTGATAACACATCCACATTGACAGGTGTTAGTATAAGTTTAAATAGTATAAGAAGACTATCATAAAACTTAAGTACAACTTTAAAGACCCCATGAAACCTGTCCCATGTTGACCGATTCCATTTTGAAATAGAAGTGTGGGTGGGATATATGGAAGAGGTGCACTGGGTCCAAAATCGAAACTTCCCTACAATATAGTATGCAAAAAACAGTACACCAAAAGAGTAGTATGTCCGAATACATATTTGAAAAACAGAAGGCGAAAATCCCTGAATGACTACGCTGAGATTCTGAAGTGCGCATTCAATGAACACTTTACTATCCCGTGAGGCCACTGGGAGAGGATTTATGTAGGTCATGTGACATCATAAAACGGATAGTTCCGGTCCTTGATTTTGATTGGTTGAGCCACGTTCGAAGTTACTCAACAAACATACACCTGTGACCGCATTACATTAGTATTACTGCGCAACTGCCCTTTGTGATTCTTTGTTGCTGCATGTGTTGTTTGGCAACCTCTTTGGAACTACAATGCTTGGCGGAGGAATAAATGTGTTATGACGTTTAACACATATTTTTTGTTGCTGGTGTTTATTTTATGAATAAAATAAATATTAAAATGAATTTTGAATGAACATTTTATGGAGTAACCATTTTATAAAAGCAATAAGTCCCTTGAAGCCGTGTTTTACAGTGAATCTAGAACAGATAAGGGCCGTTGTTAGGCACGATGCGGAGCAGCGTAATGGGGCTTATTGCTTTAGTAAAACACATGGCGAATGTAGTACGTCCAAATTTCGCAATGTAAATTCAAATGTAGTACCTACTCAGACAGTATGCGATTTCAGACGCAGTGGTGGTCTTTTTTTAAATTACTTTAGTTACGCCACAAACTATGATTGGCTACTTTCTGATTGGCAGGGGGAGGGACATTCTCATTTTATAGAGCATTTGATTGGACAGAAATCAGTGCAACATGAGTCATCAATATTTGTGGCCGATTTTCCTATAAAAAAGTCAAATTTACGCATATCTGCTAAAACTAAACGTTTGTTTATGAAAACAGGGAATAAAAGTCACAAAACATCTAATTTCATGGAGATTTTAATAATTAAAGCTCTCTTTCTCCATTGTAATTCACCATTTTTTCCAGCTCTGAGATTTTGAGCTCCTGTTGATGAATCTGCTGGTTCTTCATCTCCAGAACCTCTTTAAGACTCTTCAGGTCCTCCTCAATATGCTGATATGGAGCAAGAGCATCCTGTACACACACAAATTCAAATTACTACATATCTGAATCACATAGCTAATCACATCTAATCATATAATTACAATGATATGGATTTGATTATAATTATATGATAAAATATAAATTAACTACAATTTATTAAATATAAAGTATGCCTATGTTTAAGTTTCTTTACAACAATTTAATTAAGTGACACAATTAAGAACTGAATTAATCAATTAATCTTTCTTTTAATGTATGAGCTAAACCAGGAACACTCTTATAAAATAAAGGTTCTTAATTGGCGCTCTTTTAACATCCATGGGTCTTTTACATTCCACAAAAGATTCTTTAGAGTGCAGAATAGTTCTTTAGAATATTAAAATAGTCTTCACACTAAGGAAAAACATTTTTTTTAAGAACTTACTGAAAGGTTCTTTGGGGAACCAAAAATGGTTCTTCTATAGGAGCTTTTGCACTGGGTAGTTATAGGAACTCAAAATAGCCACCAGGACGGTCCCCAGAGGACTACATTTTCCAGGTTGCATTTACACCGCCAGTAGGAACTCTGAAGTGACAAATTAAAGCACAGCGTTCGACAGCTGGAGGATGGACTACGCTACGGTGTGATCGGAGCTGTGTTTTTGTTGTGTCATGGGTTTCGTGATAACGGAGACGGAATGTAGAAGTATAAATTATACGATATAAAGAGCAAAAAGGAGGGCTAAGAGGCTAAATATCCTACAATAACTTGCAGTGCTATATTTCGAGGCAGAGAAAAGAACACAACGCCACAGACAACGGTGACAGGTAAATGCTGCTAACATTCACTTTCTCTATGTTTATGTATTATCGCTGTTTTCCATGTTTGTGGAGTAATGCTGCCTTCACGTGCTATTGGAAATTTCCTACTTCCCACTTCCGAAGTCGTGATTGGAAGCTCGTCGCATTCAAGTGCGTTGTCGGAAAGAACAGGAATCATGGAGGACACCAGGTTTATTCTTGCCTATTTATTGGGGAAATCTTCTTGAAGCCAACAAGATATTTAGCATCCCATTTATTGACAACGCTATCTATAGTCAGCTTGCTGAAGATTCTGGAAATGCGTTCAAATACAGGCTATTTTAGCTGTGTATAAAACATACAATACGCTTCATATGATTTTTTATATACGTATGTAAATATGCACTACTTTAACGACAATACGGCGTACCTGTTGTGTTTTTTAAGTTTATGGCATGGCCAACTCAGGAACTTGGGTATCAAAATTATCCCCAGGCTTCCCAGTGGTAAATACGACTTGAGAGGGCATTCATATCCAATTTTTAACTGGACAACTTGTGTTTACGATATGTGTCTTTACATGGCCTTTTAAAAATAGTGGGTTTTGGTGTTTCGTATGGCATGCGTTCGGCCAATTAAAGTACACTTACATCCCTGGCACTTCCTGGGTTAGACCCTAATTTAGTTCCTCCAAAAGGTGCTCCTATAACTAAAGTCATTCCCAGTTGCTGCTGTGCGAACACGACGAAAAGCAGGTTCTTCCACCAATAGTTATAGGAAATATGAAAACGTCCATCCAGTGCAAAAGCCCCTTATGGCATCGTTTGAAAAAAACCTTTTGAAACCTTTATTTTTAAGAGTATAGAGAAGGAAAGAAAGTAGTGCAATGTGCAAACTCACTGTCCTGTTTCACATGTACATACTATATACTTATTGTAGTAATTACAATAACTGGGTAATAACTATGTACAAGTTTTTACTAGTACATACTAGTACCTGTACTAGGTTTACTACCCCTAAACCTAACCCATGTAGTTACCTTACATTACTCAGTACTTTCTTGGTAAGTACACTGTAAGTACATTGAAAGCACGTACTGTAAAATAGAAGGCAACCAAAAAAAAAAAGAAGAATTTCCTGGGGATGAACTTTTCTCTAAATACCACTGGCCATCAAAAGAGAATATCGAGGACAGTACCACTATCTGCTCATCCGTGCTTCTGCGCAGTGCTTCTTCAAAACGCTTGGCTCGGTCTCGCAGAGTGCGGTTCTGAAATGTCAATGTGTCCACCTGATCCTAAACACAGCACAGAAACACACCCCTTTACACGTGCCCTCATACAAAAACACTGTACAACAGTCATGTTGGCATTCAGAGTGAGGACATACAGTACCTGCAGTGAGAGTCTGAGTTTCTCAAACTCCTCTTCCATTGACCTCTTCTGCTGCTCGTGTGCCATCTTCAGGTCTAAAAAGAAACAACCAGTTCATGTTAGTAGGAACACATTGATGAAGAAGAATTAACACACAGTTTGGATTCAACAGTCTGTCGTGATGTTGTTGAGCAGAAGTTACCAGAGCTCTGTTAGAAGGCCAAACCCATTTGCTATATAGACCTTCTAGCCCAAATAACGCTGTCTAAGTAGGCAGCTCACTAGGTTTTTAAACACAGTCGCTTTGAGGGATGTGTCTGTCAGCAGGACTCACTCTTGATGGTTCTTGTGTGTTCTTCCTGTAAAGTGGCCAGTGTGGCACCATGAGTCGCTTCCATCTCCACCATGGCCGTCTCATGGTTTTCACTCATCTCCTCGATCTAACAACAAAAACGGGTGTTTTTCAGCGTTTAAAAGGTGCTCTGGAATATTGGATTCTGATAGTCCATAGTAAATTCACATAGTGTGTCAATTTGTGTGTCAGAGTTCACCAAACTTGAATCCGACGAAGAATTCAAAGAGGGAGATATCTTTGCCAACAGAACTAGTTTAAACTAGTTCACGTCAAAACTGAAGTGTACTTTGGGTTACTTTTCAGACTGCATACACATGCAACCACCTTCCAGGCTTTCGTAATCCTTACTGAGCCTTCACACCATGCCGTCCTTTGTGTACAATGCTCAAATAAAAGCCTCTTCAAGGTGTGTCAATGATAATCTCAGTCTTTACACCCTGATACTTCCTCATCTCACCTGTTCCTGGTGCTGGGAGCGTATCTGCACCAGGTGACTGTTCTGTTGTTGCCGGAGCTGCTGAATCTCAGAGTTGTGCTCCTCTACCAGTCTCTCCTGTAGGGCCTTGAGCTCCTGCTGTTGCTCCTCTTGAAGTGCTTTCAGCTCCCGCTCAAAACTCTGCTCCAGCTGAGCCTTCTCACCCTGCAGACGCTCCCATCGCTGAACACTGACCACTGGAGAGATAGAAAATGTTGATTGTTAGATAAACCAATATTTGGTGTCAAAGTTGAAGATTGAGAGACAGATTTAAATAGGCTACATTTTCAGTAATGTTACTTTCAACCTTGTTACCTAATCTGGTGAAGAAATTAAATAATATACGAGCGGTTTTATTTTCTATTAATTAAATATGGGGTTTGCACATTTTGACGACCCTGTTACCAAAATGTGAGATTTACCCAAAAAAAGATTTTTTAACATATAACAAATCCTGATATGTGTGCTCTTGCAATATTATAGCAATCAATATTAAATGATCAACATTTATATATATATTTTGGTAACACTTTATTTTACGGTGTCCTTGTTACATATGTTACATGTACTTACCGTAGTAATAACAGTAAATTATGCATAATTACATGTAACTAACCCTCAACCTAATCATAATCCTACCCTATCCCTATAGTAAGTACATGTAGTTACTTAATATTACTCTGTACTTAAATATATAATTACACTGTAACAAGGACACCTTAAAATAAAGTGTAACCTATATATTTTTTTAAGTACACCAGAATAAGTACCAAGGTTGAAAGACACAGGACACTTTTGACACCAAATGTTAGTTTGTAGCAGTGTTATTTTGGTATTATTGAGATATTTTGAATTAGATTTGATGATTATATTAAAAAAATCTCTACACAGTTTTGTATTCATTTTTAATTGTTCAGTTTTAGTTTAGTTTAGTTTATCAAGAAGAACTAAATAAAAATGGGAAATGTTGCCTTTTAGTTACAGGGACTGATGGCAGCTGTACAAAGTACACAGGAACAGTAATTTAAATTTTAATGGACAGTAAAACAAAGGCAGAACCCCATACAATCTGATAGGTAGCATTATTAGACAGAACACCGGCACAGTAACTTCATTGACACACGGCTAAACAAAGGCAGAGTCCCGTAACTCAATTTGAGCGTTCCAAAACAAAGCCAGAGAGCCGTAACTGGTGTTACGTGTTCTGCCTTGGTTTCTCATGGGCTTGCAGAAGTTACTGTTAAGACAACCCATTATTTTCTCGAAAAAACAATGGAATTGACTCAAGATACTTATCCACAAGATAAAGGAGGTCTTGAATGTGCCAAAAAATATCAATATCTCATTTTCGACCAGAAACGAAGTTACGGTCTTTTGCCCATGCACGGCAGAATTGTATATTACAAAATGGTTAACCAACCAATTTTAAAACTTTATAACCAAAATAAAATGGAATTGTGCCAATAAAGCATCCAAAAAAAAAAGCGGAGGGGGGTGGGGGGTGATGGGTTTGACACACACCGAAGTGTACCATATTAGTAGAATATGATACTCAATGATTTATTAAGAAGTGTTCTTGCTTCACTTCAAATGATGTGGGGCGAGTCACGTGCCAAATGAAATATGAGGGAAAGAGAAAAATGTGAAATCTGAGAAGGTCAGTTTGGTTTTTATTTCTTGAGTGGTTGACCTCATTCTAACATTTGTGAGTATGCTGCTGTTGTGTGTGATGTCCAGAGAAGACTTACCCACTTCATCCCTGATCCTGGCTAACTGCAGGGATAACTCCCTCTCCTTCACGACAGCGCTCTCGCTCTGGAAAACACACACAGAGAGATACACAAATGTGTTATGAATTGTTCCACACAGAATCTGCGAGCTCACATGAGTGTAGGGGAGAATTATACAGTGGAACTGATGTAAAACAGTGCTTACCACAGTAAATGTGTTATCAAATGTCATTTTTTGTATTTATTATAAATAAACATGAGGGATGAATCTGCAAAAGTGTGAAGAACTCCACGCAGCTCACTTTTAACCAAATAAAACATACCACTTTAAAAATGACCTAATTATGCTTTTTCCAAATTTTCAACTTCCTTTAGTGTGTAATGTTGCTGTTTGAGCATGAAACTAGTCTGCAAAGTTACAAAGTCACTTCAAAGGCAGTTGTTCTCTGTATCAGTAAACACAGATTCTGAACTCCCTGAAACGCCTCCATTGTAGTCTTGAGTTTTGAGTATTCCTCATTTAAATAATTCACGCTCAAGGAACACGCAAAATAAACGGACGAGATCTGGTCGAGTTTGTTAGAAGTGTGTTGAAACTTAATATGGTTATAGTAAGGGGCGTGACATTTCCCAACACACTTGACATGTGGACTTAAATAGATCTGCTCTTGGACACGGTTAGCAAGCAAATTGTGATTCAGTACATTCTATCCATCATCTTATTTAAATTTATATTTACCTATATTTTAGCATGTCAACAATCAGCGCCTTTTTAAAGAGTCACATGTGCATAAATACGACGTACGCTGGAATACGCAATGAATCAATCAATTAATCATCGAATAAAGCAAAACAACAGGGAGCAAAAACAGTGAAGTATTCCACAGTTTGTTGCGGATGCTGCAATTAATGTGAAATATTTTGAACTTCCAAGCATAAAAACCTATTCTACTAGACCCCAAAAACAAAATCAAGACTTTGAAAAAGGGCATAATAGGTCCCCTTTAAACAAGATATCTCTGTATTACAGCAGCACACATAATTAAACACAAAACAATGTTCCTCAACCCTTAAATTAACCCAGCAAGCTCCAGATAACCATGTCACAGACCTCTATCGAACTAGTAGTACCTCTATCTGTGAATAGCACATTTACTCCTAAGTGACATAAATAACCATATCTGTAACGGGAATGTTTGATGATGCCACAACACAATGAGATGTTTATGATCCATACTTGTTAATAAGAATCAATCAGCAAATGATCCGCCATGAGTCAGCATTTTAACTCAGCAGTCATGAATCCTACACTCATTCAGCTCCAGACGCCATCAAAACACCTGACCCTCTCATACTGTAAACAAACAGCAGGGTCAAGACCCCATGACCCCACAAATGCCCTGACCTGTCATCATTGTGTCACATCTACAGCTCTCACCCAATCAGATCTTCCCCCAGCATACAACATAACACGCAGAGATCCCTGGAGAGAGTCTTTCCATGAATACTAATCCATCTGGCTTGTTCCTCAGCGTAGTTACCTTTCATTTCCTGCTGAGAAAGGTCTATAATAGTGAGAGCAAGGCAGTCTCAAGGACTCCGTCGCCACCTATAAAACAAAAGATAAATCTGTAGGGTGTAACAGTTACAACCCAACACAGAAACACACCTACAGCTTAAACATGCTTTAAAAACACATATCATACATGGACTTTCTTATTAGTGATATCTGCTGCTCATCTCAGGGGTTAGGACTTTAAATAAACCCATTAACCTAAACATTTTGGTTCTGGAACCTCTGAAGGTCCTGAATCATATTTCTTGTTGAGGAGAAGTTAGTCCAACATCTCTGTGATATTATGTACCAATATGTTTACACTAAATAAACTAATAGTAAGTAACCACATGCATAGGAATATGCTAGATACCATTCAGAACCCATTTGCACTCTCTAGCAATCACTCGACAAACCTTAGTGACCATATAGCAACATGTTAAAAAACCCTCAACATAACCATATAGCGGTACCATAGCGACGACAACACTCACAACACATTAGCAACGTCCTTGTAAAACTCTAGCAACCACGCAGAACACTCTAGCAATGCACAAACAAGCACTCACAACACTTTAGCAACCACATGGAAACATCCTAGCAACCACCCTAAACACCCTAGCAATCACATATAAATACAACACCTTCAAAGCAATACATTGTGTTGTGGCAACTACCCAGAAAACCATAGAATCCACATAGAAACTGCTCAGCAACACGCATGGTAACACCCTAGCAACCACCCCTATAAACATAGCGACCACATGGTTATCTGCAAATGGTGCAACCACATAGCAACGCCCAAGCAATTGGCCAGAACACCACAATAACCACATAACAACACATAAATAATCACAAACAACTCCTTAGAAACCACTTAGCAACCCCCCAGAACACTTTAGTGACCACATAGTAGCCAGCAAACAACCATTCACAACACCTTAGCTACCATGTAGCAACACCTTAGCAACCACCCAGAGCACTACAGCGAGTGCATAGCAGCACATAAAGAACCACTCACAACACCTTAGAAACAACATAGCAATGAACAATCAACCACCCACAACACTACAACAAGTGCATAGCAACACATAAAGAACCACTCACAACAAGTAAGCATCCACATAGTAATGACCTATCAAACACCCAGAACACTAAAGCAAGAGCATAGCAACACATAAAGACTCCCTCACAACACCTTAGCAACCACACAGCAACACCCAAGCCACTTACATAAGAACCATTCAAAACACCTTAGCAACCACATAACGACCACCCAGAACACAACAGCAAATGCATAGCAACACATCCATAGATATATACACTAGATATCGCCTTGGGGTTCTAAGCATGCGTCAAAACCGCCGCCATCTTGGAACAGGGGTCTTCTCACAGGAAGTAGCTAGGTAACGCTGTTATCTCTGCCTGTATTTCGAATTCATGGATGATGCCGGACTTTTGTGCAGCGTATGGATGTTCCGTTGGAAATGTTCCTTATTGTCTGACCGTTGGAACGAACCAAAAAAACTAGAAAATCGCATTCATGACTATTTATGGTGATTTTATTTCCGTTACTTTGTCTACATTGACGCTGATGCATTAAAGAGGAGGGGCTCCCCTGTTCCATGATGGCGGCTCTATTGACGCATTCGTTCCAATGAACTGCCGTAGCCAAGACGACATCTAGTGTATATATCTATGGCAAAACACATCAAGAACCACTAACAGCACCTTAGAAACCACATAGCAACACCCTAGCAACCAACCTGACCACATAGTAACCTGCAAACAACCACTCACAACACATTGGGAACCACATAGCAATTCCCTGGCAACCATCCAGAAACATCCAACCGCTCTAACATTGTAGCGACAAGTTTTGCAAGGTCAACACTGACAATTTCTTCAGAAAATGTTAAAGTCTAGTTAGTGGCATCATCAATGCTCATATCATGCAATGTTTTATTTCAAATGCATTAAAATAAATAGGTCAATAAAGACCAAAAGTGCATTAAAACAATAGAATTATGATATCAGACCATCTGCATCAAGTGTCAGACTCAGCAGTCAGGGTGGGGCTTCCCTCACCGTAAGAGCACATGTTTGTCTTCACTGACAGCACACACACATACACACACACACACACACACACACACATGCATACACTACCATCATCACAACGTATATAAAAGATGAATGTAGAATGAATATGAAATAAATGAGGTCTTATGCAAAAAGCATCACTGGTCCTACTTTAGCAAACAAGTCACAGAGCGAGAAAGCAGCATCACACACACTCTTCCTGGCGTTGTTTCTGTAGTATCTGAACAGCATGTAGGATGGAGACACAGAGAGAGACATTGGCTCATGCTAGGACAGAATGTAGCTTTATAAAAACCTGTCAGGGGAATACCATACGCACACCAAATGAGAGAGAGAGAGAGAGAGAGAGAGAGAGAGAGAGAGAGAGAGGGAGTGGAGGATAGACAAACAGGAAGAGTTAGGGAGAATGTGGTAGAAAAAGGCTAAAATCACCCAACAAACGACCTTACCTCATCCTGTTTGTAGCGTCATAGCCGGACTATTTCAACGACGAGTCTTGTGAGTCTGCGATTCTACACATGTTCTTCAGACAACCCCCAAGCTTCTCGCCCTCTCTCTCTCTCACACACACACACACACACACACTCGGAGATGTTGGGAGGAGGAGGGGTGAATGATGGAGAGATAGAAGAACAGGAGGATGAGATCAATAAAGAAGAAAATAACACGTGTGCATTGTCTGATACCACTGGGTCCACTGGGAACGAGCACACATTTTCACATACAAGCATTCAATCAGACGAGGGAAAGCATTCCAGATGAAATATGATAAACAGCATGTCCTATAGTGCAGTGACAACACTTAAACTATGGTAATCGTGACATTTGTGGTTGTGTGCAATAAATTATGCTTTAAAAAGTTCCTATGCAAAAAATAAAACTAAATTAAAATTCTGTAAGGTAATGTAAGTGCTTTATGATGATGCGAAAAAAATAAAACAATCCCATTTGGAACCAAGCTTCATGTGCTAGTTTAGTACATAACAACAACACCCTAGCAACCATCCAGAACACCCTTAGAGACTGCACAGAAACACACCAACATCCACCCACAACTCTTTAGCAACCACAAAGTAGCAACGCCATAGCAACTACCAACAACACCTTAGCAATGCCAGAAAAAACACCCAAGACACCCTAGTGAACGCATAGCAACATGCTAACAGCCACTCAGAACGCTTTAACAACCATATAGCAACACCATGGAAACCACCCTGAACACGCTAACAACTGCATAGCAAGTAGCAACTTGCAAATACTCACAACACCTTACCAATGACATAAAAATGTCCATCCAGAACACACTAGTGACCAAGTAGCATCAATCACTCAGGACACTTTAGCAATCAAAAAAGTAGTAACACCCTAGCAACCCCCCACAACACCATAGCAACTGCACACACCCATTGACAACACTACTAATATTCATTTTTAAAAACAAAATTTAAAAAGGTTTTAACTTTAAAGAGTAGGGCTGTCAAATAAAAATTCTAATTTCAAATATTTGTCAAATAAAAAAAATAAAAATCCACATTCAAATGCAAAAATGGCGCATTCAAATTTGTGGTGTGCGTCAGGCAGCCTTATAGTGGCGCACGAGATGTGATGATGATGTAAAAGTAGTTAATGTTTTTGTTAGGCTATCCAGTAAAGCTCACTAGATACGGCGCTGCTGCATTGTTTATTCAAAACATTGCAGAAATAGAGAAGTTTAATACGGCGAAGATCTCGGTTACGTTAAAGCAGTAACCGTGCTGTTCACACAGAACGCATTTCCTACACTGCTTTTCCAATGTTCTCTATGTAAACATGCGCTAGACGGACATCTTTGACTATTTACGTCTAGCAACAGAGAGCCGCATGTTTAGAAAGCCATGTAAAGTAAAAAGAAGTTCAACTTTAAAGGGGTCCTATTATGCCCTTTAATGTAGTCTTAATTTCGTTTTTGGGGTCTACTAGAATATGTTTTCATGCTTGTTCAAAAAACACATTATTTTTCACATATTTTACATTATTATCGAAATGTCGAATGCGTAGTTTTCGAGCCTTCTTTGACTGCCTCATTTCCACAAATTGATTCTTTCAAAAACTTTTCAAAAATTTTTTCAGCAGTTCACAGTTTACATCATCGTAAACATTGAATTCTGGGTAATCCCTATTTGGGATTGAACCTTTAACCCTTGTGGTGCCATCACAGTCTTAACTGTGAAGTTATTACAGTGGTGTCACATGAAGACTGAGAGCGTCACCTTCTGGCAGAAGTGTTGTGTGCTGATGGAGAACACGTCCAGGCACCGTGAAGACTTCCTGAGCTCCTCCTGCAGGACGCCCAGCTGCCGGGCCTGATCTTCACATCTCTCTTTCAGTCTCTGCACCATCAGTCGCTCCCGCTCCGCATCCACGCCGTCGGAACGCCCGCCCAGACGGGCCACACACGACTTCTGACGCACTGGAGATATGAAGAAATATGAAAACCTGCTTAAAGTTATGACGTGTTAGTACGGGAATGAGATTTCTTATGCTACTTTAAAGATTCCTAATTCTGTTTTAGAGGTCTCTCCTACAATAGGTTTACATGCAACACCAAAAGAAAAAAAAAAGCCTTTAAAGGGATAGTTCACCCTATGAAAATTCTGTCATCATTTAGGTTGTTCCAAACCTGTATGAGTTTATTTACATTTTAACATACAGTCAAACCAAAGATTATTCAGACACCAGATAAAATTTTAGATTTTTTTACTAGTGGGTTCAGGACTTTATAGTTAATTTATGTAAGTGAGGATAGCAAAATAAAGTAAACTGCGACATATTATACCTAGATATTCTTCATACAGTGGACTACCAGTAATATTTATACAAATTTGGGACCAAACATTATTCAGACACTTTGGCCTGACCATGGCTTGCTTAAGTGTTTTTCTTTAATTGCTAATGTGACCGTTTTACACCACAGACTGAACAAAATTAACCATTGCTTGTTAACTGGCTGAGCTAAATTGGTATTATCTACTAGTGTACATACATTTAACAGCTGACTAATATTCAACATAATTCACCTGTGAGAGTCTAACAGAAGGACGGACAAAACCAGTGAAATATCCACTGATTTTACAACTCTTGTCATATTTTATTACCATTTTCTAAACTATAGCGAATAAACTGTGATAATGTGAGAAATATTGAAGGTGTCTAAATAAATTTAGGTTTGACTGTATATTTAAAAAAAAAATTAATTGTAATTATATTCCAACACTATTACTATTTCCACTGTATCAATTGGTCAAAAAAAAAAGCAGTGAGCATAAAGGACCTCTTTCAAAAACAACAATCTCACCAATCCCAACCAATTATTACCGGAACTTTTTATAAATATGCTTATATATCATTTGTGAATGTTTACAAACTGACATTATGCATTGGTACGTTCCATTTATTGTGCATTTCAACTGAATTACTGAGAATACAGAAATAAATAAAAATACGGAGCAAATCTTATTTTAAGACCTGAGGTGTACATTAGTCTGGAAGCATCGGTGAGGGAATTACTCGCCGCTTTCCTAATGGAAGTCTTTTAGTCTTCGCAGCGTTGCCATGACAACCACAGCTGTTGAATGAGGGATGTGAGATGACAGCGGGAGGGGCGAGCGGAAGAAAAGGACCTCACACGGTCCCGGGACACTCACCGGGGGACTGAGGCTTGGGACACACCACTGCAAACCTCTTCGGGGACGACACGATGGGACGGCTGGTTTCTCCATCCCTTTGAAACTCCTTTCTGGAGGCTGTAGAGAAACAGAGCACGTTTATTATATTATACAGTAGCGTATATAATATAAGGATAAAGTGTGTGCTGCAAGTGTCCACTAGCTGGAGCCCTCGCTCCACTAATGTTCCTCTCACACTGTGATGGCAGAGATCAGCTGTGATGCAGTGCATACTTCAGCCGCTAAAGGGCCCTTCAAGAACATGTATATATAAATAAATAACAATCTAAATCAACTCTGAATACTGGAGAACATGTTACATGTTATATTATATATATTTGTAATATATTATTCAGCTACAGCACTGCTGAATTGATCAGAAGTGACAGTAAAAACATCTATAATGTTGCAAAAGATTTAATTTAATGCTGTTATTTTGAACGCGAGTGAGACAGTGAAGAAAATAAGCAGCACAACTGTTTTCAATATTGATAATAAAGGTTTCTTGAGCATCAAATCATCATATAAGTAATGATGCTAAAAATTCAGCTTGATCACAGGAATAAATTACATTTTAAAATATATTCACATAGAATATTAGTAAATAGTAATAATATCTCACAGTATTACTGGTCTTACTGTATTTTTGGTCAAAACTATTCTTTATATAAAACAATAATTTACAGATAATTATAATTATTATATAATAATTAAAAGAGCTTATATCCACATTTGATGAGCTTTATCATTCAGCTTAACCCTCTAATGATGCATTACACCTCTTGCACAAGCTTGTAAAACAGTCATAACTTAATATTTTTCAGCTAAAACCATATTGTGTCTGTTTTTTAAAAAACATTTTTAAAGTTTTGAATGCTACCATGTTTTTACCATGATATTACTTCATTCACCCCCTTTTTATTAAGAAAAAAATTAAGAAAAAAACTTTGAAATTGAAAATGTTCCTACAGCAAAAACCAGTGTGATGCAAGAAAATATATTTTTTTAATCAATATTTATGATAAATTTTATTTGAATATATCATTAGATGGATTGAACATTTATGAAAATTTAAAAAAGAAATCAGCATAATTTCATGTCTCGCACACTATTTATTTAAAGTTAATGAATATATGTTAATAAATAAATGTTGTGTATTTTGACAGTCATAACATGTATCCAAAGTTGTATTTTCGTACTAAAAACTATGGATTTAAAAAAAAGAATAAAATGTTAAACCTCTTCTGGGAGTGTTTAATAGTGTATTTTTAAATAAAGCTCATTGCTATTATTGCTTCGTAAGATTTGTTCTCCATTAGAGTGAATGAATCTCCCTCTTTATAAGCCATGAATTGATTTTGTCCATAATCGTTTTGCTCAATTCTATGTAAGAGTGAGAATATTATTCTGTTATTATTCTTCTAATATCTTCAGCTATCGACAGGCTTCTACTTCAGTGACTCTTTAACACATAGAGATGATAGAAATATGTTTATTTAGTGCAACTTTTATAATAATAATAATTTTGATATCTCATTTCAGTAAAGAGAGAAAACATACAGACAAAATGTACAGCTTTTCTGCAAAAATACTGTAGTTGACATTCATTATTTGCACACAGAGGTGTAAAAGTGTATCTTAAGAATATCAGAAGAATATCAGAATGTTTCCACACACAAAGTTAAAATCGTAAAATGTAAAATCGCATAAAAACATTTGCGAATAAAGCAGGGTTTCAATCCCATGTGTTCAAGAGCACAAAATCATCACTTCCTGGAAAAGTTGCGCAAAATATCTGTAATAAATATGGAGGTTTGTGCAATTGGGGCTGTGGCTCTTTTTTTCCTCCATCATAAATGAGTTGCGTCTCAGAGCGCGTAGACAAAACCCAACAAACGCTGTCGTGTTATCTTGAGTTCTGATGCTGGTGTTTGGGAATGCAAATAAACCAAATCATTTTAAGGGGAGACACTACAGGTGAATGGGGTCCCGTTTTTAACTAGCAGATATTACCATGAAACTTTCCCAGATGATTACTACCAAGATTAAGATGAGAAAAAAATGTATTCCAAGTTTTCTGTAATTGGATGTTTAAATATGCAAATTAGGCATGCTCTAATTAAATATGCACTAATTTGCATATATTTTAAAAGACGAAATCTGAGTAGGCCTATTGGATAAAGTCAGGTTCAAAATTATTTTTTCATTTTGTTCACATATTAGATGGGGAAAAAATTACAGAGGGATTTATGGAAATCTACTTTTGTTATCCTGTAAATCTGTCAATATTGATGATTTTGAATGATTTTCGCCTTGATTTTTGGAATAAAATGTTATATAAATTAGGCTAGGAATAATATATCTACAAATCCCTCAGCAAATGTTTTCATAATATAACTAGGTACAAGACTGTAAAGTTTGGTGTATATACTGTATGTATGTGCTACTGATTTCGGACTTGGAGTATGAGAGAAAAGTCATTTTGAGAAAACGGGCGTGGCATATTTGCATCAGCCAATGAGATTGCGCATTGAGAGTTAAATCCCCCCTTTTACCTTCACGATTGGTTGCTGATAAAAAGGAAATGACCATATTTGGATCCGACAGCATTTTACAGGAGAGAGAGAGCATTCTAACGGTGTGTGTGATGACGGGGTGCAGACAGAGATCGCGGAGCAGCGCAAGGATTTAAAACGCCAACTTTTGATGAATTTATGAGAACTTACAGATGCAAACAGACAAAGTGTAGTAAAAAAAAGACCTAAATGTGTATTTCGGACTTTTTTTCAACACAAGTCTGAAAGAAGACATGTTATTTATATCCCAAAATCTAAAAAGAAAACAAAATTATGTTTTTGCCTGCCGTGTCTCTCCTTAATGACAAACTTTGGCTTAGGCATTTCAGAATGACCATACCAACATTTGTATGTGTGTGTGTGTGTGTGTGTGTGTGTGTGTGTTATCCCGAAATACCCATAAAAATAGGCGGATGGAAACCGTTTGTGACACGCCTCTTCACACAGGGTCATGTGACTGCTGCGTGACACAACATTGGTCAGGTTACATTTGGTGGCAAAAGCATCAGACAAATGCCTCTGTGATAATTATAACATATATCACTACATTTAAGCCTGTTTAATGCTTCTGCGTCGAATCGACGGCGTACCCCCGCAGAGCCCTCTGCGTCGCCGCAAACCTCTCTCCGATCCCTACGCTGTAGCTCGACGTGCACCCCCCAAAAAAATTTGAACTACGCGTCGAGGCAACGCAGACCGCAAGGGCTGTGATTGGTCAGATTCAACGGGATGCAACGCAATCTGACGCAGAACCATAAAACGGCCACAACGCCGTAGGAGTGACGGCGTAGCTACGCCGTGGAGTTGACGCAGAAGCATAATGAGGCCTTTAGGAGCTGGCGCTGGCGCGACTTACCCACGGGTGATGCGCGAGGGGGCATGTGCAGAGATCGGCGGCTGGGGGGCGGGGGGTTGTGGATCTCAGCATGAGCGAGAGGAGAGCGCGACAGGCTTTCACCACTGCCACTGTGTGGACCTGCATGTGGAGAACCAAAGAAGAAGAATAAAATATCCTTTCCCTGTTGCTCTGCACTTACACTACAAATGAACATTTCTATGGTGGACTCTTAAAAAGGTTATTTATTAGCATCAATGGTTTCATGGAGAACCTTTAAAGGGTTAGTTCACCCAAAAAAAATGAAATTTGTATCATTAATTACTCGCCCAAAAACATATTCATTTGTGTTCTTAAGATGAACGAAGATCTTAAGGGTTTGGAACGACATGAGAGTGAGTAATTAATGACAGAAATTTCATTTTTGGGTGAACTATCCCTTTAAAAGGAACCCACAAAACCTTTGCATTACATAAAGGCTTCTTTATAGTGGAAAAAGGTTCTTCAGATTATTCAAATCCTCTTCACATTAGGAACAAAAATGGTTATTTTGAGAATAAAAATCGATGTGAAAGCTTCCTTGTGGAACTTTTTATTTTTAAGAGTGTAGCACTACTTCTTGAAATGCTTTCTCTCTCTGATTAATCGCTTATATTATTCTCACTTTAGATAAAAGTGTCTATTAAATGAGTAAATGTAATGTAAACTTTGCTTTGAGAACAGAAGCATTTTATACTACTGTTAAAAGTTGAAATTATGTTGGAGCCATGGCCTAGTAGTTGTGTTGTGGTGCTCATGCAAGGTCTCAGGTTTGAATCCAACCTGCGTTACTTTAACCATTTCCTGTCCTCTATTGTCTCTATCGATTATAAAAGGCCCAAAATATATAAAAAAAGGAAACATCAAAAGTTTGGGAAAGTCGGAAAAAGGTATTCATGTTTTTTTTTTTTTAAAGTCTCTTATGCTTATCAAGGCTGCATTAATTGATAAAAAAATACAGTAATATTATGAAAATTACTGAAACCATAACTGTACCATAGTATCGCCAAAAAAACAGATTATAACCATTATAACCATATATAATCCATTATTTTTGGATTAACTATCCCTTTAAATATTTTCCTAGGGCCCTGAGTTGCAAACTCATGCCGGTGTCCAGAGTTATGTGGCGTGTTCTGCTGACACCGCAGGCGTGTTGTCTTCACCGTCCTCCTCTCAGATTTATAATGGATTTTTAGCCAGGCCTCCTGTCTCAAAAACGCTGACACATCCTCCTTCACGCTCACACGCGCTACGACACGAAAAAGTCACCGCAAAGAGGGTGCAAGGATTAATGATTAATGCGACACGGTTTGAAATCAATAAAGTCAAGTGTTAAAGTCAACCTGTAGTCAATATTTTTATCCCTTTAAACTCATCTTTGATCACCGAAAATACATTTTTAAATGTTTTTTCCTTGAAAAGAAGTCATGCCTTAAAATAGCTTGAACGTAACTCTACACCGTTGCCTCATTTAGTAAACGCGGTTCTATGAATATGCAAATGAGCCCCGCCTCCACTCACTCACACCGGCTCAGAGATCCACTCGTTGACGATCACACGTTGACCTGATTGGTTACAAGCTAGTTTGTGACGTCAGAAACACCAGCGATTTCAAACCGTGTTTTTGGTTCACTGCAGTTTTAAGGAGAAAACACTCCGCAATGGTGTTGACTTATGAATTTGCACATGGTTTGTCTTAAAGCATATTAAAAACACCTCATAGACATATAAACAACATTAAAAACTAGATTTAATAAAGACTTTACGTTTTCAAGGGTTTAACTATTCATAATACAGGGTTTGCTGTTGTGTATGCGTGCATGGCCTAATCGTAATATTTTGAATGAATGCTTTTTCCACATTCAAACTTTGAATGAATGCTGCATTTTTGAGGTAGTAATATTACGATTAGGCCATGCACGCATACACAACAACAAATCCTGTATCCAGCCTTTGAATGGACGCTTTGAATTTCAATTTTTTTTTGAATTTCCATTTTTTATTGTTTAGAAAAGATTCTTATGGTAATATTCCAGATCATGGGAATGTTACTTTAGAATGTTTTCTGAACAAGTTATTAACTGTTAGATGAACCTCCTACTAAAACGTTTCAGAAATAAATGCACAGATGTGTCGGCCAATAATCGTATCGTGAAGTAACTTGTAGAAAATTAGTTCCAAGGATAAAGCGAGAGAGAAAGTGTATATAAAAAAATTAATGAGGCTGATGCAAAATGCTAAAGATATGCTGTCAAGAATGATTGTGTCCATATCAGCAGGAGATGGAAGACGTTGGCTGGCAAAAAGCACGAGGTGTTGTCAGAGAGCACACGACAGCAGGACGTGTGCATTATTTATGATGAAGCATTAAATGCTTCACTGTCTGACGCCTAATACAATACAATACAATTTTATTTGTATAGCACATCTTAAAACAACTGGCGTTGACCAAGGTGCTTAACAAAGCAATAAAAAAAAAAAAATAAATAAAAAAAATAGTAATAATAAAAAATAGACAAAAACATGCACATAACAAACAGATACACGTCGAGGAGGAAAGACGGACACATCAAGGTACGTTAAAAGCAAGTGAAAAAACATGATCATGTACAGTGCGTTTGATTCACATTCATTTATGTGACTTGAGATTGACTTTGAGAATGGGATGGAACTGAAGGGGGATCATGAGTTTAATGAAAAGCTAATAAATATATGAAAATCATATAAAAAAAATTATTAAAATAAATAATTAAAAGTCCACAGGATGAGTCGTTTTTTGAGTAGTTCGCATCTAAAACTATGGAAATTAAAACTTAATTTCTGTAGTGAGTTTTCAGTAAAATATGGCATGGAATCGCCATTTAAAATATATATATATATATATGAAGAGTTCAGATGCAAAAGCCTCTAAATGCCATCTGAAATTTTCTTCTAGAATGATCATTTTTATCAAGCTCGTATATTTAAGTTCAGTAATTTCACTTAAATGGCTATGAAAATTACCTATTAATTGTCATTTAAGTGAAATTATTGAACTTAAATAAACAAGCTTGATAAAAATGATCATTCTAGAAGAAAATTTCAGATGGCACTTAGAGGCTTTTGCATCTGAACTCTTCATATATATATATATATATATATATATATATATATATTAAAGCAATAACAATAATAAGAAAAAATTATTTTAAATGATAATTAAAATATGAATAAATCATTGACAACATGTCTTTTCCCCCCAACTTTGTGCTTGTTTGAACCCCTAAAATTGTGCAGCATGGGACATGAACAAACCACAAACAACACTTACATGGGTGCAGGTCTTGCTTTTCAGTGTCCCTTTTTAAAACAAAAGTAAAAAGGGGCACAAAATACCCCAGTAATGAAAACATTTTCGGCAAATTCGTCTGTTAGTACAGGAAACGCATCCAAGATCCAGACTTGAGATGGCAAAGAACATCATCCACTTTCATAAAGTTAATCTGATTTTAAAACTCCACTGAGTCGCAAAAAAACCCCACAAAATCTCAGCGACTTACAGCGAATCCCGAAGATTACGAATTATGCTCCATTATGAAGACTTAACGGTAAGGCTTAAAACCCTAAAAGTCAGCAGCCCGACTCCTCTCTCTCTCTACACTTTCCCTGCGAGGAAATAAGAGTGAAAGTGTGGACACAGGCCTAGATGTGGACACTCGGGAGGGGTCGACAGCTGCCCGTTATATTTTATATACCGAGCACGGCATCGAACAAAAATGCAGCATGCACATACAAGCCTCCGGATTTAAATAACAAGCAGACGAGTCTTTGGGTTTTTAAGAGGAGACGTAAAATTTGTAAGGGAAGGCGCCACTGTTGACCCCTCAGCTGTCCGAGCCTAGAGACAAATGTGTCCCCACTATAGCATCAGACATGTCAGGACGTCAGCTGATGTCATAACGGGATGCTAAACAAGGGTGTGGTTTCAAAACACACTGTACTTACAGTACAACTCTAAACCCCAGAGAGAGAGAGAGAGAGAGAGAGAGAGAGAGAGAGAGAGAGAGAGAGAGAGAGAGAGAGAGAGAGAGAGAGAGAGAGAGAGAGAGAGAGAGAGAGAGAGAGAGAGAGAGAGAGAGAGAGAGAGAGAGAGAGAGAGAGAGAGAGAGAGAGAGAGAGAGAGAGAGAGAGAGAGAGAGAGAGAGACTGTACTGTGAGAACACATACATTACTCAGCAGTTTAGAAACACTGTTTGCTAGACTCAGCATTTATCTGCAGTCTTCAGGGAATTACTGCAGTGAATACGGGCTATAACTGAATAAGAGGACACTCGAGCCTTTCAGTCACCATGAAATCAAAATTGACAATTGTTTTTTTTTATGGAGTATTGCAGTATTAAAAATTATTTATCCGTGCACATCTCTTTTCTCAGCATCTCTTCTCTGATGATGTGTTTACTGGCGTGAGGGCGGGGCAACCTGTCACTCACATGAGATCCACCAATAACAAACCACAACCATCCAATCAATTCCCAATGGACAAAATCAAGTCCCACCCTAAATTTTTTTATAGACTATCACAACTTCTGTTTCATGCCGACTTTAAAGACAAGCCCTTTATTATGTCCTGCCTCGATTTTCTGTTTGAAAAGGAAATGCCAACGAGGACAATAATACCTTGATAAAACTGCCCTGTAAAAATTATATGATCAATAAGTTATGACAAATGATCACTTTAACTAATTTATACAATATTTAAAGCTACAATATGTAAGATTTTTCACCACAAGAGGGCGCAGTTTCCAACAATAACAAAGGCGTAGGTTTATGATGCAGTGACGAGCTGAATGATGGGACTTGCTGTCAAGCTGATGGATCTAATAATGTTTATGGATGAGTGAAAACATTACAGTGGTATGAAGCAGGAGCGATTGTTAAAGAGACAGATATCACACGCGACTCGAGTCCCGCGGATATAAAGGAATAAGGACATTTAATTCCACAGAACTAAACAAAAGTGCTGGATTACTCACACAGGTCAGTTCATTAGACAAATTAAACGTGTGAGGGAACGCAGCGCTGCTTCACTTGCTCTAACGTTAACTGTTACACTATCGTACTAAACTGCATTTAAATGTGTCTTGAAAGTTATAATGTTATTCTACGTGTTAGTTTGTTTGCTATACGAAACTTGCAGCTAGATCAACATTAGAATAACATACTGACCATATTCTAACATTTCATCATGTTGAGCTAACGTTATAACATTGATTTGTTTTATGTACATTTGCTCACCTGTCTAATAAAGCTGTCAAGTCATGACTCGTGAAGCTCTGTCAAGTCCAAGTTAGTCGCGAACGCTAGCTCTCTGTCGAGTGGAAGTCAGTCTCTCGTGGAGCTCTCGGCATCTCAAAAATGCCACGCTGATATTGATCCTCATTTTAGTTCTCCTTGTTTGTCTTAAAGTCTGCTTGCCATGGTCTATGTTTGAACGAAACAAGAACAGCGTGCCGCTAAACGTTACGCACTACACAGTTGTCCACGTCTGTCGCCATGGTTATGTCATGGCTATGGCAGTACGAGTGGAAACCAGACAGTAAAAGGCGGAAACCGAGGATAGCGCGGATATTGCGTGATTGACAAGCGACATTTTTTTCCGGGGCGGCCACTTATTTTAAATTGGAATTTCTCTGAAATAAAAAATCTTTGGAGACTTTTGGGATATTGTAAGTACACAACTGCAGGAAATATATCACACTGTGCAAGTGATTTTTGGATATTTTATTAGAAAATTCTTACTTATTGGACCTTTAACTTGTTTTTTGTTAGGTCAGTGTAATGTTTTTTAAGTTGAAATGAATTAGACATCCAAGTTGATTGTACTTAATTTAAGGCAGCAACTTTTTTTTTTCTTTTTTTTTTACAGTGGTATACATTAGCATTTGCTCAGCTGGTGCAGGAGTCAGTCATGTGACATGCCTTGTGTTTTCTGTCAGATGCTAATAATTAGAACTAGCGATGTCCGATTCATAAAAGTAGCTGTCTGAGTCAGATTTTGAATTGTCTTTTGCCTCACTCTTAATGCGACACGCAACAATAGCGTCAAAACCGGTGACAGAAAAGGCGGATGTTTTCATACATACAGTATTCAAACGGCATGTCAAAAGATTTCTGCAGTTAGGAACATCACAAACAATATATACCAGTCTCCTCCATCGCTGAGTTCTGCACCGCGACTCGACATGACGCTCATTTGGACCATGAGATGATGCATCTTTTGCATCCGTTTTGAAAGCCTCATCAAATAGTTGGATACACCTATGTCATTAAGCAACTCATGCAGATAGATTGGTTATGTCTGGACACACAAATCCTCTTTGATCACTTGTGTGGACAGTCTGCCTGAACATAGCCATAGAAACAAACAAAACAAAGCCACGTATCCAAAAAAAAACACGAGCCAATGAGAGCTCTCACACAAAACAACACAACACGAAAGCAGGCGGTCGATGGAAAAGATGAGCCGCTTGCCGCCACACAGAACAAGACATGAAAGCAGTGGCAGATGATAGACACAAACCACAAGCTACATAAAACATGACAACTGAAGAACGCCTGGCCAATAAACACACTGACCAGGCACTCTAAAAAACACACAAGACAAGAGCGCATGACAAGTGAATGTACACTCAACCTATGCACTCACAACCAGAGACAAATCACAGAGCATGAATATCCAAACCCTGAAACCAAACCAGACAGAAGTGCCAGGATAAGCAGCAATCAGTCACTTGGGAAAAAGGAAGTAGATATTTAATTCTTCATGATATATCTGAGTCATATTGTTCTGAAAGATAGACTGACAACAAAAAAACAATGACTCATCATATAGTGGTCAAATGTGTCAGTTCTTTTTTTAGATTTGAGAGGTCATGCGTGGATAAACAATTGTATTTCTATGTCTGTTTCTCTAGAATTCTTTTTGTCGACTATCCCGTCTCTTTCGATCACTAGAGCGTTTTTTTGTTCGACCCACGACTCTCATCTCACTCTCTCGATCCTCTCGCAATCCTCCTGTAAGAGCTCTTCTCATTTCTGATCGCCAGATTCAAAGAACAGTTACATAACATCGCTCTGGCACACTGTATGAATGAACAAAAACATTAAAATCTCACCTAAATTACTCGAGAATGGGGATGTTTGTTTACATGTGTAGTGAATCTGATCTAAATACATGATTACAATGCAGGTTCCAGGGGGTTTAAACCCATAAAACAAATTAATTTATATTAAGAATATTACAGTTGCCATTATCCTAACTAATAACTGTCAAAATATGAAATATAAAATCAAATAATGGTGTTTTATTTTAAGGAGTCAGTTACATTTTGTACTTACTACAGTAACAACAGTAAATGATGCATAATTACAAGTAACTGACCCTAAACCTAATCCAAACCATAACCTTATAGTAAGTACAAGTAGTTAATTAATATTACGCAGTGCTTATTTGTGTAATTACACAGTAACAACATCACCCTTAAATGAAGTGTAACCAAAATAACTGCAGCGGTGCTCTTTGTCTCAATTCTCTTCCTCACAACAATAAAACACTGATTATATTCATCCCTTCACATTCCTCATCCCATTCCCACCACAGCACACAAACCAATATCAAAAGGTAAAACAACACGCACTCTTCTCACACTGAACACACTGAAAATGTGCTGAGCACTCCAACAAGTAATAGAAAGACCTTTATCACATTTTTTCTTATGTCTTATGACAGGTGGTCTTCTTAACAATTACATTTGAGGGTCTTCAATCATAGATAATATTTCAGAATGACTAGACTTCCATGCTAAGTAAATTCCAGTTTAAACTGCCCTTATTATGCTTCTTTAAAGGCTCTTAATTTTGTTTTGGAGTCTCCTATAATAGATTTACATGCATCCAAGGTCAAAAACACTAATTTTCTCATCACCTCTTTTCTCACAGTGTCTGAAACAGTTTGATACAGATTCAGTCTCTCTAAACTACTCTGTTCCGAGTGCCTACTCTTCTCTGATTGGTCAGATGGTCCAGCCTGTTGTGATTGGTCTACTCTGCTCCGATTGGTCAGATGGCCCAGTCTGTTGATTGGTCGACCGCTTACATTGTGTCAGAAACCAAACGGCCCTTTACCATATCTGAATGTCAGCTCCAGATCTTCCTCAGGACTTGTACACACAGTGATGTGAACAGTAACGATGGTGTCGGTTTTACCATATCAATTAGAACCTGAGACCTCATCCTTTTGATGTGCTGGAAAGTGGATTTGCTTTCGCAGCGCAGAAAACAGTGTCTTCTCGACATGTCTACAACACAAACTACACTCTTCCAGGCCTCAGCTACAACTACAGTGTTTGAGGGTCAAAGTAGACATTCTTTACAGGCAGCCAATGAAGATCATAGGCTGGCATTATGCAAATTTGTTACAAACCTAGGTAGGTTTGAGCAGTAATTAAGACTGAAATTACTGACGACTCGCTTCAGGTTTAAAATGGGTACTTTCTTTTGAGAGACAATAACTCCATTTGTTGAGCACTTTGATCTTTGCAACTTTGCAGACCATTTGCATTTGGGAAACATCTGCATCAATTTGCAGACACAATTTGCATTCACAAACATCTATATTACACACTACATGAAATGTATTACATGAAAGAGGATAGGGGCACTTTAAAAGACTGGGAGACACTGCTCTATACATTAAGAGATGCATCATCTTGCATACAGTGCAACAAGCAGGGTGTTGAAGCCATCGATTGTACTTTGTATCTGCAAGTAAGGCGGCTTATGACAGGAAGAGTTGGATAATCCACAAGGCCTATACTAATCCTAATACAATACCAGTACAAGAGCATGTGGTCTAAGAATGGGCTGCTATAGCATTTCCTTACATTTAAGAATTTAGACTGACACTCTCTAAACAATCACCACTACAAGACACCATTAACAAGAGCTTGAAGGTATACCTCTACATAAACAAACGCAACCAGCAGCCGCTAAAACATCTGTTAAACCCAGAACAGTCAGACATCTGCATACTCCACAATGGGAAGTGTGTAAACAGCAGGTTTATGACAAGAAGATAAGTAAAACTCACGGCTGGATCGGCAGGGGTCGCTGTGTGTGCTGTCATTTGATTGGTTGCTGGACACAGAAGACACGCTAGCACTGCGGACGAAGCCAAAGGTGGCCAGTCGAGCCGGAGGAAGATGGGAGAAGCCGGGAGGACGCAGTCCAGATTGACCCGGTTTGGGGAGCATAAATTTAGGGGCCACACCCAACGCTAGTCTTTTCTGATCCACTGTAAAGCATTGACAAACATTAGTTCCTTTAGATTTGTTCCTTCAAACAAATATCACTAGTTCATTAATATATAACTTGGCTCGCATGGTATCCCAGTCTACAATCTATGATAAGAAATTTAAAACAATCTTGACCTAACTTGTTTAAATCATGATTTCAATGTGATGAAATAAATACCAGAGAAGGAGGAAAGATTGTATACAAATGTCACTAGTGCTCACAATTTCTTACACAAAAGACTTTCTGGCACTTGACGCTGTGAATTAGGCCTTATATTTAACTGACAGGCAAAAATTCAGTTCCTTGATTTAATTTCAGAAGACTGAGGAGAAACTAATTTTAAGATCACATTTAAAAGAGCCAACTACTGTATGAAAGTGAGATAATTCAATTCCGAAAGGTTTTCCCAAAGTCAGATTTTTCAATCTCCAAGGAGATATTTGAAGATATAACAAAAATAAGTGTATGACAAGGTATCTCAGTAGTCCTTGCTGTCATGAATTTTACATTTCAAAGAGAAATGGTAACGCCTATAAGATTCAATGACTGCACTTCATAACTTCAGCTGATGGAATTTCTGTGTGTGGGCATTGTGATAAGAAACAAGTCTGATTCTGTGTACTAGCAGTATAGAACTGTGAAGTTAGTCATTTATATTCCTGTCTAGCTTTATGAGCTATATTTTAAGCAAATGTCTAACACAAATCAACACTGTTTAATTAAACAAATCACATTCTGAACAACGTCAACTGACAACTAGGGACATGACTTTGAGGATTTTAGTGCCTACTGACCTATGGGTTCTTGGTGACTACTTGAGGCATGAACAGCTGGAGCCGTATAACTGAGGGGTGATGCCGATCTTTGACCTGGTAATACAGTCCTGTTCTTAGTAGCAGGCTGTCTGGTGACGGCTCCAAGACCAAGCTGAGGCCTTAAGGCTCTGGGAAAGCGGAAAACGGAAGCAGCGCCATCATGGATATTTAGTTGCACCGCTCTACCAACCTGGAACAGTAAGAAATATATTTTGATGTCTTTGTTATCACAAACTTAATGAAGCATTTGAAAGTATAAATTAATTATGCTTACTGATGCTTTCACAAGCACAACGCATTTATCTAGAGTTAAGTAATGCTGTGTTAGCATCTAAAACCTTGATCAGACTTGATCAGTCCAAATCGATTTTGTGCATATCTGATTGGAATCCAATAATATTTAGCAAGTGTGAACAGCAAAAAAATGTCACAAGCAGAAAATGACAATATAATGGAGACATGTTGAGATTTGATACTGGCTGAGACAACAGCACGGGAATAAAGCTACGAAAACCAGCCTCCAATGTTTCCTCCTATGCCGCTGCCTCAGAAGATGTATTAGTCCAGTGCGGCAGCTACACATTGTCATGTTGTAAATAAGACAACATTTGTATTGCCTACTAATGCAACGAGGGAGCGACACGGGACACACAAATCAGGTCCGAACAGTTGCGATACCCAGTGTGGACAGTCAATAATTTAGATCAGATTCCAATCAGATACAGAAATAATCAGGTTTGGACTCACAGTGTGAACCATAGACTGAGAAGACCCACCTCATGCAAGTATTGATCTGGCAGCTCTCCATGGAAACTCTCTGATTTGCCCACCAGTTTATGGGGGACAGTGTGGCTAGGTTGCCTGATCCCAGACGGCATCAGTCCTGGAGGAGAGTAGTACCCTGACCTCTGTATCTCCTGGCGATACTTGTCATAAACGATATTAGAGGAGCTGAGCACTGACGAACCTCTGAACCCCTCGGCTTTGGGCTCTTTTGAGGTTGGTGAGCTACTGTATGGTGTAAGTCTCGGTGGTAGTGTCGATACTTCATAGGGACCTTCAGACATTGGTTTCGCTTGAGGGCTCTTGCGGACATAGGTTATGATTTTTGGCCGAACAGTTTTGGGCTTCAGAGGTGGAGAAGACTTATTAGATTCAGACTCTGCTCTAGTGGGTTGTTGAGGAACGACAGGTTTTTGGAGACTGCAACTACTACCGAGAAGGCTTTTACTTGGTTGCCTCAAACCAGTATTTGCCCTCTGTAAGGTTTCACTCCGCTCCTGACTCGCTTCTCTTGTGCTAGTATATTTGGCTGGTGACGAAGGGGGCTGTTTTCGAGGTGAACAGGTGGTTTTAGGGGATGGAGGGGTCTCAGAGCGAGATGGGCTGCCCCAAGGTTTTCGCCTTTCCAAACTCGATGAACTAGATCTTCGGGTCTTTTCAAAAGATGGTTGCTTCTTGTACGGTTGGGGTTCAGAACAATCAGGGTGGACGGGTGCACCCTTTGAGGTTAGTTTTGAAGTTTTAAGAGCAATTCCAGGGGATTCCTCATTCTGGGTTTTGAGTTTATTCTTTATATCACCAGTGGAATCATGGGAAGATCTTCTGTTTTGTGAAGTAAACCGAATATCGTCTGAGACAAGAGGTTGGCAAGATTTCTTCTCAGTCAATACTGTTTTCAAATTTAAAGCCTTTTCATCTTTTGCATGGTACTCCTTTACATGACCTCCAGATTCTCTAAGATCGTTCTGATTGGCACTTCCTGATTTATTATTATGGACCTTTGTGATCCTTGCAATGCTACATTCACTCGTGCCATTTGTCAGTTGCCCTGAGCTCTCAGATATCACAAAGTCTGTAGCTAGTTGGTTTTCTTGTGCTTCTAAATAAGGTTCTTCAGGCAAGGCGGTAGAGTTAAGATTAAGATTGACACTGCCGATGTGCGTTGTACTTTTTCCTGCTTGATGATGCATGCCCTCAGTATGTAGGGAGCTCCTGGTTTTATCTGAAATTGTCAAACAGTACTGTGAGGCAAGGGTAAGGTCCTCAGAGAGAGTTCGGTATGGCTCTGAGGGAGCATGCCACGAATCAGAGCTGTGGGTTCGACCGACGTTGTCCAGAGCACTAGCAAGACTTCCTCCAAGACTAGACATTGTGGAGAGGCAAGAAACAAAAACATCATTTTCAGAGCTAAAGTCAGTCCTGGCAATGCTGGTCACCAATTCTTTGCTAGAGAACTGAGGACAAACAGTAGACTCTTGCTCTTTTGAAGTGAACTGGGAAAACCTTTTGCTATCCTTCAGAGATTTTGTTTCGGCCTTTGTCATATCGGTGGATAGAACCCCTTTTATGTAACATTTAGGAACATTGTTCTTTTCCTCATCCTCCATTTCCTGACTTTCCAGCATCTCAAACTCAGCCAGCTCCGGGTCATCACACGGGCAATCTGTGGCCTGAATAGTCATCTTCACCTGTTTCTCAGTGTGAGATACCACAGAGGACAGGGCATCAATTGCCTCCAGAGTTGTTTCTCCATCTCCCCTTTGGATTTCATTAGCATTGGCATCTCCATCCAGCGAATCCTCAGCATCCCTGTTGTTGTTGTTGTTCCTGATTTCCGTACAGCCATCTTCACTGCTGGTCCCGAAGGGTCTGGTGTGTTCATCATTCACACTCATGTTTCCTGAAGGCTCATATGTTCTCAAGCTTTCAAGTAGAGTCTTGTTGATCCTCCCTTGAGGTCTGGAGCTCTCTCCGCTTTCAAACTTAAAGCTAAAGTAATTATTGGCATCTTTCACACTGTTGTTTTAGTTTTGAATAGATGACATCAGGGCTTGTCTTCAACCTGTCAATGGGGGTAAATAACAGATTTATAAATATAAAACTTGTAACAGAACAACAAATAAGAAATAATCAAAAAAATGTTGTATGCTGATGTTCAATATCATTTTTGTAACTATTTCCATGCCAGTGTTTTTTTTTTTTTTTTGCCAGCCATTGGCAGCATTTTTTTTTATTATTTTCACCTAATTTTAATGGCCTCCAGAATATTTTGTTGTTTGAATATCTGAACATACAATATATCAAAAGAAAGAACAGAGCCTCTGCTTTTAAACACAAAAACTGTTTTATTCTAGCTTAATGCAATGCATATGGGTAAATTTCATTAAAAAAAGCAAAATTTTGAGCTAAAAGTTGAGAATATAGCATTTTTGTCAAAGACTACATCCGGATCGGATTCAGACCAATGATAAAAACATAGATGGAGTAGATTGAGTGCATCAACACACCTAATGCTTGCACAGTCCTATACCTCGGCCTGGGTCGACATTTCATTCAGTAACATTAGGCAGTTTTGATTTATATACTGTGTAATGTTGATGATCATGTTATTTTACATATGCATCTGCTTACATATGCTGTCGCTTGTTTCTGCTTCTTCACCCGTGTTTTGATCAGGAGATACTCTTTCAGAATGTGTCAACGGAAAGCCAGAAATTTCCGTCAATAGCGAGGAAGCGTTGTCTCATAAATGACGGAAATGCCCGTCAATGTTGGGAAAAGAGTTAGAGCCATAAACAGATTTATTAGATGTTAAGAATGATGACCCACAAAGCCTCTCTTTGTGCAGAAACGCTTTATGTTTCCAATAAAATGAAATAATATTATAATTAAGGTCAATTTATAATCTGCACATTCGAAAATTGTTGTGGTGTACTTTAATTTCTTGACAATGTACACTTGCATTTCATTGCTTTTTTTGTGTGTTTTGCATTGTGTTTTTAAAACGACCTAAACAAACACAATTCTCAACAGTTTATTATTTTTCAGAGATGAATGCTATCCTTTGTCAGTTCTTTGGTAAAAACATGATCAAACACTGGCATCTTCTCATATCAGCTGACAATGTAAAGGATCAGCGCTGTATTAAAAGTACAAAACGCACTGCATATTGTTTTATTAAAAGGATTTTTAAGGTGAAAAGACTCCCTAGCGAAACACATCACCTAGTGCTTCAGTCAAATGGGATTAAGTGTAATATTTTATCCAGGTCATGAAATTCTTTCATCCAGAATGATGAACATGCTGATAATTCTCCACGCAGAGAGAAAACACGCTCGCACTCAGATCTCCCTAGCAACAAGAACAGAACTTCAACCGTAGGAGGTCATTCCCTGAGGAAACAAACAAATGTTCTCAACGGGAACACACTTCTCCAGGAAAACAGTAACTGATTTTGTAAAGGATAAATAATAGATGAAAGCATCTAAATTAGCCAATGATGTATCTTAATAGATGCCATGCTGAAGAACGACTATGGCTAATTATCATTATAGTATCATATATTGTAAATTTGACACTACTACAAATTATATTTATAAATATATAACCCAAACATTAAATCACAGTGAATGCAGCTCTTATAAACAAATAAGAGTCACCTAAACCTATCATAAAGACAGTCTGCTTGGTTGGCTGCTGCCAAACCTACAGTAATATAAGAGAAACATAAAACATAAAATATATTTTGTGCATTTCTCTTTCTTGGCATGGTCCACTTTCTTGACCCACTTTGTGCATCTGCCGATTTTGTGCATCTGCACTCAATCATTACAGTTTACTTACTGTCATAATGATGTCTTATCTTTCTATGCTTTAAAAAATAACTGCAGATGAATAAATAACAGATGAAATGGTAGCTTTCCACATAATGGTATATTTCATAGTGACAATTTCCAGGACTAAAGATTTTCTGTTGTTGTTTTTAAGGAAAGTGTCCTTTTTGACTATCACTTTCATTTATTAAGCGAAACATGTAATAACCGCAACATTATAAATGCTTCCATTCCCCAATGAGCAACTATTTAGTGACATGCTCATGCTAAATGTTACAGAATATTTTAAACAGTGACTGTCAGAGACAATGACTAACTGTCACACACTGATCGTCTCTGCATGAGGGTTTGTCAGTCGCATGTGACGAGTCACATCATCGTCAGGTCTGCAGGTCGCAGAAACACAGCAGTGTATGACAGCATGAAGAGATTTAGAATATGTATCAAGAGAAACCCTGCAACCTATCACCACGACCATTTAGAGTCAGGAGCTCAATTATTTACAAGAGGAAGGTAGACAGAAATAGAGAATGGAAACAATAGTGTCGGGGAAGCTACTTTGAAAATGCAGCTTGTTAAGCAACAAGAAACTCAAAAGCCCTCGGCCTCAGGGCAGAGACACATTTATCTGGTGCACAGAAACCGAGAATCTCCCAATTAGGGTGACAGCATTAAACTGAACGGAACCCCTCTACCTCCCCCAGCTCCACCTGCCTAGATGTGCAACAGGATTATTCATCCAGCAACAGCATCTCTTACATGCTCACAGCGGCATGTCTATCTATTAGCAGTAGCATGTCCATACCTGCTTTGCAGCAATAACCAACAGCAGACAGCAGATCTAGTCCACCAAGACCATATGCATTAACACAGCCATATTCAATAACATGATAAAACTGTTACGAGAGTTGTCATGATTAACATATATTATTATATTTATTTTTAAATATAACAAATTCTGCACAGAATCACTTAATTACTTAACGGTGGGGTATGTGATTCTCTTTTTTGTCCATTTTTTCAAAATCACTTGAAATCCTATTCATAACCCACTTACAGCCACTGAGTTAGAAGCACTGAAATGAAAATTAAGCAATTTAATCATCTGTGGAACGGGCAGGACTCGAAAAACTCCAGCCAATCATTTCCAAGACCACCTAGAATCATTGGACAGTAAGTCCGTCAATCAAACGGTCGTACCATACCCCCCTCCCCCATCCCCTCGCGAATCAGGGCCAGCGTTGGAGGAAAGAAGGTGGGACCATTTGAGTTGTGTATTTTCAAATCACATACCCCACCTTTAACCCAAACAATTTAAAAATATTTAACTTCTCAATGCCCAACTTACACCAAAACACACACACACACACCAAACCTTCTACTTGACCTACTTTCACAGAAAGGCCTCAGAAGTCCTCAAGTTTAAATGTTCAAAGTCCTCACAGCCCAACACTAGCGAGAAATTTAATCTTTTAAGTACAGATAGATATGAGTTTTGGATATAAACTTATTATTATAGAGAGTACAGAGAGTGTAGAGTTTTGATGCACAAAACATTTAACTCTTTTTTAAAGCATTTTAAATCTACGACCAAAATCAAGATTTCCATTACACGAGAGTAGATGTTAAAACTTCATGCTGATTTGTACTCGGCTTTCGCCAAGATAAGCAACACTAAGACGTAGCTTTACAGTAAACTATGCTTCTCCATCCATTTACGCTTCTTTCCATATGAGGGTGTGACTCCCCTTCTGTCCGGCGTTAACGGCTGCAGTGTACTTGGCGCGTCAGCACACACGACGGCTGCAACTACAGTGTGGTCTCCCTAGTGGACCAACACGACAACCGTCTGGATTGAGCCGAGTAGGGGACATCTCTAGGGTCTTCAAGTGGGCACCTTCCGTCCTCAGTGTTTCGTCGACTAGCCCACGACACCTCAAGAGGGCTCGACAGTGACTCTGGCGTCCCAGAGTCACCCCCCTCCGTCCCCCACTCAACTCAGCCCAGCTTACTGACCTCTACATCCCTCCTGCTGCTGAGACCTACCCACAATCTCACTATCTCTCCGCAACCCAACCATACGCGCCAACCCGATTGACTAAGGCTGTCGAGCCCCACTGGTGCGTTAAAGCAGTTACAGTGGCAACGGTTCCGTATGGCATACCACCTAACGCAAAACACAATATCTACCCAACCACCCGTCATTCTATACTATACAACCTATACAAATTGTATAGTATACTATACAACCTATACTATACAACCTATACAAATAAACCAACAGACTCTTCAAGTTTTTCAAGAATTCTACGAAACCGTAGCGTGGCGGCCTGTACCTTGCCAGCTAGAATCTTTCCGTCTCAACCACAGCCAGTTGCTGCTCCTTTCTGCTGCTTCAGATAAGTTCTTTACTGTGCGACGCAACTCTTGGCCGCTGAATCCGACGTCCCTGAGGAACCGGGTTGTAGAGTGTGCCACAAAACCTCGACAACCCACTTCCACTGGATAAACCTGGACTCTCCATCCTCGCTGTTCTGCTTCAGTGGCCAAATGAGCATACCGCAGTTTCTTCCTCTCATATGCCTCATCTACAGCATCCTCCCATGGCACTGTCAACTCTATCAGTTTAACAATGCGTGCTGATCCAGACCACAAAACAATGTCTGGTCGTAGGTTAGTGGTGGCAATCTCAGGTGGAAAAATAAGCCGTTGATCAAGATCAGCCAGCATCTTCCAGTCCCTAGCAGCTTCCAGTTGTCCTGGCCGAGAATTGGTGTTAACACCTTTTCTTGGTGGTTGCTCGCCTGGGCGGAGGAATGTTGTCTTCTGCGTGTAATGTTTTGCTAGAACATGCGGCAACTTATTGGTCATACTACGCTTGCCTTCCAATGCTAAAGCCAAACATCTCAGTACTTGGTCATGGCGCCAAGTAAACCGACCTTGGCTAAGAGCCACCTTACATCCTGTCAAAATGTGCCTTAATGTGGCAGGTGATGAACACAAAGGACAAGAGGGATCCTCTCCTACCCAGAGGTTTAGGTTCTGCGGTGATGGGAGAACATCATATGTTGACCTAATAAGGAAACTGATCCTACTCTCTTCCATTGACCAAAGGTCTTGCCAGCCCATTTTGCGTTGTTCCACACTCTCCCATCTCATCCACTCTCCCTGCTTGGCCTGGGAAATGGCCTTTATACTCCTCATCCTCTCCTCCTGCTTTCGCACCTCGTTGACTACCAGCTTCCTCCTTTGAGCTGGGCCTGCCTTGTGCCATTTAGGAGGAGCTAACCTGAGCCCAAAACCCCCTCTTCCATGCTGTACCTGTCCCACGATATCCCCTATTTGAAGGTCAGCCTTTGCCTCTACTACAGATTTCTTTGCTGACCACTTTCTACCAGTTTTTAACACAGGGGCTGCCTCCCTTACACATTTGTCACGTGACTCTACTAATGTCATTTCCAGTCTGACCTTGGCACACTTAAACTCCTCGGTTAAAGCAGAGACTGGCAGCTGCAATATTCCTTTACTATAAAGTCCCACTCTGCTGAGGCAGCGTGGAACTCCCAACCATTTCCTGATGTATGAACTTATTAACGCTTCCAGCTTATCCACTGTTGTCAAAGAAACCTCGTACACAGTCAGTGGCCACAGCAACCTCGGCAGTAGACCAAACTGAAAGCACCAGAGTTTTAGTTTGCCTGGTAGAGCACAGCTGTTTATGCTCTTCAACCCTTCCACTGCTTGTTGTCTAACTTCTCCCACTCGAACTGTGTCCTTTAGATCTCCATCGTACCATCTCCCAAGACTTTTCACTGGCTTCTCAGAAACTGTTGGTATTGCCTCACCATTAATGAAGAATGTTTTATCTACTACCTTTCCTTTAACTATGGAGATGCTCCTTGATTTAGAGGGCTTAAATTGCATTCGTGCCCATTCAATATTATCTGTTAACTTCCCCAATAACCGATTAGTGCAGGCTACTGTTGTAGTCATGGTTGTCATGTCATCCATGTATGCTCTGATTGGTGGTAGTCGCAACCCAGAAGCCAAGCGCTCTCCTCCTACTACCCATCTTGATGCCCTAATGATTACTTCCATTGCCATGGTAAAAGCCAGTGGAGAAATTGTGCATCCTGCCATTATTCCAACCTCTAAGCATTGCCATGCAGTGCTGAATTTTGGAGTTGAGAAACTAAATTGCAAATCTCCAAAATAGGCTTTCACTAAATTTGTTATTGACATTGGTACTCTGAAAAAATCAAATGCTGCCCAAAGAAGCTCATGTGGCACTGAACCATATGCATTGGCCAAATCCAGGAATGTCACATGGAGCTCCTTCCTCTCCTTTTTAGCTGACTGAATTCGTTGCCAGATAACATTGATGTGTTCTAAGCATCCTGAGAACCCTGGAATGCCCGCTTTTTGAACTGAAGTGTCAATGAAGCCATTCTTTAATAGGTAGGTGGACAATCTCTGGGCAATAATGCTGAAGAAAATCTTACCTTCAACGTTTAATAGTGAAATAGGACGAAACTGACTGATGCTTGTAGCATCTTTTTCTTTAGGTATAAAGACTCCACCTGCTCTGCGCCATGCTCTAGGTACAACCTGTTTTTCCCATGCCACTTTTAACAATTTCCACAGAATTCGCAGAACTCCTGAAGCACTCTTGTACACTCTGTACGGAACTCCATTAGGCCCTGGAGATGATGAAGCCCTTGCCTTTCTCACAGCCTGCTCTACCTCTTTCCACTTAGGTGCACAGACCTCCATTTGGTATTCTGGTGGGTTGATAGGTGGTATGTCTGATGGAATTGACATATGCTCATGCCTTTTTGCATCTGTATGCGTTTCCTCCAAATATCTCTCTAGCTCAACTCTAGATGCTTTTAAAGTGCCATTCTTCTCACTGGTGAATAACTTCTTTACGAATTTGAATGGGTCTTTATAGAAATTAGCCCTCGCACGTTCCTTCTTTTTGTAGCGTTTCCGTAGACGCTCAGCTCTGCGTAATGTTGCCAGCTTATCTTTTATGTCCCTTTGTAAGAGATTGAGTCCCTCCTTCTGACTTTGTTCTGCTCTTTTCCATTGCTTCCTCAACTGTCTCCTTTCTCTAACTAACCCTTCAATTTTCTGCTGCCGTCTAGACATTCCAGGAGCAGTTTGTACTTTTTCCTTCCTTTTTTCCACACCAAACCTCTCACTTCCATATGCGTAAATGATGTCCCCAAATTTATCCAGCTTCTTTTCAACTGTACCAGTTAATCTTTCCAATGCAAAGCATAGATCTGTGTTTACCGTATCCCATGCAGTTTTCTCACAAGCTCTTGGCCATCTAACTCCAGGCCTATGCCCGTTGAGGTTCTTTTCTCTCTTATGCTGGTTAGTCTGACCGGTTTCACAAGTATGAATATGTTCATCACTAACTGTGCAAGCCCTCCTCTCCTCTATGACAGGGGTGCTGATATCCTGCGAGCTGTGGTTTGCTTCCTGTCGCTGGATTTCATTCGACTGACTTGACTGACTTCGTAAGAAGTACTGATCAATGCGAGGCCCTTGTCCCTTCTCCCTCAAGCATTTCATTTTCCCTTGATGAACCTTCAAACCCCTGACCGTTGTCGCCTTGCTCCAGCCACAGACACAAACTTGGAGTTCAATGACTTTACTAACTGCAGATCTTGAACTAGTCTTACTCTCCATACTCATATCCGTTTCCATTCCTAAGTCGTTAACCATGTTGTCCAACATCGAGTCATCTTCCGCCCCCGCTCTCGCAGACTCTAGGGGTATTTTTCTCTTTAATTTCTTAGAAGCCTTGGGCGGGTGTCTCCAGCATCCTGTAAACACGAAGCTGGATACTGCCGACAAGGGTAGCTAACCTTTACCAGCCCCATTGGGGTCTATTTCCTCCTGTCAGCTGTCTCTCCAGGCTGTCACAAGGTCTTTCCCTTGTTGCCAGCAGCACTATTCACCGCAGTCACTGGACGTATCCAGATCTTCATGATTTCCATTACACGAGAGTAGATGTTAAAACTTCATGCTGATTTGTACTCGGCTTTCGCCAAGATAAGCAACACTAAGACGTAGCTTTACAGTAAACTATGCTTCTCCATCCATTTACGCTTCTTTCCATATGAGGGTGTGACTCCCCTTCTGTCCGGCGTTAACGGCTGCAGTGTACTTGGCGCGTCAGCACACACGACGGCTGCAACTACAGTGTGGTCTCCCTAGTGGACCAACACGACAACCGTCTGGATTGAGCCGAGTAGGGGACATCTCTAGGGTCTTCAAGTGGGCACCTTCCGTCCTCAGTGTTTCGTCGACTAGCCCACGACACCTCAAGAGGGCTCGACAGTGACTCTGGCGTCCCAGAGTCACCCCCCTCCGTCCCCCACTCAACTCAGCCCAGCTTACTGACCTCTACATCCCTCCTGCTGCTGAGACCTACCCACAATCTCACTATCTCTCCGCAACCCAACCATACGCGCCAACCCGATTGACTAAGGCTGTCGAGCCCCACTGGTGCGTTAAAGCAGTTACAGTGGCAACGGTTCCGTATGGCATACCACCTAACGCAAAACACAATATCTACCCAACCACCCGTCATTCTATACTATACAACCTATACAAATTGTATAGTATACTATACAACCTATACTATACAACCTATACAAATAAACCAACAGACTCTTCAAGTTTTTCAAGAATTCTACGAAACCGTAGCGTGGCGGCCTGTACCTTGCCAGCTAGAATCTTTCCGTCTCAACCACAGCCAGTTGCTGCTCCTTTCTGCTGCTTCAGATAAGTTCTTTACTGTGCGACGCAACTCTTGGCCGCTGAATCCGACGTCCCTGAGGAACCGGGTTGTAGAGTGTGCCACAAAACCTCGACAACCCACTTCCACTGGATAAACCTGGACTCTCCATCCTCGCTGTTCTGCTTCAGTGGCCAAATGAGCATACCGCAGTTTCTTCCTCTCATATGCCTCATCTACAGCATCCTCCCATGGCACTGTCAACTCTATCAGTTTAACAATGCGTGCTGATCCAGACCACAAAACAATGTCTGGTCGTAGGTTAGTGGTGGCAATCTCAGGTGGAAAAATAAGCCGTTGATCAAGATCAGCCAGCATCTTCCAGTCCCTAGCAGCTTCCAGTTGTCCTGGCCGAGAATTGGTGTTAACACCTTTGGAATACATCCTAATGAATGATTAATGAAAACTTGGACTTTATACTGACACCTACTGGCATGGATGACGCCAGAGTTATTATCGTTAACTAAAACCATAAACAAAAAAATATATAGAATTTACCTGAAATACCCGAAATAAAATATAAATAACTTATTTTAGTTCAGCAATTTGGCAATGCACTATTTCTCGTTATTTAAATTTAAGTTCTAAAATAACGCTAAATAAAATAAAACTTAAAACTAAAAAATATATAGCCTAGACATAAAAAAACAATAAAAACGACAAATGAATAAAGCTATAACCAAAAGTTTAATGAAAGAATATTATAAAAAAAGAAATCCAATTCAAAATATTAACAAAAACTACAATAGTATTTCAATGACAGTAAAATAACACTGGGATCAAGCAACGTTGTGAGATGGACTGGCTTAAATACTTGAACCACTAGCCATTATATATATTTTTTACTCAGAAAGTTGCCAAAAAGGTCAAGATCCATAACAAAGTGTGACAGGCAATTTAGTTGTAGTTACATCAGTGAATAAATGAAACTATACTGCATATTGGACTGTAATTAGAAATATGAACCGTACATAACATGCCTAATATGGTATGCTAAATAAAGGCTCTCAGCAGGTATGAAGCTTAAAGGGATAGTTTACCTAAAAATGACAACTCTGTCATCATTTGCTTTTCTTTTTTTTCTTTTTCACCATACTATGGAAGTCAATGGGGACAATCAACTGCTTGGTTAAATTCTTCCAAAATATTTTCTTTTGAGTTCAGCACAAGAAATCCATACAGGTTTGGAACATCTTGAGGGTGAGTAAATGACAGGATTACAATTGTTGGATGACCTATACATTTAAGCATCTGGAGCCTTGAGATTCAATGACTCGATTATCAGTCAAACTAAAGCTTTGTGGTTTCTGTGTCATATATTAGTGCACTATTGGAGGGAACGAAGCACCAGTAAGATGAGCTGAAAAAGTGCCTTTAAAGGGAGACTCTTATATTGACTGTTGGGGAAGAGGTTTCCTCCTGGCTGATGGATGTCGAGCTGACAGTGAACCGATGACAGAACACAGCGATGGCTTTGTTTCCACTATGTTCAAGTGAGCATGCATGATGAATTCCTGCTCAGTCGGATTGGGATTTATTACTGCTGCAAACCAATCTCACTACTGTAGAACAACACAGTGCAAAAAATAAATAAAAAATAGGCCACACAGTTAATGCATTTTTAACTATAAGTGTAACCAGATTGATGTGTTTGAACATGCCATTGTGTCTTGCCATCTCGCAGCATGATCGACTCCATCTATGTTTTGATCATCATTCTGAATTTTTTCATGAATTTTTTCATCATCATCATTCTGAAAAAACACGATTTTTGTTCAAAATGTTGCTGTTTTATGAGACTTATCCACATTCAAGTGTTTATAAAAAAGAATGCACTATTTTTTTCAAAGCAGAGGCTGTTTTTACTTTTGATACATTGATTGTTCATATATTAATACAAAAACATATTCTGGGGGCCATGACATTTTTGTGAAAATTATCAAACACTGGCAACTTAAACAAAAAATAAACGCTGCCGGAGAAAGAGTTAAAAACAGCTCAAATCTGTCAAAAGATTCAGCAAACAGCTAAATAAATGTGATGTGTGATGTTAACAAATTTATCAAATTCGAATATGAATGTGCTGAAGTGCAAGAATCTAAGCACATTTTTTAAGCTTTTCCACACATTCACACATAAAACAGTGTTGTCAGCAAAATGCTAAAACTGTAAATGGAACTTTTAAGTATTGTGTGTGTGTGTGCAATTACTCTGGTAAATGAGCTTTTAATGCCAGCAGCCGATTTAAATGCAGAATTGAAATTTACTGTAGATGTTCTTTTCAGAGCGATAATGTTTGACAGAGGCTTATAACCAGATATAGAAACAGATGAATCTTCCAGAGAGTTCAGGGCAGGCACACACACACACACACACAGACACACACAATCCCGCATGCAGTTTCTGCAGCACGGGCCCTGTGATTCTGCCAGAAACACACACATGCTCTCATGATACACTGATGCCATTAGTTCAACATAATGCATTGATCACCATCAGCAATGTGAAATAAAACTTTAACATTTTTATGATTTTTTTAAAAATAATTTCAAACTACATCAGCTACTAAGTTCTAAATGTTTTTAGCCAAATTTAAATCTATCTATCTATCTATCTATCTATCTATCTATCTATCTATCTATCGGTGCAAATAATCTTCACAATGCAGTGAAAACAAGCGAATTAAACAAATGAGCTAATAATCCTGCCATTTCTTGCTGTTAACACGCTGACTCGAGTGAAGGAAGTGAAGAGAGAGAGAGATGGTTGACATACGGTAAGGGCAGACCGTTCTCCTCCAGTTTCTGTCGCAGACATGAAGTATAAATACAACTCACAGAACGTCCCTCAAGGCGTGAAACGGTCACATCTTTGTTACTTCGACCTCCTTGTTTTTTCCTCTTTCATGACACAGTAACACGTTCAGAGCCGTCGACAGTAATGCGGCCGGCAGCGGGACGTTCCAGGGGCAGATTGATGTCACAGTCATTCAGATGCATGAAAATCCCCTCCTTTCCCATGAAGCATTCAGAGCATATCCACTGCACCTGTTCACTAATCAACCAGCTAACCTGGGCTAGAGAAACGCGTCACATCTGTCTTTCTTCATGTGTGTGCGTCTTTTCTCCAGCATCTCGAAATGGAAGCAGCGATTTCCACTCTCAGATCTGAAGCGCTAATTAAATATTAACATCCAAATGAAACCGGAGGAAACGCCTCCTTTCCCTTTCAAGAGCAATCCTCTCATCAGCTTTGTGCGAGGGGGGTATTTTATATAAATGTTCAAAGGATTTTGAATGCTCTCGACAATTTTCAACCTGATAGCTACTGTCCACCAAAATAAGAGGCAGAAAGTGCTCTGTGTAATGATGCAGACTGGGGAAGTGGTGCTGACGTGATCTGCTGACAGAGTGAGAATAGCTGACTCAGAACTGATCAAAAAAAGTTAGCGTTCTTCAATGGCGCACACTTATCAGCTTATGAACATGATGCAGGGAAACGTGGTGGAGAGTTTGTATTTTTGGCACAATCACAGCATCTTTAATGAATTCATACTTATCGTCTTAAATAAATAAAGATGACTTTTAAGCCTATCAATACATTTTTCCTCAAAATAACACTTTCTAAAAAATGCATGAGTTAAAAGAAACGAAAAACGTAAAAAATAAAAAAAAAGGGTCAATATCAGTGTAGGCTACAGAACAAAACGGGAAAAATATTTTTTTTTGAAATATAACAATTATGGAATATTAATATGGTTAATGTTTACATTAGCCTACTTAAATATAACATGTTAATGAATTGATTATTATTAAGGTGATTGTTAATAAATTGATTTTAACATACACACACACTAATTCATATTATTACAATTAATAAGAAGCCTGATTGTTGTTGTTATTGTAATAAACTAACAACTACACAATCATACAAACATCTATATTGTAGATAATATAGGCTATAAATGATAAACATCATGACAATATCAATTAATATGGTAATAGGTATTATTCATATTACAATAACATCACTTTATAGTAACAATATTAATATAGCCTATAAACTTATTTTATAAAGTAAACATTATGCATATATTATATTAATTGTATAATGCGTAAGATTATTGCTGTTATTACCTATACTACATTAGTAGGCTAATTAAATACAAGCAAATTAATGTACAGCAATATTTTAGTATAGGCTAATTGAATATTTATATAAATATTGCATTCATTTAATATTATGTAACTAGTATATTAATGTACAGCGATATTTTATATAATTGTATATATATTGTATTTAAAATTATGTAACTATAGTGTATTAAGAATGAATCAGATTATAACTGATATAAAGACACAATCACGAAAAATAATGATCATAATAACAGACTCAACATCATATTCATATATAAATATGTATTCACAAATAGTGAATTAAAACATTCGCTCATTCATTCATTCATTCAGTGTCTGCGTGCTAAAAGAAAACACACTGCCAGATTCGGCCGCAGGATGAACAGTATACGCACACATTGAATTCTGCTGCAGATACACACGACAGCAGGTGGATGTGATGCTCTCAGTGAGCGCCATCATATCATTCCCACACACACACACACACAGTCTTACCTGCAGATCTTCAGACGCAGAGGACGAGTGTTTGACTCGGCGCAGCATCGCGAGGATCAGGATCAAGATCCGCCTCGATCAGGCTGAGGATGCGGCGAGAGCCAGGCGTGCACCTTACGATGATGATCACAGGAATGAACGGTGAGAAATGAAGTGTCGAACTATGGCTGGTGTTCCAAAACCTACCGAGTTTCCTAGCTAGACAACATTTTAGGGCAACATTATGTTGATTTTGTCACGTTGTTGCTCCAATTCAGCGGCATTTTTGGAGAAAATGCTAGGCGCATTTATGATGTCCAAAAAAATCTGCTGGCTCGGAAGGCGCTTAAGATGCCTAAAATGCTGTCTAGGTAGGCACACAAGGTTTTAAGACACAACCTAGGCTATTTGTAAAATGTACATCGAGCGCCACTCACAGGCAGGCACGCGCACTAAACATGTCTTGCAGAAGATGACGCTATAGGGATCCCTAGGTAACCCAACCAGATCTCAGCCAAATATTTTCTTATTCTGGCAGACCGAACTCGAGCTAGGGCTCAGCCAAACAGATACAATTTGATTTTTGTTTCTTTTGGTTAGCTAGACTCCAGCCAGAGCTGTTTGACACAAGAGTGTAAAAAAACGTGTGCCAGAATTAAGCCAGAAGTGCCTAAAGTAAGCCAGACTTGGCCAAGACTTTAGCACCTTTCACACAGAGATATACACGGTTAAAGTGACCCGGTTCGATTGATTTTGGTTCTTTCACACTGTGCCAGTGATTTGCCGGAGACTGCGTTCACACACAATCCGTAAATATCCCGTAAAGACGTGTCTCAGCAGCGTCTTAAAGGATTAGTTCACTTAAAAAAAAAACTTTTGCTGATAATTTACTCACCCCCATGTCATTCAAGATGTCCATGTCTTTCTTTCTTCAGTCAAAAATAAATTAAAGTTTTTGATGAAAAGATTCCAGGATTTTTCTCCATATAATGGACTTCAATGGATCCCAAACGATTCAAGGTCCAAATGACAGTTTCAGTGCAGCTTCAAAGGGCTTTAAACGATACCAGACGATGCATAAGGGTCTTATCTAGCGAAACGATCGGTCATTTAAAAAATAAATAAAAAAGTTTACGTTTTATAAGCACAAATGCTCGTCTTGCTCAATTCTGTGATGCGTGTTCGTGACGTCACGTAATAAGCAAAACGTTGTTTCTGTACTTAGTTGTTAGTCACATAATAAAAACACCATTACAATGTTTATGATATATATTATTATATTTATTTAGCTCCATTCAAAGTAGTTATCTGTAAACAGGTAAACATTTACATTTTACATGTTTTTAAGCCCTGTAAATTTAAACATCAAGCGCAAGTGTACGCACACAGAGCTGGGCAGAGTTCAGTGCTCTTTCTCTCTGAGCTTGACGGACACGATGATTCTAAATTAAGTCGAAATGCCCGTCTCGGTGAATATCCCCATAAACACAGTCGGTTATGCAGGGGTTTTCCTGCATTGAATTTTTTTTTGCCGGCCTCTAAATCGAGTTTTTGTCCCGCCAAAGCCTTATTTGATCGGTGAGTGATGTAGAATAGAATGACTGCTGCGCGAGCAGAGAGAGAGCCCCGGCCGCGCACGCGCTCTCACCGTCTTCAAACAACACGAGCGCTCTCTTGCTATCTCTCCCTCGCGCATATTTATCAACATCAATTGATGCAATGGTAAAAAACTTAGCCTTAACTTCTCTATAAAGCGAAGGATGAGATGCAGGGCCGTCTTGGTGCTCAATCTGTATAACGTTACCGTTGTTTAACCAGCAACATATTTGCGATGTCATTAAGCCATTTGATAGATGCACCCGGTACCACGGAACAAGTCTCTGGGTGAGTAGCCAGCCAGTGATAATAACTATAGTAACATCATGAGAAGACGCGCTCCGTTGTAGTCAGCGCTTGGTTGGCCGGTTAATTTGGGCATTTTCTAAGTAAGTTAGCCTAATACGCTAATAATAAATTAACACACATACAAAAATGTCTTTCATCCTGTAGGCGTCCTGGAGAATATTTCTGTTCGTCCTAAACACATTTTCTATCGTCCCCAGGACGATAGGACGCCGTTAGTCTCGAGCCCTGGGTCACGCTTCTGTCCTGACGAAATTTTTGTTTTAGCCTTTTTAATATTAAAACAGGATACGCACACAAAATGGGCATTTTAAACGATAAACTGACACAAAGACATTTGAATATGTGTATATGGTCCTCTTTCCTCACATTTGTAAACACTGACTCAGTATTTCCGCGTACGTCAAGCGTGACCTTTTGAACATAATTGCATATTACGTGCCTTCACAAACGCATTTCACAGAACAGAGCAAGGCGAGCATTTGTGCTTATAAAACTTAAACTTTTTTATTTATTTTTTAAATGACCGATCTTATCACTAGATAAGACCCTTATTCATCGTCTGGTGTCGTTTAAAGCCCTTTGAAGCTGCACTGAAACAGTCATTTGGACCTTGAACCGTTTGGGATCCAATGAAGTCCATTATATGGAGAAAAATCCTGGAATGTTTTCATCAAAAACCTTAATTTCTTTTCGACTGAAGAAAGAAAGACATGGACATCTTGGATGACATGGGGGTGAATTATCAGCAAATTATCATGATTAAAATGTAATATTAAGTTACTACAACAGTTTAATAAACAATAATTTAATTACAACTACAAAATGTTGCAGAATAATGTAATATATGAATGAATAATAGTCTATAAAGAACCTTTGTGCCAAAAGGGTTCTTTCTTGTCATTATAGAACCTTTTTAGCATAAAAGGTTCTTTGGAGTTGAGTAAAGAACCCTATGGTTCTATATAGAACCCCAATGGACCCTTTTTTCTAAGAGTGCAGGATTTTTCTCCATATAATGGACTTCAATGGGACCCAAACGGTTCAAGGTCCAAATGACAGTTTCAGTGCAGCTTCAAAGGGCTTTAAACGACACCAGACGATGAATAAGGGCCGATTCACATATAGCGCCTAAAAACGCGTAGTAAACGCTAGGGTGTCCTTTTTCCAAAGCGCTAGGGTGGTTGCGCTCCGGAGGCGTCTGTCGTTGCTAAGCTTGTTGTTGTTAAGGTTCTTGTCACGTGACCTACGGTGCGCTTGCGGCATTCTGAAAAGTTGAGATGTTTTTATCTCGATGCGGCGCGGACGCGCTTGGACAAAAACGAGCGCGTCGCACCGCGACCGCTTCGCTTCCATTTATGAGCGCGCATACCGCGCGCCTACATTTGAAATAACTAACTTGAGCGCGCAAAAGACGCGATATGTGAATCGGCCCTAAGGGTCTTATCTAGCGAAACGATCGGTCATTTAAAAAATAAATAAAAAAGTGTAAGTTTTATAAGCACAAATGCTCGCCTTGCTCTGTTCTGTGATGCGCGTTCCTGACGTCACGTAATACGCAAATACGTTGAAAAGGTCACGCGTAGGCGGAAGTACCGAGTCAGTGTTTACAAATGTGAGGACCATATACACATATTCAAATGTCTGTGTGTCAGTTTATCGTTTAAAAAACCCATCACCGACAGGGGCAGGTGTTGCTCCGACTTCGCGTCCAGCCGTGCACGAGCGCAAAACCTCATAACACCCGCCCCTGTCGGTGATTGTTTGGAACACTGTTTTTTTGGTTTTGAGTGGTGGTGTACCCATTTGTTTTGTGTGCAGATCTCAGAGCCTAGGCTGCATACAGAGACGTTGTTTTTTGACAGCCTGCTTATGGGGAGGGCAGCTAGCCCTAGCTAGTTAGGAAAGATTAGATGAATGTGATCATTTATTTTTGGGCCTGAAATTGCTGATACAACCTTTAATGTCAGGTTCGTTTGCATCTCTTTCTCTTTATTCTAGAGCATTTGATCTTATTGTATTGATTATCTTTGAACTCATTATGAAATTGGCATGATACATTTACCTGTCATAATAAATTGTAAACATTTGATTTTCGCTGATCGAATGCAGCCATTGGATCGATATAGACGGCCTTACACTGATATCCTCTTCTACAAAGTAACTGAAAATGACCATTAACTGCGTGAGACCCGTCAAGGGCCCTGTCGGATACAACTGTGCGTCTTTTGACCGGGCCACGCCCACGCGGAAGCCGCCATTTTGGGCCCCTAATATAAACAGCTCCACCCCCAACCCAGCTACAAGCTGTCGTGCTTCAGTCTTCATGAAATTACGATGCATCACTGCATTAACACCGGATGAGCCGCTGTTTTCAGTAATGTAGTGTAGTGCTGACTGTACTAACCACCGTAAACTCCAGCGCTCTCACCAGGGCCACTGCTGGCCAAAAGGCTGCCTTGAGTAGAGATGTATTGTTGTAGACATCAGTGAACCATAGCCATTAAAATAACTGATAATAACAACAAGGCAATAATAATTGGTTCAAAGAATGTATCAAAAGCAAGTCATTTTACGGTTTTATTGAACAACTGTTAAAATATAAAAAATCATGTTGTGTACATGACTTATAACAAATGCCTGCAGAGGGCGCCAACGGCCCGGTGATTGTTGTTGTTACACTTTACAGCATGATCAAATCCTTGTTTAATATTGGCCAAATAACATTTAAGTAAAATGTTCACTTAATCTTTAATATTTGGCCACTTCTTTGCTATAGAAATGCTACAGCCACTAGAGACATTTCTTGAACAAGAACATGTGGACATCAAAACATGCAAACATGAGTGTGGGTTTGAACTTTAATTAGAAACATATTGATCTATAGGGTGGTGCAGGTATGACATCACTTTGTAGGCCAAAATGCAGAAGAGTTAGCATTTTATTACTTCCGGTTCTATCGTCCCGAAGTCAATGGTTTTTTTTTTATGGGTTTTTGGTTAAATGGCTGAAAAAAGGTCTGTGGTGAACACAAGCTCAAGACATTTTCACGTTTTATTCTACAACATCAACTATACCAGTATTAGCCTACCCCAATTGTGATTTTTTTGAAGCAGTTACGTGTCTTTAAAAAGGCAGTTGCTAGGAAATGGCTAAATGGGACTACAGAGGCTGTTGAGGAGATTAAACGTCATTACACCGAAAAGGTAAACTCAGTCCGCTTTTACAGCATCGTTATTCTTATAATTGTGCTCTTATGAACGATTCTAACTCAAACATTCAGGGACTATGTTTTTGATAAACCTGAAAGAGTTGTCGGAAACTCAGTGATGGTGACATTGAAGCCGTGGGAACGTGGTGTAGTTCGTTTATAGCCTAAAGTTACCTTTAGCTTTTTACTTTAGGCGACTGCATTTAGAAAAGATGTTTATCTGTGATAATTATCTTGATGGACAAAACCTGCAAGTATCATAAACTTTTGTTGATCATAGGCTTTTGGATTATCACTAAAACCAGGGTTGCCAACTCTGACGCATCTGGCGTGACAGTCACGCATTCAGCCTCAATCTCACGCTTGACAAAGAAATCTCATGCTAAATGAGACATTCTTCTGTGCTGTATTTTTTTTCCTCATGTGCGCTAATTTCCGAATTACTAAACAAGTTCAGGCTCTTAACTACTGATTGGACCACTGCTGTGTCTATGCCTTTCTCTGATTGTCGATTCGCTGGAAACATTTGTCGTCGTTACGTCAGTGACGTCCGTGACCGTAATTTACCCTTTTCACGCGCTCACACATTTTTTAAAATTGTTTTAATATATCGTGCAGCCTTAGAAAACGGTCTAATAATACGGTTCATGGATTCTCGTCTGTGGAATGCTCCACTTCCGGTATTTTGCAAGTTAATTGACAGGGGAAATTGCAATCGAGATTTTTTTTTTTTTATCGAGCACTCAAATTTAAATCGAGGAATCGTGATGTCTCTACAAATCTTTACCATGGTTCAAAACGCAGTGCATAGCACATTAAAATAACTGAAATTATATGACACAAATTGCATTAGTATAAAATCAGATGCAGGTGGTCAAATTATTAACGGCGTTAAACACATTTAATTAATCTCACCTATTACCTTCAATAACCAAAAATATTCAATTTCACATGTTTGTGAACATACCTAAAAGTAATGCACGGGAAAGATCTTGGGCTTTTCCGCTTCTCAGGGCCAGACTGCTGTTTTCTTTTCCCGCGCAAAACTGTCCATCAATTATGATTGTTTGCAGTGAAACAGGGATAGCTGCAGGTCTGAGTAATGGGATACAATTGCTACAACATAAATTAACCACTAACCCAACCCCACACCCTGACAGACAGCTTTTCACGACCAACGATACAGACCTTTCTACGTGCCCTATACTTTTCGGCATTACTCCCACCCTGCAGATACCTACACTTGTTTGCAGCAAGCCAGTGGATGTTGCTTACTCTGACTGATATATATGCCTATACGCTGCGACTGTTCATTGCCTTTCTGTGATAAACACGGTCTGTTTTTTCTTATAGATTAGTGGTTCTGCTTACACTAGCCATTGCGTATACTGGTGATGTCGCCGCTCATATCCTTCCAATGAAAATACGCAGGCTAGTTTAACACTCTCCCTCTGCATAGCACTGTGCGACTCTTTTGCATAGAGCCTGAACCAGCTAGAAAACCAGAGAACTCGTGGCTGAAATGCCATTCTCAACCATAGAACCATACTCAACCATACAGCATGCCCCCTTATTAGTGAGTGGAACTGGGCTTTATTTTGATGCGATGCGATCCCACCTTTCACATGGCTTTTCCCAATCTATAATTAATCCCTGCATGACTGAAGCCTTATTGGTATTTGGGAATTTTATAGATAAGTCCTGTGATGGATAAAGTACCAACTGAGACGCTACGTTCTTGTCGTTCAGGCGCTGTGTTCAACCTGGTTCGGGAACTCAGCATTACTATGATACAGCAGTAGTGCCAGCACTGCTGCCGCTTTTCTCTCATCAACACATAGTGTTCAACTAGGTCCAGTAGCTAGTACTGATGCAAGAGCCCCTTCTACCAGGCGACTCTTTGAGAGCTTGTGCAGTTCGAGCAATGAGGACCCCGTGAATTGTCTGATTCCAGTTATGTCATTCTTGCAGGAGCGCTTAGATGGAGGCTGTGCATCTTCCGTGCTCAAATTTTACGTTGTCGCTATATCAGCTTTGTCAGGAATTGATCGTCCAGTTGACAGGAACGACCTAGTGGTCAAACCTTTGCACGGCGCGAGATGGCTAAACCCTCCTCGCCCATCTACAATACCCACTTAGGGATCTGGCTTTATTTTCTGTATGATATATTTGGATTTGGCATTATATTGCAACCCGATCACACTAAATACGTGTCTATATCACGTAGTGTGTTTATCGTGTTATTTATACGCGAAAATGAGTTTTTACGTGCATATGATACGCATGGGTTGTTAAGGGTAGGTTTAGGAGTGGTGTGGGGTACGTATGTATTATACGTTTGGGTAGAATTAGTGGTGTTGGGTGCGTGTGTATTACACGCAATAAAGTGCGTATCAAATACACGCGAAAACTGCGTATCATATGCACGTAAAAACTCATTTTCGCGTATAAATAACACGATAAACACACTACGTGATATAGACACGTATCTGCTTCCCTTTCACCATCACTAGCGACTGAACTCGCCACTTGAACAGTGTTATTCTACTTCAGTTGAGTTAAGCGCAGATTTACAGATTTGCTGCACCTCGCCAATTTCATTACATCTATTCGAAAGATTCTGATAAAATGCCATTCAGCGCCGCATTATATAGTTCCCGGCCCTAATTCATGAGCTTGAACGCCATGGCCATCATAGAACAACAGTGTTATTCCAATCAAGCCACAATCTTTCTAGTTGAGAGGTGTTTGCCAGGTCAACGAGTCAGCTTCTGTTGGAGTGTCTCGCTCCCTCATCGAGGTTGCGTTTAATAACCGGAAACGTTATGTTGTGTGCAGAGCTCTTTAAAGTGCAGACGATATTGTACCTTCCTCACGTTATAGAGGTGGTGTGGATTTCCCGTAATCATAGAATTACGATTATTAAAGGTGCAGTATGTAATGTTGACAGCTAGTGTTTGAAATGGGTACTGCAGTCCAAATTGTAAATATTGGAGTTGTTTCTCCCGCCCCCTCTTCTCTTCCTCACATGGGTTGCCAGGTTGACGACGCGTAATAGGAACGAGCGCAATTGTCAACGGGAAGCGATGAGCCTTATGGCGCTTTTCCACTGCATGGTACGGCTCGGTACGGTTCGACTCGGCGTGGAACGGTTCGGCTCGCTTCGCTTTTCCACTGTGTGGTACGCCTCGACTCAGTGCGGCACGGTTCAGTTCGCTTTAGCTTGGTTGCTTTTCCACTGCAGTTAGTACCAGTTCATCGTTATAGTTGCTCCTCTGTAACCAACGAGAGGAACGTCTGCACCTCGTCCACTGACCATGATTCAGCCATTTCTTTTTTTGAAGTTTTCATCTTCTTTTTTCAAGCAAGTACTATAAAAACAAGTGCTACAGCGTCGGCTGTTGTCTACTGGCTATTTAAATCTAGCGGGTTTAGTGTCTCGTGTCGCACAATGACGCTGGTAGTGACGATTCTGTCTGACCAATCAGTGATCTGCAGTGTTTTCACGTCACATTTTAGTATCGGTACGGTACGCTTGGAACCTCAACAGACCAGGTACCATTTAAAGCGAGCCGTACCGTACCATACCATGCAGTGGAAAAGGGCCATTACACTATAAGTTGATCAGCTAATGTATACTACGTTTGCAATGTTTTTATTGCCGAGGCTTTTTAGGTCGAGTAGAATCTGTAATCTGTGACCCAGTTTGTTTGCTGGCTGTCATATGCTTTGTTTTCCATGAACTGCCAACCCGGGTGTTGAAATGGGTGAATTGACAGTGGGCGGGATCAAACAGACCAAAACAAAAACAGACGTTCAACACAGAATGCATATTTCATAGTAGAATAACTGGCTGTAGCATTGTTTTACGGAGAAACACGTATTTGAACTTAGCATGTTTCTTAAATATCTGCAATCATGTTAGGGTATTTTTATGCTTTAGTACAGGCAAAAAACATACTTTACCTTTAAAACTTTATAGTTGCCATTTTATTAATGTCCTTGGTGTGAACGGGACTTTAGTCAAAGTGTGCTCAATCAAATAAATAAAATATATACTGTAATGCATAATAATGAATATATTATCACTTATAAAAAAATTAAAAAAAGAGAAAAAAGAAACGAGTGAAATATTTGTATTACAATACTATATTTGTAATTAGAACTTTTCCAAAACAGTTATGTAGCACATCAGTATCAACATAAAGGACATTTATTTAAATATTCAAAGTGCTGTATGATATTTGCTTAAAGGAAAACAAGCAGTTTGGTATCATCTTAAAACAGATATTATTTAAGTGTTAAATGACCACTAGGGAACATTTAACAGACCCTCTCTTGGCAATCGGGCAGGGTTAGCAGTCCTGTTCCTCAGTGAAGGGGTTACAAAAGAAGGAAATCATGTATCACCACAGTGTAAACAAATATGAACAGACTGTAACAACTGACCATCAAGAACACATGGAGAGTGAAAGCGCTCTCTGATTGACCTTGCTTGTTTAACACCTCTTAACTTCCTGTAAACCCTTGGATTTAAACATATGCTTGTTGTTGCAAGTGCTATCTCAAGATTAGGTTGGTTGGCTGATGCTATGACGAGTGATGATAAAATATCTGAAAGGAGTTTGGATTCACTGTGGGTACAAGAAAATTTTTAGCTGTCAACGGAGAGGGAATTCTTTAACAGAATATGGGCACATGATTAGATTTGCATCACCACCACCAGACGGCACCGTTTCCCAACAATAGCAGAGCAGATGTGTGAATCCCATGAAGAAATGTCCTGCTCACATTTCACTTCAAATTTAAGAAATCAATTCTATATAATATATATATATATATATGAAGTATTGGGGGTTGAAGTATGGTTTGGTCATTTTCTTGACAGATTTTGCGAGATTCCCTCGTGTTAGTGCTTATAAAAATATGACTGCACAGAAACAGACATTTACCTTTCGGACATTGACCCATTTAAAATAACACTGTTACAAAGGAAGAGTGCAAAGATATCAAAAGTAACATTACTGTCAGTAAAAAACAACATAAAATGACATTAGTTGGGTCTGTAAATTAAATCTGTGCCAAAGTTGATACTAAATAAAAAAATACGCTATACTGCTCTTATATGACATATTACTGTGTTAAGTTACTAATGCCAGAAAAAGAAATGAAATTATGATATCCTACGACACGGCTTTATCTTCGAAACCCCGCAGGAGGTTCAGCTGTGTTTGGCCTGCTTTATAAAGGCCATCATGACAATAAGAGATGGATTTGGTAACCTTGACCCAAAACAATAATTCAGTAACAGAAAAGCAACTCTTTCTCCATCAACACTTTCCTACATGAGATGGTTCTTCCCTTTTGCTTTCCTTGCTCGTAAAGCACCTCAAAGGTGTTTGTTTAGCTATTCCATTACAATCTATTTAAACTCGCCTCATCCCTTTGAATCCAGAGACACTAGTCTTGAATTCTTCCGCTTATGTAGGGCTTCAGATGGGGATGTAATTTAAAGGCACTGGGACCCGGAAGACAACCAGTGCAGTGGCTTCCCACTTCTTCACGCTCAAACCACCGGAATTTGGCTTAACTCTCTCCAGATCTGAGGCATTTGAGATAACATGCCTGGATGCAGCAGAGCCCGAGCAGAAGACCAGCCTAGACTCCATCTCTCTCAGTTTTTGAAGGCCCCGTATCGGCTGGCTTTGCTGATAAAATTCTTCAGCAGATCGTGGTCCATGTCGGCGAAGGCCTGCGTCTGAGTGATGGCCGTCAGGTGGTTAACGCAAAACTTGAAGCAGAACTCTTCCAGATCCTGCACATGAAGAGCGGACGGACTGATTCAATGAGAAAGAGAACCACCACCAAAGACCTACAGAATAATATATGAAACCGCAAATATATGTACATGTTTAGGGCTCTGTTCCAAAACCGAGTGAGCTGTCTACCTAGACAATATTTTTAGACATCATAAGTGTGCTAACTTTAGGTTTAATTATTATGGGGACAAAAAAAAAAAAAAAAACGATACAGCTTAGTGTCGTGATATTTTGCATGGGAATATTGTATTGATCTTTTCAGGGCCTGAATTTCAGCCTGGAATTGCGAGTATTGCGCATAACTTTACCGTAAGCTCTGAACATATTAGAGCTCCGGACGTCACGTGACCTATTCTGTTTATACCGCCATATTGGCAGGCAGGAGGCGGTCCGGGACGCGAATGAATGAATGACGGCAGCATGAGTTTCAAGGCAACAGAGGTCACAGTGCACTTTAATTCAAAATAATTGACTTTAAATCATTCGACCGCTATCGATATCACTGCTACAGCAGCTCTGGCGCTCTCCTGATTTGCCTGCCAAAATGGCGGAGTTTAGATTGCGTGACGTCAGCTTCCGGAGCTCTATAGGGCCAGATTTACTAAACAGGGCAATTGACCCATCGCGTGGAGCTTGATTGACAGGTAATCTGACCAATCATACTTCGCCATCCACCATTTTGTCCGACAAAGCAGTCAGGAGAGATATTAGATTAACATGGGAGGATTTGAACTTGAAAAACGGAGTGTACTGACGCCTTTCCGTGGTTAAAACAACATTCCTTCTTATGTTCATTCATGTTTATTTGATGCTATAAATGAACTAGAAGGAAGAGATGATCGGATCACGAGCAGCTTTAACTGATGCTCTACAGCGATCTGTCACGACACATTAAAGAGCCACAAAACGGTATTTATTGTCTAAATTTATTTTAAAAAATGACCAAATTTGAAAGGTGAGACTTTGTTTAATATGTTTAATATCAAAAGTAACCGAAAAGTAACCTGGTCTGTCCTGTCTGTCAGCGTGTTGTCAGTCTCCTCTCTGCTCCGCGATGTATTTTTCACTGCGTGAGAACATGAGAGCGACGTAGCTTGTCGGACATAGCGACAGTAACTAAGGGGGGCGGGTCTTTGCAAACGGTCAATTTAGCGTGAGAGCGCAATTCCAAAAAAGTGCAGATGGGAGTGGAAAGTTCAGCACGTGATCAACTGAAAAAGACGCAGCCGGATAATTTCCATAATGACCAACGCAATCTACCAAGAGCAGCGCAAATTAGTGCTGGTTTAAGACATGCTTTTTTAGGCGATAAATAATACCAGTAAATTGACAAGCGCAAACCTTAATTAATCACCTAGCATGATTCATTTAAAATCTCTCCTCAAATAAATTTCACATCTGTCTTTAGTAAATCCTGACAGTAGTTTTGTTGGGGATGGGATGAGGGTGTGTAAATGATGAGAGAATACATTTTTGGGAGAATTAAATTATTCATAATTATGAATATATGGACATATTTTTTCCCTTCAAGGGGCTATATGTAAGATTTTTTTTAATGTATTAACCGCTTTTTTTATTGCCAAAGTCTGACCAGCTTTTAACGAATCTTAAAAACCAAAACCTTCCCTGACTTCCTAGTTTCTCTATGAAAGCCTGTAGACTGATTTTTTTTTATGTGAAGGATGTTTTTTGCCTGGAAAATCAAAAGGATGTGACGTTTGCATGCTCCCGCGAGCCTCTCTTCCGTTCAGTGACACATGAAACGAATGCTTATACAATGTTCAGGATAATAATGAAAGAGTCATTCTGTACTGTAATGATTCATACAAACTATAGTCGCACACACAGATCTATATAGTCTATAACCTCAAATATACTTATTAATCAAACTATCACAAAAGTGTAATTTTAATTACCTCGATGGCGGTGAATCGCAGATCTGCTGCAAACAAATCCATATCGCTTTCTTAACTGCTGTTTTCTAATTGCTCCCATTTTTGTTGTTTATTTTGATGTTCAGAGGAAAGTGTGCAGCACATATTTACATATTCATCTAAACGTTGATCGCAGCGTGAACACCGCCTGGATGTTCATTAACAGTATATCACTGCAAAGGTGTTTCCTACTACTTTTTACTACCAAGCAAAGAATGAACAAGAACTTCGCCGGGAGTATATAGGGACCTTGAATCACGGTGAGTCTCTTGTATGTTTTGTGAGCACGAGCAATAAGTTGTAGGCTGCAGTTCACTTAATGGCCACTGGTGTCGCTAATAACAACCGTTTCTGAATTCGGCATATAGCAACTTTAAGAAGAAAATTACATTAATGGCATCATCTGATTTTATGAAGATTCTTGCTGAAGAATGAAAAAAAAACCATAGTCGTTTGTGCTGCCTGAAAATTGACATGAGAATATACTTTTTATGAACCCAGCCTTTGAACTAATGTGTGGCAAAATAAGGGTCAACCATTGATTTGATACGGGACGCATCATTTATCCTTTAAATACGGGAAAACCCCATATTTTATGGGACGGGTGGCAACCCTAGAGTATTGGATTATTAGCTTAGCAATATGCTAACATCAAACTCTGCTGAATCACCTGTGAATGTTAGTGGTCTTTTTTGCGCTTCGTATCAGCCATTTCCAACAATATTTGTGTTTACGTATTTATTTCTTATTAGTGTTTTAAGTCATCAGTTTTAAGTTTTTTACAATCGCTAGGACACATTTCTCTTGGGTCACTTTTTCACAGCTCTTCACACAGTTGGCACAACACTAGCATATGGATCATTTACCATTGTTTTGGCACGAAATTCCTTCAATGATTTCATCTTTCTAATTACATTAATTATTCTCTTACTTAGACAAACTCTATATACCTACAGGACACTTTGCACATGCTTACATACCCTTTTCAAAACTGTTAAACTTAGCTTCAAAACCTAACATAATACAAAGCTGAAAGATAGCAGTTTGCTACATTTTTACAGTAATACCATTTTGAAATATATATATATTTTTTTTTTGATTCGTAATATATCAAAACAATTAGATACGGCTGAACACCTACACAAGTGTTAGTCTTTCAATTTCATTACAATCTAGACAAGAGGTCAAATCTTAGAAATAATTTTGTGTTGTAATAAAAACACGGACCATGCAACTTAAACCGCAGTTCATAAACAGTTGAGAGTGTGATTCTTGTTTTATAAAGAAATTTTACAAAAGAAAACATTGTGTAATGCTCCTAATAGTGTTTTTAGGTTGTTGTTTTATGAGTGCCATTTATGTTTATTGGGTGAAAAACTTTGTTGGTGTCACAGAAGAATGAGTTGATTTGAGACATGAATTAAGTGTTTTGGTAGTGCTTTTTGAATGTAAAATTAACTGCTAACTGCTGTGCCAAGATGAAAGTTGGTTATGAGAAACTTGGATTTGGGTCCTGGAGATTGTAAAAAAACAAGCAAGCTGTAGTATGCTAACATCAAACTCTGCTGAATCAATGTTTGTTAGTCTTTTTTGCACTTCATGTGAGCTATTCAGCCAATATGTTAGTTGAGTCTACTGTGTAGTTCACGTGAGCTATCTTTGAGTATTGAGTTGTTGGCTTAGCATCATGCTAACGTTAATCACTGACGTTTGGAACAGGACCTATGTGTAAGTGGATGGATATGTATGGCTGAATGATCGAGTCTCACCCGTGCTTCATACTTGACAGCAGCTGAGAGAAGTGTTACAGCGTTCTCCTCTGTGATGCCTCTCTTGATGGTCTCCTGACACAGTCTTTTCAGACGACTCTCACGGTAGTACGTGGCCAAATCCAGCAGACCTTT